>VCKV01000297.1:0-1200000 GCA_005876975.1 Drosophila orena
TTTTCGCATTTTCGATAAGGGGTACCCCCATCAAAATTTGCAAAAAATTGAAACCTACTAAAACTTCCGGGTTTGAACACAGGTGGATAGGAAATTTTGTTACAAATTCATCGAGGTATGGCATTCCACTCTTGGACAACTATTTTTATTGCTATCGAAAAAATAGTGCTTATTTTTTATATAAAAAAAAATAAAAAAAATTTTTTTGTCAAAAATCGGATTTTTTCAAATGGCGTTTTCGCCATAACTTGGTCAAAAAATGAGACACAGCTAAAATGAAGACTGTTTTGTGCTGCTAATAAACATAGCTAACTTTGCCTATCACCACTTTTATGATTTTCGAAAAAAAAATTTTTCGCATTTTCGATAAGGGGTACCCCCATCAAAATTTGCAAAAAATTGAAACCTACTAAAACTTCCGGGTTTGAACACAGGTGGATAGGAAATTTTGTTACAAATTCATCGAGGTATGGCATTCCACTCTTGGACAACTATTTTATTGCTATCGAAAAAATAGTGATTATTTTTTATATAAAAAAAAAATAAAAAATTTTTTTGTCAAAAATCGGATTTTTTCAAATGGCGTTTTCGCCATAACTTGGTCAAAAAATGAGACACAGCTAAAATGAAGACTGTTTTGTGCTGCTAATAAACATAGCTAACTTTGCCTATCCCACTTTTATGATTTTCGAAAAAAAAAATTTTAAAAAATTTTTTGCATTTTCGATAAGGGGTACCCCCATCAAAATTTGCAAAAAATTGAAACCTACCTAAAACTTCCGGGGTTGAACACAGGTGGATAGGAATTTTGTTACAAATTCATCGAGGTATGGCATTCCACTCTTGGACAACTATTTTTATTGCTATCGAAAAAATAGTGATTATTTTTTATATAAAAAAAAAAAAAATTTTTTTTGTCAAAAATCGGATTTTTTCAAATGGCGTTTTCGCCATAACTTGGTCAAAAAATGAGACACAGCTAAAATGAAGACTGTTTTGTGCTGCTAATAAACATAGCTAACTTTGCCTATCCCCACTTTTATGATTTTCGAAAAAAAAAAAATTTTTCGCATTTTCGATAAGGGGTACCCCCATCAAAATTTGCAAAAAATTGAAACCTACTAAAACTTCCGGGTTGAACACAGGTGGATAGGAAATTTTGTTACAAATTCATCGAGGTATGGCATTCCACTCTTGGACAATTATTTTTATTGCTATCGAAAAAATAGTGATTATTTTTTATATAAAAAAAAAAAATTTTTTTTGTCAAAAATCGGATTTTTTCAAATGGCGTTTTCGCCATAACTTGGTCAAAAAATGAGACACAGCTAAAATGAAGACTGTTTTGTGCTGCTAATAAACATAGCTAACTTTGCCTATCACCACTTTTATGATTTTCAAAAAAAAATTTTTCGCATTTTCGATAAGGGGTACCCCCATCAAAATTTGCAAAAAATTGAAACCTCCTAAAACTTCCGGGTTGAACACAGGTGGATAGGAGGAAATTTTGTTACAAATTCATCGAGGTATGGCATTCCACTCTTGGACAATTATTTTTATTGCTATCGAAAAAATAGTGATTATTTTTTATATAAATTAAAAAAAATTTTTTGTCAAAAATCGGATTTTTTCAAATGGCGTTTTCGCCATAACTTGGTCAAAAAATGAGACACAGCTAAAATGAAGACTGTTTTGTGCTGCTAATAAACATAGCTAACTTTGCCTATCCCCACTTTTATGATTTTCGAAAAAAAAAATTTTCGCATTTTCGATAAGGGGTACCCCCATCAAAATTTGCAAAAAATTGAAACCTACTAAAACTTCCGGGGTTGAACACAGGTGGATAGGAAATTTTGTTACAAATTCATCGAGGTATGGCATTCCACTCTTGGACAATTATTTTTATTGCTATCGAAAAAATAGTGATTATTTTTTATATAAAAAAAAATTAAAAAAAATTTTTTTGTCAAAAATCGGATTTTTTCAAATGGCGTTTTCGCATAACTTGGTCAAAAAATGAGACACAGCTAAAATGAAGACTGTTTTGTGCTGCTAATAAACATAGCTAACTTTGCCTATCCCCACTTTTATGATTTTCGAAAAAAAAAAATTTTCGCATTTTCGATAAGGGGTACCCCCATCAAAATTTGCAAAAAATTGAAACCTACTAAAACTTCCGGGGTTGAACACAGGTGGATAGGAAATTTTGTTACAAATTCATCGAGGTATGGCATTCCACTCTTGGACAATTATTTTTATTGCTATCGAAAAAATAGTGATTATTTTTTATATAAAAAAAAATTAAAAAAAATTTTTTTGTCAAAAATCGGATTTTTTCAAATGGCGTTTTCGCCATAACTTGGTCAAAAAATGAGACTACAGCTAAAATGAAGACTGTTTTGTGCTGCTAATAAACATAGCTAACTTTGCCTATCCCCACTTTTATGATTTTCGAAAAAAAAAATTTTCGCATTTTCGATAAGGGGTACCCCCATCAAATTGCAAAAAATTGAAACCTACTAAAACTTCCGGGGTTGAACACAGGTGGATAGGAAATTTTGTTACAAATTCATCGAGGTATGGCATTCCACTCTTGGACAATTATTTTTATTGCTATCGAAAAAATAGTGATTATTTTTTATATAAAAAAAAATAACAAAAAATTTTTTTTGTCAAAAATCGGATTTTTTCAAATGGCGTTTTCGCCATAACTTGGTCAAAAAATGAGACACAGCTAAAATGAAGACTGTTTTGTGCTGCTAATAAACATAGCTAACTTTGCCTATCCCCACTTTTATGATTTTCGAAAAAAAAAAATTTTCGCATTTTCGATAAGGGGTACCCCCATCAAAATTTGCAAAAAATTGAAACCTACTAAAACTTCCGGGGTTGAACACAGGTGGATAGGAAATTTTGTTACAAATTCATCGAGGTATGGCATTCCACTCTTGGACAATTATTTTTATTGCTATCGAAAAAATAGTGATTATTTTTTATATAAAAAAAAATTAAAAAAATTTTTTGTCAAAAATCGGATTTTTTCAAATGGCGTTTTCGCCATAACTTGGTCAAAAAATGAGACACAGCTAAAATGAAGACTGTTTTGTGCTGCTAATAAACATAGCTAACTTTGCCTATCCCCACTTTTATGATTTTCGAAAAAAAAAATTTTCGCATTTTCGATAAGGGGTACCCCCATCAAAATTTGCAAAAAATTGAAAACCTACTAAAACTTCCGGGGTTGAACACAGGTGGATAGGAAATTTTGTTACAAATTCATCGAGGTATGGCATTCCACTCTTGGACAATTATTTTTATTGCTATCGAAAAAATAGTGATTATTTTTTATATAAAAAAAAATTAAAAAAAATTTTTTTGTCAAAAATCGGATTTTTTCAAATGGCGTTTTCGCCATAACTTGGTCAAAAAATGAGACACAGCTAAAATGAAGACTGTTTTGTGCTGCTAATAAACATAGCTAACTTTGCCTATCCCCACTTTTATGATTTTCGAAAAAAAAAATTTTCGCATTTTCGATAAGGGGTACCCCCATCAAAATTTGCAAAAAATTGAAACCTACTAAAACTTCCGGGGTTGAACACAGGTGGATAGGAAATTTTGTTACAAATTCATCGAGGTATGGCATTCCACTCTTGGACAATTATTTTTATTGCTATCGAAAAAATAGTGATTATTTTTTATATAAAAAAAATTAAAAAAATTTTTTTGTCAAAAATCGGATTTTTTCAAATGGCGTTTTCGCCATAACTTGGTCTAAAAATGAGATACAGCTAAAATGAAGACTGTTTTGTGCTGCTAATAAACATAGCTAACTTTGCCTATCCCCACTTTTATGATTTTCGAAAAAAAAAATTTTCGCATTTTCGATAAGGGGTACCCCCATCAAAATTTGCAAAAAATTGAAACCTACTAAAACTTCCGGGGTTGAACACAGGTGGATAGGAAATTTTGTTACAAATTCATCGAGGTATGGCATTCCACTCTTGGACAATTATTTTTATTGCTATCGAAAAAATAGTGATTATTTTTTATATAAAAAAAAATTAAAAAAATTTTTTTGTCAAAAATCGGATTTTTTCAAATGGCGTTTTCGCCATAACTTGGTCAAAAAATGAGACACAGCTAAAATGAAGACTGTTTTGTGCTGCTAATAAACATAGCTAACTTTGCCTATCCCCACTTTTATGATTTTCGAAAAAAAAAAGTTTTACGAATTTTTGCATTTTCGATAAGGGGTACCCCCATCAAAAATTGCAAAAAATTGAAACCTCCTAAAACTTCCGGGTTTGAACACAGGTGAATAGGAAATTTTGTTACAAATTCATCGAGGTATGGCATTCCACTCTTGGACAACTATTATTATTGCTATCGAAAAAATAGTGATTATTTTTTATATAAAAATAAATACAAAAAATTTTTTGTCAAAAATCTGATTTTTTCAAATGGCGTTTTCGCCATAACTTGGTCAAAAAATGAGACACAGCTAAAATTAAGACTGCTTTGTGATGCTAATAAACATAGCTAACTTTGCCTATCACCACTTTCATGATTTTCGAAAAAAAAAAGTTTTACGAATTTTCGCATTTTCGATAAGGGGTACCCCCATCAAAATTTGCAAAAAATTGAAACCTACTAAAACTTCCGGGGTTGAACACAGGTGGATAGGAAATTTTGTTACAAATTCATCGAGGTATGGCATTCCACTCTTGGACAATTATTTTTATTGCTATCGAAAAAATAGTGATTATTTTTTATATAAAAAAAAATTAAAAAAAAATTTTTTGTCAAAAATCGGATTTTTTCAAATGGCGTTTTCGCCATAACTTGGTCAAAAAAATGAGATACAGCTAAAATGAAGACTGTTTTGTGCTGCTAATAAACATAGCTAACTTTGCCTATCCCCACTTTTATGATTTTCGAAAAAAAAAAATTTTCGCATTTTCGATAAGGGGTACCCCCATCAAAATTTGCAAAAAATTGAAACCTACTAAAACTTCCGGGGTTGAACACAGGTGGATAGGAAATTTTGTTACAAATTCATCGAGGTATGGCATTCCACTCTTGGACAATTATTTTTATTGCTATCGAAAAAATAGTGATTATTTTTTATATAAAAAAAAATTAAAAAAATTTTTTTGTCAAAAATCGGATTTTTTCAAATGGCGTTTTCGCCATAACTTGGTCAAAAAATGAGACACAGCTAAAATGAAGACTGTTTTGTGCTGCTAATAAACATAGCTAACTTTGCCTATCCCCACTTTTATGATTTTCGAAAAAAAAAATTTTTGCATTTTCGATAAGGGGTACCCCCATCAAAATTTGCAAAAAATTGAAACCTACTAAAACTTCCGGGGTTGAACACAGGTGGATAGGAAATTTTGTTACAAATTTATCGAGGTATGGCATTCCACTCTTGGACAATTATTTTTATTGCTATCGAAAAAATAGTGATTATTTTTTATATAAAAAAAAATTAAAAAAATTTTTTTGTCAAAAATCGGATTTTTTCAAATGGCGTTTTCGCCATAACTTGGTCAAAAAATGAGACACAGCTAAAATGAAGACTGTTTTGTGCTGCTAATAAACATAGCTAACTTTGCCTATCCCCACTTTTATGATTTTCGAAAAAAAAAATTTTCGCATTTTCGATAAGGGGTACCCCCATCAAAATTTGCAAAAAATTGAAACCTACTAAAACTTCCGGGGTTGAACACAGGTGGATAGGAAATTTTGTTACAAATTCATCGAGGTATGGCATTCCACTCTTGGACAATTATTTTTATTGCTATCGAAAAAATAGTGATTATTTTTTATATAAAAAAAAATTAAAAAAATTTTTTTGTCAAAAATCGGATTTTTTCAAATGGCGTTTTCGCCATAACTTGGTCAAAAAATGAGACACAGCTAAAATGAAGACTGTTTTGTGCTGCTAATAAACATAGCTAACTTTGCCTATCCCCACTTTTATGATTTTCGAAAAAAAAAATTTTCGCATTTTCGATAAGGGGTACCCCCATCAAAATTTGCAAAAAATTGAAACCTACTAAAACTTCCGGGGTTGAACACAGGTGGATAGGAAATTTTGTTACAAATTTATCGAGGTATGGCATTCCACTCTTGGACAATTATTTTTATTGCTATCGAAAAAATAGTGATTATTTTTTATATAAAAAAAAAATTAAAAAAATTTTTTTGTCAAAAATCGGATTTTTTCAAATGGCGTTTTCGCCATAACTTGGTCAAAAAATGAGACACAGCTAAAATGAAGACTGTTTTGTGCTGCTAATAAACATAGCTAACTTTGCCTATCCCCACTTTTATGATTTTCGAAAAAAAAAATTTTCGCATTTTCGATAAGGGGTACCCCCATCAAAATTTGCAAAAAATTGAAACCTACTAAAACTTCCGGGGTTGAACACAGGTGGATAGGAAATTTTGTTACAAATTCATCGAGGTATGGCATTCCACTCTTGGACAATTATTTTTATTGCTATCGAAAAAATAGTGATTATTTTTTATATAAAAAAAAATTAAAAAAATTTTTTTGTCAAAAATCGGATTTTTTCAAATGGCGTTTTCGCCATAACTTGGTCAAAAAATGAGACACAGCTAAAATGAAGACTGTTTTGTGCTGCTAATAAACATAGCTAACTTTGCCTATCCCCACTTTTATGATTTTCGAAAAAAAAAAGTTTTACGAATTTTTGCATTTTCGATAAGGGGTACCCCCATCAAAAATTGCAAAAAATTGAAACCTCCTAAAACTTCCGGGTTTGAACACAGGTGAATAGGAAATTTTGTTACAAATTCATCGAGGTATGGCATTCCACTCTTGGACAACTATTATTATTGCTATCGAAAAAATAGTGATTATTTTTTATATAAAAATAAATACAAAAAATTTTTTGTCAAAAATCTGATTTTTTCAAATGGCGTTTTCGCCATAACTTGGTCAAAAAATGAGACACAGCTAAAATTAAGACTGCTTTGTGATGCTAATAAACATAGCTAACTTTGCCTATCACCACTTTCATGATTTTCGAAAAAAAAAAAGTTTTACGAATTTTCGCATTTTCGATAAGGGGTACCCCCATCAAAATTTGCAAAAAATTGAAACCTACTAAAACTTCCGGGGTTGAACACAGGTGGATAGGAAATTTTGTTACAAATTCATCGAGGTATGGCATTCCACTCTTGGACAATTATTTTTATTGCTATCGAAAAAATAGTGATTATTTTTTATATAAAAAAAAATAAAAAAAAATTTTTTGTCAAAAATCGGATTTTTTCAAATGGCGTTTTCGCCATAACTTGGTCAAAAAATGAGATACAGCTAAAATGAAGACTGTTTTGTGCTGCTAATAAACATAGCTAACTTTGCCTATCCCCACTTTTATGATTTTCGAAAAAAAAAATTTTCGCATTTTCGATAAGGGGTACCCCCATCAAAATTTGCAAAAAATTGAAACCTACTAAAACTTCCGGGGTTGAACACAGGTGGATAGGAAATTTTGTTACAAATTCATCGAGGTATGGCATTCCACTCTTGGACAATTATTTTTATTGCTATCGAAAAAATAGTGATTATTTTTTATATAAAAAAAAATTAAAAAAATTTTTTTGTCAAAAATCGGATTTTTTCAAATGGCGTTTTCGCCATAACTTGGTCAAAAAATGAGACACAGCTAAAATGAAGACTGTTTTGTGCTGCTAATAAACATAGCTAACTTTGCCTATCCCCACTTTTATGATTTTCGAAAAAAAAAATTTTTGCATTTTCGATAAGGGGTACCCCCATCAAAATTTGCAAAAAATTGAAACCTACTAAAACTTCCGGGGTTGAACACAGGTGGATAGGAAATTTTGTTACAAATTTATCGAGGTATGGCATTCCACTCTTGGACAATTATTTTTATTGCTATCGAAAAAATAGTGATTATTTTTTATATAAAAAAAAATAAAAAAAAATTTTTTGTCAAAAATCGGATTTTTTCAAATGGCGTTTTCGCCATAACTTGGTCAAAAAATGAGATACAGCTAAAATGAAGACTGTTTTGTGCTGCTAATAAACATAGCTAACTTTGCCTATCCCCACTTTTATGATTTTCGAAAAAAAAAAATTTTCGCATTTTCGATAAGGGGTACCCCCATCAAAATTTGCAAAAAATTGAAACCTACTAAAACTTCCGGGGTTGAACACAGGTGGATAGGAAATTTTGTTACAAATTCATCGAGGTATGGCATTCCACTCTTGGACAATTATTTTTATTGCTATCGAAAAAATAGTGATTATTTTTTATATAAAAAAAAATTAAAAAAATTTTTTTGTCAAAAATCGGATTTTTTCAAATGGCGTTTTCGCCATAACTTGGTCAAAAAATGAGACACAGCTAAAATGAAGACTGTTTTGTGCTGCTAATAAACATAGCTAACTTTGCCTATCCCCACTTTTATGATTTTCGAAAAAAAAAATTTTTGCATTTTCGATAAGGGGTACCCCCATCAAAATTTGCAAAAAATTGAAACCTCCTAAAACTTCCGGGTTTGAACACAGGTGGATAGGAAATTTTGTTACAAATTCATCGAGGTATGGCATTCCACTCTTGGACAACTATTATTATTGCTATCGAAAAAATAGTGATTATTTTTTATATAAAAATAAATACAAAAAATTTTTTGTCAAAAATCTGATTTTTTCAAATGGCGTTTTCGCCATAACTTGGTCAAAAAATGAGACACAGCTAAAATTAAGACTGCTTTGTGATGCTAATAAACATAGCTAACTTTGCCTATCACCACTTTCATGATTTTCGAAAAAAAAAAGTTTTACGAATTTTCGCATTTTCGATAAGGGGTACCCCCATCAAAATTTGCAAAAAATTGAAACCTACTAAAACTTCCGGGGTTGAACACAGGTGGATAGGAAATTTTGTTACAAATTCATCGAGGTATGGCATTCCACTCTTGGACAATTATTTTTATTGCTATCGAAAAAATAGTGATTATTTTTTATATAAAAAAAAATTAAAAAAAATTTTTTGTCAAAAATCGGATTTTTTCAAATGGCGTTTTCGCCATAACTTTGTCAAAAAATGAGATACAGCTAAAATGAAGACTGTTTTGTGCTGCTAATAAACATAGCTAACTTTGCCTATCCCCACTTTTATGATTTTCGAAAAAAAAAATTTTCGCATTTTCGATAAGGGGTACCCCCATCAAAATTTGCAAAAAATTGAAACCTCCTAAAACTTCCGGGTTTGAACACAGGTGGATAGGAAATTTTGTTACAAATTCATCGAGGTATGGCATTCCACTCTTGGACAACTATTATTATTGCTATCGAAAAAATAGTGATTATTTTTTATATAAAAATAAATACAAAAAATTTTTTGTCAAAAATCTGATTTTTTCAAATGGCGTTTTCGCCATAACTTGGTCAAAAAATGAGACACAGCTAAAATTAAGACTGCTTTGTGATGCTAATAAACATAGCTAACTTTGCCTATCACCACTTTCATGATTTTCGAAAAAAAAAAAGTTTTACGAATTTTCGCATTTTCGATAAGGGGTACCCCCATCAAAATTTGCAAAAAATTGAAACCTACTAAAACTTCCGGGGTTGAACACAGGTGGATAGGAAATTTTGTTACAAATTCATCGAGGTATGGCATTCCACTCTTGGACAATTATTTTTATTGCTATCGAAAAAATAGTGATTATTTTTTATATAAAAAAAAATTAAAAAAAATTTTTTGTCAAAAATCGGATTTTTTCAAATGGCGTTTTCGCCATAACTTTGTCAAAAAATGAGATACAGCTAAAATGAAGACTGTTTTGTGCTGCTAATAAACATAGCTAACTTTGCCTATCCCCACTTTTATGATTTTCGAAAAAAAAAATTTTCGCATTTTCGATAAGGGGTACCCCCATCAAAATTTGCAAAAAATTGAAACCTACTAAAACTTCCGGGGTTGAACACAGGTGGATAGGAAATTTTGTTACAAATTCATCGAGGTATGGCATTCCACTCTTGGACAATTATTTTTATTGCTATCGAAAAAATAGTAATTATTTTTTATATAAAAAAAAATTAAAAAAATTTTTTTGTCAAAAATCGGATTTTTTCAAATGGCGTTTTCGCCATAACTTGGTCAAAAAATGAGATACAGCTAAAATGAAGACTGTTTTGTGCTGCTAATAAACATAGCTAACTTTGCCTATCCCCACTTTTATGATTTTCGAAAAAAAAAATTTTCGCATTTTCGATAAGGGGTACCCCCATCAAAATTTGCAAAAAATTGAAACCTACTAAAACTTCCGGGGTTGAACACAGGTGGATAGGAAATTTTGTTACAAATTCATCGAGGTATGGCATTCCACTCTTGGACAATTATTTTTATTGCTATCGAAAAAATAGTGATTATTTTTTATATAAAAAAAAATTAAAAAAATTTTTTTGTCAAAAATCGGATTTTTTCAAATGGCGTTTTCGCCATAACTTGGTCAAAAAATGAGACACAGCTAAAATGAAGACTGTTTTGTGCTGCTAATAAACATAGCTAACTTTGCCTATCCCCACTTTTATGATTTTCGAAAAAAAAAAATTTTCGCATTTTCGATAAGGGGTACCCCCATCAAAATTTGCAAAAAATTGAAACCTCCTAAAACTTCCGGGTTTGAACACAGGTGGATAGGAAATTTTGTTACAAATTCATCGAGGTATGGCATTCCACTCTTGGACAACTATTATTATTGCTATCGAAAAAATAGTGATTATTTTTTATATAAAAATAAATACAAAAAATTTTTTGTCAAAAATCTGATTTTTTCAAATGGCGTTTTCGCCATAACTTGGTCAAAAAATGAGACACAGCTAAAATGAAGACTGTTTTGTGCTGCTAATAAACATAGCTAACTTTGCCTATCCCCACTTTTATGATTTTCGAAAAAAAAAATTTTTGCATTTTCGATAAGGGGTACCCCCATCAAAATTTGCAAAAAATTGAAACCTACTAAAACTTCCGGGGTTGAACACAGGTGGATAGGAAATTTTGTTACAAATTCATCGAGGTATGGCATTCCACTCTTGGACAATTATTTTTATTGCTATCGAAAAAATAGTGATTATTTTTTATATAAAAAAAAATTAAAAAAAATTTTTTGTCAAAAATCGGATTTTTTCAAATGGCGTTTTCGCCATAACTTTGTCAAAAAATGAGATACAGCTAAAATGAAGACTGTTTTGTGCTGCTAATAAACATAGCTAACTTTGCCTATCCCCACTTTTATGATTTTCGAAAAAAAAAATTTTCGCATTTTCGATAAGGGGTACCCCCATCAAAATTTGCAAAAAATTGAAACCTCCTAAAACTTCCGGGTTTGAACACAGGTGGATAGGAAATTTTGTTACAAATTCATCGAGGTATGGCATTCCACTCTTGGACAACTATTATTATTGCTATCGAAAAAATAGTGATTATTTTTTATATAAAAATAAATACAAAAAATTTTTTGTCAAAAATCTGATTTTTTCAAATGGCGTTTTCGCCATAACTTGGTCAAAAAATGAGACACAGCTAAAATTAAGACTGCTTTGTGATGCTAATAAACATAGCTAACTTTGCCTATCACCACTTTCATGATTTTCGAAAAAAAAAAGTTTTACGAATTTTCGCATTTTCGATAAGGGGTACCCCCATCAAAATTTGCAAAAAATTGAAACCTACTAAAACTTCCGGGGTTGAACACAGGTGGATAGGAAATTTTGTTACAAATTCATCGAGGTATGGCATTCCACTCTTGGACAATTATTTTTATTGCTATCGAAAAAATAGTGATTATTTTTTATATAAAAAAAAATTAAAAAAAATTTTTTGTCAAAAATCGGATTTTTTCAAATGGCGTTTTCGCCATAACTTTGTCAAAAAATGAGATACAGCTAAAATGAAGACTGTTTTGTGCTGCTAATAAACATAGCTAACTTTGCCTATCCCCACTTTTATGATTTTCGAAAAAAAAAATTTTCGCATTTTCGATAAGGGGTACCCCCATCAAAATTTGCAAAAAATTGAAACCTACTAAAACTTCCGGGGTTGAACACAGGTGGATAGGAAATTTTGTTACAAATTCATCGAGGTATGGCATTCCACTCTTGGACAATTATTTTTATTGCTATCGAAAAAATAGTAATTATTTTTTATATAAAAAAAAATTAAAAAAATTTTTTTGTCAAAAATCGGATTTTTTCAAATGGCGTTTTCGCCATAACTTGGTCAAAAAATGAGATACAGCTAAAATGAAGACTGTTTTGTGCTGCTAATAAACATAGCTAACTTTGCCTATCCCCACTTTTATGATTTTCGAAAAAAAAAATTTTCGCATTTTCGATAAGGGGTACCCCCATCAAAATTTGCAAAAAATTGAAACCTACTAAAACTTCCGGGGTTGAACACAGGTGGATAGGAAATTTTGTTACAAATTCATCGAGGTATGGCATTCCACTCTTGGACAATTATTTTTATTGCTATCGAAAAAATAGTGATTATTTTTTATATAAAAAAAAATTAAAAAAATTTTTTTGTCAAAAATCGGATTTTTTCAAATGGCGTTTTCGCCATAACTTGGTCAAAAAATGAGACACAGCTAAAATGAAGACTGTTTTGTGCTGCTAATAAACATAGCTAACTTTGCCTATCCCCACTTTTATGATTTTCGAAAAAAAAAATTTTCGCATTTTCGATAAGGGGTACCCCCATCAAAATTTGCAAAAAATTGAAACCTACTAAAACTTCCGGGGTTGAACACAGGTGGATAGGAAATTTTGTTACAAATTTATCGAGGTATGGCATTCCACTCTTGGACAATTATTTTTATTGCTATCGAAAAAATAGTGATTATTTTTTATATAAAAAAAAATTAAAAAAATTTTTTTGTCAAAAATCGGATTTTTTCAAATGGCGTTTTCGCCATAACTTGGTCAAAAAATGAGACACAGCTAAAATGAAGACTGTTTTGTGCTGCTAATAAACATAGCTAACTTTGCCTATCCCCACTTTTATGATTTTCGAAAAAAAAAATTTTCGCATTTTCGATAAGGGGTACCCCCATCAAAATTTGCAAAAAATTGAAACCTACTAAAACTTCCGGGGTTGAACACAGGTGGATAGGAAATTTTGTTACAAATTTATCGAGGTATGGCATTCCACTCTTGGACAATTATTTTTATTGCTATCGAAAAAATAGTGATTATTTTTTATATAAAAAAAAATTAAAAAAATTTTTTTGTCAAAAATCGGATTTTTTCAAATGGCGTTTTCGCCATAACTTGGTCAAAAAATGAGACACAGCTAAAATGAAGACTGTTTTGTGCTGCTAGTAAACATAGCTAACTTTGCCTATCACCACTTTTATGATTTTCGAAAAAAAAAATTTTCGCATTTTCGATAAGGGGTACCCCCATCAAAATTTGCAAAAAATTGAAACCTACTAAAACTTCCGGGGTTGAACACAGGTGGATAGGAAATTTTGTTACAAATTCATCGAGGTATGGCATTCCACTCTTGGACAATTATTTTTATTGCTATCGAAAAAATAGTGATTATTTTTTATATAAAAAAAAATTAAAAAAATTTTTTTGTCAAAAATCGGATTTTTTCAAATGGCGTTTTCGCCATAACTTGGTCAAAAAATGAGACACAGCTAAAATGAAGACTGTTTTGTGCTGCTAATAAACATAGCTAACTTTGCCTATCCCCACTTTTATGATTTTCGAAAAAAAAAAATTTTCGCATTTTCGATAAGGGGTACCCCCATCAAAATTTGCAAAAAATTGAAACCTACTAAAACTTCCGGGGTTGAACACAGGTGGATAGGAAATTTTGTTACAAATTTATCGAGGTATGGCATTCCACTCTTGGACAATTATTTTTATTGCTATCGAAAAAATAGTGATTATTTTTTATATAAAAAAAAATTAAAAAAATTTTTTTGTCAAAAATCGGATTTTTTCAAATGGCGTTTTCGCCATAACTTGGTCAAAAAATGAGACACAGCTAAAATGAAGACTGTTTTGTGCTGCTAATAAACATAGCTAACTTTGCCTATCCCCACTTTTATGATTTTCGAAAAAAAAAAATTTTCGCATTTTCGATAAGGGGTACCCCCATCAAAATTTGCAAAAAATTGAAACCTACTAAAACTTCCGGGGTTGAACACAGGTGGATAGGAAATTTTGTTACAAATTCATCGAGGTATGGCATTCCACTCTTGGACAATTATTTTTATTGCTATCGAAAAAATAGTGATTATTTTTTATATAAAAAAAAATTAAAAAAATTTTTTTGTCAAAAATCGGATTTTTTCAAATGGCGTTTTCGCCATAACTTGGTCAAAAAATGAGACACAGCTAAAATGAAGACTGTTTTGTGCTGCTAATAAACATAGCTAACTTTGCCTATCCCCACTTTTATGATTTTCGAAAAAAAAAAATTTTTGCATTTTCGATAAGGGGTACCCCCATCAAAATTTGCAAAAAATTGAAACCTACTAAAACTTCCAGGGTTGAACACAGGTGGATAGGAAATTTTGTTACAAATTTATCGAGGTATGGCATTCCACTCTTGGACAATTATTTTTATTGCTATCGAAAAAATAGTGATTATTTTTTATATAAAAAAAAATTAAAAAAATTTTTTTGTCAAAAATCGGATTTTTTCAAATGGCGTTTTCGCCATAACTTGGTCAAAAAATGAGACACAGCTAAAATGAAGACTGTTTTGTGCTGCTAATAAACATAGCTAACTTTGCCTATCCCCACTTTTATGATTTTCGAAAAAAAAAAATTTTCGCATTTTCGATAAGGGGTACCCCCATCAAAATTTGCAAAAAATTGAAACCTACTAAAACTTCCGGGGTTGAACACAGGTGGATAGGAAATTTTGTTACAAATTCATCGAGGTATGGCATTCCACTCTTGGACAATTATTTTTATTGCTATCGAAAAAATAGTGATTATTTTTTATATAAAAAAAAATTAAAAAAATTTTTTGTCAAAAATCGGATTTTTTCAAATGGCGTTTTCGCCATAACTTGGTCAAAAAATGAGACACAGCTAAAATGAAGACTGTTTTGTGCTGCTAATAAACATAGCTAACTTTGCCTATCCCCACTTTTATGATTTTCGAATTTTCGCATTTTCGATAAGGGGTACCCCCATCAAAATTTGCAAAAAATTGAAACCTACTAAAACTTCCGGGGTTGAACACAGGTGGATAGGAAATTTTGTTACAAATTCATCGAGGTATGGCATTCCACTCTTGGACTGTTTTGTGCTGCTAGTAAACATAGCTAACTTTGCCTATCACCACTTTTATGATTTTCGAAAAAAAAAAGTTTTACGAATTTTTGCATTTTCGATAAGGGGTACCCCCATCAAAAATTGCAAAAAATTGAAACCTCCTAAAACTTCCGGGTTTGAACACAGGTGGATAGGAAATTTTGTTACAAATTCATCGAGGTATGGCATTCCACTCTTGGACAACTATTATTATTGCTATCGAAAAAATAGTGATTATTTTTTATATAAAAATAAATACAAAAAATTTTTTGTCAAAAATCTGATTTTTTCAAATGGCGTTTTCGCCATAACTTGGTCAAAAAATGAGACACAGCTAAAATTAAGACTGCTTTGTGATGCTAATAAACATAGCTAACTTTGCCTATCACCACTTTCATGATTTTCGAAAAAAAAAAGTTTTACGAATTTTCGCATTTTCGATAAGGGGTACCCCCATCAAAATTTGCAAAAAATTGAAACCTACTAAAACTTCCGGGGTTGAACACAGGTGGATAGGAAATTTTGTTACAAATTCATCGAGGTATGGCATTCCACTCTTGGACAATTATTTTTATTGCTATCGAAAAAATAGTGATTATTTTTTATATAAAAAAAAATTAAAAAAAATTTTTTGTCAAAAATCGGATTTTTTCAAATGGCGTTTTCGCCATAACTTTGTCAAAAAATGAGATACAGCTAAAATGAAGACTGTTTTGTGCTGCTAATAAACATAGCTAACTTTGCCTATCCCCACTTTTATGATTTTCGAAAAAAAAAATTTTCGCATTTTCGATAAGGGGTACCCCCATCAAAATTTGCAAAAAATTGAAACCTACTAAAACTTCCGGGGTTGAACACAGGTGGATAGGAAATTTTGTTACAAATTCATCGAGGTATGGCATTCCACTCTTGGACAATTATTTTTATTGCTATCGAAAAAATAGTGATTATTTTTTATATAAAAAAAAATTAAAAAAATTTTTTTGTCAAAAATCGGATTTTTTCAAATGGCGTTTTCGCCATAACTTGGTCAAAAAATGAGATACAGCTAAAATGAAGACTGTTTTGTGCTGCTAATAAACATAGCTAACTTTGCCTATCCCCACTTTTATGATTTTCGAAAAAAAAAAATTTTCGCATTTTCGATAAGGGGTACCCCCATCAAAATTTGCAAAAAATTGAAACCTACTAAAACTTCCGGGGTTGAACACAGGTGGATAGGAAATTTTGTTACAAATTCATCGAGGTATGGCATTCCACTCTTGGACAATTATTTTTATTGCTATCGAAAAAATAGTGATTATTTTTTATATAAAAAAAAATTAAAAAAATTTTTTTGTCAAAAATCGGATTTTTTCAAATGGCGTTTTCGCCATAACTTGGTCAAAAAATGAGACACAGCTAAAATGAAGACTGTTTTGTGCTGCTAATAAACATAGCTAACTTTGCCTATCCCCACTTTTATGATTTTCGAAAAAAAAAAATTTTCGCATTTTCGATAAGGGGTACCCCCATCAAAATTTGCAAAAAATTGAAACCTACTAAAACTTCCGGGGTTGAACACAGGTGGATAGGAAATTTTGTTACAAATTTATCGAGGTATGGCATTCCACTCTTGGACAATTATTTTTATTGCTATCGAAAAAATAGTGATTATTTTTTATATAAAAAAAAATTAAAAAAATTTTTTTGTCAAAAATCGGATTTTTTCAAATGGCGTTTTCGCCATAACTTGGTCAAAAAATGAGACACAGCTAAAATGAAGACTGTTTTGTGCTGCTAATAAACATAGCTAACTTTGCCTATCCCCACTTTTATGATTTTCGAAAAAAAAAATTTTCGCATTTTCGATAAGGGGTACCCCCATCAAAATTTGCAAAAAATTGAAACCTACTAAAACTTCCGGGGTTGAACACAGGTGGATAGGAAATTTTGTTACAAATTTATCGAGGTATGGCATTCCACTCTTGGACAATTATTTTTATTGCTATCGAAAAAATAGTGATTATTTTTTATATAAAAAAAAATTAAAAAAATTTTTTTGTCAAAAATCGGATTTTTTCAAATGGCGTTTTCGCCATAACTTGGTCAAAAAATGAGACACAGCTAAAATGAAGACTGTTTTGTGCTGCTAATAAACATAGCTAACTTTGCCTATCCCCACTTTTATGATTTTCGAAAAAAAAAATTTTCGCATTTTCGATAAGGGGTACCCCCATCAAAATTTGCAAAAAATTGAAACCTACTAAAACTTCCGGGGTTGAACACAGGTGGATAGGAAATTTTGTTACAAATTTATCGAGGTATGGCATTCCACTCTTGGACAATTATTTTTATTGCTATCGAAAAAATAGTGATTATTTTTTATATAAAAAAAAATTAAAAAAATTTTTTTGTCAAAAATCGGATTTTTTCAAATGGCGTTTTCGCCATAACTTGGTCAAAAAATGAGACACAGCTAAAATGAAGACTGTTTTGTGATGCTAATAAACATAGCTAACTTTGCCTATCCCCACTTTTATGATTTTCGAAAAAAAAAAATTTTCGCATTTTCGATAAGGGGTACCCCCATCAAAATTTGCAAAAAATTGAAACCTACTAAAACTTCCGGGGTTGAACACAGGTGGATAGGAAATTTTGTTACAAATTCATCGAGGTATGGCATTCCACTCTTGGACAATTATTTTTATTGCTATCGAAAAAATAGTGATTATTTTTTATATAAAAAAAAATTAAAAAAATTTTTTTGTCAAAAATCGGATTTTTTCAAATGGCGTTTTCGCCATAACTTGGTCAAAAAATGAGACACAGCTAAAATGAAGACTGTTTTGTGCTGCTAATAAACATAGCTAACTTTGCCTATCCCCACTTTTATGATTTTCAAAAAAAAAAATTTTCGCATTTTCGATAAGGGGTACCCCCATCAAAATTTGCAAAAAATTGAAACCTACTAAAACTTCCGGGGTTGAACACAGGTGGATAGGAAATTTTGTTACAAATTCATCGAGGTATGGCATTCCACTCTTGGACAATTATTTTTATTGCTATCGAAAAAATAGTGATTATTTTTTATATAAATTAAAAAAATTTTTTTGTCAAAAATCGGATTTTTTCAAATGGCGTTTTCGCCATAACTTGGTCAAAAAATGAGACACAGCTAAAATGAAGACTGTTTTGTGCTGCTAATAAACATAGCTAACTTTGCCTATCCCCACTTTTATGATTTTCGAAAAAAAAAAATTTTCGCATTTTCGATAAGGGGTACCCCCATCAAAATTTGCAAAAAATTGAAACCTACTAAAACTTCCGGGGTTGAACACAGGTGGATAGGAAATTTTGTTACAAATTCATCGAGGTATGGCATTCCACTCTTGGACAATTATTTTTATTGCTATCGAAAAAATAGTGATTATTTTTTATATAAAAAAAAATTAAAAAAATTTTTTTGTCAAAAATCGGATTTTTTCAAATGGCGTTTTCGCCATAACTTGGTCAAAAAATGAGACACAGCTAAAATGAAGACTGTTTTTTGCTGCTAATAAACATAGCTAACTTTGCCTATCCCCACTTTTATGATTTTCGAAAAAAAAAATTTTCGCATTTTCGATAAGGGGTACCCCCATCAAAATTTGCAAAAAATTGAAACCTACTAAAACTTCCGGGGTTGAACACAGGTGGATAGGAAATTTTGTTACAAATTCATCGAGGTATGGCATTCCACTCTTGGACAATTATTTTTATTGCTATCGAAAAAATAGTGATTATTTTTTATATAAAAAAAAATTAAAAAAATTTTTTTGTCAAAAATCGGATTTTTTCAAATGGCGTTTTCGCCATAACTTGGTCAAAAAATGAGACACAGCTAAAATGAAGACTGTTTTGTGCTGCTAATAAACATAGCTAACTTTGCCTATCCCCACTTTTATGATTTTCAAAAAAAAAAATTTTCGCATTTTCGATAAGGGGTACCCCCATCAAAATTTGCAAAAAATTGAAACCTACTAAAACTTCCGGGGTTGAACACAGGTGGATAGGAAATTTTGTTACAAATTCATCGAGGTATGGCATTCCACTCTTGGACAATTATTTTTATTGCTATCGAAAAAATAGTGATTATTTTTTATATAAATTAAAAAAATTTTTTTGTCAAAAATCGGATTTTTTCAAATGGCGTTTTCGCCATAACTTGGTCAAAAAATGAGACACAGCTAAAATGAAGACTGTTTTGTGCTGCTAATAAACATAGCTAACTTTGCCTATCCCCACTTTTATGATTTTCGAAAAAAAAAATTTTCGCATTTTCGATAAGGGGTACCCCCATCAAAATTTGCAAAAAATTGAAACCTACTAAAACTTCCGGGGTTGAACACAGGTGGATAGGAAATTTTGTTACAAATTCATCGAGGTATGGCATTCCACTCTTGGACAATTATTTTTATTGCTATCGAAAAAATAGTGATTATTTTTTATATAAAAAAAAATTAAAAAAATTTTTTTGTCAAAAATCGGATTTTTTCAAATGGCGTTTTCGCCATAACTTGGTCAAAAAATGAGACACAGCTAAAATGAAGACTGTTTTTTGCTGCTAATAAACATAGCTAACTTTGCCTATCCCCACTTTTATGATTTTCGAAAAAAAAAAATTTTCGCATTTTCGATAAGGGGTACCCCCATCAAAATTTGCAAAAAATTGAAACCTACTAAAACTTCCGGGGTTGAACACAGGTGGATAGGAAATTTTGTTACAAATTCATCGAGGTATGGCATTCCACTCTTGGACAATTATTTTTATTGCTATCGAAAAAATAGTGATTATTTTTTATATAAAAAAAAATTAAAAAAATTTTTTTGTCAAAAATCGGATTTTTTCAAATGGCGTTTTCGCCATAACTTGGTCAAAAAATGAGACACAGCTAAAATGAAGACTGTTTTGTGCTGCTAATAAACATAGCTAACTTTGCCTATCCCCACTTTTATGATTTTCAAAAAAAAAAATTTTCGCATTTTCGATAAGGGGTACCCCCATCAAAATTTGCAAAAAATTGAAACCTACTAAAACTTCCGGGGTTGAACACAGGTGGATAGGAAATTTTGTTACAAATTCATCGAGGTATGGCATTCCACTCTTGGACAATTATTTTTATTGCTATCGAAAAAATAGTGATTATTTTTTATATAAATTAAAAAAATTTTTTTGTCAAAAATCGGATTTTTTCAAATGGCGTTTTCGCCATAACTTGGTCAAAAAATGAGACACAGCTAAAATGAAGACTGTTTTGTGCTGCTAATAAACATAGCTAACTTTGCCTATCCCCACTTTTATGATTTTCGAAAAAAAAAATTTTCGCATTTTCGATAAGGGGTACCCCCATCAAAATTTGCAAAAAATTGAAACCTACTAAAACTTCCGGGGTTGAACACAGGTGGATAGGAAATTTTGTTACAAATTCATCGAGGTATGGCATTCCACTCTTGGACAATTATTTTTATTGCTATCGAAAAAATAGTGATTATTTTTTATATAAATTAAAAAAATTTTTTTGTCAAAAATCGGATTTTTTCAAATGGCGTTTTCGCCATAACTTGGTCAAAAAATGAGACACAGCTAAAATGAAGACTGTTTTGTGCTGCTAATAAACATAGCTAACTTTGCCTATCCCCACTTTTATGATTTTCGAAAAAAAAAATTTTCGCATTTTCGATAAGGGGTACCCCCATCAAAATTTGCAAAAAATTGAAACCTACTAAAACTTCCGGGGTTGAACACAGGTGGATAGGAAATTTTGTTACAAATTCATCGAGGTATGGCATTCCACTCTTGGACAATTATTTTTATTGCTATCGAAAAAATAGTGATTATTTTTTATATAAAAAAAAATTAAAAAAATTTTTTTGTCAAAAATCGGATTTTTTCAAATGGCGTTTTCGCCATAACTTGGTCAAAAAATGAGACACAGCTAAAATGAAGACTGTTTTTTGCTGCTAATAAACATAGCTAACTTTGCCTATCCCCACTTTTATGATTTTCGAAAAAAAAAATTTTCGCATTTTCGATAAGGGGTACCCCCATCAAAATTTGCAAAAAATTGAAACCTACTAAAACTTCCGGGGTTGAACACAGGTGGATAGGAAATTTTGTTACAAATTCATCGAGGTATGGCATTCCACTCTTGGACAATTATTTTTATTGCTATCGAAAAAAATAGTGATTATTTTTTATATAAATTAAAAAAATTTTTTTGTCAAAAATCGGATTTTTTCAAATGGCGTTTTCGCCATAACTTGGTCAAAAAATGAGACACAGCTAAAATGAAGACTGTTTTGTGCTGCTAATAAACATAGCTAACTTTGCCTATCCCCACTTTTATGATTTTCGAAAAAAAAAATTTTCGCATTTTCGATAAGGGGTACCCCCATCAAAATTTCCAAAAAATTGAAACCTACTAAAACTTCCGGGGTTGAACACAGGTGGATAGGAAATTTTGTTACAAATTCATCGAGGTATGGCATTCCACTCTTGGACAATTATTTTTATTGCTATCGAAAAATAGTGATTATTTTTTATATAAATTAAAAAAATTTTTTTTGTCAAAAATCGGATTTTTTCAAATGGCGTTTTCGCCATAACTTGGTCAAAAAATGAGACACAGCTAAAATGAAGACTGTTTTGTGCTGCTAATAAACATAGCTAACTTTGCCTATCCCCACTTTTATGATTTTCGAAAAAAAAAATTTTCGCATTTTCGATAAGGGGTACCCCCATCAAAATTTGCAAAAAATTGAAACCTACTAAAACTTCCGGGGTTGAACACAGGTGGATAGGAAATTTTGTTACAAATTCATCGAGGTATGGCATTCCACTCTTGGACAATTATTTTTATTGCTATCGAAAAAATAGTGATTATTTTTTATATAAAAAAAAAATTTAAAAAATTTTTTTGTCAAAAATCGGATTTTTTCAAATGGCGTTTTCGCCATAACTTGGTCCAAAAATGAGATACAGCTAAAATGAAGACTGTTTTGTGCTGCTAATAAACATAGCTAACTTTGCCTATCCCCACTTTTATGATTTTCGAAAAAAAAAAATTTTCGCATTTTCGATAAGGGGTACCCCCATCAAAATTTGCAAAAAATTGAAACCTACTAAAACTTCCGGGGTTGAACACAGGTGGATAGGAAATTTTGTTACAAATTCATCGAGGTATGGCATTCCACTCTTGGACAATTATTTTTATTGCTATCGAAAAAATAGTGATTATTTTTTATATAAAAAAAAATTAAAAAAATTTTTTTGTCAAAAATCGGATTTTTTCAAATGGCGTTTTCGCCATAACTTGGTCAAAAAATGAGACACAGCTAAAATGAAGACTGTTTTGTGCTGCTAATAAACATAGCTAACTTTGCCTATCCCCACTTTTATGATTTTCGAAAAAAAAAATTTTCGCATTTTCGATAAAAAATTGAAACCTACTAAAACTTCCGGGGTTGAACACAGGTGGATAGGAAATTTTGTTACAAATTCATCGAGGTATGGCATTCCACTCTTGGACAATTATTTTTATTGCTATCGAAAAAATAGTGATTATTTTTTATATAAATTAAAAAAATTTTTTTGTCAAAAATCGGATTTTTTCAAATGGCGTTTTCGCCATAACTTGGTCAAAAAATGAGACACAGCTAAAATGAAGACTGTTTTGTGCTGCTAATAAACATAGCTAACTTTGCCTATCCCCACTTTTATGATTTTCGAAAAAAAAAAATTTTCGCATTTTCGATACCCCCATCAAAATTTGCAAAAAATTGAAACCTACTAAAACTTCCGGGGTTGAACACAGGTGGATAGGAAATTTTGTTACAAATTCATCGAGGTATGGCATTCCACTCTTGGACAATTATTTTTATTGCTATCGAAAAAATAGTGATTATTTTTTATATAAAAAAAAATTTAAAAAATTTTTTTGTCAAAAATCGGATTTTTTCAAATGGCGTTTTCGCCATAACTTGGTCCAAAAATGAGATACAGCTAAAATGAAGACTGTTTTGTGCTGCTAATAAACATAGCTAACTTTGCCTATCCCCACTTTTATGATTTTCGAAAAAAAAAAATTTTCGCATTTTCGATAAGGGGTACCCCCATCAAAATTTGCAAAAAATTGAAACCTACTAAAACTTCCGGGGTTGAACACAGGTGGATAGGAAATTTTGTTACAAATTCATCGAGGTATGGCATTCCACTCTTGGACAATTATTTTTATTGCTATCGAAAAAATAGTGATTATTTTTTATATAAAAAAAAATTAAAAAAATTTTTTTGTCAAAAATCGGATTTTTTCAAATGGCGTTTTCGCCATAACTTGGTCAAAAAATGAGACACAGCTAAAATGAAGACTGTTTTGTGCTGCTAATAAACATAGCTAACTTTGCCTATCCCCACTTTTATGATTTTCGAAAAAAAAAATTTTCGCATTTTCGATAAAAAATTGAAACCTACTAAAACTTCCGGGGTTGAACACAGGTGGATAGGAAATTTTGTTACAAATTCATCGAGGTATGGCATTCCACTCTTGGACAATTATTTTTATTGCTATCGAAAAAATAGTGATTATTTTTTATATAAATTAAAAAAATTTTTTTGTCAAAAATCGGATTTTTTCAAATGGCGTTTTCGCCATAACTTGGTCAAAAAATGAGACACAGCTAAAATGAAGACTGTTTTGTGCTGCTAATAAACATAGCTAACTTTGCCTATCCCCACTTTTATGATTTTCGAAAAAAAAAATTTTCGCATTTTCGATACCCCCATCAAAATTTGCAAAAAATTGAAACCTACTAAAACTTCCGGGGTTGAACACAGGTGGATAGGAAATTTTGTTACAAATTCATCGAGGTATGGCATTCCACTCTTGGACAATTATTTTTATTGCTATCGAAAAAATAGTGATTATTTTTTATATAAATTAAAAAAAATTTTTTGTCAAAAATCGGATTTTTTCAAATGGCGTTTTCGCCATAACTTGGTCAAAAAATGAGACACAGCTAAAATGAAGACTGTTTTGTGCTGCTAATAAACATAGCTAACTTTGCCTATCCCCACTTTTATGATTTTCGAAAAAACAAATTTTCGCATTTTCGATAAGGGGTACCCCCATCAAAATTTGCAAAAAATTGAAACCTACTAAAACTTCCGGGGTTGAACACAGGTGGATAGGAAATTTTGTTACAAATTCATCGAGGTATGGCATTCCACTCTTGGACAATTATTTTTATTGCTATCGAAAAAATAGTGATTATTTTTTATATAAAAAAAAATTTAAAAAATTTTTTTGTCAAAAATCGGATTTTTTCAAATGGCGTTTTCGCCATAACTTGGTCCAAAAATGAGATACAGCTAAAATGAAGACTGTTTTGTGCTGCTAATAAACATAGCTAACTTTGCCTATCCCCACTTTTATGATTTTCGAAAAAAAAAATTTTCGCATTTTCGATAAGGGGTACCCCCATCAAAATTTGCAAAAAATTGAAACCTACTAAAACTTCCGGGGTTGAACACAGGTGGATAGGAAATTTTGTTACAAATTCATCGAGGTATGGCATTCCACTCTTGGACAATTATTTTTATTGCTATCGAAAAAATAGTGATTATTTTTTATATAAAAAAAAATTTAAAAAATTTTTTTGTCAAAAATCGGATTTTTTCAAATGGCGTTTTCGCCATAACTTGGTCAAAAAATGAGACACAGCTAAAATGAAGACTGTTTTGTGCTGCTAATAAACATAGCTAACTTTGCCTATCCCCACTTTTATGATTTTCGAAAAAAAAAATTTTCGCATTTTCGATAAGGGGTCCCCCTTCAAAATTTGCAAAAAATTGAAACCTACTAAAACTTCCGGGGTTGAACACAGGTGGATAGGAAATTTTGTTACAAATTCATCGAGGTATGGCATTCCACTCTTGGACAATTATTTTTATTGCTATCGAAAAAATAGTGATTATTTTTTATATAAATTAAAAAAATTTTTTTGTCAAAAATCGGATTTTTTCAAATGGCGTTTTCGCCATAACTTGGTCAAAAAATGAGACACAGCTAAAATGAAGACTGTTTTGTGCTGATAATAAACATAGCTAACTTTGCCTATCCCCACTTTTATGATTTTCGAAAAAAAAAATTTTCGCATTTTCGATAAGGGGTCCCCCATCAAAATTTGCAAAAAATTGAAACCTACTAAAACTTCCGGGGTTGAAAACAGGTGGATAGGAAATTTTGTTACAAATTCATCGAGGTATGGCATTCCACTCTTGGACAATTATTTTTATTGCTATCGAAAAAATAGTGATTATTTTTTATATAAAAAAAAATTAAAAAAATTTTTTTGTCAAAAATCGGATTTTTTCAAATGGCGTTTTCGCCATAACTTGGTCAAAAAATGAGACACAGCTAAAATGAAGACTGTTTTGTGCTGCTAATAAACATAGCTAACTTTGCCTATCCCCACTTTTATGATTTTCGAAAAAAAAAATTTTCGCATTTTCGATAAGGGGTCCCCCATCAAAATTTGCAAAAAATTGAAACCTACTAAAACTTCCGGGGTTGAACACAGGTGGATAGGAAATTTTGTTACAAATTCATCGAGGTATGGCATTCCACTCTTGGACAATTATTTTTATTGCTATCGAAAAAATAGTGATTATTTTTTATATAAAAAAAAATTTAAAAATTTTTTTTGTCAAAAATCGGATTTTTTCAAATGGCGTTTTCGCCATAACTTGGTCAAAAAATGAGACACAGCTAAAATGAAGACTGTTTTGTGCTGCTAATAAACATAGCTAACTTTGCCTATCCCCACTTTTATGATTTTCGAAAAAAAAAATTTTCGCATTTTCGATAAGGGGTCCCCCATCAAAATTTGCAAAAAATTGAAACCTACTAAAACTTCCGGGGTTGAACACAGGTGGATAGGAAATTTTGTTACAAATTCATCGAGGTATGGCATTCCACTCTTGGACAATTATTTTTATTGCTATCGAAAAAATAGTGATTATTTTTTATATAAAAAAAAATTAAAAAAATTTTTTTGTCAAAAATCGGATTTTTTCAAATGGCGTTTTCGCCATAACTTGGTCAAAAAATGAGACACAGCTAAAATGAAGACTGTTTTGTGCTGCTAATAAACATAGCTAACTTTGCCTATCCCCACTTTTATGATTTTCGAAAAAAAAAATTTTCGCATTTTCGATAAGGGGTACCCCCATCAAAATTTGCAAAAAATTGAAACCTACTAAAACTTCCGGGGTTGAACACAGGTGGATAGGAAATTTTGTTACAAATTCATCGAGGTATGGCATTCCACTCTTGGACAATTATTTTTATTGCTATCGAAAAAATAGTGATTATTTTTTATATAAAAAAAATTTAAAAAAATTTTTTGTCAAAAATCGGATTTTTTCAAATGGCGTTTTCGCCATAACTTGGTCAAAAAATGAGACACAGCTAAAATGAAGACTGTTTTGTGCTGCTAATAAACATAGCTAACTTTGCCTATCCCCACTTTTATGATTTTCGAAAAAAAAAATTTTCGCATTTTCGATAAGGGGTACCCCCATCAAAATTTGCAAAAAATTGAAACCTACTAAAACTTCCGGGGTTGAACACAGGTGGATAGGAAATTTTGTTACAAATTCATCGAGGTATGGCATTCCACTCTTGGACAATTATTTTTATTGCTATCGAAAAAATAGTGATTATTTTTTATATAAAAAAAAATTAAAAAAAATTTTTTGTCAAAAATCGGATTTTTTCAAATGGCGTTTTCGCCATAACTTGGTCAAAAAATGAGACACAGCTAAAATGAAGACTGTTTTGTGCTGCTAATAAACATAGCTAACTTTGCCTATCCCCACTTTTATGATTTTCGAAAAAAAAAATTTTCGCATTTTCGATAAGGGGTACCCTCATCAAAATTTGCAAAAAATTGAAACCTACTAAAACTTCCGGGGTTGAACACAGGTGGATAGGAAATTTTGTTACAAATTCATCGAGGTATGGCATTCCACTCTTGGACAATTATTTTTATTGCTATCGAAAAAATAGTGATTATTTTTTATATAAAAAAAAATTAAAAAAAATTTTTTGTCAAAAATCGGATTTTTTCAAATGGCGTTTTCGCCATAACTTGGTCAAAAAATGAGACACAGCTAAAATGAAGACTGTTTTGTGCTGCTAATAAACATAGCTAACTTTGCCTATCCCCACTTTTATGATTTTCGAAAAAAAAAATTTTCCCATTTTCGATAAGGGGTACCCCCATCAAAATTTGCAAAAAATTGAAACCTACTAAAACTTCCGGGGTTGAACACAGGTGGATAGGAAATTTTGTTACAAATTCATCGAGGTATGGCATTCCACTCTTGGACAATTATTTTTATTGCTATCGAAAAAATAGTGATTATTTTTTATATAAAAAAAAATTAAAAAAAATTTTTTGTCAAAAATCGGATTTTTTCAAATGGCGTTTTCGCCATAACTTGGTCAAAAAATGAGACACAGCTAAAATGAAGACTGTTTTGTGCTGCTAATAAACATAGCTAACTTTGCCTACCCCACTTTTATGATTTTCGAAAAAATAGTGATTATTTTTTATATAAAAAAAAATTAAAAAAATTTTTTTGTCAAAAATCGGATTTTTTCAAATGGCGTTTTCGCCATAACTTGGTCAAAAAATGAGACACAGCTAAAATGAAGACTGTTTTGTGCTGCTAATAAACATAGCTAACTTTGCCTATCCCCACTTTTATGATTTTCGAAAAAAAAAATTTTCGCATTTTCGATAAGGGGTACCCCCATCAAAATTTGCAAAAAATTGAAACCTACTAAAACTTCCGGGGTTGAACACAGGTGGATAGGAAATTTTGTTACAAATTCATCGAGGTATGGCATTCCACTCTTGGACAATTATTTTTATTGCTATCGAAAAAATAGTGATTATTTTTTATATAAAAAAAAATTAAAAAAAATTTTTTGTCAAAAATCGGATTTTTTCAAATGGCGTTTTCGCCATAACTTGGTCAAAAAATGAGACACAGCTAAAATGAAGACTGTTTTGTGCTGCTAATAAACATAGCTAACTTTGCCTATCCCCACTTTTATGATTTTCGAAAAAAAAAATTTTCGCATTTTCGATAAGGGGTACCCTCATCAAAATTTGCAAAAAATTGAAACCTACTAAAACTTCCGGGGTTGAACACAGGTGGATAGGAAATTTTGTTACAAATTCATCGAGGTATGGCATTCCACTCTTGGACAATTATTTTTATTGCTATCGAAAAAATAGTGATTATTTTTTATATAAAAAAAAATTAAAAAAAATTTTTTGTCAAAAATCGGATTTTTTCAAATGGCGTTTTCGCCATAACTTGGTCAAAAAATGAGACACAGCTAAAATGAAGACTGTTTTGTGCTGCTAATAAACATAGCTAACTTTGCCTATCCCCACTTTTATGATTTTCGAAAAAAAAAATTTTCCCATTTTCGATAAGGGGTACCCCCATCAAAATTTGCAAAAAATTGAAACCTACTAAAACTTCCGGGGTTGAACACAGGTGGATAGGAAATTTTGTTACAAATTCATCGAGGTATGGCATTCCACTCTTGGACAATTATTTTTATTGCTATCGAAAAAATAGTGATTATTTTTTATATAAAAAAAAATTAAAAAAAATTTTTTGTCAAAAATCGGATTTTTTCAAATGGCGTTTTCGCCATAACTTGGTCAAAAAATGAGACACAGCTAAAATGAAGACTGTTTTGTGCTGCTAATAAACATAGCTAACTTTGCCTACCCCACTTTTATGATTTTCGAAAAAATAGTGATTATTTTTTATATAAAAAAAAATTAAAAAAATTTTTTTGTCAAAAATCGGATTTTTTCAAATGGCGTTTTCGGCATTTTCAATAAGGGGTACCCCCATCAAAATTTGCAAAAAATTGAAACCTACTAAAACTTCCGGGGTTGAACACAGGTGGATAGGAAATTTTGTTACAAATTCATCGAGGTATGGCATTCCACTCTTGGACAATTATTTTTATTGCTATCGAAAAAATAGTGATTATTTTTTATATAAAAAAAAATTAAAAAAAATTTTTTGTCAAAAATCGGATTTTTTCAAATGGCGTTTTCGCCATAACTTGGTCAAAAAATGAGACACAGCTAAAATGAAGACTCTTTTGTGCTGCTAATAAACATAGCTAACTTTGCCTATCCCCTTTTTTATGATTTTCGAAAAAAAAAATTTTCCCATTTTCGATAAGGGGTACCCCCATCAAAATTTGCAAAAAATTGAAACCTACTAAAACTTCCGGGGTTGAACACAGGTGGATAGGAAATTTTGTTACAAATTCATCGAGGTATGGCATGCCACTCTTGGACAATTATTTTTATTGCTATCGAAAAAATAGTGATTATTTTTTATATAAAAAAAAATTTAAAAAAATTTTTTGTCAAAAATCGGATTTTTTCAAATGGCGTTTTCGCCATAACTTGGTCAAAAAATGAGACACAGCTAAAATGAAGACTGTTTTGTGCTGCTAATAAACATAGCTAACTTTGCCTATCCCCACTTTTATGATTTTCGAAAAAAAAAATTTTCGCATTTTCGATAAGGGGTACCCCCATCAAAATTTGCAAAAAATTGAAACCTACTAAAACTTCCGGGGTTGAACACAGGTGGATAGGAAATTTTGTTACAAATTCATCGAGGTATGGCATTCCACTCTTGGACAATTATTTTTATTGCTATCGAAAAAATAGTGATTATTTTTTATATAAAAAAAAATTAAAAAAAATTTTTTGTCAAAAATCGGATTTTTTCAAATGGCGTTTTCGCCATAACTTGGTCAAAAAATGAGACACAGCTAAAATGAAGACTGTTTTGTGCTGCTAATAAACATAGCTAACTTTGCCTATCCCCACTTTTATGATTTTCGAAAAAAAAAATTTTCGCATTTTCGATAAGGGGTACCCCCATCAAAATTTGCAAAAAATTGAAACCTACTAAAACTTCCGGGGTTGAACACAGGTGGATAGGAAATTTTGTTACAAATTCATCGAGGTATGGCATTCCACTCTTGGACAATTATTTTTATTGCTATCGAAAAAATAGTGATTATTTTTTATATAAAAAAAAATTAAAAAAAATTTTTTGTCAAAAATCGGATTTTTTCAAATGGCGTTTTCGCCATAACTTGGTCAAAAAATGAGACACAGCTAAAATGAAGACTGTTTTGTGCTGCTAATAAACATAGCTAACTTTGCCTATCCCCACTTTTATGATTTTCGAAAAAAAAAATTTTCGCATTTTCGATAAGGGGTACCCCCATCAAAATTTGCAAAAAATTGAAACCTACTAAAACTTCCGGGGTTGAACACAGGTGGATAGGAAATTTTGTTACAAATTCATCGAGGTATGGCATTCCACTCTTGGACAATTATTTTTATTGCTATCGAAAAAATAGTGATTATTTTTTATATAAAAAAAAATTAAAAAAAATGTTTTGTCAAAAATCGGATTTTTTCAACTGGCGTTTTCGCCATAACTTGGTCAAAAAATGAGACACAGCTAAAATGAAGACTGTTTTGTGCTGCTAATAAACATAGCTAACTTTGCCTATCCCCACTTTTATGATTTTCGAAAAAAAAAATTTTCGCATTTTCGATAAGGGGTACCCCCATCAAAATTTGCAAAAAATTGAAACCTACTAAAACTTCCGGGGTTGAACACAGGTGTATAGGAAATTTTGTTACAAATTCATCGAGGTATGGCATTCCACTCTTGGACAATTATTTTTGTTGCTATCGAAAAAATAGTGATTATTTTTTATATAAAAAAAAATTAAAAAAAATTTTTTGTCAAAAATCGGATTTTTTCAAATGGCGTTTTCGCCATAACTTGGTCAAAAAATGAGACACAGCTAAAATGAAGACTGTTTTGTGCTGCTAATAAACATAGCTAACTTTGCCTATCCCCACTTTTATGATTTTCGAAAAAAAAAATTTTCGCATTTTCGATAAGGGGTACCCCCATCAAAATTTGCAAAAAATTGAAACCTACTAAAACTTCCGGGGTTGAACACAGGTGGATAGGAAATTTTGTTACAAATTCATCGAGGTATGGCATTCCACTCTTGGACAATTATTTTTATTGCTATCGAAAAAATAGTGATTATTTTTTATATAAAAAAAAATTAAAAAAAATTTTTTGTCAAAAATCGGATTTTTTCAAATGGCGTTTTCGCCATAACTTGGTCAAAAAATGAGACACAGCTAAAATGAAGACTGTTTTGTGCTGCTAATAAACATAGCTAACTTTGCCTATCCCCACTTTTATGATTTTCGAAAAAAAAAATTTTCGCATTTTCGATAAGGGGTACCCCCATCAAAATTTGCAAAAAATTGAAACCTACTAAAACTTCCGGGGTTGAACACAGGTGGATAGGAAATTTTGTTACAAATTCATCGAGGTATGGCATTCCACTCTTGGACAATTATTTTTATTGCTATCGAAAAAATAGTGATTATTTTTTATATAAAAAAAAATTAAAAAAAATTTTTTGTCAAAAATCGGATTTTTTCAAATGGCGTTTTCGCCATAACTTGGTCAAAAAATGAGACACAGCTAAAATGAAGACTGTTTTGTGCTGCTAATAAACATAGCTAACTTTGCCTATCCCCACTTTTATGATTTTCGAAAAAAAAAATTTTCGCATTTTCGATAAGGGGTACCCCCATCAAAATTTGCAAAAAATTGAAACCTACTAAAACTTCCGGGGTTGAACACAGGTGGATAGGAAATTTTGTTACAAATTCATCGAGGTATGGCATTCCACTCTTGGACAATTATTTTTATTGCTATCGAAAAAATAGTGATTATTTTTTATATAAAAAAAAATTAAAAAAAATGTTTTGTCAAAAATCGGATTTTTTCAACTGGCGTTTTCGCCATAACTTGGTCAAAAAATGAGACACAGCTAAAATGAAGACTGTTTTGTGCTGCTAATAAACATAGCTAACTTTGCCTATCCCCACTTTTATGATTTTCGAAAAAAAAAATTTTCGCATTTTCGATAAGGGGTACCCCCATCAAAATTTGCAAAAAATTGAAACCTACTAAAACTTCCGGGGTTGAACACAGGTGGATAGGAAATTTTGTTACAAATTCATCGAGGTATGGCATTCCACTCTTGGACAATTATTTTTATTGCTATCGAAAAAATAGTGATTATTTTTTATATAAAAAAAAATTAAAAAAAATGTTTTGTCAAAAATCGGATTTTTTCAACTGGCGTTTTCGCCATAACTTGGTCAAAAAATGAGACACAGCTAAAATGAAGACTGTTTTGTGCTGCTAATAAACATAGCTAACTTTGCCTATCCCCACTTTTATGATTTTCGAAAAAAAAAATTTTCGCATTTTCGATAAGGGGTACCCCCATCAAAATTTGCAAAAAATTGAAACCTACTAAAACTTCCGGGGTTGAACACAGGTGTATAGGAAATTTTGTTACAAATTCATCGAGGTATGGCATTCCACTCTTGGACAATTATTTTTGTTGCTATCGAAAAAATAGTGATTATTTTTTATATAAAAAAAAATTAAAAAAAATGTTTTGTCAAAAATCGGATTTTTTCAACTGGCGTTTTCGCCATAACTTGGTCAAAAAATGAGACACAGCTAAAATGAAGACTGTTTTGTGCTGCTAATAAACATAGCTAACTTTGCCTATCCCCACTTTTATGATTTTCGAAAAAAAAAATTTTCGCATTTTCGATAAGGGGTACCCCCATCAAAATTTGCAAAAAATTGAAACCTACTAAAACTTCCGGGGTTGAACACAGGTGTATAGGAAATTTTGTTACAAATTCATCGAGGTATGGCATTCCACTCTTGGACAATTATTTTTGTTGCTATCGAAAAAATAGTGATTATTTTTTATATAAAAAAAAGTACGTATTTAAACTTTCTGTTTTTCGGGGCATTTCATCGTTCCAGCCGCTGACCTCGTTTCCCGTTTTCGCCATATCCCTGACCATGGTTCACACACACCATGGTTGGTGTGTTTCCCGACTTCCCTCCTTCACTCCGCATCCTTGCAGAGGCATTCAGCATTTCAGCTTCGATTAATGTTGCCAAAAATTCGGACAGATAGGAAAACAGAGATGTCTGGGCGTACAAAATGTAAAGATACAAAGATACAAAGTGTAAAGAGAGAGTTGCCATTGTTCGCCACACTTTTGTCTACCAGTCATCGGGCTCCGCTCCGCTTTCAAGGATAGTCGCAAGAAAAGTTAAAAGTCATTCCCCCAAAGGCACCAACCTCATTCTATTTTCCAAAAGCCACAAGAGATGCCTATAAGCAGGCAGGAAGAATTACTATTTCGAGTTTAGCAATTTATTAATAATCAATTAAGCAACTATATGTGAAATTTCATTACATCTTGTAATTAGTGCATCCGTAGTTATTGTATCGTTTTACCACTTGCCCATTATTTTGAAAACGGCTTGTATGCATTACGTGATTCAAATACTGAACATATCTGTTTAATCCTTTTGCTATGCTAAGGATTCATTTGTGCATATGCTTCTTAGTCTCAGCCGAACTGAGATTCCTCGCATTAGTCTAAGCGCCAGTCGCTCATCCTTAGTAAATATCCTTGGCAAATACATTTTGAATAATTGTCCTGGACATTCGACACTGGACACTGGACACTGGACACTGGACTTTGTGGGTGTGCGGGTGTGTGTTTGAAGGAAAATCCTTTTCCGACGAACTCAAATTCAAATGACTGTAAATGGCATAATCCTTATGCATAATTCATAGTTCCCTCGCTCCTTTTGTTGTGTCGATGTGCAAATGTTTAAATGTTTGTTTTCACTTTCCTTTGTCCTTTTTCCGTTGTCTTAAGATGCTGAGCCGAATTTGTTTAATCGACAAATTTGTGCACAACTCATTCTAATTCGAATGTTTACGCTTGAAAGTCAGAAAAATAAGTTTGCTTTTGCGTTTAACAACAATTCTCTGGCAAACAAATTTGTTCTGGAATTTATTTTTAGCCAAATACATTGAATTATTTAAACAACGCGTTATAGCATTCTATTTTTTCTGATAGACACTGTCACACAAATTGACTTTATAAAAACAGAACGTACGTGGAGAACAATGCAAATATATAAGGTAACAAATATTGGTTGAAAATGCACATCATCTGTTTGATTTACATGCTGAAAAATCGCACAGGAATTGTCGGTAAATGAATAAACAAATAACCAGTACGCCGTAAATGCGTTCATCCAATTTTTCCACCTGCCCCCAGGTGGCAGGGAAAATAAACCTTAATCACATTAAAGGAGCTCAGTGGCCTCTTACATATGCTACCCGCAAACAAGCCTATATAAATCGTCAGTTGTCAGTGGCAGGCATTAGCTCATCTCGCCTCATCTTCAGTTTTCATTCACATTGCGTATACGCAGCGTGCGCCCTCCTGGAGCGAAAATGACTACCCGTGGCTTTCGGCTGCGCGATTCCCTTCTTACTAGCTTACTTAATCTTTCTTCGCATTTTGTCGATAGCGACAGCTGGCAGATTGCACTGATGGCGGGTAAATCTTTGCTTTTCCTGTAGGTTTTTCAGCTAGAACAAAACTCAATTAACATTTGAGAAGATAAACTGCTGAGGAGACGGCATAGTCAAAGAGCCGAGCACACATGCACACATGCACACATTCAAAGGCGACGAAAAACGAGGCGACACCTTTTAGTGCAACTCTGTTGACCGTAAAAAAGAAAAATCGGAGGAAAAAAGACGAAGCATTTGACTGGAATGGTAATTGAAGAGGAAAGGGTAATGAAAGTGGGCGGCAGCGAAATGGGGGCGGGGCTGTTTGGCTAAAGAGTGCCGACAAAGTCGCCTTATTGTGTGGCACATTGTTAACTTTAGCCGCTGCCCGGGGAAGCGAATGGAAAAGACGGGAAAAATGATACGGAAAATCGGTTGGAAAATTGGACGGCGTGCATACATGAGAGCGCTGTCACTCGCTGGCATCGAAATACGTGTATGCAGCTTATATAGTGTGTCTATTAAACAATATTTGGATGCAACAAAAGTATTTGCATATCAAGCAATTAGGTATATTTAAGCTTGTGAACTGTGAGACAATTTATGCAAAATGTAATAAATGTATGTCAATTAAAGTTTAATTTGTAACCAATTAAGTTTACCAACTACAAATATTTCATAATCAGTCTTTCACTAAGTCGTCCACATATCTTCGTTATTTAGCTGGCAACCAGATTAAATAAACAAAAGTCAAAAAAGCCGAAAAAGCCGAAAAATCGCTGTTGAAGACACTAGTGACAAATGGGCAACTATATTGTGTGCACACAGTCAGATAAAATGACAAATTTACAAACAAATGAATGTCCAAAAAGCAGAAGAGCAGAAAAGCAGCAAAGCAGTGCAAATAAAATCAAATAACAAGGGAACATCAAGACGAAAGCTAAAAAGCAAATTGTGAACTATATGTTCGAACAGAAACTGATTAAACACCGGTGACAAACAAATGCACAAATATTTGTGTATATTTTCAGAGCTTGTGAGCTGAGCAAATGTTTGCACCAGTTCAAACTCAAATATATCGAATGCTTATATTTAATATAAAATAAAATAAATTGCATATAATTCAAGCGAAACCAGTATCGGAATGGTAATTGCTTTTAAAATCCTTAAACCATGGAAATGTTTAATCCGTTGAGTTAAATTAGCTTTTTCAATGCGTTGTTCTCGATGTTTTGCTTCTGTATACTCGTAGAAGCAACTTACGCAAGTGGAAAATGCGCTGAGCTTCTTATTTAAAAATTTCCCCCAAAAATTAAGGAAATACACACGCACGGCCCACACACACACACACACACACACACACACGCCCAGTACAAAGACTAAGGGAACCATCGTCATCAGCGCAAATCTCAAAATGCTTCCTGTGGCTTTTTTCGAGGAATTTTCAGTGCTATTAAAAAGTTTACGCGAATCAGGAAAAACGGCCAACGAAGCAGCAAAAGGGAAGTGAAAATGCCAGCGGATGAGAGGGGTGCGGAGCGGGGACGGGGGCGGGGCCAGCAGCCAGGCAAGCAGGAAGTAACAAAAAAATGAATTTATATATATTTATTATAATTTTTTATTTTACGCATTTTGTGCGTTGACTGTGGCCCACCAAAAATAAAAAAAAATAAAAAAAGAGGAAGGGAAAATTCTCCCCAACAAGCAGGAGGGCAAAATGAGGAAAACACATTGAAAACCGCACGGAAAGTGCGAAATATGAGCAGGAAGCTGCGGAGTGGGAAAAGCAGGACGAACGGAAGAAGGACAAGGGCACAGTTGCCGGGGTCGATCGAAAAGTTCAAGTAGAAGTTAAAAGCAGGTAGTAGGTATATTGAAAAATTTGAAGTTGGCAAATGGTGTAATATACAACGAATATAAGTAGATATGGGGAAAGGATCAAATATAAGCGCGGCAAGTACTGATAAAGAAATCTATTGAAGTTCCAGGGAGAATCTAATCAGAATCTAATCGCGGAACTGCTGAAAGGACCCTCGTTGTAAGCTAATTGGCGCCACAAATAGGCCGCCTGCCTTCACTCTTTAGCCCGCCTTCTAGGCATTCATATTTATTTTTATTAGCCAGCCACTCTTTGTTTAACCATCCCACAGTTTTTCACAGTTTTCACACATTTTTCACTTCGTTCCTTTTACTTTTGCCATGTTTTATTTCTATTTTATTTCTTTCTGTTTTTTTTTTTTTACATTGTTTTGTGCGGCAGCAATTAAAAATTGTTTTTTTTATGAGCAAACAAAAATTGTTGTTTACAACAAACAACAATAAAACGGTAATAAAAAATCATAAAATGGCCGGCGCCAGAAAACAAGAAACAAGCGAAAAAGTGCTAATTGGTTAATTGTGTGTGTGGGCGAGCAAAACCGGTGCACCTGTATTCGTGATGTGCTTTTGTGTGCTGCTGTGCCTGTGCCTGTGCCTGTGCCTGTGTGTGTGTGTGCGTGAGTTTCCCGCTCAATAATTCAAATCCTTAAATTGACCGCCGCACAAAGGGGAGCAATAAACAATAAACAAAACAAAACAAAACAAAAAAACAGCTGAGGCACTTCAACAAATTTGTCTACAATTTAAAGTTGTCGCTCTCTGTATATTCCCCGTTCGTTTGTTTCTTTTTTAATCCTTTTTTGCGCTCGAAAGGCGTCAGCTGCAATGCAGACAAAACAGGGCCACGCCCACTGCCAGAAACCCGGAGCCGGATCCAGATCCAAGTGGCGCTTGTTAGTTTAAACTGATTTGCAATGTTTGACATGGGCCATAAAAAGCAACGAGGCAAACGACAAGGACGACAAGGACGACAAGGATAACGGTGAGATGGAGATAGCACAAGGAGCGGGCCCAAGAAGAAGGGCATTAGACCACTCGCCCAGGTCGCCACACTGAGCCAAAATGCGCCGCCAATGGGGTTTGAATGGAATTAGCAAACGCCAGTGGATTACAGATGGTTTACATATAATTCACACTCCGTCAAAGCTCACTTATGCAAATATTGATATTGTATTATTGTATTTCGCACATATCACATTTGCGGCGAATATAAAATGTAATCGCCTGGCTTTTAATTAAATAAATTAATTAAGTTAAGTTCGGAGTTTCGGATTAAATCAGCTTTAGTATCACATGTGTGTGCGCAACTGATAATATTTGCGCTTACTGTGTGTAATGAGGCAATAATGCAATTGCATTGATTGCATGTGCTACATTTCTAATTTTTCGCCAGTGTTGTCTGCCTTCGCTTGATAGCCTGGCCTTTTGGCATTTCTAGGCCACCCTTGGGCTTTGTTTTAAGCTGAAATTTTCAGCGAGTTGTCAGGAAGGGTCCTGCTCTTGGCCATTTCAATAATCTCTTCATTTGGCCGGGGCCACAACGATTTTTTCCATGTTAACATTTTATTTGCCTGCACAATGGGGCGTATGAGCAACGTGGCCATCGCATTCGCCCCGTCCACGTTGCTCATACGCCCCATTGTGCAGAAGCTCGGACCGAAAACCATAACAATGGCGAAACGAGAGCCACATTCTAAATGCTAAGTTCATTCATTCATTCTGCACAGAGAAACACAGACACAAACACAGACACAGACACCGACACACACTCGCTTGTTTTTCGGCAACAATTAAAACGATTTAAATGCAAAACAGTCAACGACAGAAGAGCACAGCCCCAAGTGGGTCATCTGCTGGCCGACACTGTATTAGCCAATTTCTGTACTTCTGTATTTCTGTATTTGTGTATTTCTGTATTTGTGTATTTCTGTATTTCTGTATTCCTGTAGCGCCCCGATTGCCCTCGATATGGAAAAGGAATGGCCGTAGCACAAAAGTCAACTGGCTAATGCAGTTGAGCCAGCATGGGTAAATAGATCGAAATGCATCTCAGTTGATTGGAACACCGGAAAGTGTATTCAATAAAACAGACCCAGGCATATTTATTTCACAAAGCCTTGTTAGGCAATCGCAAGCAATGCTCGATAACATTGAGTCTATATAAAAAATGATTCTATTTTTAATCGCAGTTCACCAATATACATAGCTATTGGCAATGCAGTTGAATCAGTTGCCTTCGTTGGTAAATTGTGCTTATTACAAAATCGTTGGGCCTTCATTCACAAGTTACCAAACCACCCACATCCGCAAAGCTGCGAAAGAACACTTCACTCACTTAAGCAAACTGGGCTTAATTACTTTTCGCTTAGCTCTTGCATCTTGCCAAACGAATAATAAACATCAATTTCGTTTTCATGTCAAATGAAGGGTGCGAAAAGTGGGGCAGGATTTTGGCGCTTGGGCACTAATTCAACATTTAATCAGTTCGTTTAATTTCCATGCACAAATCGCTATTTGTTGTTAGTTGGTCACAGGTCGGGGGCTTTCATTTGGCCCTTGACTTTCCCACCCAAACCCTTCGCCAACCAAACCCGTTTTTGCCCGACATTTTCCCCCGCATTTCACCCGCGATTCCCGCGATTCTATCCGATTTTCCCCGATTTTCCCCGATTTTCCCCGCTTTTCCCACGACGCCATGTTTTAGTGTGCGAATGGCTTTTGTTTGATTCCGTTTGGCATTGCCATCGTTATTGTTGTTGCATTTAATTAAAAGCCCCGAATGCAGATTGAAGATGGCCGGAGTGGCGAATGTAGAATGGAGAATTCGGATATTTCAGAGATTTCACTGTGAAGAGTGGCGGATGTAGAGCGCCGAATGGCGAACAATAGCTACAAGCTGGCTAACATGAATAAATATAGGCGCTTTTGCTGTTTTGGCCACAGGAACTGCCGGAATACATGGAAAACGATTTTTAGATATTTCCAAAAGAATTTATCATTCAAACACAAATGCAACGTTTTTTTTTTTCTAAAATTGCAAATAGTCGAAGCACTGTTTATGTCAAAATCATTCTGTAATTTATAATGGTAGAAAGCTGTTGAATATTAACTTCGAGTCGAATTCGCACAGAAGAGCAGCTAGTTTTTCGTCGTGTAGCTATAACAACAGCAACAATGGCATTTCCACTCCCACTGGAGCCATTCATGTCACACACAAGCGCGTAAACACGCACACACCGACACTTATTTAGCCTCGCACAAGCACACAGGCACACACACACACACACACACATTTCGTAATCGCTCAAAATTGTTTGGCAAACATTTTAAATATTTTCCATTGCATACGCACAGGGGCAATTCTTAAAAGTTTTCCCATAAAAAAGGAAAACGCTACGTGCGCTACGGGCTAATTCAATTGAAAAGTCTAGGCGTGGCCATTGTTTTTATAGAACTATTTATTCAAGACATTCCACTATAAATGCATTGATTTATACATTCCGGGGGTGATTAAAAAAAAAGAATGTAATTAATGCGATTTTATCCATGTGAGTAAAATAAATAATTTAATGGTGCAATTGAAAAAAACAAACAGCACTTGATAGTTCAAATGGCCTTCTGGATCGTTTATATTTATAGTACGAATATTTAGGAATCCATGTTTTTATCTCTTTCTTATGCTTTCCAACGCGACTTAACCCACATTCAAAGGCGCATATTTGCCTAGCCCAAGAAACAAAACATTAACTTTGGTCCTAATGCTAATCTTACCTTGGCACAAAAACTATTTCGCCTGTCGCTGCTGCCGTTGTGGTAGTGGTAGTGGTTGTGGTAGTGGTAGTAGTGTCGCCGCACCCACACACACACACACACACTAACGCACGCACGCACGCACACAGACCCAGGAGGTCCTTCACACGGACAGGGGCTGGCTTCCTTGTTATGGTTTCTGCTGGTTTCCTCGAACTTCAGTTTTTCATCTGCATTCGGTTCCCTTGGCTTACACCTCTTTTATTCGGAATTTTCCAATATTTGTTTTGAAGTTTTAGCGTTGGTTTTTTTTATTTTTGTGTGATTTGTTTGGTTTGGAACATTAAAAAAAGGGCAAAAAAAATGTGTGGGTTGGTCTCGCACTCAGCTGAACTTAAAAGAAAAATAATTAAGGATCAAAGTAAAAACCAGCTAAATTTGTTCCGTGCCTCTTAATTAATTGTTAATAAATCAAGCTCGACCCAAGAACTGTCTAAGAACTTGAATTCAAAAATCAAATCAAACGCAATTTTCTATCTTACAGAATTTGAGCTGTTCGGTTGCCAAAAGATTCGCAAAACTACAAATCATTGATAAAGTAGTTAAGACCAACACGTTTTATAAAAAGTAATAAATACGCCTTTGCTGGCAATCAACAAGTTGTAACTTTGACGGGGATTCCCCTTTTCAATTTATTATTATGAAACATTGCATGTCAATTGATTTCTAATTCCCCTTAGCCGTTTTTGCCTTGGCAGCTCGCAAATAAAATCTCTCTTTCAGTTTGGCGCGACCTCCGCAATGACCGTGTAACAATTTCGGTTTTCTTTGCCCCCTTTTTCTTGCATTCTTTTCCCACCCCATTTTCTTATTTTCAAACCATTTCTCTTCATTGCCTTCATTTGACCAAGAAGACGCGCGCTTTTTTTTTTTTTTTGTTTTGCTTTGCCTTTTTCGAAATACGACGTTTTCCAAAAATTTCATTTACGTGCATTAAGCATTTCGATTAGGTAATTTTCTAGCCTTAAAATAGCAACACACACACGCACACACACATACAGTTGCGCTTACAAATGGCCAACTTATGTAAGCGTTTTGTGCGCGTTTTGCACGCGTTTCGGGCGCTGTATTATCCGCCAACGCGACAAAGTTGTAACTAAAACTGTGTTAGCCCCAACGCAACTCGTTTGTTTGCCCAGCTGTTTTGTTTTGTTTATCGTAGCTATATTTTAGTTTTCTATTCTCTTCTTCTGTTCCCTGATTTTCTGGCCCAAGAAAGTGGGGTCAAAACGCACAGCTGGCATTATAAATAATTATAAACAAGAAGGTATAGAATGCACAAAAAACAAAAAAGGTTAACCTACAGCTGAGGCGGTCACATGCGCGACACAGACACAACACACAAACACACGCTCACACGCAGACAGACAGACGAAATGGGGGCGGGGCGGCGGATGCGGATGCGGAGGCGAAGGCGGCGGAGGCGGCGGGACGGCGGCAACAACAAAATAATGCAAAAAAAAAAAATTCGACAGCCAGCAACAACAACAACAATACGGCAACAACCAACGACGACGGCGACGACAACAACAACGACAATCGACGAGAAACAACGGGAAACAACGAGACAAGCGACAACCGACTTTCGACTTTCGACTTTCGACGACGACAACAACAACAAGAACGGGCGACTTTAGCGCGTTTTTTGTGCTGCTTGCTTGGCTATTTTTCGGGTAACTCTCTCTCTTTCTCGAAGCGAAACGCGTGCCGTCAGCGCTGAGTCCTGTTTCATACTGTTTTTCGATCAGCCACGCATTCTGCCAACGGATGCTGTTCTGTTACGTTCCGCAATGTCCTGTTACTTCTGCAGCGCTCCTGCGCTGCTGTGCGCCGAGCCACTGTTACTGTTAGGCGCTTGCTGCGGCACAGGAATATCCCTTGCTGTTAAAATTTCCCTGGCATGCGCAGCACTGTGTGCCTTCCTTTTTATGTTCTTGGGCGAATGCAGAATGCAGTTTTTCAATGCCAGCCGGCCAACGCTGCGGATGCGTGATATGCAGCGGGTAGGGGGCACCCTATTCCGGAATTTGTCAAAATTATTACTGCTGATTGCGAATTTACCCAAGCACATACATATGTACATATGTATTAGGCAGCTTTCTTAGCTCTCCATATCCTCTCATCCTTCAAATTATTTGGCTATTTTCAAATGCAGCTGGGTAACGCTGCGTATACGTAACGTTTTCAAATTGTTCGATTTCCTGTTTTTGTTCGAAAATGTTAATCGCAATCATGCAATGTTTTTATTTGAATATATACTTTTCAGATTTTTTTTCTATTTGAACATATACTTTTCCGATTTTATGCTTTCTTGCTAAAATAATTGCATATTGGCGCATTCAATTTGAATTATTTCACTGCAATTAAGGGGGAAATTGCATGGCGATCATTCCAATTAAACCGATATGCCTTAGAGAGCATCTGCTGAGTGAAACTCACGCATCTATTTCAGCCAATAAGGTAAGTGGCTATTGACAGTCATTAATGCTAGTCGCAGTAAGCCACAATTACGCCAGCTGGAGCAAATCAATTTATTTATGAAAATTTCGAGGCAGTGCGCCATGTGCAGCTTGCAGTCTGAAGTCTGCAGTCGAGGGTCCTTCGTCCTTCATCCTTCGTCCTGCATTGCACACGTGCACGGCATTAATGCAAATGAGCAGGATGCTGGGTACTGGATGGAGGATGGAGGATGTAGGATGGTGAGTGGTGGATGGTGGATGGTGGATACGGAATGGTGGCTCCTATCGTACATACGTACGTACTGCTGCGAATGCGGAACGCTCGACTTGAAGCCAAATTGAATTATGTTGGATGCCAGAAAGGTTAATGAAAGAGAGCGCCATACTTGCACCCGGATGCGGACACATCCACGGATTTGGATCCGGATTCGGATTCGGATTCAGATTCGGTGACGGTGACGGTGTCGGTGTCGGTGTCCGTGTCGAGCTACGTATTCAGAATTCAAGCTGAATGAATTGTGATGAAGCACCACCAACCAACACCCACCAACAAAATGCTGTCGAGGGGCCACTGAGATGACCACACATAGATGTGGTCGAACACTACAAGAAATTGCTGCTAATGAAGTGCCTAACAACATTTGTATTACAAGTTGGAGCACTCATATCCAATTTTATTACAGAGTTAAAGCCAAACATAAACAAGAAGTTGTTTTAAGCACTCATTACACTCAGGCATTTCTCTCACTGTTGCTACAAACACACTGGACATTGGCGAGTGTCGACTGTCGGTTCCTGGTGGTTAGACTGCATGCAAATTGATGCTTTTTGTGTTGCACTCTGCATTATCTTGGTCTGGATCTGGTTCTTGGTTTCGGTTTGGGATTGGGTCTGGTATTGGGGTTGGTCGAAGGATTCGGTTCGGCTTGGTTTTACCCTGCACTTGCAAGTCTGGACTCCGAATTCGGGAGGTGGCCGCTGCGAAAGCTGCTGGAAATGCTCTACAAATGTGTTGCAGTGTAATGGACAGTATTGTAAGGCGGGCCAACTGGAAGCTAAAGCTAACGATGACTGACAATGTTTTTAGCCTAACATACATGGGATTACCTCCTTATGGGGCCAACGGATATCTTCCCAAGAGCTCTGGTTAACTTCATTAAGGGCTTGTAGTTTTCAATTTATCTAATTGCATTTCCAGTTTACCTGTCATTGAATTAATATTACCTATATTTTCCTACTACTAGAACTCGTCATTTCTCTAAAAGTAAGTCTGCTTTGAAGAAGGCTTCCATTTAAGACAATCATTTCGTATGTTATGATCACAATACTGATTATTTTTTATTCAAAAAATCATGTAAACGATTTTTGCCAACATTTCTGTATTCACGATGCGTTTTTTCTGTATAATTTGGCCAATAATGATCCGAGAACTAAAAGAACTACAATATTTTACTCATTATTAACAATACCAACCATCCTTATCACTTTTTGGCGAACTTAGAAAAATTAATTTTTTTGTCAAATTTTCGCATTTTTTGCAAGGACATCAAAATTTGCAAAAAATTAAAATCTCCAAATTTGCCTTGAAATCGATTGGAAATTAAATAACAAGCTCAACGAGGTATGACATTCCATATTTGGACCATTATTTATATTGCATTTGATAAAATACTGAAAGCTAAATAATACAATACAGTCAGTTTTTCGTTATATAAGTCTTATATGTAGCAATAACTTTAATATGGTTTTAGTCAGTACTACTTTTCAATCAAAACGCTCGATGTGGCCCATGTAATGCAGCATAATTCGTTGCGCTTATGGGGATTATCCAGCCGACATGCCGCATGAATATCCCTTTAATAACTCGGCCTTACAATCATTTTCCTTTTTTGGATGGCGCGAAGCCGCACAAAATATCAGAGTTTGGGATGGGAAAGCATGTAACACATACTTGGGCACTTATTTCAATGAACCTGGCGCACATCATTGAGCGATTAAGCGAACAAAGTGAGGCAAATCAGTCCCTACCGCTGGCCGTCATCAAGAAGCCAACTTTGCGTCAAATGCCCAAATAACCCCAGAAGCCGGGCTGCCAAACCTTTCCGACCTCATCCCCAACTTTTGGGGCTCCACAGTTGACAACATGCAACTGGCAATGCCAAGAACGGGAACGAGAAAACCCCAGCAGAAAGCCCAGCAGCTGAAGCATTTTCCGCCTCAATTAATTAAAATGTTTTGTTTTAATGCCTCGACAGGGATAAAGGAAAACCGAAGCCTCTTTCTACGTCCCACAGCCTTCGTCCTGCGTCCTTTGCCCTTCGTCCTGCGTCCTGCGTCCTGCGTCCTTTGCCCTTCGTCCTTCGTCCTTTTCCCTGACACATCCGTCGGCAGTGTAGTGTAAAATGCTGATTGATATTTCCGGGTTAATAACTTGGGTCGCTCGATGCCTTGTATTTTCAAGGTCGCGCAATAAAAATTAAGTTCATCCATCATTAATAGCCACCCACAACAGCCAAGAATGCCAAAAAGGATAAAAGGTGGCAGCTCACTTTATCCTGTTGACAGCTGCGAAATAAAATACCCTTCAGAATGCGTGGCTTCTATTAACAATTAAGATAAATCTGTTAAACTGTTAAACTAAAGATAATTGCCCCCCCTTTTTTGCTATTCATTTCAAAATGTAAAGTTTACTTTCAATAATCCTTAGGTAATTGCTTTACTTTAATTACTTTTAAAGTGATTGTGGGTAGTTTGCCAAAAGCCTTTCACACCAACAAAGAACGCAATAAAACCCATGTGATTTTGCAGTAATACAATATAGTTTTTTTTAATTTTTTTTGTTTTGTCCTAAATGGGATTATAAGGTGGCCTTATGCCTTTCACTTTGCGGAGAGAGTATAAAAGGCAAACGCAGGACGAAGGATAATGAGAACAACGACGACTCAATTAGCGAGTCGAGCGCTGCATTTACATAACATTTGAAGCAAGTTTATTTAATTTAATTGTTGTCGACTCCTCGCCGAACGTCGTTCATTGTCCTGCGAACTCTGGGGCTCCACTGGGTACCTCTGGGCTCCACTGGGCTCCTCTGGGCGCCCCAGTCCTTTTTCAGCGCCAGCTGTTATTGTTTTTTGAAAACAATATGGCCCTGTGCCTTGCGCCTTGTTAGACAAACCGCAGACACACGAACAAAAGGACAACGGCGCGGCGCGCTCACACACAAATAATAATTTTTGGTGGCATCCGACAAAGGAGCGCCGGCCATTGTTGTGTCCTGCTGCCGTAGGAAGGACTCCGGCTGCCAGCCCTCGTGTAATGATCACTAATGGCCGCTCAATCATCCGCATCCCGCCGGATTCACCTATGGACTTTGGCCGCTGCATGGCAGGACATTCTCTGACGGCAGGACAAAGGCTGTTGTGGCTGGCTCAAAATATGCCAGTCGGTAACGCTATCTGGGTTACTTTAAACAAAAAAAAAACCCAGCGTTTTAGCTAACTTTCAGGGTCTTAATAATAATAAATTAGCGCATGCCTATAGTATAATACATCGTGTTTTTGGTTGCAATACAGCATGACTTTCGGATTTTGGAAAAAGGATTTTCAAGAAACCTACAAGTGTAGAGATGTGTGTAGGTGTAGGTAGGTTTATCAAATCGAAAAGGGTTACAATTTGGTACTTTTGACCCGCCCCTTGTTGCAGCAGCGCCCCCCGGCGGACGGCTCGTGAACCCTCGAGCTGTGCTGCAACTAAATTCTCAATGGTTCTTTATCTCAATTTGGCACATTTTGGTCTCGGGCGGAGAGCTCGTGGCTGTCGCAGCTGTCTGCCAACTACTGCGACTCGAGTTGAGTTCAGCTCCTGTCAGCCGCAGCCGCAGCATCAGACACTTGTACACTGAAAGAAAAACCTAGAAAAAGAGATCTACATCGAACATGTGCTGATGTCTTCTGTTAACTGGCATAGATAAAGTAGCTATTCCTTGCTACAATCGCATTTCAATTATAATGATAACCTTTTGGGTCACAAGTGAAGTTAGAAGCGCACTGGTTTTAATCGCAGTGTAGTGCCCCTTGGCACGCAGTCTGTCCGCCTCGCTCGCACTCTCATTGCCTCTCCCTCTGTAATGACCTTTGTTTTGATTTTATTATATACTTTTTCGTTTCCTCTTCTCTGCTCTTCAGTTATTTATTTTATTTTTTTGTTGTTGTTGCTGTTGTTGTTGTTGTTTTGGAATGGGCGGTGGGCAGAAGAAACACTGGGTCGTTGTTGTTGCAGCAAATTGCGTGCGGCGCCTCAACGCAACTTTCAAGGATGCCACTTACCGCGCCCCTCCCCCCGCCGCCGCCCCACTCGCTGTCAGTTAGCTAACGATGTTGCCCGCTTACCGTGTGTTCCAGCTGCCACGCCCACCGCCCAACGCCCACATCCTAGACCTGACTAAAGATCAACATTCGAGTGCTACAAAACTTTTGTCATTTACGCGCCGAAAATTTGCTCGCCTCATCCCACAAAGCTGGCCAGAACTAGCTTGCCACCCAGCCACCCAGCCACCCTAACCGACCGGCCACGCCCCCTAGATGACCTCGCCGCCCCCGTTCCATTACGTTCCGTTCCGTTTCGTTTCGTTTCGTTTCGTTACGTTACCATAATTGAATATCTGCTGCTGAAACTAACACAAAAAATACAAGACAATGGAAAAAGAAAAAGTAGCCAGATGATAAAGAAAATGAAAATACCTTATGGGGCATATGGTTTCAAGATCGCAAATGGCAATACAAAAAAAAAACAAATAATAAATTGTTTATAATCTTAAATGCTTCACATACTCGTTTGTGTGACAAGTGATCGGTTCAATATCATGCTTTCAAAAATAAAAGTGTACTTATCATTCAATGCCAATTTGTAGTCAGAAAGGATATTTCCTTTTTCGATATCTTAAAACAAGTTGAAGAACATATAAATGACATTCCAGGGTATCCAATGAGTGCCAAATTGACGCACGCCCATCTCTCAGAGATGGGAAACAAAAAAGAACGAGACAGGGTAACAAAAATAGTGTAAAATTAAATGAAAAATAAACAATGAACATGGCGCAGTTGAATTGAATTGAAGAGCTCTGCTCCTGGCAAGCTTTGAACAAGCGAACGAAAGAGACGGCATGAGCACTCCGCGAAAGAGAGGGCAGATGGAAGGGGGGGGGGGGGGGGGGGGGGGGTTTGGATAAAAAGGGGGGCGTGGGCGAGCGGGAAGGGGGACGGGTCATTGTAGTGGCTCAGTTCTTGGACTGGCATGTCCCGGACTCGTTTGTCTTTGCTTTACCCGGTTTTCGTTTTTAACACATGCGAGTTAAAAATGCTGACATGGTCATGGTTGTGGGTGGACAAGCGGGGGCGGGGCGCCAAACAGGGAGACACTTACAAAAAAAAAGCCCCGATTTACTGATCCAGAAAGCCTGTTAAAGTAAAAAGTACAAGAAGTGTTTTTAAACAGGTTTTTCAAGTACTGCCATATTTAAAACACAATTAACAAATTAAAAACATATTTTCTAAAGCCATTAGGCATTTAAGATGGGGAAAAATACGGAAAAAAGTTGGTAAATTCAGGCAAATAGTGCAGGGCATGATATTTTATTTATAATTTTTATATATATAGTTCAGCTCTATTAAGTAGGGAAATTAAATACACATAACGCAGCGTGTCACTTTGATTCTATTTAACTTTAATGGCTGAAAATTTGCATTTTTTTCCATGTGCTATTGGAGGCTATTTCTATGAATTACAAGCGATACACACACACACACACACGCACACACTCATGAGCAGCACTTCCCGCCATCTCGCTCTTACTGTGTGCCATTTCCGTTTCCGTTTTCCACTTTCCACTTTCCACTTGCTGGGTATTTAGTGTTGTCGCTCCGGCCCCTCCCCTTCGTGTAATTGTTGTACTTCGCATGTACTTTCTGTTGTCGCCGTGATTTTGATATCCAACCCAAGCCCCCCCTTTCCCCTCTACCCCCTTTGCCCGATTTTGCCGCTTTCCCATTTTCCTTGCCGCACGGAACAGCTTCATGCCACGTGTTTGACAAGGCAGCGATGAGCTCTCGCATGCAACCTAATTGAGTTTCCAGTTTTAAGCCCGCTTCCTGTGTGTGTGTGTGTGTTGCAAGTTGAGCTTGCTGCCGCCTTCCACCACGTGACCCCTGACCTCTCACCTTCCCCACAAAGGAGTTTAGTAGGCTGTCACACCGAAAATCCCATGCAATTCCCACGAAAATCCAAGCAACCCAAAAACGCCCGGCGTTGTTAATTAAAAGAAAAGCAGATGGGGGAGAAAAATGTTGCAGAAGTAATGATCCCGTTGGTATGTGAAACGGAAGCCATGGGTCCCGCTTAACAAAATAATCGTCCTGGCCCACAAAACGATGCCCAAGCACGAGCACAGTGGGTGCCAAAAACCAACCCAGCACTTGGGATGTCTTTAAAAACAGTCACTTCTATGTAATATATAATATAAATGAATATGCTTCCAAGTCTGCAAAACTTAATTGCGCTGCATTCTTGCTAACAAAATCATTACCTATCATTACTTTTCGTTTGGCAAATATTTAATTTACAAAAGATGTGGGATTGCGGCAGGAGCAGTACATTCAATTGAGCACATGTGAAATTCAGTCCACTGTAAAATTTCATGGCCATCATTAATATACACATATAATCGTAAAATTCGTGCATCGTAAAGCGATTTGGGAAATCACAGTACCCATTCTCGCTTAACAATCAAAGCATATTTCAGCTTATCAGTTTGGGGAGGCCATAAAAAAGTTGCAAATTGTGTTTAGCTTGTTGCGGCTCTTTTTTGCTAATTAAAAGCCGGCAAATCGACGGGCATAAAAGTTGCTAATGAAAAGCTAATGGCTCAAGGAGAAGCGGAAAATGCCTGGGAAAAGGCGGAAGTTGTGCTGCGAGTTGGAAGAATTGATGATTCAAGTGTCCTGGCATCTGTTGGCTCTATTTGTTGCCAAATTTTCTCGATTTTTTGCCCCCTTCCCGGGCATGTTACCATCTACGATTTGGCACTTGAATGTTGGAAAAGCACGAGGGAAAAACGCACATCATTAATTCGAATTTACGTAAAACTTTTTGCATTTCGCTCTATCTGTCCCCGATTCTCTTCGCAGCCATCAAAGGTGACTAAATTGTTTCACCGACGCTGATCAACGACGAGCTGGAACAATGAAAACCAGTGCGTTAAGCAACGAAAGGATAAAGACTAAAAGATACTCATTAAAAAGTTGTAATACGCTGCTTAATAGCTTACAAGGGTTTTTGTGTATTAATGTTTGCAACACTTTGCGCTTGGAAATATGTGACTGATGAGCTCTTTAAAGTGCTATAAAAATGGTACAGGGTATTTGAAACGCCTGAAAAGAACATTCACCTTGTGAGAATTTGCGCAAATAATATGTGCAAAATTGTCGTCTGTCGTCTTCGTGGTAAAAGCAATAAAATCTTTTGGCCATATAAATACAACAAAAACTCAATGAGTAAGGGAAAGAGAAAGAGAAACACAAAGGCAGAGAAAGCCAGAGAGAGAGAGAGAGAGCGGAAATAGGAACCGGGCAAGACAAAGGACATTTATCGGTTGAGAGTCGAGTCAAAAGTCAGCCTGGCGGCAAATCGAAGTGAAAGTTTGTCCTATGGGCAATAATGAAATCTATTGACTGATGGGCAGGGGGCGAACAAACATGCAAACTGCCATTAAAACTGGCAAAAAGTACAGAATGTCGAGTCTGAGGTGTTGAAAAGCAGTCATCGAAGTCATCAATAGACTGACAACCAAGTTTACCTCCTCTTAATCAAAGGTAGAAGCCATGGGTATGACGCAGACAGTTCGAAAGGGGAGCAAATGCTTCGACCACCTGTTGATCGGCCCATCAATCCCCGTTGATGGCACTGTCGTCCGAGCAAATAATTGGCGCCCAACGCGGGGCATGAAATTTCTCAAGAAAAACGACACCCGACAGTCAACTTTACCAAGTCGCAAGGGATTTTTTACGAGCTGAACATGAAGTTATCGGAAAGGTTTGACATATTTACCATTTACCAGTGCCACTGGAATCGAAATACAAATGGCTTTTACTCAGAACATAACAGAGGAATATAAAAGTAGAGTAAGTAGAGCAAATATAGCTGAGAGAACCCGTTTCGAGCTCTGTAGATGCTTAGAATGCAAGATATATCCGTGGGACTTTTTTGGAACCCATGACCCCAATAAAAATCTCGAGAAATGGAGCGACACAATGGCCGCAAATTTGATTTGAAGGCCTACACCGATCATCAGGATAACCTGCCGCTCATCCTCGTTCTCTTGGCAAATTTCAGAGCCGCCTCCACCTACACCTACACCTCCACCTCCACCTCCACCGCCATCATCATCATCACCATCAATGGTGCGGCATTCTGGCCGCACCTGTTTGTGTGGCACAACTTTGTCAAGTGCCACTCAACGCACGCACACACACACATGCATTCGCAGAAGGCATGAGAAAAGCGAGCCACTGAAAACGGGAAATCAAAGCAGCAGAGGTAAGGAGGAAGAGCTTAAAACTGAAAAGCGTGGAAAACAAATGCGCGCCCAGTTCAAAAAATCGTTAAAAATAAAGGAGCGGGTGCGGCGGGAAATGGTGGGCGGGTGAAAAGCAGCCAGCCAGCCAGCCAACTGAGCAATGTCATGTGGAGTAGACCAACATATATACAACAAAAGTGCCAGACAAAGGCAGGTGGGTTAGCGTGGAAAAAGTGGAAAACGTTGTGAAAAGTGCCAGGCAACGAGGAGAAAATAATAACCACCAAAAAAAGTGCAGCTAGGTTCATTCAGATAGAGTGTTATACATATTCACACATGCAGAATGTCAAGTGTATACATAAATAGTATGTATTGAATTACTTAATTATGATTTTGTTATTATAAAATAAGTATCTGCCGCTAAACTATATTATCTCCAATGAAATGCGCCTTAGAAGCCCGCATCCCTTCAAAGTAGCCACCATTAAGTTCGCTTTGACCAGAACTGCATAATTTATGTGCATTTAAAAATACAAGAGGCGCCCAGCCACTTTTCGTATACAACCACTTTAAAATTCCATCTACGAGCGGCAAAATGTCGAACAATAAATAAATAAATAAATAAATCAAAGACATTTAATTTTATATTTGAAGGCAACGGAGGCGAACCGCACGCAGCTGAACTCTGACCCCCGATTGCCTTTTTCCGTTGCCATGAAAAAATGCGTGACACACGCGGCGTATGCGTAATCTGGCCCACGAGCTGAAGGAGCCGAGTGGGGATTCCCAGGATCACGGGAGGTGAAAGCGAAATCAGTGGCATAAACTAAACGTGGCACGACGCAGTGGGGAAAAGGAGTAGCAGCAGCAGGTCCTGCGGGGCAACTTCACTTTGACGCCTTTGTCAATTTGTTCACCTTCAGTCCGCCATTGAAGGGCGAAGTCTGGGAAAAGCAGGTGGGGCATACACTGGCGAACTAGGTCATAGTTCTTTTGTAATATTAATTGCTGCCAAAACGTAATTTTCCAACTCCACGAAAACATACACACTGCGAAATTTCGCTTCCTACATACAAGTAAGTGGCTTGAGTTCAGTCAAGAAATATTTGGCTGTTACTCCATCCTTTTTTCCAAGTGCAAATTTCCTAAGAAGCTCTGTACGTGCCACGCCTTTGTTGGCTCTTATTTTGCCAGTATTTTCCTTTTTCCTCCGCGTTGAACTTACAGAGGCCTTCCTGTTGACTTTCCTATCAGGTGGCAATTTATTTAACTGCGTTTGCATTTAAAATTCGTCCCGAAACGAAAATCTCTCGGGGGCGAAGTCCAGGCGCAGATTTGCGCCAAACTAAGGAAAACAGGCAAAAGGAAAGGCGCGAGTGGCAGATAATCCACGTTAACAGGTTAATGGATCTATTTACTTTTTCATAAACTTCGCGGGCGCCGGGAAAATGCCAAAAAGCTGCTTACCACGACTTGTGGGGATTTCGCCTCCAGAGCGCCGCTGAAGTTAATAGATCGATAAGTTGCGCTGAGTAGTTGAGCAGGGGATACAGTTGACTTAAGGGCGTGTTCCTTAATTAGTTGTTTCTCAAATAGAACACTTTTTTACCAATATAGCTAATTACCAATAACATTACTTAGATATCAACATCATCAACAATCTGAGCCAACTTCGAATTGGCTTAAATTCATTGCAATCGCAGCCAAGCATAATAAATGTAATTTTAAACTCGAAACCTGTTGGCCAAACTGCTGACCGAAACGCTTTCTGATTTTTAAAGAGTGAGGCCCGTTTCCACCTACGTTTAGCTATCTGCTTAGTTGATTGACTGACAGCTGATGAGGAAGGAGGCGGGTGATTGGGTGGGTCGGTTTAGCAGTCGGCTTGGGGCCAACTGATTGTAGGCCGCCCCTCATTCAATGGATCCATGTGACTTCTGGCCCACAAACTCAGTAACACACTCACACTCACACACACACACACAGACTCAGACGACAGCTGCCCCTGCGTTCGTAGGCATGACAAATGTCTAGGACATTTCGGCACACTTGTCAGGACTCAAAGCCCAAAAGCCAATTCCCCCGGCACATCACAACCAACACACAGAAAAAAGAAGCTCACACAAAACAGCAACAAAAAATAAAAAGAAAACGGGAAGCGTACATGCACAGGACTTTGAATGCTCTGCCAAAAATATATTATAATATATAATATAATATATAATATATAATATCATGAAAAGTGAATAAAATGAAATAGCTTGAAAATGTAATGCACTTATAGAACACAATCTATATTAACCTTGAAAACCCAATACTACAGTCTTAGATAGAAACATATTAAACACACATACGCGTATTACCTAAACATTAAACAATATACAATATATATACCTTACTTTAGAGAAAGGGATATGTTAGAAAGGGTATCGCGTGGAACACGAGAAATGCCTTTTCCTACTTTTCAGACTCTTTCGCCTTTCACAATTTGTTTTCTCTTTTTCCTTGCCATACTTTTCCGGCTCCATTTCCTTGGCGGTTGCAGATTTTCGCATTCCGTTTGATTGTCCCTGGGGAGAGTGGCAGAAAAGTAACATTTTCCTTAAACTTTTTTTTCTGTTTGTTGTTTTTTTCTTCGTTCTGTTGTGTTTTGAAATAGCTTGTTTAAAAATTAAAATTGTATTTTCCACTAATGTATTTGCACAGGTATTTCCGATACATACATACATACACTCGTATACAGCAGAAGTCGATTAGGATTCAGGGATTCAAGGCTGGCTAGAATTTCCTAATAGCCATAACTTGGCCAAGGCATTTTCCCCTTTTTGCCCCACATTTCCGCCTGCCATTTGGATCGTCATTATGGTCATTATGGATCCCTGCTACTAAAACACTCGCTTTATTTTGCAGTTGATTTTTATGCACTTTCCCGGGCATTTTCTTGTGAAGCGATGACGCTGCAAGCCGGCGGAGTCATTAGCCCGGGAAATATTGATGGCCGCCATTGACTAGTCATATATCACAAATTACCAAAGCGCCAAGGGTGTTTTAATGGCCATCGAAAGGGAATGGGTACTGGGCTCTGGGTACTGGGCACTGGGTACTGGGTGCTAGCTGGTACTGAGAACCATGTTATTGTTGGGCTGACAATTTGAAGCCCACGGCAAAAACGGAAGGCTAATTATTCAACGTCAATTGGCATAAATAATGCAGGAGAAAGTGGAACAGGAACCGGGAGAACGGCATCACAGGCACAATCGATGCCTTTATACGGACGGACAAGGGACGGACAAGGGACGGACGGGACTTAACCCCTTTACCTTCTATTAGCCCGTGACATAATTACATGGATTGGCGTGGCCGATAGAGAGGTGCAAGAATATGCAGCTCGCTCACCCACTCGCCATTATTAATTCATTGGAAAGTCCATCAAAGGGATAACGAAGGATGGTGGGCGTGGCACATGCCTTCAATGTGTGCGTAATTGATGTTAGACCCACGCTCCTCCTCCTCCTCCTTCTGCTACTCTTCATCGTTCTACTCATATTCCCCTGGATAAAGATGGTGATGACGATGATGAGGATGCCGCCGCTGCTCCTTTCTGCATATTTTAGCTGCATGGCCAAAGTTTAGCGCCGAGCGGGATTGGAACTGGCAGAAGGTCAAGGAAGGCACCAAAAGTTGACCTCAGTGTTGCACTGGCACAAGCTGCATTTGCATATGCAAAGATACTATGGGATAACCAATTAAAATGATAGGAACTATTATATACTTTATTATAAGGATTGTTTTTAAGAAAGATAACTAGATCAACTTCAAGCAAGTTAGCTTTGCACTTTAATCTTATATGTTTAGAATGCACTTAAGTGCAACTTTAACTTCCTTAGGCGCATTCAACTGCAATCAAATGTATTTATTATTTAACATGTTTACATAATATTGCTCAGTGTAACCGCACCTGCGGACCGCTTTGCCCCACGTAGCTATTATTATTTTTTTTTTGCCGCCTTTGGGGAGTTTAAACGTCGGCGCACTTAACGGCCGCCTCGACGAGTTGTTAAAAATTGTATTTCTAAAGTGCTGCGAAATTGCCGAGCGCCCACTTGAATCGGCCGCCCGAAAATGCCGCCCCACCCCCTCGGCCCGTCAGCCTGTTTTAGCTGATTCCCGGCGAGAGTTTTGGCCATGCTCCTCCCCCTAGGCGCGCCTTAACCCCTAGCTGGCCCGCCGCCCTTAACCCATCGCCCGCCTGACCACAAAGAACTTTGGGCTCCAAAGTCGCTGCGGCAATCAAGTGATGGGCGGGCCGAGTGTGTGCTGCACTGGCAGAAAATTTCTGCAGAAATAGAGGAATATTTTTTAATGTATCAGTGGCTTGTATAAATCATCATTTCATCATTTCTTTGTAATTTCATAGTCTTTGCACAGCAAATAATAATTGAAAATGTCCGAAATGCTGAATTCGGCTCTTACTTTCAGTGCGAAGTGATTGGGATTGGCGCTGCTTGCGCATTCGGTGGTCTAGTCTGGTCGGGATTGGGATTGGGATTGGGATCGGGATCGGGATGTGTGCCTTTGGCTGAAGGAATGGAGTGAAAGGGCCAGGGGGCTGGCTCGTTGGTTGAATGCTCGGATGTGCAGCCGCATCAGGAGGAGCATTTGGGTTGCGTTCGGTCCTGGACTGCGACTCCTCGACTTTCGTTTTCCCCTTTGGCTTTCGCCTCAGCGAACTCTGGGATTTGCAATATGTGCAGGTGGTGCTTTCTGGGTGTGGCATATCGAACTATTACAAGTATTTTAGGCCAATTCAATGTGCTTCAAATGCAATAGTTTCCCAGAATTTGATTGGGAACTATATTAATTAAGACATAAATTTGGGCATATTTATATTTGACATGTAACTCCAATACTTATTATGTTCAGATAGTGGGGAAATATTTAATTTATTTGCAAAAGGTGATCTGGCGAATCGCTTTAGCCCAACTAAATCCGTTGGCAATCTGCGGTAAAAGCCAAGGCATCCCCTGCTGGTTTTACTTTCACTTTGCCAGCCAAGTTTAGAGCAGTTTTGAGTGCTCGCTACGTTCATATTCATTTATCATTGATAAGAAACATAATCAAGGAAATGAATGAATGCCTGACTGGGCAAATGAATGAATGAGCGACTGTGCAGTGCAGTGGATGGAGCAGTGGATGGGGCCAGATGGACTGTGTTGTTGGCCGGGCATTTTCCGGGCATTTCCCGGGCATTTCCACGCTGCAGGGCTTGCCACCCGCTTTGGCCAAAGTGAGTGCAGTGCTAAGCGCACTTGACTTGCATCCCTGAGCTTGACTAACGCCGTGTGGCAACTGTTTCCAAATCCCCCGCACATCATTCATCTCCATTTCGCAGCAATTCCGCGTTGCAGTAGCAGCAGCAGCAGCAGCAGCAGCTCCACCAGTTTTCCCCCTCGCTTGGCCCACGCTTTTCACAGCGCTTCCCACATTCCTGTGTGGTTTTTTGTTCGCCGCACTCCCTGGCTCCTTTGACAGTTCCTTGACAAGGATTGGGCCAGAATCTCGTCCAGCTTAAGGAGCCAGGAGCAGCCGGATGGGAGTGGGAGTGGGAGTGGGCTTGCCATAGAGCTTGTGGACCGCACGGTTCAGTTGATTGATCCTTATCACAGTTTTCACTTTCCCGTAATCCCATCGATTGCTCTTTCCCTGGACAGTTTTTACAGTTTTTGCACACGGATGGCTGGACTTGCATTAGACAAATTAATAAGGAATTACTCAAGGAAGTGAAATGCATGTAAAAATAAATTTGAAACTGTTCGTGGTGGGTTTCATTGCTTTTTGTAATAATAACATTTGAATTCCAAGCCGTAACTATTTTATAATATTACTAGCATTGTAATTATTAATCGAACTATTTCACATAGTTATTGTACAGCAAATTGAACTATTTCTCAGCAATTCCCAATAAGCTCTGTATAATTAGCACAGAACTGACGTTAAGCAGTGTGCATTTCCATCGATTAACGATTAACGATTAATTACGCCGATATGTTATATATCATTCTTGCGCTCCGTAAACTGGGCACCTGCAGCAACCTAAATGGCCCGACCACGCCCCCATTACGCAACTGCTCACAGCCCCCAAAGCCGCACAAAGTGCGCCAAGCCATGGAAAATTCATACACAATATGGGGTAAAAAGGGTGGGGGGGGATGGGTTGAGTTGGGTCACATGTGCCGCGAACTGGTTAAAAGTCAATTAGTCTAATTGCCCAAATGCAATGAATGCCAATTTTAATGAGGCCACTGCACAGGGACGACGACGCCGAAAGGAAGGACATCGGTCCATTCGCATCCTGTTTATGTCACCTTTTCCGAAGGCACTTGCCACTCTCTTCCACCTGTCAAAGGAAACGAGGGGCAGGATGTGCTCCCATCATCGCATCCACTCAAAATCATAACAAACAACATCAGCGGCAACAGCAATAAACATAAAAAACCCCGAGAAACAACGACCCACCCAACTGCAGACATAAGCAGACTTAACTGAAGCAAAGCTGACTTCCAGTGAAAAGGTGGGGAGGCGGGAAGTACCCTGGAAAAACAGGTACGTCGAGAGAAAGGCATTGCAAAACATACACGTATATATATTTCTATACAGTACATATATATTTCAATATAATACACTTATTACAAACGCTTCACATCAAGAATTTGCAAATTACATTTTGGGAGACAGATGCAAGAGCGAAAGTTAGGCCAGTCCAGGGTATGCGAGTGGCCCTTGCAGGACGAAATGAGAGTGACGCCTGAAAGTAAGGACAAGAACAAGAACAAGAACAAGAACAAGAACAAGAGCAGGAGCAAGAGCAAGAGAAGAAGTGAAAAAGGACACTCGTAAACTTTGCACCTCACTTGCTAATGTGGCAGCTTAGAGACAGAGAAGGCAAAAACTGACAAAAGAGAAGGGTCCCCCCTTTGCTTTCAGCATATTTTTGGGTCTCTGGCAAACTGGAAGTGCGGCTGGCGAAAGTTTTGCACTCGAATTTTTTACTGCTTTCATTTTGCTTTCCGCGTGTGCGTGTTGGTCTAAGCTGCAATTAGTAAGGTCAAAGGTGGCAGGGAGAAGAAAAAAAAACAAAACAATAAAAAACCAAAGAAAAGTGAAAAAAACGTTGCAATGCGTCAATTAATTAACTTAAGTCAGTCAAAACTTTTGCAAACATTTCAAACAAAAAACGCACACAGGCGAAGTAAGTTTGTGAACACTGCAAAAATAGTTTATACATTTTTAAAGTCATTTAATAAAAATATGTAGTATTCATTGCATGCAATATATTCATCATATTCATAGTCCATTCTCTTCCCCTTCTGGCCGCCCCAAAAGGTCTTGCAAAGAAGAGAAGGTCCTGCGAAGGTCCTGAAGGATAAGCCTGTCTGCCAGCTTCGCAACTGAAACAACAAAATGGAAATGAACACCGAAATAGTCGCAAAAAAATAACAAAGAAATCTGCGAAACACCAGAGGGTTGTTTCACTAGGTTTTGTGGTCGCTTTTAGCAATGCATAAATTACGCACGGTAATTGAATTAAAATCAATTTTTGCATTCGTGCGCACTGAATGCATTTAGCCAGGGATCCGTTGCAGCTGCTCCGGATTTGGATCCGGGTCTGGGTTCGGGTCTGGGTCTCCGGTTCTCCAGCTCTCCGGCTCTCCAATTCTCCGGGCTTCTGCTGCCCGCGTGCTCCTCCTCATTTTTGTGCATCCTGCGCACTTTTCCCTGTTGGGATATTGGCGATGTGGTGGGGCGGCGATAACAAACAAGCAAACAACATAATCAATGGACTGGCCTGGTCAACCGACGTACTCATGCCCACCACCACCGAGCACGCACTCGACCGGGCGAACCACTAGCACCACTGGCACCACTCCGCCTCCTGAACGTGGGAAGGCACTCGCCAAAAAACCTGGGTATCTGAAGTCAGACATAATCTGTTAATAACCACAAATCTTCCAAATTTAGCTATAAATCTCTAAAAAAAAACCCTAAAATATATTAGGCCAGGGATTTAGTAAGATAAATACATAATACAAATACATACATTCCAAACATAAAATGTTTGTATTCGAACCTTTGTACTAGTCTTAATCACCACAAGTTGTATAATACTTCTTGATTGCTTTGACTATGTAATTTCTTCGAGTGCACCGACCGAACGACCAGCATTCATTTTTCAGGCCAAACTTTGACAAATTGCTGCTGGCCAAGCTCAAAATCGAGGCAGCACGATGGGGCAGAGATACGATACCATGGCTAACGAGGGGGAGTTACGGAGTGGTGACCCCGAACATCATCACATCACTGTGGCTAATTATTACATTTTTACCTTGACCACGCCCACTGGCATTCCAGTGGACGAATTGCGTATTGGGGATGGGTTCGGAAGTGGGTTTGGAAGTGGGCTTGGAAGTGGGTGGTGGGTGTTGGTTGGTGGGTGGTGGTTGGTTAAGCCGGGTGGCGGATGACGGCACTTTGACAGCCACTGATAAATCAATGTCAAATGGCTGCTTTTTCGTGGGGTCATGGAGCTGGCTCGGCGGATTGGAATGGTTGACTCGGATTAGCAGCGTTGACTAACGAATGAGTGAGCAGGAGTGCATTATGTATGACCGGTGTGGGCTAATTTGATTGAAACTATGTTGCGGGCTGCGTTACGGACAGACTGAGACTCCGGGGTTAAGTTAAGCCGGGTGCTTGCTGTTCATTCACAGAGGGATTCGTTGGATTTTCGCTTATTAGACTTCATATGGACGGACAAAGGTCTTTGATTTCGAGTGCCATTGCCATTACGTTTGCATGCATTTATGGAGTACACGTAGTATTATATATTAAATAAACTGAGTAGACCTCAATTGTTGTGTCAAAATCGAATGTCGTCGAAATAAATATAGAATTTCTTTTTACTCGGCTTTAACATTAACGTTACTTGAGTTTCGTGCGTGTGATTTGAATTTTTTTTTCAAAATACAAACAGACTTACCCAATTTCACGCACCGGCATGTTTTAGTACAACACAGTTAGTTACGTTTCGATTACTTTTCGCCCGTTTGCCCCAAGGCATTCGTTTTAAGAGCATTAAATTTCCAAGCAATTCCACAGTGGTCAACAGTCTGAGAAACAGGCGAATACAAATTCAAACACTATTCCCGATTCAGCGCATTTGGAAAGCAAAATTGTTCAAGTTGAGGCCAACAGATAGAAGCGAAGCCACAGATACCTGAGCCACTTGCCAAATTCGAAGATTGCAACTTCCGCACGCAGAACCGATACGGCGTTACGATGAAGCCCGACCAGATAAACCGCTTGATCAAAGTGAATACCCGCATGCAACCCTGGTTTCTGCGCAACACCAGCGAGCTGTACGAAAGTGCCGTTAGAACGTATTATGAGCGCGGCTATAGTTCACGTAAGTTACAGTTACAAATGAACGTACTTTACGGTACTGTTGTAAATAGGAAAGCATATGATTTGAATGCGTAATACAAATAGATACGTGTATGATCGATAATTTCGGGAAGATAGTGAATACATTGCGTATAACAATCATTTCCAGACAATCGGCATCCACGTTTCCGGACGGAGAACGTTGGTCCTTTGCGCCGGATCAAGAGAGCGGAGGCGAAGCCCAGTGCAAGCGATATCTATCCGCGCAGCCACATCATGCAGGCGGATCAGGCGTCGGCGGCCAGCAGCACCAATTCCGGCCAGTTTCTGTACTCGATGATGCAGGCGAATCGTTCGCGTTCCATGTCCTTTACGGCGGCTCGTCCTTACGCCTCCGTTTACGGCCAGAATTCCGTGCGAAGGGTCGCTAGTTCGAGCTGCTCCAGCGGGCGCAGTAGTGAGTCATCCCGCACCGAGATCCTGGTCGGATCCTTGCGCAAGAGCAAGGCGAAGCGGGAGCGCAAAAGCCGGTCGATGCGCAAGTGCATGGACTCCAAGGAGGAGTCCCATCTGATGGACATGGGCATGTTCAGTGGCCGATCCATGAGCATGCCACCCCGTCCATCCGCATCTGTATTGGGATCCGTAGCGATGATGCCGCCGAGCAGGCAACACCACATTGCGGCCATGGCGAAGAGCACACTGGCCCAGGGCATCCAAATGCCACGGAGCGATGGCGACCCCCTTATGCCGGTGGATGCCGCCCTCAAGCGTCGCATTTCGGTGCTAAGCAAGTTGGATGGTGGGCGAAAGCGGTCGGGACTCGGTCCACTTGGCACTGGGTCGACCGAAACTGGCAGCACCATCCCCAGAAACGGACGACATCCGTCGGAGATGCGCCTCCGCTTCCAGACTTTGGGCGATCGCATCAAGCAGTTCGAGTACATCCAGTTCGCCGATGGACCCGTGGCCACTTATGCCTTCAATCGGAGCCAGCAGAGACCCATCAATACCAGTGTCCGTGATTCGCCGAGGAGCCGAATTGAGAAGAGCTCGGATGGACCAACCAATACTAACAGCACAAGCAATGCCACCAATGCCTCCACAACCTCCAGCGCCACCATGCGACGCTTGCAGATGAGACAACAGCCGCGCCAGCTTAGCTTCCACAATGTCCTGCACGCTAACTATCGCCAGAGGAGCCGAAGCCTGGAGTCCGGATCCGTTCAGCCGATGGCATCCATGGCGCGACCCGCCACTCCACTCGGTCCTCGGGGATTCGATGGAACCACTCGGGGATCTAGCCTGGACAGCAGTTCGCGGACTAGTTTCAGGCCCAGCCCCTCGACAATCACTTGGGATAATTCTTTGCGAGGATATGAAGGTAATAATATATACTCGTATGTATGTACATAACTATTCTTTTATTAATTCCAATATGAATGTATGTATGCGCAGATGAATTGGGCAAAAGGTCGGTAGCCGATGCAAAGAGTTCGGAAGACACATCAGGCGATTGGGATGTTAATCCAGGTGAAGACTGGCGCAAATACCCCAGATCAAGTAGCCCATGCGGAATGGGTTTCATATCAAATGTAGCTAAATCAGACAACGCTTCGGTGGGAAACGCAAATGCCAGTAGCCAAAATCGGGGAATCCCATCTGGATCTGGGACAAAATTACGCTCGATTGATGGGAAAACTAAAGACGATACTTTCGAAGCAATAACAGTGAATTCGGAGCACAGTAGAGCCAATTCCGGTTCCACTTCCCATGACACTTCACAAGCCACCTCGGGATCGGCTTCAGTTCAGGATGAGCCCAGTAGAGCCACCTTGGCACCTGTGCGTCGCGTCCAGTTGCAGCAACAGAGTCTGCAGATCTTATCCAATGTGGATGAGCCCACCAGCGTGGATCTGCCACTCAGCCACCTCGAGGCCAAGGATCTGGTCAAGGAAATGGCCAAGGACAAGGCCAGGATGAAGCTGCCGCTGGATGGTTCACTGGACAAGCCGCGTGTGACCAAGGTGACCAGCAATCAGGTGAGCCGCTCCAGCCATCGATCCTTCCTGCAGCCGGCCAAAGATGCCGAGCTGACGCATCAAAGGCTGGAGAAGAAGCCGGAAAGGAAGGCGAATCTAAAGCGGGAGGACAGGACTGCAGCCCAACTCAAGGGAGCCAATCAGCTGCTGGTAGCGAGTGCCTCGCAGGTAGTTAATTCGTTAATACCTATACATATATATCTTGTGTATATCCAATGATCCTTGACAGGTTTCGGCCTACAAGCGTGCCTTCCGCACCCAGCAGCAGATGCTCAAGGCGGAGATCCTCCATCAGCAGGCGCAGCATATGCAGGAATCGCCGTTAAGTCAATCGGCCATCGAGGGGTCCAAGCCAACGTCCAAGCTGCAGAGCCACCAAGGCTCGGTACAATCAAGCTCCAATCGGAGCAATGCCCGACCGATGGGCAGACGCAGTGCAGCCAACTCGGGTGGCAAAGGGGCAGCCTTGTTCGATGATCAGCTGGTATCCAAAGCGGGAACTGTAACTCATTCATCAGCATTGACAGCCAAACCAGAATCTGATAGATTCGTTCTGAAAACGAAGGGATTAAAACGATCACAGATGAAGACGGGTAAGCAGCTTTTAAAGGGAAGGGTTTTGGAATATTGGAAATTCCTTTTAACATTTCTTACTTGTTTTAGTACTAATAAATCCTGTTGACTCTTTACAGCTGCTACTGCAACAGCATCCGTAACAGCGAAGCGGACTGCGCAGCAGACTGCTGCCATAGTGGTAACGGGAAGAACAACAACAACGAAGAAGGGGAGTGGAGCTGCGATTTCTGGTGGTGGAGGTGGAAGGGGAAGGGGAAGGGGAGTTGGAGTTGGAGTTGGGGTTGGTGGAGCTGGTCGGAGAGCGGGGGAGGAAACGCCGACAGCAGCAGCGGCAACAACAACACGTCGATCTGGGCTGACGGTGGCAGCGCAGCAGCAGCAATCGGGTAACGGTAACTCGCTGCTCGGATTTCGGCGCGAAACGGTTAACCGCGCAGCGGCAGCGCTGCTGCAGCGACGCGACGCAGACGAGCCGCTGTCGCAGTTGCAGTTGCAGTCGCAGTCGCCGTCGGCGTCGCAGTCGGCGCAGCAGCGGCGTCAGTTCCACTTTCCATATTCCCCATGGCGTCCCAGCTACTGAGTGTTCACTGTATCCCATTGTGTCGCCCGTACACACCCACTACTCTCGCACTTGTTCCCACCACGAAGCGTAAGGGAGACAGACAGAGATAAATCCAATGTAACGGTCAACTTAACAGTTCAATAAAATCTCACGAAATCGATGTCTTAAAAATAGCAAATGCAAGGTAAACAAAGTGTGCAAAGTGGGTAACTGTAAATCTGTGGGTGGAACACTACCGCAAGCCAATTCGCAGACACAGCTATGTATATGTATGTATGTATGTATGTATGTATATGTATGTATGTATGTATGTATGTACATACGCAATGCCGCGACCACTTTCCTTCTCCACTTTCCCGTATCAACAACACAGCATTAATTTTTCATGCAGATTTAACCGTTACATGACAGGACCAACAAGCGCTGCGTACAGTGGAGCCCCTTGCAAGTGGAACCAAATTTATAGTCTGTTACCAAATTGGCGAACGAAATGGAATACTCAAATTAATTGGGAACTATTTTTACTTGTCTTATTTTATTCATCAACGTTGTCAAACGCAGTGTGGTATATTCCAATGCAGTCAACCGTTAACTACATAACCATATTACTACTTAGTTCAATTAACATATTGATGGAAAATAAAGCATATTTCTCAATTTTGACCACTGTACTCAGACACATCAATGTCAAACGGCAGATAAGCGTCGACAACAACAATAAAACATCGAAACGAAACGAAACGAAACGCAGGAGACCGAATAGCCAGAAAACAAAATATACAAGACTGTATAGGAAGTGGGTGAAAATAGTAGCGACAAGAAAACGGCGACGACTTTTGTGGGTGGGACAAGTTGGGTGTGTTTCGTTACGAAAGATTGGAGGATGTTTTTTGGCTTGTTGTCAGCCCTGCGAATTGTTGCCGCGTTCTTTGATAAATGATGATGCGTGCCACATGACTGGCCATATAAACGGACTCAACTTCACTACTCGGAGCATCTGGAGAAGCCGAAAAATAAATAGGAAAAAACCCCAAAAGACAGTGGCAGACAAATAGGCTCAGTGGCCGGGACAAAGGCAGTTCAACCTTTGAACCAGGCTAACTGGCTGACTGACTTGGCTAAAATGGATTGACAGCTGTACAAAGGGTATGCAAAAACCGAAAAGAAAAGTACAAAGAAAAGCAGCGTGCATCACATTAGCGTAAACAAAACTCATCTTAGGCTCACATTTCATTGTGTTTTGTTTGAGCAAAAACCAAAGGAATGCTGCATTAATATCCTAGAAACTATACTTTAATCATCGACGCATATTCCAGAAATATAGTTTGACAAAAGTGTTGTACAATTGAAAAATACCTTCAATTGATTTGGGCTTTTTGGCCGATTGATTGTGCAGTTGGTTTGAATTCCAAATAAAGCGTACGCATTTCTACTACATTTTGCCTTGGACTTTTGTAAATTGGCTCGCCTGACTGGCTTGACTCAAAACAAAACCCAATTTCCATTGGCATAAATAAATAAAAATCAAATTAAAGGAGGGAGGACGCTGTAGTCGAGTAGCTCGAGTAACACGACTACCAGATACCCAACACTCGCCAGCCTGCGAAGGCAGTAGCTCCACCTAGTGGGGAAAGTTCGGAAACGCTATCTGCCATATACTTACTACTACATTCTTAGCAACGAATCTATTATACCCTTTCCCTCTGCGAGAATGGTGTATAATTAAATCCAACACAAAGTGCCACATCCCATTCGCTTTTCCCTTTGTTTTTGTCTGTATTATTATTTTTTTTGTATTTTTTTTTGTAATTGTCTTTGGCCTTTCTTCCTTTTTGGCAACAAAGAGCAGGGAAGCAGGGAAGCAGCGAAGCAGCAATGTACATAAAAGGCAATAAAATTAAATCAAATCAAATGAAATGCGCATATGTATGGCGTTTTATGGGCTGCGCACCGCTTTCCAGGAGCACAAGACGGCCAAAAAGGACGAAACGAGAACAAGGAGCTCGATTGGTTGGGTTAGTTAGCCAGTTAGCCAGTTAGGCAGTTAGGCAGTTAGGAGGCGAAAGGATTAAGGCGAAAACCACACACAAAAAGGCAACTTGGCTGGGACAACCGCAACCTATACCAACTGGTGATGCTGTGGGTGCGTTCTGGTACCCTTTAAAATGCTACTATTAAATTTAAAAAAAATTAAAATTAAGACGAGTTAAGCATTGACTAATACATTAAGGTAATTGCTTACAATACAGCTGAATATTGTTTATAAATTTTACAATCTGTTTTATTTCATTCTGCTTTATTTATGTTATATATCACACGTGTATATATACATATGTATGTATATGTATATATTACATTACATTTAAAGACCAACTTGTTACACATAAGCCATACGTTTACATTTTATTAGATTTAATTTAATTTTATGAGTGTGAAAACAGCGTCGTTTATTTGAACTCCGCTCATTTCCGATGCCTTCTCTTGTTGGTGTCTCATTTCTGGCAATAAAATAAATCCACCGCAAAGCCGCTGCGGGTAGATTGCTCGGTTGACCCCAAAAAATAGGTGGATAGGTGGGGTCTTCGGGTCTCGGGGACTTGGCAGAGCGGCAGCAGATGTTTGGATGCTCGGCGTGGTATGTACATGGCCATAACCACTTGGCCAGGAAACGCAGATGGAGCAGGAGATGCTGAAACTTGGAGCCTGTATCCTGGATCCTGGATCCTGAAATTCCTTGAGCTGTCGGTGCATGGCTAATTCAGTTGTTTCGGCCACATTACATCCGTTAATGTGTCGGTGCTCATCGCTGGATCCCCAAGGATATATATATTTTTTCAGTGGGCAGTTAGACGAGCGAGTGGCATTCCAGCACAATGTCGCATCATATCCGAGTGTCCATTTCCTGTGCAGATATGCTTTCACCTTCTGGGGAATTCCCTCTGCACCCCCTCTACACTGCAATTAAATCGCTTTATCAACTCAATCGTATTTTGCCATGCAGTTCTATATGCCTAGTACACTTAAAACCAAACCATATTGCGTTGAAGGAGTGGTAAAAACTATTTATTTATTGGCCATGTTCCTTGATTGCAGCATAAGTTTGCGTAGTTCGGAAAAATCGGAAGATTTTTTGAATAGAATCTCATTTTTTCCGAGTGAACTATCTTCTCTTGTCCCGCCTGCATCTCCTAGAGTCTTCTGCTCCCTTCGGTTTTGTGGTCATTTCAAATTTTCATTTCATTTGCCATAAAAAGGAAATTGGTTTCGTATGCCAGTTGACATGGCCCTTCACCACCAGCCGAGGGATTGGCGGGGGGGTGGGGTGGGGCTAGGGGGGTGTGTGTGTCCTGTGTGTGGCAGTTAAACACATAACTGCAGCAAACAACAAGCTGAAATACCTGACAAGGGAATGGTACTGTGGAACTATGGAGCAGCCACTGCCAACGGAAACTGGAAAACTCATGGAAAACCACAAGGATGGGGGTGGGTGGGGCAAGTGGGGAAAGTGGGGAAGCCGTCGGAGCAAAGCATAAATGCCAGGAGCTGGCCATCCGAGCTGTGTTTAAGCTCCTTCACCGCCATGTGGGCGAATTTTCGTGACAGATTCCACCAGGCAAATGCAATAGTGGAGTTCTTGCGAGTCCTGGGGAGTCCTGGGGAGTCCTGGCAAAAAAGGATGTCGGATTGTTTGCTTTGCGGAGCGTTCATGTCCCTAATTAATGAACTGCTTATGACACCGCTTGGTCACTTATTAATGAACTACTGCATCAACTGTGCTGCCCGGGGACTCCCTGGCACTTGCACTCGGTAGCTCCACATCGGTAATCCATTTGGATGAGTGGGTACAACGTGTGGCTTTGGCTTCCGATGTTATTGGGTCTTTTCAATCAAAATGCCACATACGTTTTGTACGTTATGCGCAAAATGAAAATTTTCGCATATGCATGTGTACACACCTTTGAGTTGTTTTGGTTTGTTTGCATAGTATACACGTATATGAGATTGTGGGGATTGGCTTTCAGAGCGCAACCCTTAAGCATTTGGGCTCGAAGATAATGTAGCATACATTTGGGCAGCTTCATTCGTAATTTGTATCCGCTGAGAAACGTTGGACAAAACGCATTACTACAATATATTGTTGCATTGTATTTTCTCTTATTTTAATTAAATTCCTTCTGCATGCTTTGCACCTTTCCATGCTTACAAAGTGCAACTAACTTGAAAAATGTAGATTAACTCTTTTTTTTCGCTGGTTGTGCTGTTGCCCTGGGTTTTTATTCTCATCTTTTCCCTTTTTTTGTGTGTTCCTTGCACAAACAAATATTAAATTAACACTCACACGCGTACTCACTGATTTGCTGCACAGAAATAAAGGCGAACAAATGTGGGAAACTGAAATACCAGAAGCCCACACAAATTTTAGAGTTAAATTCAGGTCAGGGTTGCCAGGCGCCCGCGACGACGGCGATGATGACGATGGCGAAGGAGATGATGACTTCGGTGGCAATGGTGGCAGACACACACACACACACATACACACACACACACACACACACACGGACGCGGAGAAAGTGAAAGAGCAGGAGAAAGGCCGAGAGAAAGGGAGTGCAATTTAGTTCAAAGGCATTAAAAGTGCAACCGAAACAAAATATATTCAGCATTGCGTGGCGGTTGAACACAAATAAAATGCCAGCAAGAACAACAAAATTACAAAATAATTGAATATGAATGCATGAACATTAAGCTTTTCGCTGCATTCTTTAATAATAAATACCAGCCAGCGAATCAACTAGAGCCAATCAAATATTTAAAATCAACCAACAGGTAGACGCTAGCAAATGCAAGTTGGAAGCCAACTGAAATGGCATCGAATATGTTGTTACCCCTTATAAATGAACCCAAATTGAATTAGCCGCGCCAAAAGAGACGCAGATACGTAGATTCACAGGCATCAACATTTTTAGCGCAGTTATTTTTTCAGATTTTTGTTGGTCCAAGAAATCAGTTTTCCAATCATAACATTAAAAACAATGGTATAATTGTGGAATAGCATGCATCGTTGGGCTTTCAATTTCCAATCGATTTGGATTCAAATTCGAGGCGTTCATAAGGACAGACGGACGGACGGACGGACAGACGGACAGACGGACGGACACTCGGAGATGGCCAATTCGACTCGGCTATTGATCCTGATCAAGAATATATAAACTTTATATGGTCCGAAACGTTTCCTTCTGCCTGTTACATATTTTTCAACAAATCTAGTCTACCCTTTAATATTTAAATTAAATTATAAATTTTAATGCAGATTTTTAGAGAATTGCGAAGGAAACATTTAGATGTTTTCCACTTCAAAATCCGATTAAGATAAGTTGAGTTATGGAGTTTAGAACTTCAGCTTTGAGACATTTCTTAATTTTTTTGAATTTCATCAACATCAACTCGTTATTGAATTTCCAATTAACTTGGATTAAAATTTGCAAATTTTGATAATGTTACAAAAAATGACAAAATTGACAAATTTCGAATTTCCGTAAATCAGCAAAAGTGTGATCTGTGCCTTTCATTTAGTTGATTAGCTGTACAAAACAGCGTTCAGCTTGGCTGTGCGACCATTTTTGCACATGTACACGTTAAAAAAATGTTGCATTTTTGCCGTTGTTTTTTTGGATACAGCTTTGCATTTTTGCATTTTTGCATACTGGCATTTCTGGCAAGACGATGTGAACGGATTTACTGTCAATGGCCCAAAGCAACAAACCCCAGCTCATGTCTAACCGCCTGCCACGCCCACGCCCCTTGGACGATGAAGAAGAAGACGAAAAGCGGTAACAGCTGCAGGGTAAAATATGAGAAGAAGTGAGAGGGAAAACCCTTCAAAGCTTTTTGGCTGCTGTTTGTTTGAAGTTGTTTTTTTTTTTTTTTTTTTTTTTTCTTTTTTACGCCTTTTAAGTGGCAACTACTTTGCACCTCTCGGTGGTTCACACGCACACCTGCCACTCCTGCCACTCCTGCCACACCTGCCACGCCCCCTCAGCCCCAACCGACGCCCATTCATGTCTGACTGTCTGTGGCGCCACCTCGTTCTAGTCAAGTGTTTTGGCCTTGAGTCGGTTGGTTCTCTTTTTTAGCCCATTTCTATAATATTTTCCCGGTTTTTTTTCCCTCTCACTTTTTTCCTGCACCTTGGCACACATGTTACACCTGAGGGAGGCCACAAAACACCACCTGCCCTTTGGCACACACACACGCACACACACACCATGCACACACGCACACACTGCGTATACGCAATTTACGTAATCAAAGCCATGGCGAAGCGCACCTAAATGCATCAAAATTAAAATAAATAAACAGTGTTGGCGAAATTTAAATCGTAGGGTAAATAACTTATCGTTTTATTTTCGGAACGAAAAACTCCATTTGTTACCGTAATATGAATTTCATTTTGAAACGTATTCATTCTGTTTTGTAAAAATAACACTAGCAAACGGCAACAAAAAATTCGATTACGCTTGGAATTAACACAAGTTTTAATCAGAAATAAATAAAGCTTAAATGAAATATAAAGCCTAATAAATAAGTTGAAGAAAATACGTACATACATACATATGTATATACGTATGTATATGAAATTCCCACGCTGAACGGCATTTTGCAATTATCTGCAGGCTGAAATGCAAAACAAATTTATATAAATTATGCTGCGGGGGGAGGGGAGGTGAAAGGGCCAATGATTAATGGCATAAAATTAAATTTTGCGGCTTTTTAATCAACAGAAATCAACTAATAATTCATCAAGCGCGCACAATATTAATTTGGCGAATCTTTTATTTATACCTTAACACCAATTTTGTAGCGTTTAAGATGCTGTGTATTTGTGGATATTAACACCAACTCTAATAAAATAATCCAAAAAACAGATAAATTAAGTATAAATTTAAGCATAAACATAAACGTAAGCATAAAGTAGCTAATAAAAAGGTAGAGGGTTAAGTATCAAGTGGGCGGACAATGGGTTAATGTGGGTATGTGTTGGTTCCGCTGCTTATGGGGTTAAAGGCGGGGGCTAAGGGTTAAGGGGGCTGGAGTTTTCGAGGGGGAAGGGGGTGGGAGGGGTGCTGGGAAATCGGAGGCTGCGGTGGCGCCCAAATTGATGCATGTGCAGCAGCACGTTCCGGCAATGCCACTAAATCCCCTCTGGGACAACAGGCGACAGGCGGAAGCCACAAAAAGGGGCGTGGCAGCGCATGGAGGGCGGTTTATTTGAAAAAGCTGCATCGATATGTTATTTGCATGTGTCCAAAAGGAGCGGACTTTTCGGGGGGAGTTGGGTTGGGTGGGTTGGGTTGGGTTGGGTTGGGGTTTTTCGGTTGGGTTTTCCACCAGCCAAGCAAATACCGTGGCAACTTTTTGCCACGCGAAAACTTTCTCAGGCAAGTTTATGCATGAATAAAGTGAAAAGCTGCAGGCAAACACATGCACTGCAAACCAAACTGGTGTCCTTCAAATGGAAACATGCAATGAAACAATTTCCGTGCCCTAAAAAACCCAAACTCATTCGCAATTTCTAGCCTCTGTCAGTAAAGAAAAAATGTTGCCTAATTTGCATTGGTTTCTCGCAGTGCACTCATACACTTATGCACACGCAGACACAGTTGCCACAGCGAAATAGCAGAAAAATGTCATTTCGTGTTCTGCTCACATGCGCATAATCCGGCGAAAAGTTGCATTTTATTTAGTGCAGACAAGACACGACAACATATGTTGGCCTACTTCAAATTCGCATTAGGCAGCTTGAAGCCATGGATTCGTTTTAATTAACTCGATAAACAATTGGCCATGTGGTGTAGTATGTACTTCAATTTCCAACCAGATTCTGTCAGTTAAGAAGCTGCAATAATCGCTCAAATGCACATTCACATAGAATTTTACTAGTTAACTAAGAGATATATTATGTACATATAAGATCTTATTTCACAGAAAAAAGACAGTAATATACAACTTACACATCATATTTACATTATTTAAATCATTCTTCTGCAGCCAAGTGCACTATTATGCAACAATAAGTAGGAATGTACACATACAATACTTTCAAATAGATCTTTACATCGCAAATATAATAGAATATAATCGAATATTATTGCCATAAGTGCCATAAATATTAAACTGCAATGCCATATTGTCATAAATAAATAAATAAATAAATAAATCCGCCTGTCGCTTTGTTAACGAAGAGCGATCAAAAGATCAACTCCTTCTTGTGCACCGCATATGCCGATTCAGGGAGTTCTCCGCCAAAAAGGATGCGGTGCAAGTGGGGCACTTGAATGGGTGCTCCTTGGAATGGAGCCGCAGCATGAGACCCTGGAGACTGGAGTTCACGGGAAGGCGCGCGAGCACTCGTTGCACTTGTAGGGCTTATCGCCAGTATGGATGCGGGCATGCACATTGAGCACGGATTGGGTGGCAAAGGATTTGGAGCAGGCGTCGCACTTGTAGGGCTTTTCGCCCGAATAATTCCGTATGTGCGACTGAAAATCATAGTCGGTGGCAAATGTCTTGGGACAGTGGGTGCACTGGAAGGGTCGTACTCCCGTATAGGTCTGGATATGCCGCTGGAGGCATGTCTTCTTTCGGTAAGTGTTCGAGCAATGCGTGCACTTGAATGGCCGTACGCCGGTGTGAATGGTCAAGGGCTCCTTCAGGTATCTGGCCGACTTGAATCTCTTCGGGCAGTGGGAGCACTTGAATGGCTTGTCCTTCGTGTGAACCATGAGGTGTTCCTTTAGAGCGAACGAGCGATGATAACTCTTTGGGCAATGGGGGCATTGATGCTTGCGGTCTGGTTCCACACTGCTGTTATCGTGCATCTCATCGATTCGAGGATTACTTTCCGGGACATTCTCTTCGATGTCCTCAGTCTTTATGTACTGATCGATCGGATCGAGTTCGCAGTAGTCTTCTTCCTCTGAGAGATCTTCGTCAATGGGCTCATTCTTGACGTGGCATTGGAATCCCTCATCCGCGGGAGACTTCCTCTGGGTGATGTAGTGCAGCTTCATGGCTTGAAGGCTCTTCTTTTGCAGAATTTTCTCTGGTGTCTTTCATGTGAATTGCTCGCTCCGTTGGGAAATCATTGTAGGTTTGGAATTGATCATCTTTGAAGGGCTCTTGGTGGGGAAAACTAGTTTCAAGCTTCTCCATCTTAACTTGGAATCGGTGTCCATTGGTAGGCCCTACTTGCGGCAAACCCTTTACAGTTTCTTCCTTCTTAACTTGGCTCTTAACTTGGCAATGGAGCTGTGGGTCGCTCGTTTCCTTGTCATCCAGCGCAGCCTTACTTTCAGACTGGTGAAACTTGAGAAACTGGTGACTCCTTCGGTGACTCCTTGCGTGATTATATCAAAGGCACTTTTAGCGTCCTTTAGGCAGGACAAACAAACGCCTCTAGAAAGTGGAAAGTGTATGCACTGCGATTGCATATCTTAATATCCCAAGTATTGAGGATCATCACATTGACCATGACTTTCGAACTTTCCAAGCAAGTTCGGCCAATGTTCGACTTTGTCCTAAAATGCCGGCATTTAATGTATTTTTGCAAAAGATTATCCCTAAAATGCACTTACATATTCCTATTATATTACAACATTTTGCAAATCAAATCAACAAATGATTTTGTTTACCTCGATATTGCACTAGTCACCCTGTTTTACCCGTTTGGCCAGTGCTGCTAACGTAAAAGACTAGCTAAGTTTGGTAGCTAAAAGTACAAGTATTTTTAAAATGCATTAATAAAAGCTTATAGTATTACTCATTTTGTAAAATGGATTGCAACCAAAATATAAATATAAAATTGGCTCACTAAAATAGCCAAAAATCTGGCGGCAGTATAGTATAATAAGTAAGTATAAAACAATAAAGCAGGACATTCGTGAGCAATTGAGAAGTAGCGTTGTGTTTTTATTTCGTAATGTAAATTGAACAATAAGTTAAAGAGTAATACAACAAAAAAAAACCGGTAGCTAGTTTAGTCAGTGCTGCAAAACGCTCCCTTGAAACACCATATACAAAATCTATCGAACGCCATGTTGAGGAGGCCTAGCACGTTCTGTCATAACGGTCACGCAAACCATTTGCTAATAACTAATAAAATAAATACTCCATGCTAATTAGAGATGTGCTAGCATGCACTGAGATGTTTTCCTAAATTTACGTATAGATAAACGTGCCACTAAAAACCACTTTGCATTTCAATTGAAACCTAACAGAGTCCGTTGCGGCTCGGCTGTTAACTAACAGCGGCGTACGTCAGGCGCCGTGAAGCGCGGTTTGACCGTGCATCCGACCGATTAATCGGCCCGTGCCGCCTGTGCAATCGTTTTAAGCGTCGTTCCGTTCCATGCAAATTGCGAAAAAGTCGGAAAACTGAGCAAAAATATGTCGTTATCCAGTGCCAACGTGTGAGGGCCACCGTACGCGAACAATAGCTAGCCGGATTACCAGTGCATTTATCGCATAGCCGGCGTTTTTTTCGTTCGCCGAAAAACAATCAAAAGGGTAAAAAGATAGCCACTTCTTTGCCCGTGTACGTGTGCGTGTGTTTGCGTGTCTTTAAGTGTGTGTGTGCCAGCGCTCGCGGTTGTGTGCGTGCTTGTGTGTGTGTGTGTGTATGTGAAGAAAACGCCGCACACTGCGAAAATTTTCCTTTCCTTTCCCCAACGGTCGAATATAACCGCTAAAATTGTGGAAAAACAGGAGAAAACCCCCAAGCGGAAGAAGAAGACTGCAGCCAGTAAAATGTCTGCAGTTTATTCGCCGCAACCGCCGCAGCAGCAGCCGCAACAGCAGCAGCAACTGCAGCAGCAGCCTCCCCCGCCACAACAACAGCAGCAGCAGCAACAACAGCAATTGCAGCAACCGCCACCGAACTCCGCGCCCAATCAACAGCCGCCTGGATCCGGAGTAGGTCCCGGCGGAGGAGGCGGTGGCGGACCAGGCGGCGGTGGCATCCTGCCCATGGGCATGCAGCAGCAGCAGCAACGGCCGCCCATGGGCGTGCCAGGATCGCCGGGCAGCATCATCTCTGGCGGCGGCGGTGGTGGTGGAGTTGTTGGCGGCGGCGGTGGAATGCCCGGTGGCGGAATGATGGTCACACCGCCGTCCACTCCACGCGGTGGTGCCACTATGCAAGGCGGCGGCGGCGGTGTGCCGCAGCAAGTCAACTCGGCGCAAATACAAAAGATGCTCGACGAGAACTGCGGCCTCATCCAGACAATTCAGGACTTCCAGAGCATGGGCAAGGCGCAGGAGTGCATGTCCTACCACGTCGCGCTGCATCGCAATCTGGTCTACCTCGCCCAGTTGGCCGATCCCGCCATGAACATCTCACAGATACTGCCGGTGGGTAAACAAAATGAATAAGCACGAAAAGCCTGCGATCCCGATAGGATATGTTATTTCCTGATCACTGCTCCATGAACTCCATGTAAAGACAACATCATTTCTGATTCCCAATAATGCATTCAATCCATTCCCAGCCGCCGCACATCCTCCAAACGCAGGCGATGCAGCAGGGCGGCCAGCAGACGCCGCCAACTGGACCGCACGGCATGCTAGGCGGACCGCCGCAGCAGCAGCAGCAGCAGCAGCCCGGTCAGGGTCCAGTGCCGGGACAACCGGTCCAGGTTCCGCCGCAGATGGGTATGCAGCAGCACGGCGGCGATCCCCAGGGACCGCCCGTTCAGATGCCGCCCTACGGCGCCCAGCAGCAACAGCAGCCGCAGCCACATCCTGGCCTGCCGCCGAACGCCCAACAGCAATCTCAGCAGCAGCAACAGCAGCAGCAACAACAACAACAACAACAGCAGGCAGCAGCGGCGGCGGCAGCAGCAGCGGCAGCAGCCGTAGCAGCCGGCCAACAGCAGGGACCGCAGGTCAGCCAAGCGGGTCCGCAGTCGCAGCAGCAGCAGCAGCATCCCGTCTACCGCAACGCCCAGGGTCAGGGACAGCCGGGAGCTGGCCAGGGACCGGGTCAGGGCCAGGGGCCGGGTCAGTCTGTCATTAATCCAAATGCCGCGCCCAGTAAGTGTTACGTCAATGCCGCTCAAGAAGACGATGATGAGCAGTCGTGGATTGACTATTTTTTGAATGAATTGAACATGAATGTATTCGATGCTCTTCATTTTGACGAATTCCTGTGATATTTTCTGTTTTAATTTTGTGAATATAAATCGAAATCCTAATGCATGGTGTAAAGTTTATTTTGTGTATAACATATTGTGCTCCCGAAACGATCAGTCAGTGGTGTGTTGTAACCCGTGGCTTTACTCATCTTTCAACCATCTTTCGCCTTTCAGATCAACAGCGTCCCAACAACGGACCCCTGTCCGGACCCCAGAACCCCCAACAGCAGCAGCCGCAACCAGGCGGCCAACAGCCGCCCAACCAGCAGCAGCAGGGCGGTCCCGGCGGACCAGGACCACAGCCAGGAGCCGGCGGACCCGGTGTACCGCCGCCGCAGAGTCCGTACCGCGTCAGCTACCAGCAGCAACAGCAGCAGCACAGCCACTATCCGGGCTATCCGCCGCAGCCGCAGACGCAGTACCAGCCGCAGGGCGCCTATCCCTACGGACCGCCAACCCAGGGATACGGTCCACCGCCACCGGGTCCACCGAATGCCGCTCAAGGTGGCTACCATCATGGTCCAGCTGGTGCGGCGACGGGAGCCAGTGGGCACGGCTATCAGCCAAATGCCGGAGCCGGTCAAGGACCACCGCCGGGTGCATATCCACCGCCGCCCGGCAGCCAGCAGGTTCCACCGGTGCCGGGGCAGCAGCAGCCGCCGCCGGGACCACCACCACCCGGACAACCGCCGACCGGTGGCCAGCAACCGCCACCTGGACCGCCGCAGAGTCAATACGGTCCGCCGCCGCCGCAGAACTCTGCTGGAGGACCGCCTCCGATGGGCTATGCAGGCTATCCGCCAAATCCCGGACAGTATGGCCAGGCGGGAGCGGGAGGAGGGCCGCCGCCCAGTGGCTACTGGCCGCCGCCACCACCCACAAGCAGCGCTCAGAGTCCCTATCAGGCGTATCAACAGCAACAGCAGCAGCAGCAGCAACAGCAAGCAGCCGCTGGTGGTGGAGCGGGTGCACCACCGGGCAGTAGCTACCCGGGTGGACCACCGACTAGTGGGGCAGCGCCACCACCACCGCCGGGAGGAGCCTACAGCACCACGGCGCCCAGTCAGACGCCACCGCCTCAGGGTGGCGGCGGAGCAGGCGGTGGCAACACCAATCCAAACGGACCCAACGCACAGCAATCGACGCCGCCGCCGCAGGGAGGAGCTGGTGGTGGAGCGGGCCCCAGCGGACCTGGCGGAGCTGGTCAGCAGTATGCGGGACCGCCGCAGCAACAGCAGCAGCAACAACAGCCACCAGGTGTGGTGGTTTCCGGTGTGGCGCCGCTACCCACGCAAGTTCAGCCCACATACTCGACGCCGGGCAATTATAATCAGCAGCCAGGCGCCCCGCCGCCGCCGCAACAGCAGCAACAACAGCAGCAGCAACAGACACCACCATCGGCTGGCGGATCCGCTGGCGGTGGCGGAGCACCAAATGCCCAGGGACAAGGCAATCAGCAGCCGCCTCCGAATGGAGCCACACCGCCGATGCCACCGAATCAATACCAGCCGGCGCCGGGCGCACCACAAGGCCCGTACGGAGGACCGCCGCCACCGCAGGCCTACGGACCACCGCCGCCGGGGAGCGCGTATCCCGGCCACGCATACCATCAGCCACCCCAGGCCGGTGGCTATGCACAATACCCGCCCACGCAGGGCTATCAGGGCTATCGGCCCGCCGGAGCACAAATGCCGCCGCCAGGAGCCCCTCAGGGGCCACCGCCCACCGGCGCATACGGATATTATAGCCAACAGCCGCCCCAATGAGGAAGGGACAGCCTATTACCGCCGCTGCCACCTGGATGTCTCCACAACAAGTAATTCTCGTCTGGGATTCGCTGGTTGAAGCTGGAGAGGATTCACAGGCCGAACACCAATGAAATCCGGAGAGGATTGTAGGAGGCCAGCTGGAGGAGGTGGTGCAGTGCGAGTAATAGCATAACTGGATGACGACGACAAGGAGCAGACGACGATGCAGATTGCGTAACACTAGGCTTATGATTAGGATTTGTATCAGTGGGTGTGGAGCAGGAGGAGGACTACGATTAGAGCAAAGATTGGCAGCCGCAGATAATGAAGTATAAGTAGGAATACGGATAGGAGAAAGACGAGTACGCATAAGACTTAAAGTAGGCAAAAATAACGACGAACTAAGATTCGATGATAAATCGAGATGCAAATTCAGGGTTCCCACATCCATGCAGCGAATTCCTCGCATTTCGATTGAGCTGTCGACTTACCTAAAGGGAAGCAAGGAGAGTTCATTAGTTTCGGTGATACATAGCAGCTGGAAGGAGTGGCAGAAGCACGCGAGAAACCGAACCGAGACCGTATATCTAGAACAAGAGAAAACACGAAGTGTAGTCTATTAAGGAAAGTAGCGATCTAGAACTTAGTAAGCTGATTGAAAAAATGCGCAAGCGAACAAGAAACCATGTCGTAGGCCCAAAACACCAGACAAAATGGATGGATCGATTTCTCGGGATGTGCTCACGAACACAAGAATTCCTGGTTGAGTGATGACAGTGTCTGAATGAAAGTTTTTTAAGCTAGTTACTCGAGTTTTTGAGAGCTTTTAGCTTAGTGCTGCGATCCGTCACTTGGATTCGCAATGGGCTGTGTAGTCTGTAGGCAATTGTAAGCGATATTGGTCCTATAGCTGCAAATACTTGATGGGTTTTCAAAGAACTACCCTTGTTTCCATTTCATTTATGATGGTTTTATAGATTACGCCGCCTTTCTGGGAATTTCCAATCCATAGCAATCGACCCATCCTATTATATATATATTAATTCTCTCTTAAGTAGGTTCCGCTCCTCTTTAAAAACGATTATTCTAAACGATTTACACATATGCATATATAAATATACTTAAGTGCAAGGCAGAGGACGGATGGAGCAGCAGCATAGTACGTGTTTTTAACATAATTAGTCCGCTAGTATATATTTAAACAATTTTTTTTTGTATTTTTGTGTGCGTTTTTGTAGATGTCTGTTTTTAAAGTTCGTGCTTTTTTGTGTAGCAATTATCCTTGGTACCCGTTTCCCCGATTTCGTCCAATAGTGTTTTGCAAAGAAAGATTGTAATTTAAAAAATCCAATTTATATATATATGTCTGTTTTTAAAGTTCGTGCATTTTTGTGTAGCAATTATCCCTGGTACCCGTTCCCAATTTCTTCCAATAGAGTTTTGCAAAGAAAGATTGTAATTTAAAAAATCCAATTTATATATATATACGATAAGCTTAAATTTACTATTTAAAGTAAAAGTAATAAATATAAGTAGCAAGCGGAAATCATGAATAAATCTTACATTTAAAGTTAAACAAAAAGCGAGAATATTGAAATGAAGCAAATTCATTGGACATTTGAGCATTGAACGAGCAGTGTACAGTGAACACTGTCCACACAAACGCAGATACATATAAATGCCAATAATCCTAAAGAAAAATTAATTTTTAAGTGCAATTGAAATGTAAACTGAAATACTATCTGTAAGTACTGTTAACGATTATTACAATTACTTGCTTGCACTTTAGAGTTCCAAATTGATATCTAAATTATTTATTAAATACACAAATTACTTAAGATTAGTTAAAATCGAAACCTAAGAGCTGAAAGTTTGGAAAACATTTTCGCAACTGCAGCAAGGTAACATTGAAATCGATACGTATTTCAAAAAGTTCCACTAGACGCATGGAATCTTTCTCGCCCTAATTAAGAGTCTGGCTATTTCTGCGCTGCTCTAATCCGATTTGATATAATCTGATTCCATATACCGATTACTTCAGGATCCACATCGAGACATTTTGATACATGTTTATCAACTAGCATTTAGAAATTTCTATTTTCGAAATGCAAAATAAAACGAAATCGAAAAAGTTATGAAAACAAACCGTGCATTTTTACTTGTTTTATTTGGATACAAATCCTTTCTCAGTTAACAACTATATTTGGCAATTCTCATTCTTATATTTCGATTTTTGTAGCCTTAAAAATAGGTTGCGATTTTTGAATAGAAAAAGTCGTAATAGAATGAAAATACTGTATTTGAATAGACTTAAATATATTCAAAGGCCATTCAAAACGAGAATTGCCACCCGTTTTATCCCCTTGGGTAATTTTGAATCCCCAGCGAAGCCAGGAATGTGTTCTGTGATATTATTTTATTGGAATTGTAAGGGTATACTATCAGTGGGAGCTTATCACGACTCCCGGTGGCTGTTTGAGGGGCACCTCCTAGTCCTGCTCCTCCTCTTCCTCGTCGAGGTCTTCCAGCAGCGGCTGGTCGCCCGATATCGATGCTCTCGATGATGCAACTCCAGTTACACCCATTGCTGCTGCTCCTGCTGCTGCCAATCTGTCGCCCTCGGCAGCTGATTCATCGACGGTCGTGCCGCGCCGGAATATCTTGTTAAAGATCTTCTTGCCAAAGTTCTTGGGCGCCGACGCCTGACGGCCCACAATGATCATCTTGGTGGCCACACTGTGGATGGGTCCGAAGGCGAGGGCCACCACCGTGCAGGCCAGACAGATCACATTGTACGGCATGCTGAAGTCCGGCGTGGGCAGCGAGACGATCAGCGCTTCCGTATGCAAACTGATCACATAACTCGGTCGCGTGGCATTGAACGAATGCTCGAAGAGATGCCCCTCCGGCGGCAGAGCGGTATAGTTTCTGCCCATCGGCAGTTGGCTGGACACAATGGCGGAGCCGATGTAGTGGCCGTGATTCGCATCCGGCGGATATTCCAGCCATTTGAGCAACAGGTAATCCACATCGATGGTTATCAGCGCCGATGTTTGGCCGGGCAGCATGAAGCCGATTTCCAGGTGGGAGGGCAGTTCCCGCTGCTTGCCGGGCGTATAGTGGAGCAGCTTGAAGGGCAGTCGCTGGCGTCCGTATTCGTTAACGCGCTGCGGTTTGCGGCGAATGGAAAGGGTGTGCAAATAGGCGTGCACATACCACGGTATCACCTCCTGCAGCATGATGGGCAATGCATCGTAATGCGAATTGGTCACCTCCGTAACGATCCTGCCGTGCTCCTGGCCATGCCCCAATAGATAACGATGAACCGTCACCGGCGGCAGCGATGGCTTTGCCAGATTACGCCTGCGATTCTCGGTCTTTGGCGCGAGCCAGGCCACATTAAACAGCCGTTCGCCGGGCTCCTTGAAGTGATCGTGCATATCGTAGACAGAGTAGACGACACTATGCCCACCACGAGTGGTCTTCACCTCGTGCACGGGTTCCGGAACCAATTGGTAGTGCTCGCCCTGCTCGTTGCGCTGCACATAAATCTTGGAGCTCTCGGCCAGCTCACAGAAGCCATTCAGTCCCATGCCGAATAGGCGGCGCAGCGAGAAATCATTATTGCTCAGCTCGAACAGCCGGAGATCGTAGACCAAGTTGGCCGTTTGGGTCAGCTCCACAATGCAGTTGTCCTCATCGTGATCCTCGCACAGCACACGCACCTTCAGGCCCAGTGAATGGTACTTGGTGTTGTGCACGTGTCCCGAGTTGAGAAGCGAGGCAAAGCCTGAGGCACTGCCGCATGGCAGTAGTTTCTTCCACGGCGTCAGATTCTCCGTGCACACAATCTCACGCGGCAGTGTGGCGTAGCGAACGAATCTCTGGCCATTGGCTGGCATGAATTGTGGACGGATCAAGTGCCTCGGTGCAATGCTGTTCGTATTGTCCACGAAATTCAGCGAGGCGCACAAAACGCCAGAGAACACGTTGGCCAACTCCTTCCACTGGCGGTCCACTTCTCGGTTGGTCAAATTCGCGCCACTGAACCACGCCCACATCTCGGCACCGCTGGTGGCCTCCACAATGGGATAGCCCCATGTCTCGTAGCGCCACAATCCCTGGGTGAGGCCAATGTGCAACTCCTTCACTGCAAACTGCTGCAACAGTTCCGCAATAACCCGGGGCGTCAATTGGGTGTGGTAAACTGGAATAGCAAATGGAAACTATATAAAAAGCACTCAAGCTCACGTCAAGCATAAGTTGGAATGATGGTTCAATGATGATCATTGTCAATATCATGAATGGGACATGGAAGTGCAATCTCTTGGGCACTGGGCACTGGGAATTGGAATTGTAGTCTTCGGTCATCTTTAAAAGCACCATTGTAATGAAATATTTAAATGGACTCTGGAATTAAAATGATGGGAACTCCAGTCGCCGGAAACTCACGATTCTCCTTTTCGCCATAGTGCCAGCGCGTGGTGAACTGAAAGTAGGTGTTGACATGGTAGCCGGGCAATGGACGAACCACTAGCTCCTCGTGGAAGCGTTCGTCATCCCGTCCCAAATTCGAGCCGGCATTAAGTGCAGCCAGCAGCAGCAAGACAAACGCCACCGCATACATCCTGGCCCATTGGTTCAATACCAGTTTCGCCGCCTGTAGTCCGTTTCGGTTCTACCGATATCTAGTGCGCTCCTTTATTTTAATGTCTTCAGATAATACAATTTTATTAACAAAACCGGCCATGAGACAGACCGTTTTTGGGCAGACCGTTTCATACCGAAAACATACTGGAATGTACTACACAATACTCTGTGTGGGAGGGCGGGATTCCGCTCAAAATTGCGTGCAAATAAAAACAGTTTTTTTCCTATACACATATATTGTTTTATCTGATTTAAAATGACACACAGACTAGCTTAAAGTAAAAATGTTTAAGTCTTAAAAATGCAATATGCAACGCACCACTTGAGCGCTGTGAAATCTAGAATTTAGTATTTATTTTCGGTGTCTTGTACGTCGTATCGCAACGCCGATAGTATCGAATACAAATCTATTTTTGTTCACTCTTGGCGGTGAAGAGGGAGTTTTTGTACAGCAGTATAGCTTAATTATAGGTCTTTAAAGTGGGTAGCGGCGGACCGTTTGGCCAAATTTAAATTGCAAGTCCGAATTACTCAGTATACCCAATAATCGGCAATCGAAGCGGCGAAAAACGTAAGCGAGAGAGCGGCGAGAGAGCACTGTTCCCGCCCGCGTGTTGTGAGAGTGTGGTAATGGGAAAGTGTGTAATTAAGTCCAATCGCTGTCCGGCGGTCTAAGTGCAAAAAAATAAGAAAAACCGAAAAAGAATCAATTAACAGTAGTGCTTAATAAAGGGCTCAGGAGAGACGATTGATGTGCATTATTTTGTTTTGTTTCATCGAGCAGAGACGCTGCAAGCAGTGATATAAAACTGAATCACAACCAACACCCAAAAAGGCAACCTGGTCGCGTCATCAGTGGAAGTGGAAAGGCAGTTGCCGCGGCAGAAGCAACGGGAGAAGCAGTGGTTTTCCAGCTCCGGTTTAGAGTCCTTTAAGCATGGACAGCAAGGGTCGAAATGTTATCGTCTGTGATAACGGCACTGGGGTAAGATAACGGGAAAATCACCCGCAACATCCACATCACCCACATCACCCACAAGCAGAGAAAACAGCGCACTGGTGTGTGACACACATTTCGAGTGTTGTTTGCTGCGCTTCTTTCCTTTGCTTCTTGTGGGCTAAGCAGAGCTTCTGCTGCTGCTGCTGCTGCTGCTTAATCCACTGCTTGCCGGCTAGCGGGCGTTGACGTTGCGGTTAGTCAAGCAGTTGCAGCAGCTGCAATGAAGCGATTGTCTCACCCTCTCATTCATATTCTATTCCTCTTCCTCTCTTCTTACTCTGCGCGCTTGACTTATCAGTGGATTACTCATGATTCCAGCGTTACTCAGTATCTCCCACACCTATTTGTTGAAAAGAGCGAAACCAGAATACCAGCACACCCACGCTGTCATATAATTTCCAACATTCAGTTCTTATCGCAAGGCCCAGAATTTTTGTTTTGTGATAACGGTCCGATTTCGATAGCGAGCGTTCGATAAACTGTGGCAGTAAAAATAAATGATACACTGAGAAAAATTATGTAGTTGTGCTTGCCCACAAGAATTGAAAATTATTATTTATTATTATGTTCAACTTTTAATCACCTGTTGATACGAAAGCATTTCAAATTATCACATTACCTGTTTTGGGCTTAGCTCCAAGTTTTGTCTACATTAAAACGATTGTTTTCTTATAAATCAAGATAGAAGTCCGTAATAATTGTGTGCAATTTTATTAAATTGAAAATACAAACAATACATGTTATTTCAATACGTTACTGCATATATTATATAAATAATATTACATTTTCTTCATAACATATTTATTTTTCAGTTCGTTAAGTGCGGATATGCCGGCAGCAATTTTCCCACCCACATTTTCCCATCGATGGTGGGACGACCCATGATTCGGGCGGTTAACAAAATCGGCGATATAGAAGTCAAGGTATGATCCATCGTGCTTACCAATTGAAGTAACTAAAATTAATCAACAACATGATGAGATAGTACAACCATACACTACACAAATTCAATTGTGCACAGGCCATCAAATACATGACTATACATATATATATCATTTTTTTTCGATGTAACTACTTCATGACTAGTAATAGTCATAGTCAATAGAAATACATTTAGCGCATAGAAGTTCACTATTCACCAAACCACCCACCATAATTTTAATACCCACCCCATCTGATTTTGGAGTGAAATTGCTCTATTTTCTATTCTGTCTATTAGTGTGAAATATCTACTTAATTCTTTATAATTTCTTTTAGATCTACCCATTCACATATCATTTCATTACCATTTTTATTTCATCACGGGTTCACCTATCCCATTATTGCATTTTTGCTTGAGTTGCATTGGTCTCGGTGCGTGTGTCCTCATATTATACATGCATACAATATAGTGTATACTATACTATATTATAGTATTATGGTAGTATCTTTTGGTAAGAGTAGGCCCGTGGATATCTGATTTTAGCTCAGGATTAGGCGTGGCTTAAAGATCTATGGATATGGAGGCTGAACCCCGAGGACATTAAGCTTTTTTGAGTGCATCGTTTGATTACCGATATTTCCAAGAAACACATTTATATGCTATTGTATAGATCGTTCCTAGAAGTTATTTAGTTTAGACAGAAGACACATCAAAGTCTGAAAGAACACATATTGAATAGCAACAACAAATGATACAAAAAATATATATTTTTAAAATTGTAATCTTTCCGTTCTTTTAATATTCTTATACATTTTTCTGTTCTTTTTTACATATTTTTTTGAAAACAAATATTTTGCAGGATTTACATGTCGATGTAAGTCAATTTTGTATAGCTTAAAACCAAACCAAAAAACCAAAAAACCAAAATCCAAACTACCACTAAGAAATTTAATCACCAAGTAAACATCAAACAATCCAAATTTGTATACTTGTACACGCTTGACAAAGTATTGCGAAATGTTCTTGAAGTTGAAGCTGCGCACTTAGGATTTAATTAACTGTTAACTGTTCACATTTTTCACTAGTTGTTTGCCTTGACTATTTTCCCAACTATATTCCGGCCCTGCCCGCCCAACTATCTTGTTGCTTCCTTTTGGCCACCATCTATAATTGTACTCCATACACAAAAAATCGAACAAAAAAACAAATCTATTAATTCTCAAATCGGATCAATCTGAGGCGTGCTTAAAACCGAAGTGAAATCAAATCTGTTCAATTTAACGACAAGTTTACGTAAATATAATTTTTGTTATTTAACATTTACTCCTTTGTTTTTCTACCAGAACAATATTTATTTTGCTTTTTGTATCTCCCAGCTTACATTGTTTGGTTTTTGTAAGTATCCTATGTCTACTAAATTCTGTTGTTTCTCGTTTTGATTGTGATTCGCTCATTTGAAAGTGTTAAGTCTTCGTTTGCATGATGTCCTGTGTCTGCTTAAGACCAATTTAACACCCTGTTTGTTTGGCACGCCTCTGTGTTCGCCAGGGCTTGGGAAAGGAAAGCCCTTTCCCCATGCCGTCACTCACGTACTGATGCCTCTTGTTATTCATTGATTGTTTAGCCTAGTTTAATTGCGTTCTTGTAGTTTGCTCGCTGTTATTGTGTCCACCACTTGTGAATGTCCCCCAGACTAATGCCTAACCATCCCAGCCTCCAAGCAAATACCCAACCAACCAAATCCAGTCCGAATCCCAACGGTTACCCATTGAGCAAGCCACGGGCACTAACGCTGCGTCCTCTGACGAACGAATTTACAGGATCTGATGGTCGGCGACGAGGCCTCACAGCTGCGATCCCTGCTAGAGGTCTCCTATCCGATGGAGAACGGCGTAGTGCGCAACTGGGACGATATGTGCCACGTGTGGGACTACACGTTCGGTCCCAAAAAGATGGACATCGATCCGACGAATACAAAAATCCTGCTGACAGAGCCGCCCATGAATCCCACGAAGAACCGCGAGAAGATGATTGAGGTGAGTCAGTCATTCAATATTTTGGAATCCAACTTCAAATTTAAATTGTTTGTTGTTCTACAATACCAGGTGATGTTCGAGAAGTACGGCTTCGATTCCGCGTACATTGCCATCCAGGCCGTGCTGACGCTTTATGCCCAGGGTCTCATCTCCGGCGTGGTGATCGATTCTGGCGATGGTGTGACGCATATATGTCCCGTCTACGAGGAGTTTGCCCTGCCCCATCTGACGAGACGATTGGACATTGCCGGTCGGGATATTACTCGCTATTTGATTAAGGTTGCTTTGCTCTCACAATAACATTATGCAAACTGTGACTTATATTATATTACTTTCACATCTTTGATCATTAGTTGCTGTTACTACGTGGCTACGCTTTCAATCATTCCGCCGACTTCGAAACGGTGCGCATCATGAAGGAGAAGCTTTGCTACATCGGCTACGACATCGAAATGGAACAGCGATTGGCCCTGGAGACGACGGTGCTGGTGGAGTCCTACACGCTACCCGACGGCCGTGTAATCAAGGTCGGCGGCGAGAGATTCGAGGCGCCAGAGGCTTTGTTCCAGCCGCATTTGATCAACGTCGAGGGACCGGGCATTGCGGAACTGGCCTTCAACACCATCCAGGCGGCAGACATCGACATACGGCCCGAACTCTACAAGCACATAGTCCTGTCCGGCGGCTCCACCATGTATCCGGGTCTTCCTAGTCGGCTGGAGCGAGAGATCAAACAGCTGTACCTGGAGCGGGTACTCAAGAACGATACGGAAAAGCTGGCGGTAAGTTGCTAGAGAATGGCGTTTTAATATCTTCAGTTAATATAATATCTTCGCCTCTAATAAATGAAATGTGTTTGCCTTGCAGAAATTCAAAATACGCATTGAGGACCCACCGCGACGCAAGGATATGGTATTCATTGGCGGCGCTGTGCTGGCGGAGGTGACGAAGGATCGCGACGGCTTCTGGATGTCCAAGCAGGAGTACCAGGAACAGGGTCTCAAAGTATTGCAAAAGCTGCAAAAGATCAGTCACTAAAAAAGGAGGAGTGTGTGTGCGGACCGTGAGAAATAGGATAAAAAAGTGATACATTTCTTTTCTCTATTTTTTATAAGTTGAAACTTTTCACATTTACGTGATATATCTGTCTATATGTGTGTTTTTTTTTGTGTGTCTGTGCGAGTGGGCGTGTCTGTCGAGCAGGATTGGTCCACTTGTCTTTAAATCTTCTTTAAATTACCATAAATCGCAGACACGCCGTCACTGGTCGTTTTCCACGTACAATAAATTGTAATATTTCTTTTGCCGCGCGCTGAGCGCTAAAAGTGTAATTCGATAGTCGCCCAATTTGTGTAACCTTGCATTAGTATGTTTAATTGATTATGATTACGTTTAAAGTTCGGATTCCCCTTTCTTTGCTGAATACATATATATATATATACATATACATATATAAATTCAAAGCACCTAGAGTGCGGCGATATTTTTGTAAACGCAAAATGTTTCATTTCCAGCGAGTATTTCATATTAAGTATTAACTAGGCCAAGTCTGCTAGTAGCAGCAATTAAAATCGTGTGTGCTTAAGACAGAGAAGGAAATATTACGGGAAGTTGCATAGCACAGAAGGAGAAAGCGCCAGTTCGATCGAAGTTATTCAGCTTTCGTTAACTAAATACACTGATTCGATGTCGTCTTCAGCCGACGCTCGACCTTAAACTAACTATTTCCTATTTCTGTCTTATCGCCAACTAGATAAAGATACAGTACAGATACAGATACAGAAACAGATACAGATAAAGATACAGTACAGATACAGATACAGTACAGATACAGATACAGAAACAGATACAGAAACAGATACAGATACAGATAGATGCTGTCCAAGCCAGCCAGTCACAAGATTACGCATTTACGTTGCCCCATAATCGAAAGTACCATCAGCCGAAGTGTTTAACTTGATTCATTTCCTCACCCGCCTTTTCTAGTTAGTTGCAATTTGATGATTGTTGGGGCAGAGCGGACGCAACGCTACACATGCGAAACTATCGGCACATGAATAGTTTATATACATATGTGTGATCCATATATATCCGTATATGTTAAATGAATGTGGAATGCCAATTATCTAAGTGAATGCAATAAACATAATTATGTATGATGTATACTGTAGTCTAAAGCTAAATCGCGTACGACTTTTTTTATGGTTTTTTTTACCAAGCTAAAAACAAATATGAATCACAATAAAAACAAGAAGCAAACCCAATCTCCAGTGTTTTACGGCCGCTCGACATCCAAGTTCCCACAGGCAGTCGGCAGTCGGCAGTCGGCAGTCGAGCAATTTATTGCCCTCGATCAAAATGTTATTTTAACAATGTGCTCATTGGCCGTAATCAGTAGCAAATTGTTTCGAGCCCATCCAAACAAAGTGCAATATAATGCAATACAACAAAATAACAGAATAACAACAAACAAAGGAAATCCACAAAAAAAGAAAATTAAGTGGGCAGGGAGCCTATCAAGTGTTTACTGTTATGTATGTTTCAGCATTTGTTTAGTTATCATTTATTATTTTTCAAATGTACTTCTACTTGGGCTTCGTTATCCTGCTCTTCTTTTGTGCTTTGGTTTCTAGTTTCGCTGGGTTCATACGCTTATCTTCATCAGCCACAATGATAAGATGCACTCAATTCAATTAGAAATTCCCTCGGAGACCTTTACATTTACAAGCCTGCCTGATTTATTTATATTATTCACACCTCCGGCTCGCACCTGAGGACGCCGCCTGATAAGAGCGAATCGAGCCCCGTCTCGCCTGCTCGATGGCCAGATAAAGCCTCTTTGTGATCCACTCACCTCTCGGAGTCGCTGGAGTGGTCAGACCAGTTGGTGTCACGACGCAGCATGGGCAATGCGAAGAATATCGGACGGCCGTTCGTGGCAGTGGGAGTGCTGTTGATCCTGGGACTCCGAGAAGTCCGATCTGAGTATGGCGACCTGGCCGGCGATTGGCTGGTGGACTTTGGCATAGATGAGCTTCATTTTCATGAGGACTCGATTTGGCGCGTGGACTTGCACATATACAATGTGTTACCCAAGGATTCTTCGCTGGACTACTACTTTGTGGTGTACTCCAAGGATGATCGGAGGGTGTCATCGCCACCGCTGGAGATACAGAAGGAGGAGTTCGATCTGTTGGGCAGCTGGCGGGGAGCGCTATATGTGACGGGCGTTCGATTTGGATACAGTTCGCTGGAGGTGCAACTGAAGTCCGGCGCAGTGACTGAGACATATCCCAAGCCCCTGCCCATTACAGTTCTCAGAACCCAAGTGGTGGACGAACGCATCACCACCTATGTGTCCGCCGCCTTGGCTCTGCTGATGTTCCTCAATCTCGGAACGGTATTGGATATGCAACGCCTGGCGGGGATCATCTGCCGACCCGTGGGGCCCGTGGTGGGCGTGGTCAGTCGATATGTGCTGATGCCCGCCTTGGCATTTGGACTGGGTCGTGCTCTTTGGCCAGGTACTTGGCCACTCCAGCTGGCCCTCTTCTACACGGCACTGGCGCCCAGTGGCGGACTGGCCAATGTGTGCGCCGTCTTCCTCAAGGGAAATATCAATCTTTCTGTGGCCACCACCACCATCAATAGCCTGCTGGCCCTGGCCTTGCTGCCCATTTGGATACTGGTTCTGGGCCGCTTACTCTACGAGGACGATGAGCTCGCAGTGCCGTTTGGCCAGCTTTCCGGAGGAGCAGCTGCCCTGGTGGCCTGCCTGGCCATTGGCGTTCTGCTGCGACTCTGCGTACCGCGGACCACGACGTTCATCTTCCGCTTCCTGAAGCCACTGTCCGTCGTACTCAGCTTGTGTCTCGTGGGTCTGACGGTGGGTCTCAACTGGTTCGTCTTTGACGAGTTTACCTGGCAGGTGAGTGCGGTTCTTTTTTGATATGCCCTTAAACTGATTAAACTGACAACTATTTATAGGTTCTTGTGGCAGCCGTATGCCTGCCCCTCGTCGGCTATCTCTTCACCTATCTGCTGGCCAAGATCCTCTGCCGGTCGCCCACCGACGCACTAACGTTGTCCATCGAGGCCAGCGTGCTGAACATGACCATGCCGATTGTGCTGCTGCAGTCCAGTCAGCTGGAGCAGCCGCAACTGGATCTCGTCCTGGTCGTGCCCATTGCCTCCTCGCTGCTCTCCCTCGTCCTGGTCGTCCTGTACTATGGCATTCGGCGATGCCTGGGCTGCAATAGGCAACAGGATGCGGATGGCTTTGATCACAAACAGCTGATGGCGGAGCACGAAGGTGCCGTCTAACACTGATCTTAAGTCTTGATGCAGCCATAGGTCTTAAGTCGCAAAACGATCGGTTCTTGACTCCTCGAAGATGTACGTCTTTTTTTTGTTCGAGTAAGGTATTGTTATAAAATCTAAGCGATTTTAGAAACAATTTCCATATATGTATATTATGTACTTGTGCGTATAGGTTTACCAATTTAAGCTTAAGATTACAAATATATTACATTGCATGTTGTGCAATTATAAACGTAAAGATATTGTTTGCCTCTACTCGTTTTGAAAAGCGCGCCAAAGTGTATTTCCGCTTCGCTGTGATTGGCATCACTTCTTCGCTGCTGGGCAGCATTGGCTAATTGTTAGGCGCGCGAAATTCAAATTCGCTCGATTCTAAAGCATTTCTGTTGTAAGTTGGCCACTTCTGCGCGAGTGTGTGTGCTTGCCTACATGCAAATTTGGTTTTAAGCCAGCGCGGGGCCATAAAATCAAAAAGTGTGCCAGCCTCGGCCGTTGGTCACTGCGTATGTACGAGGAATTTGGAGCATTGGCCGCTGGACATTGGCCGCCCGACGCTTGGGAACCCAGGAAGGCGCATGATGTCATCAGTTCGCTGCGATGCAGGGCCGCCAATTACGACACACGAACATGGCGCACACATATAGTACATCTAGAACCTCTCTCTACATACATATACATATGTACATATATTTATATTATATAATATACATATACATATATAAATGTTTGTATGTATATTCGTGCATACACGTGCTTGTGCAGGGAAGGAGATATAAAAATAAGTGCTACCTTTGCCGCCTGCACACGTGTGTGCGTGGTCAACTAACGGTTCACGCGCGTAACGCATTACCCAACCACCCAGCCACCCAACCACCCAGCCACCCACCCAGCCACCCATCCACCCACCGATCCCGCCCCAAATTGCCCCACCGACCTCGTTAGCCAGCCCTGACAATGTTTTCTTTTTTCGGTTATAAATACATTGTTCAAAGGTGGGTAAATGACATAACGTGCACCATACTTAAGCAGGAAGTTAACTAACATCATCTGGGATAAAAACTAATACTACAATGGCTCCCCATTTATAAGGGCTGGTAATATGATGGTAATATATGGTAATATAATGACTCCAATTGGGCCTACTTCTGAACTGAGTACTTCTAGTCTAATTATCTTACGAAACTGCCTAAAATATATATTGACCCATCATTACCTGGAGCTTAGAGCGAAAATTGGAGCAGTTCATGGTTATTAATTCGAATTGGTCTACTTTGGAACACAATTATTGAACCTTAGAGAATTCCTATAACATTTTAAAGGCCTACAAGTTTTACTAGGTTCCATTGAATCTACGATAAAGTTTAAATTCATTTCACATTTTGCTTCTCATTGGGCGCATTTAAGCAATTAAAGGTTTTAAAGGCGTTTTAAATGCCCAAAATAACGTATACGCAGTGTGTGCACCCTTGATTAAGCCAAACACGACTTTCTCTCCCTGGAGACCCATTGCAAATATGTCGGTGCTCGTTTTTTAGACCCACTTTGCAGGGATTTCAGTGAGTTTCGGGATTTCATTAGACTCGGATGGCATACGTGTATGTGATGGTCTGCAATGCGGGGGAAGAGGGACGAGATCTAGGACCCTACCCAATACCATCTTTTATTTCTATCCCTACTTTAATTCCGATCCCTACTTTCATTCCTATCCCCATATCCATGCCCATCCATTCCCATCCATAGCCATCCCGTGCAGCATAATATGCGACTCCATTGACCGTTTTGGCCTGCTGCTGCGCATTGCAGTTAACCCCGAATGGAGCAATGCAGCAAGCACACTGAGAGGATTTGGATCTCCTTTAAGGCACTTATGAAGCAGCTAACAATATAGACACTCATTTGCAGTCTTCCAAAATCCGAAGCAATACTTTTCCATGACCAGAAGTTTGCTTGCCAAGATGTAGGAACAGTTTGAATATCTTTAATCATTTTGCAAGCATCTACACACTTGTCATTGGTTTTTCTCAGTGCAGCCATGGTGCTCCATTTTTGGGCCGTGCCAAGACAACTTTGAAAAGGAGTTGCAGCAGTCTTTCGATGAGGCAATTTCATTCTCGGCTGGTCTTTTGCCCCAATGCCCCAGTGCAACTGCACTTGAACGAGGGGAGCGGGGTGAGGTGGGCTGCCAGTGGGTGGTGCCAGTGGGTGGTGCAAGTGGGTGGTGCCAGTGGGTTAAATGGCGAAGGGAGAGGGAGCGAGAGGGGAGTGGGTGAAGTAGTTGCAGGCATTTGCAGGCGCCGCAAGTCGAAGCAGAGCATTTGGTTTCGTTTCGTGACATTTGGATGATTTCTGCCTATTTCCCGGCCCAAGCCCACACAGCACCACCCACCTGCCACCTGCCACCACCCACCAACCACCACCCCCTGCCCAACCCTCTGGCCGACTTTAATCGCGTGCTTGGCGCACATTTTAACGCTCGTCGTTTTCAGTTGACGGTTGCCACAGCAACACAACACGAGCTGCAAATGCATTGCAAAAGAGCAGTGGATGAATTCCAGGGGCTGGTGGGTGGACTGGTGTGGATTGGTGTGGATATGGGTGATTCTGGGTGGTTCTGGGCGGGTGGCATCTAACCCATTTGCAGCCGAGGAAGGTGCGTTGGCAAATCGCTTCTCGCTGCTCTTCATTTCCCGTCTCCATTTCAAGGCGCTGAAAAAAGTGGGCAGAGCGGAAAATCAGGCAGGAAATTCACTTGCACGCCAGGCGTCGTCGCCACGCAGATACACTCAGATACACTCAGATACGGGGCGAGAAGTAAGCAAGTAAGTAAATATGGAGCGAGCCAAAATAAAAGTGTGGCTGGCAAAAAGAACTCAAGTCAATTATCCCCAGCACGTGCACTTAAATATTATGCGTAATTATGGCGCTCGAGATGGCGATGGCATAATTAGTCCTGTTACTTGTGTATTCGGTTATTATGGCCCTCAAAGTGCTAGCAGGCACATGTAGCCGACGCACCTGATACCCCTCAATGGCCCGTTGTATTCCAAGCAGAACCTAAAAGAAACCCAACTGACTCAACCCTATATAATCTCATATAATCAAGGCGATAAAGTGATAGCAACATGTGTTGACTAATATTATATTAAGAGCTTAATAATGTATAAGTAAGAATTGAAAATACCTTTCACAACAAATGAAGATCTATGCAAAAAAGCACTATTATATTGTTAACTATCCTAAGGACACATAGCTAAAATAAAAGCAGTAAAACTCCTTCACTTTATGGTGATATTCGTCCGTATTTTGATCTCCAATCCAAAACAGGGTGTAATTGGCACAAAGACAGCGCGTTTGCAATGCCAGGATGCTAAATATGCGCGTCTCATGAGCCAAAATTTATGCAAATTCGCTTCGTCCTTTTGGTCGCCCCCTAGTCCTTTTTAGTCCTGCCACCGCCCACCAAAACCACCCAAAACCAACCAAAACCACCCAAAACCACCCACCCACTGGCAAGTGCAAAAAGGAAACGCACAGCTGAATAATGTAAGGTTATGCTAATGTGCAGGTACGCACAGGTGTACATTACACATTCGCTGCATTTGCTTTGGCATTTATGGGGGTCGCCAGTCCGGACCGCTCCATGGCCATCACACCATCACACCATAACACCCCCATTCCCATCCCCACTCGCATCCTCGTCCTTGTCGCCATCCGCATCCCCATGCCGCAGCCCCCATGGAAGTGGAAAGTGCAAGTGGAAAGTGTTTGCCATAACCGAGAGCGATTAAATTAAATATTCAATTTCCTTTGCCCAGCCGGATATATTCGAGATCGGCCAGCAGGGAAGAGCATTTCCCATTCACGAGGCACACAAATCCTCCTTCAGATATCACGTTTTCGTCTATTTAACCGCTTAATCATGGTGTAGTTACATATAGTTATGCTTATATTTTAAACACATACACTATACACTAGTTAAGCTAATGGCTAATTAGCCGGAAAATTGGTCGAGCAGTGGATAAGTGCACATGCAGAAATGTATGCAGTGTATCAACAGGCGCCATCTATATCTGAATTCGAAAATTGAAAATTGATTAGCAAAGTAACTTTCCCCCTTTCCCTTTTTCTTATGTACAAAAGGTAGGGGAAAGTTAGTTGCAAGTTGACAAGATGATGAACGACACATATCGCTACGCTGCACCATCCGTTGAACATGAAATCTATATATATGCACATACATATATACAGAGCTTATATAGACATATATACGGCATATATGTGGCATTGCATGGAGGAGGTTCCTGGGGGAGCGGAGGTATACTTTCTGGAGTGGAGGATGGCTGAGGGGGGCGGGCGGGGAAACGTAAACGTTGCCGCTGTCAAAATGTCGTCATTGTTCATTCATGAAATGTACGCCTTTTTACATTTTACCCAACAACAGTAAGAGAAAGAGCTCAATACTTTGTTGCATACGCCGCCAGCAATATTTACGAGCATGTACATATAGAAATATCTTTGCAGTGTATCGAGTACACTCCTCTTAGCTGCTAACGTTTAGTCAATTTAAGTTACACTTACTGGCAGATGGAAAAAAAAACACTTTACCATTTACTATTTACTATTTAATGATATATTTAGAAGCTGTATAGATTTACCTTTCAATTAATCAATATGCGAGTTTTTATACTTTTCATTACATTTTTCTCTGAGTGCTGCAACAACCGCAATGGCCGCAAAATGAAACGAAAGAGAAGGGAAGTGAGAAGGCAGGAGACAGAGAGAGAGAGAGAGAGAGAGAGAGAGAGAGGAGAGTTTATGAGCTTGTGTGTGTGCGAGGACATGCGACTGTGTGGCGCACAAGCACACACACATGCACACACACACTGCGCCACACTCGCTGACATCATCCGCAACCACTCATGGGGGCAGGATAATGGAGCAAGGAGCAGGGAGAAGGGAGCAGGGAGCAGGGAGAAAGGGGGCTAATATCTTGTGGGCGGGGCAGCTTGCTTGTTGGCGTAAATATTGTCATTTGCTGCGACATTGAAGTTATTGTTTGTCCGTTTGACGCTGTTCAAATTCCCTCAACCACACACACACACACACACACACACTCACTTGTTTATACAAGTATGCACGTATATATGTGTAGATATCTGTGTATACAGGAGTCCTTAAAGGACATTCGAATGTTTGCCCGCAATTAGGTAGATCAACTGGCAGGGGGCGAATACCGATCGCCGGCACCTTGGGGCCCATTACCACTTCCGGCTAATTGAGGGGGGAGGGGGGTGGAAGGTGGCCACATGCCACGCCAGTGCTTCCACGAAACAAAGAAAACAATTAACTATTTGCGGCAACTGCCAGTCGGCCAAACATAATTTCCACTAATTTGAGGCAGGCCTGCAAATGTGTTTGCCACAGAGGCGCAGCAATTGCATATTATTTTAAAAGGCGTCCAAAGGTCCTATAAACTACTATAAAGGTCCAAGTATTAAGGATTAGTACCGAAAAGAACCTAGTAGTAATATCTATTGACTTCAAGCAGTACACAACGAATATGTTATAAAAAACTTGTATTGAATTGATTTAAATGTATTTAAATGTATTTAAATGTATTTAAATGTATTTAAATGTATTTAAATGTATTTAAATGTATATAAACATGGTTTACTAAACGTCTAGCTCATACATATTACTTGAAAGGACTGAACTTTAGCAGAAATTACTAGTTGTTTCTCTGTGTCCAAAAGTAATCCTTTTCCCATTAACTTATTAGTAATTAATACACTTAAGTTTCTTTCCATCAATCCTTGATTGAAAGTGGTTTGAAGTATATTTATATTTTTTATTTTCGAACATTGCTGCATGTGCCACCATGCATTTGGTTTTGAGCTCTAAGTGCAGCTGCACTTTCGAATGCCCCATGCAAAGCCACATGGTTTCCTCGTGAATTTGGTCTTGCCCCCATCTTCTCGTCCTCGTCCTGGTCGTCGTCTTTGGTCCCTTGTCTTTGCTCTGCCAGTCGGCCTGACGTATGCCACTTGCCACCCGCCCCGACTCCCAGTTCCCAGTTCCCCAGCTCTCCAGTTCCGAGTTCCCCAATCCCCAATCCCCGCCAGCCGCTGCCCGAGCCGCCCAGTTCGGGGCGCTGTTATCCTGGCGTGGATGGCATAGCTGGCGTGTTCCTTTCGCAGCCTTTCTGGCCTGGGTTCTTCTTGGCTTCTTTGGGCTGTTCTTGGGCTGCCTTTGGACTGCTTTTGGACTGCTTTCGGGCCTGTCCCAATGACCGAGTGGCGGTATGTCGCGCCGCCTTGCTCTCAGCCGCAGAAATTCCGAATCGGAATCCGAATTCGAGACACGACGACTGCGAGACTACTCGATCCTGTAAGTGGAAAGTGGCACAGCGCCGAGCGCCGCCGAGCGGTGACGAATGCCCCATCGAGGCTGCTCGAAGGCGTGACGAATGCGACACGAACCGACTGCCGAGCGAAACTGAACGAAAGTCGCACTCTGCGGACGCACACGCGCTGCGGCAGCTGACAGTTTCAGTAAACCACGGAGACGAACGGATTACGGGTAACGAAACAGCAGCACCAGTGGCCCCAGCAGCAGCCACAAAATAAAATCTTAAAAAAAGAAGCAAGAAAACAGCAAACACGAAAAAAAAAGTAGAAAAGGCAGGAGGCACAAAAAAAAAAAACTCAAAGAGAAACTCCGAACATCAAACACAGAGCTATGAAAATTTCCACAGGCGAGAAAACCTCGAGCGCTGAGTTCCCTGTTTTCAAAACCGAAAAGGGAAAAAATTGAAAAAGGTTCACACACTTGCCATGCCATGCAGATGTATATATGTATATATATGTGTATATATGTATAAGTATATATGTATAAGCCATATATACAAGTGCCTTGAGCTGTGCGCAGGCAGGCGATTCAGCGAGGAGCCAATTCCAAAGAAAGTTTTACATAAGTTCTCCCTCCTCAAATCAGGCACCTCTTTTTTTTGCATAGTTTTTTTTCCGTGAGTGTGACCCAAAAAACCAAAATAATCAAAGAGAAGCAAGAGGCAGCAAGAGGAGGAATATGAAAAACCAGCAGCCAGCCAGCAGGAAAGCGGAAAAGTCCAAAAAATGAACTATTCATTTGGCTGCATTGGCGAAATAAAAGGAAAAGTATTTAAAGTGGCATATAGGAAGTCAGCGGGAGTGTGTTAAGTGTGTGAAAGCAGCATAATCTCTGGAACTAGCTTCGAAAATCTTCTTTTTTTTGACTCCCAACACTCGGTTGAATTTTTTTTAATTGTGTAAAAGCGCGTGTTGGCCAAGGCGTATACTTGATGTGGCCGCAACCAGCAACGATTGCGTATACGCCTAGTGCGCCTCTCTGTGTCTCGTGCCTGTGTGTGTGTGTGTGTGTGTGTGCGAGTGTGTGCGAGTGTGTGCGAGTATGCTTGTGTGCGTCACACACAACGTGTTACGCAGAGTAGCCCCCCAAGCCCCCCGCTCGTATCCATCGCTTTTGCCGTTGAAAACTTTTGGTTTGTTGTTTAGAGCAAAGTGCCCGGAAAAGTAGGCAACGAAAATGGTTACAACAAATTGCAGGGCACACACAGACACGGCCAACCAACACACACACACACACATACCCACACACACACACACACACATTGATTTGGGATAGAAGAAGTAGAAGAAGCTAAAGCTGACTATGTGTGAGTGCCGCGGACTTTCGATTTTTCGTGACTCGGTCGGTTTTCTTGTATATGTTCTCGAGTGTCCTTTGTTGCTGCTCCTTTGCTTGTTGTTGCTGTTGGCGATGTCGCCCCCTTTACTGCCGCTCCTCCCCCCTCCCCCGTCCCCCGTCCTCATTCTGAACTCCACTCCGTGTGGATTTCGCCTGCTGTTTAGGTTATGTGTATCTGGCATGTCCTTTTTGCCTGCCTTTTCTTTTTTGGAGCGCGCATATGCGCTAGCACGAAACGAAACGAAACTCAACAAAACACAACACAACACAACACAACACAATTCAACTTAACTCGCCCCGAAAATCAACAGAGAGAGAGGCTTTGATGGGGGGCGAGCTGTTTATGAGAGTGTGTGTGTGTGTGTGAGTGTGTCAGTGTGTGAGTGTGGGGCAACTCAGTCAGTCAGTCAGTCAGTCAGTCAGTCAGTCAGTCAGTCAGTCAGTCAGTTGGGCGCCTTGCTAACTGGGTAGAGCCAAAGGACCCCCTCTTGCTTTTGCTTTTGCTTGCCTCTGCTTTTGCTTTTGCTTTTCCCTTGCTTTTCCCTTGCTTTTCCCTTGCTTTTGCTGTGCTTTTTTGCTCGATTCGATTCGAGTCGCGCGTGTGCCATATCGCGTTTCGTTTTCGTGCCGTGCTGTGCGCAAAAAGAGCCGAGCTCCAAAAGACTTGTGGTCTGAGGATTGGGGATTGGGGATTGGGAACTGGGTTTTGGGTTTTGGCTTTTGGCTACTGCTTACCGGGTTCCGAAGAACTCAGGACGAGGCCACGAGGAGCCCTCCAAAGAGAGCAGGACATTCGAGAGAGCGAAAGCGGCGGTGAGAGCGAGATTGGCGTAAAAGGGACAAGGGTTTCTCAAATTGCCTTGGCTTAGCTCACAAAAAAATTGAACATCAAAATGTGAACAAAAATACGAAATTGTGCAACGCTTGCTTGAAGTTTGAAGTTGATGTTTGATGAGAAATACAGCCATCCATATACATATGTATGTACATGTATATAAATACAAGCTATATGCAGTACATGGCACTTAATTGCCAGAAAAGTGGATAATTGTAATTGTTCATATTTGATTTACGACAGCCATTTATGGCAGTTATTGTCACGAAAGTGCTGTCGTGATGGTGGAAATCACGTTTATTACTGACAGTTAACGTTTTGAGCATATTTCAGTGCTGTGCAATTCCCTCAGGAATTGAGGTTAGATTGCAGCTAATAACGGATATAGTTGGCCTATTCAACACTTTTAAACTAGATTATGTTGGCACCTAAATGCTATATTTGTTCAACCACATTCATTGTGAAAAACGTAGCTCTTTTAGGCAAAAGATACATAGGTACTGTTGAGTTGTTGAAACATTTATGGGTGTAACTTTGAAACGAAGGCTTTATTTTGTATGTGCCATTTGCCGAGAACTTGCAAGGACCTCGATGAAACCGAAAGGACACGCAATTGTGGCCCAAAATCGAAAGCGAAAACTTTCCCTTCCTTGGCCAAAATCTATAAACTTTCGTTTATAAAACGCACTAGCTGTCATTCGTGTGCGATTGTGTGGCTTTCGTGTGGCTATTTGTGTTGGTTTCGCGACTTCTGGGCGCTAAAGAAAGCAAAAAAGCTAAAAATATAATCAAATAGCATGGGGAACCCCCGAAAGGAAGTACCGGAGTATTAGGACCAGTCCAAATGGGTGTTACAATAACTTTGCGGCTCGTCCAATGCCCAGCGGGTTAGGCCGGTGCCACTTGGCCAACAGCCCTCCACCTTGCCAACCACCAACCACCAAGCACCAAGCACCAAGCACCACCAGCTTGTCCCGGGGCGAAGGCTCCGCAGGACCCCCACCCCCATCCCATTGCATCCCATGGAGAGGGAGGAGCCCCAGCCAGCCGGAGCACCACCCGTCACCAAATACCAGTCGCAGTTCAATCTGCCCCTGGGTTGTGCGTGTTCAATTGGCTTTCGCCCCATTGTTGTTCTTTGACCGCCCCTTGCCGTTGTTGGCTTTCGGTGTAAAAAATTTACATAACCCAAATTGCTGCATAAATAAATTATTAAATACGTGACGTGCAAATGGTCAAATACCAAGCCACCAGCCCAAGTCGAATGGCATGTGTGCAAGGCTCTTCTGGCCTTTGGCCTCCATCGAATCCATTGCGAATCCCAAGGGCTTGCAATCAGGACGCAATCCAATAAGGAGATTGTGCTCTCGGTAATATTGCCATATGCGACCTGCCACAAATGTCGCATGTCCGCGTAGATCTTCACTGCAAATTCAATTAGGAGCAAGGCCATGGCTCATCATCCAAACTAATTCGAAATCATAGGCCCCTAACTATGATGGTCTTTTCCAGGCAAGGAACTTCGTACAGCGAGAAACTGGCCAGTTTGTTGCAACTATTAAGTGCTAGGAAGTGTCACCATTCTTTCAAGCTTGGGTAATTGCAAGAAAAGCTCTTCGAAAGCAGTTTCCTGATTTGAAAGCATTGATGCTAAAATCCCCACAAAAATTGTCCGCTTGGTGACCCCAATCCAGTTATCACACACACACACACACACGCACACACAAGCACACATGGAAACTGTATTGCTTTCAATTTGTTTACACATACATGTCCATTTGTAAGGACATTAGAAACGCAGTTCCTAAGAGCGGGCAAATGGGTGGGCTGACTGGTGACTTGGTGGCTTGGTGGCTTGGTGGCTTGTTGACTTGGTGACTTGGTGACCCCGCCACCGCTGGCTTGGATAAAGTTCGGATCGATTGGTCGGTGTCCAAAATGGGGGGCCCCGAAAAGCGGGTCAGCATGATTTGCGATTATAGCCGCTGCTCCATATTCACGGGTCACATTAGTTATAAACGCAGTCGGACAGGACTTGGTGGGCTTGGCCAGCCCAACTGGTGCCAAACGCCCGAAAATAATGGCCCACTGTTGCAGTTTTCGGGTAGCAGAGCCGCGGAAAATCAGCTTAATGACCCAAAAATAGAATAAGTGACCAAGGAACTAAAAAAGAGAGTGGCGGCGAAGGCGAAGAGTATGTGGCGAATGGCGGAGAATAGCGAAGGGCGAAAGGATAGGCAGCGAAAAACAGGGTGGCAAAGTAGCACAACAAAACCTGTGTTGACAACGACTTGGATGCTTATATATGGCAAATGCTCTGGGGCGAAAGGACCTCTCACACTCACACTCACACACACACACGCGCGAATTGCTTCTGCTCCTTTTTGCGGCAAATTCGGATCAAAGGAAGTCGCGGCGAAACGGCAGACAGCTGCCGTATTCGCCCGAAAACGGAGTTACCCAGAGACTAGGAACTTTTCAGTGCTCAGTGCTCGACTTTTTCCCGTATCCTTGGAGTCCTCTGTGTCCTTTCGAATACTGCTCCGCGTTTCACGTGCGCGCGAAAATTGCATAAACACAAACAAATCGCGACGCGCTGCCTCACCTTTTTTTTACAGTGTTTCTAATCCAGTGAGACATTATCCTGCCAGATTGAGTGTGCTCATTTCACGTTTTTTTTTCGAGTGTCTCAGTGAAAGCCATCAAGTGTGCAAAACTAATGATAAGCATGTACAATTTACAAGCCCATTTTAAAAATGTATTAAAGAAAAATCAGAAGTTTAGTAGAATATATAACACCAAAGTAAAAGAAATAGATTAATGAAATAATCCGAGTACTGGACACAAGGACAACAGAAAAGCCAACATGTAAAAAGAAATAAATATTAAATATTACAGTTAATTTAAAGGTGTTCAAGCAATGGCAGGCGTTTTTTTAAATGAATGAATAAAATGATTCCAAATTTGTCCTTCCGATAATATTGTTTTTTTTTTGCCACCTTTTGTGAATGGGGTTTCCCATAAAATTGCCCACTTTCACCTGGATTTCAACAGCTTGTTCGCTTTTCCGCAGGCGACGCTGGCGAAATTGAAACAAAAACCGCAACAGAAACCACAAATATTAATAATAATAATAATAATACTATTAGCCATAATACAAAAGCACAATTATAATAAGAGCAACAATTGAAAAACAAGGCAGAGGCAAACACATTTAAACATCACCACCAGATAGCCAGAAAGTAGTAGTAATAATACAACAAATAATATTAATACTAATAATAATAAATTAAACAGCTCTGGGAACATAACGCAACGTTTGATGAAAATTTTTGGCAACACGTCGCGTCGTCTTGTTAACCACACAAAAAATTAAATAAAAACAAATTCAAATACCCAATGATAATACAGATTTAATAAACAAAACCAAAACAAATAAAAGCAAACAAAAATCAAATATAAAAAACAAACAAAAAAAAAAAACAAAACAAAACAAACAACAAATTCATCTTCTACTTGTTCTACCGCTTCAACTTTATTCGTCTTCGTCTCCGTAATAAATATTTATATAAAATATACATATATATATATATATTCTATGTATATGTATGCATATGTGTGTGAGTGCGTCGCGTGTGTGTTGGTGCCTGTAAATGTGTGAGCCACAACAACAACAACAGCAACAGCAACAGCAGCAGCAGCCAGAGCCACAACCACAACCACAACAACAACAACAACAACATTAGTTAACAGCAGCAACAATTCTCAGCAACAGCAACAACAATACAAGCAAGCACCCTCACAACAAAAGCAGCAACAACAGCAACCACAATAGCAACTATTGCAACAATAACATCAGCGGACAGAGCGAGCAGCCAGGCACAACATCGATTGACATCGATTAACGGTAAGTAATCGTGAGTAATCGAAGAAATCGATTTATCAGGCGTTCTATAATCAATTTAATGGAATTTTCAATTCTGCAAATTAGAAATACCCCCAACCAGAGTAATATTCATGGAACTTTTAATTCTGGTAATAGTTATTATTCCCAACCAGAGTAAGCAGTTTGTTGTATTCCAAATATTTCAGATACATTTATAACAGTCTCTTATTCTTAAGACGAAACAATCTTTCGAATCTCAAAACCACTAATCTGATGAATGTCTATGTTAAAAAAACAAGCTAATAATCTCAGCCCTTGTTTTGGGCTACTCTTCAGAATTATCATTTTGGTCGAAAGGATCGACTTGTTACTGGGCCAATGGTCTATTTTTTATCGGAAGATTTTTAGAAACCACATTTAATTTTCCCATCGATTGCTATTGAATATAGCATACCAAAATGGGCAATTTACGCTGCATTATTTCAATATTTGAATGAGCTAGAAAAGTGTGAACGGAGCAGTGGGCGACTTGATGAACTTGGCTCGATTATGTCATGCCTCCTTGGTGAAAGTCCCAGTTAACCAGGCCCGACCTCAAGACCATATCAATGGGGTATCTGCGCCCCTTTTTGTCCCGCCCACTGGCGCGCCCCTTTGCTTTTGGGCTACAACCTTTTGCTGGCTTTTGGAGGGCAAACTTTCAGCTGCCACAAAAAAAAAAACAAGAAGAACAGAGCCGAACAGAACAGAACAGAACAGAACAGAACGGAAAAAATGAATGGTGGAGGTGGAGAGGGGGATTTTCTAACGGAATTCCTTTGCTCACGCACACATGGAATGGAGGTTCGTTAAGAGAGAAGGGAACCCAAAAATGTATTGTTGCAGTCCGTGTTTGTTGGCGGCAACACTAAAGCGAGAGAGACGGAGAGAGCGCGGCAGCACTTGCTCTCTCGGCGCAGGCAGGAAGAGAGTGAGAGTCCTGGCTCTCTCGCCAGCCCATTGCGCTCTCCCATGCAAAATTCATTGACTAACAAAATGCAAACTTCGTTCAGTTTCTTGCTGTTTGTTTTTTGGCTTTTTGGTCCTTTCCTTCCTTTCGAATTTTGTTCAACAATTAATAAGCTAAGCCGATATTCTGTGTTGTATTGCCAAATCGATACCTGGGTGGGCTAAGGAAAATTGCATTGCGTTTCGCTCATGTGCTTGCCATGTGCCATTTGCATATTGACACAAATTCCGGCTCGGGTTTTTCTTTTTTTTCTACTTCAATTCTTGCTTGTGGTTTTTCGCATGACTCATCGACCCAGCGAATGGCCAAAAATTAATTCGGCAAACAGGATTTTGCGAGTGTCATGAATGGAAACAGACACACATAAATATATGCTCATATTGGCACATCCACTGCTTTTCTGTGTGTGTGAGAACGCTTCCCTATGCTCCATGCCTTTGTGTGCGTGTGTGTGTCTGTGTGTATGCGTGTGAGTGTGGCGAAATATCGAACTGACCTACTTTTATGCTCGATACACACACACACACTGGCGCACACACACACACGCAGCCGGATTGGCAAATGGAAAAAGAGTGCTTTGACCTTAGCGGAGGCTGCTTATGTAAGCCCAATATCCGAATACCGCAGGACCATCCGTAACCGAATCTAGATCTATCTCGATTCTATTACTATATCTCGCGATTTCTGTGCGTAGACAGAGTTACAAAGGTAGAGACCACATCTAATATTGCGATATAAACAAAAACAAGCTAATGCAAACTATTTGTACTTATTTTATAAAGAGTTATATGTGTTTTTACTTATATAATCAGACGCTAGCTCTAGTAATATATAAAACTAAACACATCCACCACGGTTGCGGTAACTCTAAATATTATGAAATGTGTTTTTGATATTACTAGCAAAATTCATTTAAAATTGAAATAAAATCTACATTTGATTTAAGCAAGTGAGCGGCGTAAGTAAAGTCATAGTCATAAGTATGAAGGCTCAATTCAGTTCTCAACTCTGAGTTTAAAAATTGCACGCATTTTAAATTCTCCAAACGTTGCTGTATCAAAAAGTGCAGGTATGTGTGTGTGTGTGTGTGTGTATGTGCGTGTGGGCGTTTATTGATTGGCCATTGTTTTTGTTTGGTGCATTTTACTTTTGATTGCATTTCATTTAATGCGAATCGCCGCCTGTGGTAATCCAATTAGTTAGCTGTTGAGGTTTCGCCATCGACTCTCCACCGCGGGATCAATGTGCTAGCTCCAGGTCGCAACCTTTCCTCCAATCTATAACTAACTTTAATAGCGTTTAATAATGCCTCATAACTAATGCGTTCAATTTTCCATCCATTCACTTGCAGCATCGTGCTAAGCGGCGGGCGCTAATCGAACATGGCGCCTCGGATATAGTTGTAGCTTTAATGTAGCAGGCGACATCCATGTGCCTCATGTAAGTAAACGCATGTATACCCTATAAAAGTAGTTGTAAGTGGCAGGAGTAAAGCCCATTTGGTGTAGAGAACGAGTTTCCCTTTGTAAGCAATGCATATGTATATAATATACTATGATTTATATAAATTACACATTTAATGCATGAACATACATAGGTGCTATCTGATTTTTGATGAATTCATTTATAATTTAAAGCACTAAGCTTTGCCGAATTTTTTGCCCTGATGTGAGGTACTATTAAAAGCACATAGTCTCGGTTATATGTACTTGATTCTTGTCTGCCCTCTGTTCTTTTGCAGGCCTTGGAAATCTAAGGCTCTCATCGTTGGCCGCATAGACAATGACAGAAGATTCCGACTCGATATCTGAGGAAGAACGCAGTTTGTTCCGTCCCTTTACCCGCGAATCATTGGTGCAAATCGAACAACGCATTGCCGCTGAACATGAAAAGCAGAAGGAGCTGGAAAGAAAGAGAGCCGAGGGAGAGGTGGTAATTATTTCTAGCTGAATGTGCTTAGCTTTCTCGATTTTGTGTGCCTACTCTACTACTATTTTTGTATCTGTATCAGTATCTGTATCCGTATCCGTATCCATATTCGTATCAGTATGTGTATCTCTCTCTACGTCTAAGTGAATTGACTTCCAATTGAGATCGAATGCCAAACGGTCGATGCTGATCGCTGATCGATTGAAGATCAGTGATCAGCGATGACCGATAACCAATAACCGATAATCGATTGCCGCTACTGTGCGCTTTTGTTCGTGCTTCAACTTAAGCCTGAACGTCTATTTTATATAATATATATACCAAATACTCGAATATGTTCTACTTACTAACCCAATACATACATATCCACCCGAAGTTACCAACATGAAAAGAAACCATCCATCTCACAAGCCGTCATCCTCCGTATACGTATCTGTATATCGAATGCCTCTGTGTCTACGTTCTCTTTATACATATATCCATTTAAACCCCTTCAGTATCTCATCTCTGCCTCTGTAAATGCAGCTACTATCCATCGAATCCATATCGTAATACGTATCTCAGAGTCACGTCACATTAATCCACTGTGCTTGAGCCCCGCCATCCAATCCGTTAACCCAAATGCAAACCAAGCAGACCTTATGTATCTCTTTCTCTGACCCTTTTAACTGGACCTCAACTATTAACTGCCAACTATATACTGTCTACTATCTACTGTCTACTGTTTTCCGTAATCTCAGCCATCATTTCACCAACTTTTATCGTAGCTAAAACCCCATTGCAACTGAACTCAAGTACCTGAAAATAGAACAGCATAAGTCCACTCACCTACCTTCGTTTCGATTTTAAGTTTAATTTCTTCATTTTTATTTTCAACAAAATTCCAAAACGTAAAAGTGTCTAAAAAGAATAGTGCAGTGATTTCTGATTTACTTCTTTGGTTGTATGTACTCGTATTTTGTATTCAGCATAATATACCCCAAAAATCTCCCCCAATCCAATCACCTACATATATGCTCTGTACGTACCGATATCGTAACGAATTACTATCGAATCTGTAAAATTCTTTCCTGCCATAATCGTTGTATGTTTGTTCGTTTGTTGGTTTGTTTACTTGTTTTATCTATTTGAGAGTAAGAACTGTGTTTTCTGTAACCCATTGGCTTCGTAATGTGTTCTAATGTGTATCCTTATTACGATTACCTAATCGATTGTTTTGTATTATTGCGTAAACATATATCATTTTCAATGCCAGCAGCCCCAAAACGATTTTACATTATCATTGTCGTATCGTTATCGTATTCTACTTGTCGACGGCTACAAATTCTTAAGTTATACTCTTCATTTTCGTTTCGATTATTGATTATCGATTTCTTTCGATTTCATTTAACCAGCTTCAACGGCTTGGGTATAGAACCTACGTCAAGTCTACGTCCATGTCCATGTAGCCCATGTCCTCTTTGTCTCAGCACACTCAGCAAATCTCCAGGTATCCTGCCCTGTAAATAGTCTAATCGCTTGTGAATACGTGTATCAAAACTGCCAATCATTGGTGCCAGTAATCAGTTTCAAAAGCAGACCATCAACAATCGAATCATCAAGAACTCCAAAAATGAATATACTGCTGTGTAAATAAATCCTATAATAATGGAGGCTTACAAGGAATCGAATCGAATGAAGGAAGGAAATTATGCATTACTATTGAAGTAAATAGTTCCATTCGGACACGTTAAAGCAAGGAAGCTATTTGCTGCATCACTCAGAACCCAAATCAAAGGACCTATATTCCATACTTCGTTTGTAAGCCGTGAAACATAGCGAAATCAGGAAATTTAAAAGCCAACTTTTGTAGTTGAAGCACCGAGATTGCCAACGAGCATGTGTACTGTACAATCATGGATCCATTCAAAAGTATAGCTTCATCGACCCAAACTGATCGTAGCCGCAAGCTGCCTGCTACGAAATCTTGTAAAAACCATTCAAGCGCATTGTCATTAGCCACCTTAACATAGAAAAGCCACGACTTAGCCCATGCGCACCTAAACAAACTTTTAACTTTCAACTTTCAACTTCCAACTTTAAGCCTAGCTCTGTCTCTGTCTCTGTATCTATATCTATATCTATATCTATCTCTGTCCTGACCTCCCATCTAAAACACCCAGTCACAGATGCAACACAGACTCAACCACACTAGCTATTGAAATCAATTCAGAATGCAGAATGCAGAATGCAGAATGCAGAATACAGAATACACTATACACTAATCATGATCCTTGATTGTCGCATTGCGAGGATGCCCAAATGATATTGTTAGGGGTAGCCGATATCCCATATGTATTATCCCCTGACATAATGCTGAAAACTGCTCGCCTACATAACCACTTTCTACCGTTTGTTTTTTCTTTCGTGTACTCTTCTTCCGTTTCATTTACAACTTTCTCTCTACTTTTTGAACGCTCTCTCTCAACGAAACTTTTGCGCGCCGCTGTCTGGACCAAAAATGAATTATTACAATGTTTATAAATATAACAAATATACTGTATAAAAACGATCGATAATGAATGACAAATGCGAATTCGGCGCTTGCATAATGCAATCAAAAACAAATTACGAAATACCAAATCAAAATCCAAATCGAACATGAACTTTTCTCTACTACTACGCTACTTTTTACTTGAACTTGATAATGCTCGCAATGAATGCCCTAAACCAAATACCAAATCCGAATCTTCTTTCAGCCGCAATATGGTCGCAAGAAAAAACAAAAAGAAGTAAGATTTTGCTCAGAACAAAAAACTAGAAACCACCCAACAACCCACCCACCAATTTTCCACCCAACACTACCCGACCTTTGTGAACACATACCCACATACCGACACACACACACACATACACACACGCCTGGGGAGAGAATCTCAATCTTAATCTGAATCGAAGGAAAAGTTTTATGATTTCACCTTATTTTGGTGCCTTTTCTGTTCAGACTTTATTGCCACAAATCGTTTTCCTTTAGCCGAACAATTTTCCGTTGCCATTTTCCGTTGTTGTTGCCTCGTTTTCTTTGTGCAACTGCTGCAACTTACCAATCAAGCCAGCCAATCCACGCCACTTAGCCCAGTTTGATCCAGACCCTCCCCCCGTCCCGCCACCACCACACACACTGGTGTGCCCCCAGATTCAATATAAATGTATCTATATATTGCCAATTTCGTACCCAGTATCTACAACTTATGTATCTTTGTATCCGTTCTATAAGTGTAGCCTATCTATGTATATCGTAAGCTCGTACTATATCTTTGTCGTACTATATCTTTACCACCGCCCGGGTCGCTTAATGCAAATCAAATAATGCCCACGAAAGAAAAGCCAAAAGCTCACCCTTAAATAGACCAAAAAAAAACCAATGCAGCTGGAAATACGCTTTGAACTTTATTGCTTTTCTCAGCTTTTGCTTATGGATCCTTGCAGGAGCTCTTTGCTTTGTTTATAACATTGTCAGTCCGATATTTGTGCATTTGTGTATCCTTTTATCTTGATTAGTGCCAAGTGCAATTGGTGCTACATACTTACGTATTTAAACCTTTTTCTTAACATTACACTCCTTTAAAGAAGATCTGATTTTGTTATATCCTATATTGCTGTATTCCGGATCCGATTCTCCTCAACAATGATAAAGCTAGGGCAAAAGCTGTGCAAGGACCTTCGTTGTACTTCGGCTGGCCGATGAGGAGCCCAAACGCTTTTCTTATACTTTACCTATTGCTGTTACACACATATACCGCTTCAGGATACACGTGTATATATCCCTTTGTCTTTCGCCGCTTGCCGTTTGGCATTGTCATAGTTATTGACACTGCCTGGGGGCTTCAATTACTTATCGAGATGGAGCCCCCGAAATGTGGCTAAGGAGCTTATAGAACCGGGCCGAAAAGCCTGGGCCCCAAGGCAGGAATCAAAGCCGCTCACACAAACACACACGCACACATGCATACACCCAGAGAGGCGAAGACACTAATACACACACGCATAGATACGGCATGATGTCCTGGCTTGGGTGCATCGAGAAGTATTAACGGCGAAACAAGGTCCCCTGCCCCTCCGAAAACCGAAACAGAGTACCCCAACTATGTGTATCCGTAACCGTATCTACTATATGTGTATCTGTATATGTTTTTGCCGGCTAATACTTGAGTAATTTGTGTGTGTATGCGTACTATTTGATGTTCTCAATGTGAGCAGATGTGAGACATATGTATATGCCTATAAATATACACACTGAACCACCCGATCCAAAACCAGATCCAGCTCCGAACCCGATTATTAAATGCTAGGTGCTAGGTACTAAAATGCAGGGCTAGGAACTCGTTTCTTTTGACCATACTATGCAGATGTCTGATGATTTCCAATGCGGCGAGCAATACGCAAAGATTTCCCTGACGCGCAAATTTTTGCATTGCCCCGCATCCAACGAACCGACGTTTCAGAAATTCGTATATAAATTCCGACCGATAGAAACGATTACATCAAAATCAATTAAAAGAAAACAAGAAAAGAAAAGAGAGACTAAAGCGCAGGAAAAGTCAAGCAAACAGATGAGTCACCCAATGGCCAGCGTACTGTAAGTTGTGGGAGGTGAATCGAGTAAGTTCCAGACAAAGTATTTCAAAGTAACTAAAAGTATGTCAAAGTATCTCATAGTAACTCATCCAAGGACAGTCACAGCCTGATTCCTTCGGTTGCTTATCGGAGCTAGGGCCATAAAACCCACCTCAAATATTGCTGGGACCGAAAACCGAAACCTAAACCGATCACAAAGCATGTAGTTCAATCAAATAGCCCCATGTCCCAGCAATACCTTGGGGCTTGGCCTTTGGCGTTAGTTATTTCCTAGCGTTAGATGAATATCATTATAAAAGGTTTATCAGCTTCGGTTACATTTCGGTTTTGAACTATCATTTGTAGTTGGCTTCAGACATACTGTAGAATCTCCTGAACCCCAGCTCCAAATCCAGAATACCTCCTCCGAAAACCCACTTGCTATCTCTGTAAAGGTGTGCCTGGGTGTATGTGTACTCGTACATATGTAAGTGTGTGAAAGTGCGTGTGCTTAAGGAGTGTGCATGTCGTTGTGGTTGACGTTGCATGGCGCATGAAAAACTTTCTCTCTCATAGCTACTTTCTCCCATTCCTTTACTTCCCTCCCACGCAACGAATCCTTTTCTTCTCCCACTCTTCCAATTGGAATCGATACTACCATGATTCTAGTTTGACTACTCACTGTGGAAAATTAATTTCCAAAGTCTACGCTTAAATGCCCTCCCGTTTATTTATTACTTGTTTATTTGTAACGCCTTGCCTTGTAATATAACCCAGCAAATCCCGAATTTCCATCTTTTTTCTATGGATCTTAACAGTAAGTTAGTCTTTCAGTTAAAAAATGTGATTACTTAAGGGCACTACACTACCCCAAGTCCGAAAAACGTTCGGTTTGCTCTACGCTCTTACAAATTGTTCCCTGGGCAACATAACCCCCAGCTAGGCAAACCATAACCAAGCGGTTAGTTAACCGCAACCTTACCTCATGCCGCCATTGCGTTCACCGGGTGCGTCATAAATTTGTAATCAGTACGCGGACTGCGATAGCGCGAGGACGGCTTATGTCCGGTGGAAACCGGCTGCTATATCCAACCATCTGCCTCTCTGTCGCTCCAGTTTGCGGCTCGCCTTTTATTAGTTTAAATATAGACTCGAGTTGGCTGTTTAAAGAGGCCCGCCACCCATCGAACCACCAACTCCGTGTCCGTGTGTCCGGGTTTTGGTTTTGGTGTCGTGGTGAGTGCCGCAATTGCGTCAAAGCCTCGGCTCCATCACACACACTCACACACACTCACACACACTGCACTACACACACTACTGCGACCCCCACACATACACACACACACACATACACACACACACACTGACAATCTAATTGTCACGCCAAGCCAACTATTATGGAATTTTTCCTTTAGTTTTCCTTTTGTGGCTCACTCTCGCTCTCCCTTTCTGGCCTGTTTCTCCTACTCCTACCTCTGGCATATACTCGTTCTCCTTGCTCGTGTACATATAATGGGTCGCAGCTATATAGTATAGCTAGTATATGCATAGTATATGTTTTATATATGACCAGAGCGAGAGGGCGAATCGAGCGATACGTACGTTTCATAAAGTGACGTTAGAGTTCTTGTGCTTTCGGCTCTGGACTCTTTAATTTTCCTTTTGGCATTGCACGTGTCCGCGTTCGTGGAAAGTAAAACCGGAACGTTTCAGTTGCGACTTAGCGCGTCTGACCGAAATCGATAGAGAGGTATATGGTATGGCATGCTATGGCATGGTATGGCATGGTATGGTATCGTATGGTAGCCCACGAGCCCAAGGCAGTCGTCACTGGGGCCAAATATTGTCATACTATATGCATGGCGGGGCAATTAAAAGTTTGCAGAACATGCAAGAATAAAGCTTGTCTGGACAATCAGAAACGAAATGGGGAAAATCCAATACCATCCACCCAAGAATCCTGCTTGTGATCCTATATGTAACCCATTCCCTAATCCGTAAAGCGTAGTATAGTCTAGTGTTTTCGCACTCTAGCTAATCGTTTTCCCACACTGGACACACTTTTTAGTTCCTAAAGGGCATGCCACATATGTATTTCCACACACATACACATGGAAAAGGACCTTGTTCAACACTGGTTACCTTAGTTTCCTTCTCCGTTTCCATGAACATTTCCGTTTCCGTTTCGTTTTATTTCCGTTTCTTTGAACCTGACAAAAAAGAAAAACAATGATGAATCGGAATATAGATGGAACGATTCAAATGGTGAAGCGCCCAAAAAGGTGTAACCCAGATATATTGGTCGAAACGACTTGGTGTTACTTTTGCATACCAACAGCATCTGCTGAACCCCAAAAATCCAAAACTCCAAACTGTCTCCCATCCATTTGCTTTCTCTATCACCGTGTATATATACTTTATATATATTGTATCAATACCTACCCTTATAGCATATATGTGTATAAATATATATGTATAGATACAAATCTAATGATATGCAAAACTGAAACCATCACAAAATTTTTCAATTCGAATCAAAAGCGCTTGAAATTGATGTTGCCAACCTTCTTATGATTTACGATACTTTCAATTCCGTTTTTGAGTTCACATTTGAATTCGGGGCTCAGTCGTGCCGCGCGATAATGGTGTTTTACGCATTTTATACGAAAGTCCTTGCTAATGTATTGTTGCCCAAACCCTTCTGTGCAGATCCGATATGATGACGAGGACGAGGATGAAGGTCCACAACCGGATCCTACACTTGAACAGGGTGTGCCAATACCTGTTCGATTGCAGGGCAGCTTCCCGCCGGAATTGGCCTCCACTCCTCTCGAGGATATCGATCCCTACTACAGCAATGTACTGGTAAGTTTCCGTCTCCAAGTGATCTGATAGATTCCCCAACAGAGGAATTCCCAACCGATAACCCCCTGATATTGACAACGCTCTCTTGCAGACATTCGTAGTTGTAAGCAAAGGAAAAGATATTTTTCGCTTTTCTGCATCAAAAGCAATGTGGCTGCTCGATCCATTCAATCCGATACGTCGTGTGGCCATTTACATTCTAGTGCATCCATTATTTTCCCTATTCATCATCACCACAATTCTCGTCAACTGCATCCTGATGATAATGCCGACAACGCCCACGGTTGAGTCCACTGAGTAAGTACGCCCAGCCAGTCAGTCGCCCTATACGCATACCCATATATCTAATTTATCTGACCACATATTATATAAGAGTAACCCTAAACTGAAGACACTTGATTTGGTTCCCTTTCCTTAGATACATTTGATTTTCGAAACTTGTTTCGGTTGTTTTCCGTTTTCTGTTCGTATTTCCTTTATGAATCTTTTATAACTAATGTTATTATACGCTGTACTAGTCATATAAGTATATAAACATCTATATACCTATGTGCTATATAATCGACATACCTAACTATATATTTAAACGATATATTATACAAAACTATATATGTAACTTTTTCGATATTTATGGAGATGTGTATTTAGGTCAAACTTGAATTTCTTTCCTCTATGATTTCAACAAAAGCCAAACGAAAAGAAATCGAAAAACAGCAACAAACCAAAGTGCAATCGATATGCAAACCTATGTACTATAACTATATGTAAAAAACCACCCATTTAACTGTCTAATCAATCTTTATGACCCACGCAGGCGAAGGTAACGATGTCGAGTAAAGTAAAGTTCCTAGGTAGCTAAAGCCATTTCCAGTAAGAGAACCTTGATATCATGATGCATTCTAGTAGTGGTACGAACACTCGGCGATGGCCAGTTCATTGGGAACCGAGATCTGTTGAGTGCATCCGCTCTTGTATGATATGACACCACTATCGCATCAAACTGCATACATACCTAACTTCAGTCTACTTACTATTTATATATATATATATATCGATGTATATGCTCATATCCGTACTCGTTTCTGTTGTGAGTAACTTTGCAATATTCGATCGTTCGATAACTATTCGATAACTCGATCATAGAGCCACCACTCGCGTCCCAACAATCTCAGATCCATTCAAACTATTCATTCCAACTGTAAATTTGCCTCGCTAGTCCATCCGCGGTTGGGCATCCAAATCGAAATCCCTCCGAGAACCGACTATCCCGATACCGAGCATCGGATACTCGTAGAGGTCCAGCTGGGACCGAACCAGTCGAGCTGGTTGGTTTTGGTTTGTTCACGTTTCGAATTGAATTCAATCGATATATCATTTGTAAATGAAGTAACTTACTTGCTCCGTAGTTAAATCCTAGCTACCTTGTTTATTAATATTTACGAGTATATACACACACACGCTTAGATCATACTACTTAAATTTATATTTATATCCATAGATAGAACTTATGTAAATTGCTCAAATATGTATTAAGTAAACCTTATTGTAAACTAAACACCCCAAAAGATCCCAGTTAGCAAAAGAACTTAGTTCATTTCGATCATCGTATCTATGTAAATCATTGTAATCTTAGAACTATATAAAGTTAGTTAAGATCCCCCGTATAATCGAATTTAGTTCTAGACAATATACCATTTTGTATAAGGGGTGCGTATCGTACTTCTTGCAGATCGCTCTGGGGTAAAAGTAAAGTAGACATTTGTGTGGTAATTAGCCGACTTAGAAAATTCATATCCTTAGAACTTTTGACATATATAAATAGTTAGAATTCCCATAGAATTCGGCAGGACATTTGTCTCTCTCTATTCACTTTGATGACTCCCAATCGATTTTACATTTAGAGCTAGAATCGATTCGATTAGTGCTCATCTAGAATTCGCTTCGTATCATAGAACGTAGCCGTAACTTGTACATAGGTAAACTATATAGTAAACTCTAGCGAAATACTTAAGGAAAGCCAAGCGAGCAAAAATGCTTTGAAGAGAGCGCACAGCGCCGATAAAGCAAAATGTAAAGTGAAAAGAGTTACGTCATTTTTCTAGCTGATATCAAAGTTATTGTCGCAGATTTGGTATCAGAATGGAGCACCCTAAGATAGAGAGAGACTAAAGACAGGCTAGGGATAGCTTTAAGCATAGGAATAGAGAGGAGCAGATGGCTGCCAGATAGCCAGATAGCCAAATAGCCGAATGGAAGTGCAAGCGGAAACGCCACTTGAACTTGGCTAAGGGCTGCACGCACTGGAGGGTTCAGGAAATAGGGATGGGATGCCATTGTATGGTGTGGTATGGTATGGGATGTGTGCCTAAAAAGCAGGTGCTGCATAACTTGGGACACACACACACACACACACACACCGGGAAAAGGGAAAGTACGAATGTGCGGAATAACCAGAGAAAGGAAAGAAAAGCCAAAAGACTCTCCTCAAAGTGGGTCGAGAGAGTGGAAGCGAGATAGAGAGAGCGAGAGAGCGATGCAGAGAGAAAAATTCGGAATTCTGAACTACCAGCATTGTATTTGCAAGCCAATTGTATATTCTATATTCAACTTCCTATGTAACTAGCATCAGATTAAAGGCAAATGAATAGCTAATGCTTAGTTTTAAAAGAAGATAGAATGAGTTTTTCAATTTAAGGACTTTATATGTAGGCATTACAAGCCGTCTGTTTATGGACCCATTCGATATTCTATCGAATGTATGTATGCGCGTATTTAAAGAGAAGATAGAATGATTTAGTAAAGGGCTGAATGAACTACACGTATGAGTTCTAGCCAACTGATTTTCGGAATGAGAATGCCCCACTCATTGAATACCATTTGCTTCATTGTTTTCTACGGTGCAGAGGTCACACTTGTGCAGGCCCCTAAGAAAGACATAATACCTGCAATTAAAACACAGCTCAAGTGTCCTTCACAGGCATTGGGGCCTAGGTCAGACGCATTCCCAGCCCTCCCCCCCCCCAAACGCCCCAGAAACCTCCCGCTGCGTCTTTAAACTAGTTGCGGCGCCCAAAGGACGACGAGCACTGTCTGAAATGCTGGCTGAAATCTGTCAAATGGCTAACCAGGCAGTGTGGGCGGGCATAACAGCTGGGGGTAGGCAGGGGGCGTGGCTGGGGCGGACAGCTGGCCGAAGGTCGGCCTATTGATCTGACACCCACACACGAACAGCATCCACCCACAAACACAAGCACAAGCACACGCACACAGCCACAAAGGCAGCGTCAAGCGGTTGGTGGTTAAGTATTAACCATTATTGACATTGACAATTGTCTATCTGCATCTGCAATTCAGTAATTAGGACGCTCGAGCACTTGCCAAGTGTCCTTTTGAAGTGAAATGCTAGGCATTTCTTTCAGTACCTGTGCACCCAAGCAATGTTGCGGTGACTATGAAATATAATGGGTTAATTTCAATCACTAAGAATACTTCTCGGAACTCAATTGGCTAGCTTTCGCTTTGGCTTGCGTAGCAGATTCAATTTATTCAAGTGAGGAAATAATTGCTTTAAGCGTTCCTCTAAAGCACAACCTCTTTTAACTAACTCACTTCGAAGAGCATTTGCTAACTATTTAACAAAGTTTTTGAATAGGTATGAATATAACTTGTTGGGCTCTTGTTCCATCTTTGGACTGCTAGTTGAGTGGACGTGACTATTGTGGTACAGCACATAAATCTAGGACAAAAGGAAAGGCAATTTGTGAAACTCAGATTCAGATACTATCTGGTTATGGTTGAGTTTGAGGTGGCATCATTCACATCACACAACCTGATGCATATGGCTAGGCTAATCATTTAAGTTAGTTTTAACGAGTACGTGTAACAATGAAGTTTCGGAAAAACCTTGGAATACTACGACAATCCGAAATACAAGTGGTAAAACAACGTTGGATGGAATTGCGGAGAGCACCGAAATTGGGAGCCAGACGAAGTGTAGCCTACTTTTAAGCGCAATTTTTCCACCACTTGCAACTACTCTTACTCAATATTTGATTTTCGATTTCTGTGTAACAGTTAAACATCTATTTTCTTGGTCAACCTTTAACAATTGGTTTTAGTTTTTGTGTGTCTGTTGTTCACGTTTTTTTTTCATTAATTGTATTGATGACCCATCATCTAAGGCAGTCTAACCAAAAAAAAATAAATAAAAATAAAAAATCAACATTTCAAGCTACATTTGAAGTGCATAAAAGCCAAGAAGACAACAACAAATTGCATTTCGAAATTCAATTCGTTTTTAGGGTGATATTCACCGGAATCTACACATTTGAATCAGCTGTTAAAGTGATGGCACGAGGTTTCATTTTATGCCCGTTTACGTATCTTAGAGATGCATGGAATTGGCTGGACTTCGTAGTAATAGCTTTAGCGTGAGTTATATAAACCTATATATAATACTATATATTACTTCATTCAATTGAATAATAAATTATCATCCATTCGTATATCACGCTTACAATTATCCATCGCATACTGCTGAGGCACCAAAAAATGTATATACAAATCTCTTTTAGCTTATAATAATATAAAAAAAGTAATTTAATTCATTTAAATTGATTTACTACTACTACTACAAGACTACTTCTTTTAAGACGAAATCATTTTAAGCAAACATATTATTTTTGGTGCTTGGCAGTATCTTTCGCACCAATGTATCATCTATAAGGACCAGTTCTTGTTTTTTGCGTTGCCTTTGACTTACGATTTGCTTTCGTATTGGTATCGTAACTGAATCATCCATCGTATAAGCCGTAGTCACACGAATCTGAATAGCAGCCCTATATCCACCCACCCAGAACAAAACACCCACTTTCCCACACCATGTTTTCTGTTCTATGAATTTTCATTTCATTTTCTTTTCCACGTTTACAGCCAGTTGACTTCTGATTACAAATAAGCGCTATTTGCTTATAATATTTATTATTATTATCAATTTATGCAAACCACTCACACACCCACACACCCACACGTGCACACTTCATTAACATAACCGTCTCTCCGCACTACCAATTCATGTACACATGCACCAGTGTGCGTGCGAGTCGCGCAATTAGCAGCATCAAGTTGGGTCAATCAATGTAAGCGAAGAACACATGAAGAGCAAGGCTGAATGCGGTGTTAACCGATTTACAGGCATCTGCATACATGCACATTCTTCTGGCCCATCAAATGCAATCAAAGAGACAGCTGTGTGTTCTATCAGCATCTATAATGTCAGAACAGCATCTATAATGCCAGAAATGAGCTCAAACTACGCGAAACTACACAGTAACAATCGTAGAAAACTCATGGGGCACAGAAAAGTGCATATGTATGTATGTTGCGAGGGACAAGGAGGTGTCAGCTTAAAAGTGATAGAGTTCCTGCATCTTTCACTTAAAGAAATTAACATCCAAAGTAGATACCAATAACAAAAACTTAATAATACAAATACTATCTGTAGTACAGATACAGGTAGAAAAATCAAATAAAATTAAATTTGTATTGCTATTATTATTTGTTATTTGAGTTTCTAATGCTTTTGGCTTATTTGGATTTCTTACATCGATGCAAATTCAAATGCATTGCCAAATTGTTGGCTCAGCAATTACTGCAGCCATGGCTGACTTAGCAATAATAAAATTAACTAATACATGTGCATACAGGTACATGTACGAGGGAATTTTCCGAATTAATCAAAGCGTAGAGGCCAACGGATGTATTCAAAAGTAGAGCTCAAGCCGAATTAAAATGAACGGGGCCACAGGACCAAAGAGCAAATGGAATTACATTCATTAGAGTCAGCAGTTGGAAAATAATAAAAACGATGAAAAGAGAGGAGGGGCAGCCACAAGAAAAGCAGCTATGGCCATAGAAATTCTATAGAATTATACGTTACACGCGATGGGGGAAACAAAAAAAGTCGTGTTAACGGAGCATTTTTATTGATTTATTTTTTCCGTTTCTAATGACGCGCCCAACCAACCATACACACACTCGTACAAATACACTCACACTCGCACTCACACAATGGCACATGACAGGATTTTCTGCGATTATTTCCCAGGCACACTACCACTCACACTCACACTTACACGCACACATATAAATGCCATAAACAAATTTCTGGTCGCTCAAGTTAATTTTTGTTCCATTTCCCAGCTTTTGGTTTATATTTTGCTTCTCTTCTCCTCTGTTCTTTCTCTTTTCCTCTTTGTATTTGTGATTGCCGCTTTGCCTTGTTCTTTTTGTCGTTTCGTGACAATTCCATTTCATTGCTTTCTGCTTCATTTTAAGCATTTATTGGAGCTGTCTATTTGCCATACTTTTTTTTTTGTATTTTTTGTATTTTTCTGGGTGGCCAACGAGGGGAAAGAGAGTGGAGAAGGTGGAGAAGGAGGAGCAGGAGGAGGTGACTATGTCGTGCGGCACATTTGGCTGGTGGCGCCGCCAGGACGCGCAGCCTTGGCTCGTCAATGCCAGGCACGGCATTTTAAAGCTCCCGGCTTAAAGCATGCTGCATTCTGCATTCTGATTTTCCATTTTCCTCCTTTTCACGGAGAGCCAGAGTTTGCGAATGCAAGCCACTTTCCGCAAAAGCCCGGGATTCAGCCAGAAATAGAGTCACAAGCCGGTTAAGTCGAACTTATCCAACCTATCCAATTAGCAGCTGTCTGATCACGCTGCGTATACGTATTATATGCTTCTTACCCAAATGCATCCTAGTATATGAACAACATGGCGTATACGCAATTTCGTATAGTCACCTCAATATTACGTATACGCAAGGGAATGGCGATCTATGTGTAATGCAAGTCTACGCGGTGGCAAACAATTTAAAGCAATGTTAGTTAGCTAAAATGTCGAAAGATCTCTGAATCTATCATTTCATTACATTTTGGCTGTTTGCCCTCCCATATTTATCCCAAAAAAAATGGTCAATTAAACGACAGCACTGCACGCAATGGCAGACAAATCGATAAATATTCATGAAAAATAAATGGTACCGCTGTTGCTAGTGGCACTTTCCGTAGGTGTGTGTAGCACAAGGCACACAGCCCAACCACCCACTAGCCGACCCACCTTCCAACTGGCAACGAGAATTCCCAAAGGATGACGTACGACGGGTCACTGGGAAGCACTTTCTGGTCGGGGGCTAAGCAGGCTCTATTAATATGCTTTTTTATGGCCAGCCGCGGAGGAAGAAAATTGATCGGTGGACATGGGCAGTGGGAAATGGAAAGTGGGAAAGCGGGAAAGTGGGAAATGGGCCAGGTGAAGCTAATTTACAAAATGTGTAATAAACTTGGCCCGGTCGCAGCTTTATTTATATTAGTACCTATGCTTTGAGGCATATGTCAAAGTTCGCATTCATTTGGGCTTTTTATGGCATACAAACCTACAAACCTACAAACCTACATACCTTTCATGCATACAAACACACACTCACTCGTTTCGTTTGCTTTAACTTTATTGCTTTGTAAAGAACAACGAAAGAATAATGAACCCACAACATTTGTAATTATATCGAATGCAATCGAATCAAATCGAATCGAAGCAAATTCTATAAATAAACTGAATAAACTAATTGCATGCCTATAGCACTCTAATTACTAATACTCGATGACATTCTGTGTGTATATCCGTATCTGTATCTGAACCTGTATCTGCTGCCCCAACAAATCAACGATCTGTATCCGATCCGCAGTTATGTGACCATGGGTATAGATTTAGGTAATCTAGCAGCTCTGCGAACGTTTAGGGTGCTGCGAGCGCTTAAAACCGTAGCCATTGTGCCAGGTATGGAATCTGCATATGAACGTCCTATTAACTAGATTATAAATACTTATAAATTAATCAAATTATATATGTATATATGTATTCTTCACCCAATAAAATGTCCCACAAACAGGCTTGAAGACCATCGTCGGCGCCGTCATCGAATCGGTGAAGAATCTGCGCGATGTGATAATCCTGACCATGTTCTCCCTGTCGGTGTTCGCGCTGATGGGCCTACAGATCTACATGGGCGTGCTCACGCAGAAGTGCATCAAGAAATTCCCGCTGGACGGCTCCTGGGGCAATCTGACCGACGAGAACTGGGCCTATCACAATCACAATAAGTCCAATTGGTACTCCGAAGACGAGGGCATCTCATTTCCGTTGTGCGGCAATATATCCGGTGCGGGGTAAGTGCATTATCGATTGCATCCGATATTGATGGATATCCCATGCAGCTGGTTGCGCCTAACAATTATAAACTCTGTTGTGATCTATCCACTTTCCATGCCATCCCATCCGATGCTATCCAGGCAATGCGACGACGACTACGTGTGCCTGCAGGGGTTTGGTCCGAATCCGAATTACGGCTACACCAGCTTCGATTCGTTCGGATGGGCTTTCCTGTCCGCCTTCCGGCTGATGACACAGGACTTCTGGGAGGACCTGTACCAGCTGGTGTTGCGCGCCGCCGGACCATGGCACATGCTGTTCTTTATAGTCATCATCTTCCTAGGTTCATTCTATCTTGTGAATTTGATTTTGGCCATTGTTGCCATGTCGTATGACGAATTGCAAAAGAAGGCCGAAGAAGAAGAGGCTGCCGAAGAGGAGGCGATACGTGTAAGTAGACACCCAGACCAACTGCCCCAGACAACTGCAACAGCAACAGCAACTGCAGATGCAACTGCAACTGCAGCAGCAAGTGCTACGCAGTGGGACAAGAACAGACAACAGTACAGTACAGAACCACTAACTACTACCATACCGTACGAAAAACCATACACAACTACAACAGCTGTGGTAGATAATTTCAATTTCGATTGCTGCCGGAACTCGATCGAATATTGAGAATATCTACCCGTACCAATGACTCGATAACAGCAGCAACCACAACAGACTTGCTTTTTTCTTTTGTATGTACCATGTGAATATAAATATGAATATCAATATCAATATCAATATCAATATCAATATCAATATCAATATCAATATCAATATGATTATGAGTATGAATATGAATTTGAATCGACTACTCGTATGTATATCGTGTATCGTGTATCGTATTTCGTATATCGTATATCGTATGCCCTAATATCGTATGCTTTAGCTAACTGTCTATGAAACTTAATCAACTTATCAAAACTATCGCAACATCTTAAAAAACTACTCTGCCTATCCTGTACTTTTCAATCATTGTGCATAAAGTGTCGAGCTCGGTTCCGTCTGATACTGTCATCCAGTAACTGTTATAGGACCTGGTCCTAATCACGAACCATTTAGCTTTCAAAGTTCCTGGAACTTACCCTTTTCTATCTCTCCATGTATACTTATATATTCTATCTTGTATGTAAACTCTTTGGAGATATACTCGTACTTAATTATGATTTTAGTGCACCATTAGTTCCGATCCTGTCACTAATCACAAACGATTAACGGAAATAACAAAAGAAGAAATCAAATTACTCACAACCTATACTTACTATCTCTCTCTCTCTATATATATATAAATATCAATATAAATATGTATCAAATAAGTTCCAACCCTGAATCCAAAATCCTGACCCCTCAACCCATCCTATACCGAAACAAAAACTAAACCGCCCCAGCACAGCACCTTACTGTATGATTTTATTTGATCTGTGTACCTATCAACCATAACCGATCAAAGTAGTCTTGTAGTTTTCCTTTTCGTAATGTACCAGTTCCGAACCCCAATTGAGAAAACCCATTCCTAGCCTGAAAACGACCCAATACCAATCCTCCGGATGTGTGAGATTGCGGAGTGATGGGACTGTACATAATCGCTAATTGCCATACACAATTGTTGTAGGAAGCGGAAGAAGCTGCCGCCGCCAAAGCGGCCAAGCTGGAGGAGCGGGCCAATGCGCAGGCTCAGGCAGCAGCGGATGCGGCTGCCGCCGAAGAGGCTGCACTGCATCCGGAAATGGCCAAGAGTCCGACGTATTCTTGCATCAGCTATGAGCTATTTGTTGGCGGCGAGAAGGGCAACGATGACAACAACAAAGAGAAGATGTCCATTCGGAGCGTCGAGGTGGAGTCGGAGTCGGTGAGCGTTATACAAAGACAACCAGCACCTACCACAGCACACCAAGCTACCAAAGTTCGTAAAGTGAGCACGGTAAGTATTCCGAGCGCAGGCGCAGCATTTTTCTTTACCTTCCTTTCCATTCCAGTATTTTGTGTTCCATTCCGTTCCATTCCGTACCGTTCCGTTGCCTTCTTTTGCGTTCGATTCCATTTGACGAGCTTCCGTTTCTGTTTCCGTGTTCGTTTCGTTTTCCTATTCCGTTTCTCCATACAAATCCTATTCGTTTCTATACTGCTATCGGTTTCTTAAGTTTCCGTTTAGCTTTTTGCAATTTGGGCTCTACTGTACCCAATGTCGTTAGACCTATGTAGATGTGTTAACTGTACTTGAATTGTGTTTGGTTGGCCAGACGGCCCCCTCGATTATTATATACATACATATATGCATATATGTTGGCTTGAGTTGCTTTTGGCCTCGGTTAGGTTGATTTTGCGTTGCGTTTTCGTTATTCTAATCGACTCCCCTGCAAGGGTCTTGTCTTCCGATCGCTGCCTATCGATCCCCGATCACTGGGCTCCACTTTCAGCTTGCGTTGCAGCTTCGAGCCCCTCTAATAGCTATCGATTAATTGCGTCGCCGCTACAGTAAAAGCTACAGTTATAGTTACCGTTACCGCTATCGTTACATTGCCATTGCATTGTTATCGAACCCCCCGAGTTCGAGTTATCGCCTATCATTTTGTATCTTTTCTCGTCGATTTCTGTTGGATTAGTTTGATCATTATGTTGGATCTCTCCCTCTTTTGATTGGATCGTACATTTCGTGCCTTATATGCTGTATAAATTTACCCGTATGATCATGCAACTAGATATTGAATCCTTTCATACCAGTATATGGACATAGTGTTAGTGAGTGTCAATATGTATGTATGTACTTTGACCTTTTTACCTATCTCTATCTATCTATAACTTTTTCCTTAACTCGAACTCTTTAATTATTCTTCGGTTTTAGTTTCCCACTATGATTTCCGTTCGTAATGTGCATGCGAGTGCCTGTGTGTGCGTGATTGTAGGTGGGATATAAATATGTAGATTCCCAGATGATTTTCCATTTGCCTAGCTTCAAATTTGAATTTGTTTTGAGTTTTGTCCTTACTTTCCAGTGATTTCGTAATTTCCCTTATCATTTTGGTTTCGATCTTGGTTGGGTCATTGCTCGGAATGCTTTAGGTAACATTGAAAACTCCTTATCAAAGTATATACATACATATATTATGGATGCTTTGACAATTGGCTTGGTACCGCATTCTGCAACGCTAAGAGAACCGATAAAAATCATAAGCTTCAGATTCGTCAGCTTGGCTTGACTATTGGACCCGCGCTTAAAGGCTTTGAACCAATGCAAAAACCACTGCGCTTTTCGGTTTTTGATTTGACTTGATTTTCGACTAATGTTTTTGATTCGATTTCGGTTGAAATACATACTATCCTCGATCCTTGGCCTTAGCCGCCGATCAATGGTTTCTTTGAGTTGATGTTGAGTTCCTGTTCCGATATAATTTTTCGTTGAACGTTCCGTTTTGATATTGTACAATAGAGTTTCGGATTTGATAATTTCTGTGGCTGCATAACCATTGCATGCATTGATCGAACGTTACATTTCCCGTTATAGCATCTATAAATGTATAACAATTAAAACAGTTGACACACGCCACAATCAAATTCCGAAAATTAGAATCCATTGATTGGAGAAAGTTGCCACTTGTGCCCGTAGCACCAGATGGAATAGAATAAAATTGAATCAAAACGAATCGAATACAATCGATCACTACCTATCGGGCGAGCGATAACCAATTGCGATAACCATCGAATTTTCTGTTTATCGCTAAGCTAGTCATGTACCTCTCACGAAACACGGACTTTTTGGCATATGGCAAGCGTTTGCTTTTCAGCACAGCTACACTTACACAACATACGCGCACAATTGGAGGATCTCCGCGATAACCGATAACCAATAGCCGATGGAAAGCGGTCCCCTAAGTCAAGCAGCAATCGCTCGGGTGTTGAAAAACATGTTTTGGCTTTTCCGTTTAAGTTCTGAGCCCGCCAACACAGCAATGGACCGCCTTAGATACCTAAGAAATTAAAACACTATTTCACACGATATATTCCTAACCGATATACTGATTGATAACTCGCTATCGCTATCTCGCTCGCTCGCTAGCTCGTTCTAACCAACCATCAATTTTGCTCAGGGCAGCCTCAGATAGTTTTCGATGAGAGCAGAAACTATTTGGGATTGACCGTTGATCGTATATCGATAAGTCCCCAGTTGCCTCAGGTAGGTTGCTCTCTCTCTCTCTCTCTCGCTCCTACTCTCTTTCTCTCTCTCTCCCACACACACACTCTTTCTCTCTCCAACTTTCTCTCTGTCTGGCTCTGTTAAACCAACCAAAGCGAACTCACACAGACAAGAAACAAAACACGCGTACACACCCAAAAACTGAATTCAAAGTCTGATTAGGACGCAAGGCAGAGCCTGGTTCAATGAAATCCGTCCAGACATACCGAGAAGATGATATAGATCCCTATTTTCGATTCGTTAGCCGCCCCTTTTGCCATGCCCCGCTGAGTATGCAACGAAAAAAGATATCGAAAGCGCAGTAGAGTTGTGATTTGAAACTAGAAATGCATCCGTACGAAGTTTGGAAGAGATTTGCCTAGAGTTGATTGTAGAACTTACCGATTAACACTTGATTCTAATTTTAAATTAATTTTCGTTTTCATTATTGAGCCGGCTTTTACCGCCAGTGGGACAGATTTTCCCGATCGACGTTTGTTGAAATTTTTTCGTTTTCCGTATTGTTCCATTGAAGTTTTCTCTTTTGTTGGTTGATATGATTCTTGATCTAAGAACTGTATAAGTATATAACCCTGTTTGGAACATTTTAGTTATTTAGTTCTCCAACCCCGACCCTTAAATATCTAGCTAAACGAATTAACTTTTTAATCAAACGCTACGCTGAAGTAGAACTGAAATCACACCACAAATTTTAAACTTAAATCAACCGTTCACCAAACTACTAAATGTAACATAGTTGCTATCTTATCATGTCAAAAGGAACACATACATATTAACACAATATGTACACATACAGAAACACACTCACACACAAAACACACGTTATTCTCACAACTAAACGATCCAAGTAATAAATTTTCCTTTAAATCGTAGACAACCAAACCAAATAATTAATGCCAAGCCCAAACAAAAAAAGTTTTTGTACAAAATATAAATATACATTTATCCATAGATAATAAAATCGCAATCGAGGAATATATATATTTTATTTGATTCATTTTCTTTTTCTTCTTCTATTTATACTTTGTTTGTACAACAAATGAAAAATGAAAACGAACCGAAAAAAAACAAAACTTAGACATCCTTATCCTTACCTGGTTCACCGTTTAACATACGCAGGGGATCACGTAGTTCTCACAAGGTAAGCGCCCAATACACACACACACACACACACTCGAACCGCCTCACACAGATACACCGTCCACTAACACAGACACGGATTTGCGTTATACACACATACACCACACATCATCGGCCATGCGGATCTTCAATCCAAAACCGGGAAATTGGCCATAGATCATCAGGGATCACAGTTCACAAATCACGAATCACAACAGCCACACTCGTCGATCATCTGAGACTGAAAGTCACCGTCTTAGTCTTAGCCAAGTAATCGTATCTCGTAGGCAGTTGCTACCGTACAGCGTTTAGAACATACATACTCGTATATAGTTTTCGGATCGGTTTCCATTCAACACCGAACGATGTCCTTGGTTCATCAGCCTCAACAACTACACATTTATGCGACTAGTTAGCGTAGCATCCGATCTGAAACATCTGTAGTACCCGATCATCTTTGGATACGAGAGTCATATGTGGCACTAACCATATCGATAAGCTTTCGCATTTGCATTACCATAACATAGCCATACTCACATAGTCATACTCACCTAATCGTCTATTACTGTCTACATGTTTTTATGGTTTTCTACTCTTCGATAATTGTGTTTCCTTGTTTGGCCTTGTTTTGTGTATCGCTGTATCTTCATATCCCTCAATATATATATACTGTTATATATGTATACTATCGTGCATATCCATCTATAACGTATAGTCGTCTAACTAACTGTACTGCTCTTAACTGTACTCGGTTGTAAGTGTGTCTGTCGCTGTGTACCTGTCCTCTGTACCTCCTCTGTACAACTGTACCATTGTACCATTGTACCATTGTACACTGTACACCTGTACGTACACCTGTAAACCTGATTAGCTTAATCTCAGCAGTGGGCTTCGAAGGGAACAGTTCTCGTCCGGATGTCACTCATCTCGCGGTCACTGTTACGCGGTCACTGCCACAATCGCAACCACTATCACCGCTCACTATCACTGCCACGATCACCCTCACTGTCATGTCTCGTTGTGCATTCTTATGATCGTTTTGCCCTTTGATTTATTACCCTATCAGTTTTATTTGTTTTGATACTTTGGTTCTCTGTAAGTATTACGTCTACACGTATGTATACGCAAAATCACAATAAAATATCTTAAAAGCAACCAATGAACCCAATAATCCTCTGACGTCTGACTGTGGTCCGTTCTCACTCTATGTTGTTTTACCAGCCCTAGTACATCCGGAATCCGCTCAGATATTGCAATCTGAAGTGATTTCGTGGCCAGATCATTTGATTTGTTCTTCCGCTCTTGATTTTGTATTGTTGTCTATAATTGCTCATTTCAATCACATCGTTAACGAGTCTAATATAGCGAAGAATACCCCGCGTCATAACTCTCACCACTCTCGGCAAATACCACCTTATACCTACTCCTACTACTGCTCTCTGCTGTATAACTACTTTGTAATAACTCTAATTACGAGTATATATCAATAAATATATATAATATACATTGCTGTGTGGCTTCACTGAATGCGCGAGTGGGTGCGTGTGTGTGCGAGTGTGCAAGTGAATGCCAGAGGGCCAAAAGCAGATGAACTAACCTCACCCAATTCCATGTCCATGTAACCATGTCCAGTACACGATACGGAACGGACGTGGCCGCTTTGGTATACCCGGTAGCGATCGCAAGCCATTGGTATTGTCAACATATCAGGATGCCCAGCAGCACTTGCCCTATGCCGACGACTCGAATGCCGTCACACCGATGTCCGAAGAGAATGGGGCCATCATAGTGCCCGTGTACTATGGCAATCTAGGTGAGTTGATGTGCTGCGATGCCCATTAAGCGCAGGACAGTAACATGATTTCCTTACAGGCTCTCGGCACTCATCGTATACCTCGCATCAGTCCCGAATATCGTATACCTCACATGGCGATCTACTCGGCGGCATGGCCGTCATGGGCGTCAGCACAATGACCAAGGAGAGCAAATTGCGCAACCGCAACACACGCAATCAATCAGTGGGCGCCACCAACGGCGGCACCACCTGTCTGGACACTAATCACAAGCTCGATCATCGCGACTACGTAAGTACCCCGCCTAAGTACCGCCCTACTTACAGATGATCGATTGTTATCGATTTAACCATAACCAACCGACTATTTCGATAAATACAGGAAATTGGCCTGGAGTGCACGGACGAAGCTGGCAAGATTAAACATCATGACAATCCTTTTATCGAGCCCGTCCAGACACAAACGGTGGTTGACATGAAAGGTAGGATATGATCGATATAAGCTCCAGATTAAAATATGTATATGCGATTAGTATTATGTTTCGAAGGATATATATTTAATCATTGACTTTCTTAAAGGTAAAATCGATTTCATATTTTATGTAGGTAATGCCAATATACGTGTATATTTTCAATGCCTAACGATAAATGCAATTATTCCGATTACACACACGATAACCACCCATTGCTTTTGGCTCCTTTCAGATGTGATGGTCCTGAATGACATAATCGAACAGGCCGCTGGTCGGCACAGTCGGGCAAGCGATCGCGGTGGTAAGTGGTTTGATACACGCTTGCCGATATCTGTAATTGTTTACTGTCGATTAATCTCCATTCCGTTCATTCTGTACATTCTTGCATCCCAATCGATATCGATCGTCGTCTCTTTTGTGTTAATCTTACATGTGCATTGTTCGATTTGGTTTTCGTTTCCGTTTCCTGTTGCGTTATCATGTAAATACAATATTGTAAAAGAGCCTTGCCAGAACGCGGGGAATAAAGATTACCAGTCAATTTTCCCCAACAATTTCTTCTCTTTTCAACAATTTAAATTTTTGGCTTTACAAAAAAACAGCATAATAGCTTAAGATCATCTTCAGACCAATTTCTTAAAACGAAAATAAATAGGAAAAAAACAAATGGAGTGACAGTTTCATTGACCTGGTCATCATGGATATCCTGAAAAAAGATTTAATTTAATTTGCCCTCATGGTTTATGCATTTCATTTTGCATTTTGATTGCGGTCATGTTTTGATTTTATTGGTTCGCATGCGTTTTGTGACCACGCCTGGCCGAGCCCTTCGGCCAATTGATTGATGGACTGATGGCTGAAGCGTATGTGCCAGTGTGTCCTGCTCCTAGAGCTCGCATGCGGCCTGCATCCTGTGCATCCCGTGCATCCCTCCATTGATAACTGATAGCCGATAACCAATAAGCAATATCCGATAGCCCCACTTCCGCCGGCGAAGAGCGAACGATGCGTTGCCTTTGTTTATATATATTTCACCCATTGCATTATCCTTTGAGTTCTGTTCTGCATACTAACTCCTCTCGCGTGCATACCTATATATATATACATATATATATATATATAAATATTTTTGATTTCTCTTTTTAATTTCTTTGTTTTAAGCTGAAAAAAAAGCAAAACTAATTTTATATATATACCTATGCATCTGTATCCAAACATATATATATATATACTCCTACGAATGACTTCTTTGACTCGTCCATTTTATTTAATGCCGTTGATGCTAACAGAAGAAAGCGAACAAGCAAAAATGACAAAACCAATACAGCAAATGTTTAAAACAAACAAAAACAACAGTCCGTTCGAAAACTTTAAGAAGTGCAGTTAGCAAGCTACACTTACACAGCCAAACAGCCACACAGCCACACAGCCACACACCCACACACCCACACACCCATATATAATTAGAGTTTTTTCTTCACACACACATACACACGCGTACTGCGGAAGAGCAGGCGCTCTCTTAAGCCTTTCTCCGCTTTTTCTCCCAGAAACTTAAGGAACTCGCATTTTGCACGCTGCTGCCGCTCTCACCCACACCCACACACAGACACTTAACACACACACACACACACTGAGCAGTCGGAGAGGTGACGAAATCTCCTTTCCTGCCAGTCACGACAGTTTGTCGTTACGAAGGCTGCTCCTTCGAGAGGCTCAATTAGACAAAATCTTTCAAAAATATTCTAATCAAATTCAAGTAAATCGATTAAGATTTCGATTTTCCTCCCTTGTTGGTTACAATGCTAAATGTTTTACCTTTCGTTACCTATTTTTTTAGTGCATGCCTTAACTAGTTACTTGTATATTTTAGAGAACTGCCTAACTAGATAAATAATTATCTTTTTTAAGTACATTTTGTCGTATTTGCTAGTTATTTTGAATTTTGGCCTTATAGAGTGCATAAGAAACAACAGTATATTTGTTAATACTAGAGCATGCTTTTGTTGATCAGTTCGTAGATCATTATTTAGTCCAACCACATTCACTCTTATCTAATAATTTCATGATTATAAGCAATACGCTTAGAACTAATTTAACTGGTAATTGAAGCGCCGAGCAACGATTGTATTGGAATATGATTCGAGTAGTATTTAATTTGTGACTTTTCAGAGTGTCCGTATGGATTCCGATGAAGGGGAAATAACCTATCCCAGCCGAAAGTCAAAAAGTAGTTAGTTATCAGAATCAGCCGTATATAGATCTCGGACTAGCTTTTAGTAGAGAAGTGCCGACATCGATTAGCTGAACCCCAAATTGGCGTTTAAATCGTCAAGTGCCAAAGCCAAGATATTCCTAACGTAATGGTGGCAAAAGGTTGAAATGTATTAGCTTTAATGTAGCAATTTTACAACGATGGATTTTGTTGAAATTAATTTCTATATAATCATTTAAAATGTGTTGTACTCAAAAAGCTGGAAGGATAGTATATTTTTTAATATAGTAATTGATAGCTTGCCAGCCAGCTCTACACATGAATATCTATCATTTACAGCCAAGTAGTTCAGTTAAGTTGATACCTATATAGTACCTTTAAAATTGATTAAAATTTGCAATCCTACGTACAAACTTTTCGTTTTCGCAATGTGCAAAGTGCAAAGCAAGAATTGAGCATCAGTATCTCAAAGCCAAAGCCTCTCTTTCACACAAGACACAAACTTTGAACCGTTTGAACCGCTTAACGAATAATATCCAATGCAATGAGCTTCAACAAACTAAAACAGCAATACAAAAAAAAAAAAATAATTACAATAAATTAAAAACAAAAAATACAAAAAAAAACAAAAAATGAAATCGAATGAAAACTATCTAAAGTAAAAGCAATCTGGCTGAGTCAAAGTTGGTCAAATCACCACTAATAACAAATTTTTGTATGGTTCAGTCTCCGTTTACTATTTCCCAACAGAGGACGATGACGAGGATGGGCCGACGTTCAAAGACAAGGCACTCGAAGTGATCCTCAAAGGCATCGATGTGTTTTGTGTGTGGGACTGTTGCTGGGTTTGGTTGAAATTTCAGGAGTGGGTATCGCTCATCGTCTTCGATCCGTTCGTCGAGCTCTTCATCACGCTGTGCATTGTGGTCAACACGATGTTCATGGCGATGGATCACCACGATATGAACAAGGAGATGGAGCGAGTGCTCAAGAGTGGCAACTATGTGAGTACTATCTTACACTCCACATATGATATTTACAATATCCATACAACATTTTCTTCCAGTTCTTCACGGCCACCTTTGCCATCGAGGCCACCATGAAGCTGATGGCCATGAGCCCCAAGTACTATTTCCAGGAGGGCTGGAACATCTTCGACTTCATCATCGTGGCCCTATCGCTTCTGGAACTCGGACTCGAGGGTGTCCAGGGTCTGTCCGTCTTGCGTTCCTTTCGATTGGTAAGCCTCGCTTCGTTACTGCAACTCCATTAGTCTAGTCCTAAGTTAGTTGTAAGTTACTACGACTCTAATCTCGAACTTTAGCAGGCAAAACAATGTCGTGGCATCCGCGCTAATCGAAACGTAATTAACTCATACTCGTGCTCGTATAAAAATCCCTTTTCCTTTCCTTTTGACCCGCCAATTTGCAGCTGCGTGTTTTCAAGCTGGCCAAATCCTGGCCGACGCTGAATTTGCTCATATCGATTATGGGCCGCACTGTCGGCGCCCTCGGCAATCTGACCTTCGTCCTGTGCATTATTATCTTCATATTCGCGGTCATGGGCATGCAGCTGTTTGGCAAGAACTACACAGGTACTTTAGGAATACCTCCAGAGCCTCCAGAACCTCCTGATCCTAAACCAGATCCGTCCATCCACTCCCAGATCCAAAATCGATAACCAAAGGACCCGAATTCAAAAAGCAAAGTTCTAGCGTGCAATGATACTATTTTCTTAGTGCAACCTTTCTCCAACTTTTTGCCTCCAACTTTTTCAACTTACATACGTTTTTTGACTCTATATGCTCCTTATCTATACTAATTCTTAGATATAGTCTTGAAAATACACCTACGTAAGACCAAGAATTCGCCAAATCCGAGAACACGTTTAGAGAGCCACGCTTTGGGCACGGTTTTATCTTAAGTTTACCACACTTCAGTTTGATTTTAGCCTATATTTTTACGATTCTGCTTTTGCTGCCAATCAAAAACTATCAAGAAATTATAGCGGAAAATCATGCCCGGACTATGTATGTCTGCTTTACCATTTTTTCCTAGAGAGATCCTTAACGCATTTTAAGCGAATGTTACGCTATAAGACTCCTTTTATAGGACTGGAAATGAAGTAATCCTAAGTAAGAGTGATATTACGTTAACCTATACATATACATATAGCAAGTACTTAAGCGTTTATGGGGCTCAAATATCATTGATATCGGTGATATAAATTGATATTTTACCTTAACCTTTAAATTGATTGTTTTTTGGATTAATTCTATATAACCTAAATACGACTTTTTTCCACTATATTTTCCTAATGCTTTGCCCGGCTTTCTAAACAAACCAACCAAATCGAATCAAATCCTAACTAAATAAACGACATAATCGATTAACCAATCTAATTGAATCAACTTCCCATACACCAATTGCGAATGATCCCCCAAAAATAAACCAAAATCAAATCGAATCAAATCAAATCCAATCCAATCGAATCGAATCGAATCGAATCGAAATCAATTCGCAAACTGCAGCTGCGTGTATTTAAATTGGCCAAATCTTGGCCAACACTTAATTTACTCATTTCGATTATGGGACGCACCATGGGCGCTTTGGGTAATCTGACATTTGTACTTTGCATTATCATCTTCATCTTTGCGGTGATGGGAATGCAACTGTTCGGAAAGAATTATCATGGTAAGTGCAAGATCGATCGCATCCCCAACTATCATACCAGACTTTATTCGATTTGTGTGTTATGTGTGTTTCTGTTCACTAAATGTACGTAATCGTAATCGTAATCGTAATCGTATTCGTGTCTATGTGTCATGGGAACCATTAATCCCAGTAATACCCATTGACTTAGACCCACCTGTCTGTATGTACTGCTACTGCGTTGTTTGTGCCCACCAAACAGAGGGAATCCAAATAGATTAGAACAAGTTTATGATATATACCATACATTTGGATTCCTTCGAGAGATATATAAGCAATATCATCGTACCATGCCACCTTATAATTTAAATCACATCCAATGAGTTTTCGTTACTTTTGCGGCCTGCTTAGCTCATCAGTCCGTGTATCCGAATAGAAACCAAGCCCCATCCTAAGCAATCCAGCATAGTCGATCTCTAGCGACTATAAGAATGGTTTATGATTTACTTGGAGCTTAAGATCTAAAGATCATTGAGTGCCCGTGTCCTCCGTAAGTACTCCTGCCAGCGAAAGTGCGACAACTATCTATTCTCCTAGCTAATTTACTCCAAGCTCGTCTATTTGATTTTTTCCTTCCTAAGCATTATGTATATGCGATCGCAAGCGTAAACCTTATATAGCTACACACATTTGTAGCTCTAGCCTGAAGAACTCAAAAAAAATCAAATGATGTTGATGGAGATGAGGCGTGCGATACTTTTCGGTTTCCTCTTTTTCTTTTTGTGTACGATTTTCTCGCATTTTACCTTGTACCACACCGTTTTTTGTGAGTGCCCGCTGCGCTGAACACTTGTTGCACACGCTTTTGTATGTGGCTTGACACCAATCCAAACCAAACAAAACCAAAGCAAATCGAACAGCAAATAGAACACCAATTGAAACTGTGTCCAAATATCCAAATATCCAAACATAAACTATAGAAAACAAAGCGAGCCAGTAACCGTTGCTAAACCATCCCAAACTATCACCAGATCACAAGGACCGCTTTCCGGATGGCGACTTGCCGCGCTGGAACTTCACCGACTTTATGCACAGCTTCATGATCGTGTTCCGGGTGCTCTGCGGAGAATGGATCGAGTCCATGTGGGACTGCATGTACGTGGGCGATGTCTCGTGCATTCCCTTCTTCTTGGCCACCGTTGTCATCGGCAATCTTGTGGTAAGTATTCGATAAGGCGGCTGCTTCTAAACGATACAGCAGCCTGCTCCTACCCATGAATGTGAACGCATTCCAGCCGCTAACTAATTGATGTCGTATACTTGCAGGTACTTAACCTTTTCTTAGCCTTGCTTTTGTCCAATTTTGGCTCATCTAGCTTATCAGCGCCGACTGCCGATAACGATACGAATAAAATAGCCGAGGCCTTCAATCGAATTGGCCGATTTAAAAGTTGGGTTAAGCGTAATATTGCTGATTGTTTCAAGTTAATACGTAACAAATTGACAAATCAAATAAGTGATCAACCATCAGGTGAGAGGACCAACCAGATCAGTTGGATTTGGAGCGAAGGTTTTTATCCACTTGTTTTCCAATTACTAAACTACTTTTAATTATATGATACTCGTAATACTCGTATATTGCCAACGATATAATTGCGTATACCGTTAACGTTAACTTCAACTCACTATTGGCCAGTAATTGAATTGCGTAATCGATCTAAAACCAATATCAGTATCTAAATCAATTACAAATACCAAAAATCAAATCAAACCCAATTCGCATTCTGTATACTACTTGTAAAAGGAAAAATCCCCAAACTAAAAATACGTTCTTAGCTGACAATTTGCAAATTCTCTTTTAGTTAGTTTCAAGTATACCTCTCTCCTCCCCACCCTCTAGACCTAGACCTAGACCTTTAACCTCGACCTCGACCTCAGCCTCAGACTCAGCCATTCAAACCACTCACCAGAACATGTATCTGTAAAGCCAAAAAGTCTCATCCTGGTATTCATGTCGATCGAGAGATTGCTTCCATTTCTTTGGTTTGTTTGTATCGGTTCCCGTTCGATTTGAACCTAAGTGTTGTTGTTCTTCAGCCGGTCACTGATCCTCCGACCTCTGACCTCTGACCTCAGACCTCCTCTGACCAATGTGAGTCGCGCTGAGGGAACTGTGCCGTGCCGTGCCATTTCCGATCACATCATACCCAACAAACAACTAAAACAAATCGTAACCGTAACCGTAACCGTATCCGTCATAATCTTTAGCATTACTTAGATAGTCTGTATTTAGCTGAACCGAAAGTAACAGTATCAGTATCAGTACCAGTAATCCAAAAACAAAGTATATTGTGTACTCTTATACGTAATTTCCTTAGATACATATTATTCAAGTTTCTAAACATCTTATAAACTAGTTTGATTCTCGTCGTCAATACTGTTAGCAATTGAATATTTATGACTTTGGTTGAGTTCCTTGAATCTAGCTTAAAATTAGTAAGCCTTGTTTTATCTCACCCTTTTGATTTCGGACCTAGGTTAATGGTTTTGGTTTTGATTTTGGTTTCACAACAACCACTTCCCCACATCCTTGTACATTTGCATTTTCAATACTCCTCGCTGGCATCGCAAGCGGAGATTAATTGGCCGAGCCGAAACGAAAAAGATTTCAATATTTCGAATAATAAGCAACTCCCACATGGCAAATTGAATTATGTGTCTAGATGACATTACCGAAAACGAAACATAAATAAGCGAAAACAGTATTAGACTCGCATTGTAATGTGGAATTATATAAATTGAAAGTAAAACAGTGGATTTGATCCTTCATAGTGTTATGAACTTTTCTTACTCTCGTTATTCGAATTTTTATTTGTTCGATTTACTGTCTGTGTATTAGTAATATGTATGGATTTTTCTTTAAACCTTAGCAACTCGAATCATCTGTCACCTTAAGTTACGTCCATTGACTGCCGCTCAGTGGAAACAGTATGTCTCCACTGATGCCAGCTAGTGGAAACAATTTGGTTATTTACGGCTCACCAGCTTATTCAATTAATTGATCAGTTACGTTCATTAGTTGGCATATCTGGTGCGGTTGCGGTGGAAACGCCCGAACCGCCCACTGTTGCCGAGTAGTGGAAACACTTTAGTTTAATTCTCAACAGCGATGCGGCAAGCAGCGCACAAAAAGAACTGCTTGCCCATTGATGCTGGCTAGTGGAAACGCCTTAGTTACGTTTTGCTCACTAGTTTATTGAGTTCATTGATCATTTTGCGATTTGTGTTGTTCGCTGTTGTGTTGTGAGCGTTCCACCTCCTCCGTTCGTTTCCAGACACTAACATCAACCCAAGCAAGCACACGACACCTTATACGAAACAAGATCCATTCAATGTGAGCCACTGACACCTCCACAAACCACTAAAACGAACCGCGATGACGCTGATTAAGTGTGTGTTTGTGTTTCTTTTCTGTGTCCTTATCGATTTAAAAAAATTTGATACCAAAATTAAGTATTAATCGTAATATCTATCTTCATTCTTTTTCATTTAAAATGGCTTGTCATGATTTCCCATAAAACATCAAATTCAAAAATTCAAAAAATCAACCAAAATTCGAATCGGCCGACGTAACGAACAACGCTTAAACCAAATCGAATCTCGACTCATCCCAAATCGACTTTAATCAAATTGAAAAATTCAAATCAACCAAAAACGATCGACAAACAACCAACAACAACAACAACAACTTTAATGCGAACGGCAACTGCTTGTATGAATTATGAATTCGTTTCGCTATTTATGATTTCCCAACATCGATAATCGATAACCGATCAACAATCGTCATTGCCCATCCGTACAACTCAATAACAACATATATATCTATATAAATGCCATACCTCTGTTACGTTACATATGTATATATCGAACCGATTATGTAAACACACTATCTATAAACCTATTACGATCGAATATGGGATACGAAAGGCAAAGGCGTTTGTCGTTGTATATCTGCAGAGCATGGTGACAACGAACTGGAGCTGGGCCACGACGAGATCCTCGCCGACGGCCTGATCAAGAAGGGGATCAAGGAGCAGACCCAACTGGAGGTGGCCATCGGGGATGGCATGGAGTTCACGATACACGGCGACATGAAGAACAACAAGCCGAAGAAATCCAAATATCTAAATAACGCAACGGTAAATACAATCCATTCGAGCGCGAATCGCAAGTTATCGATTTTGAATTTCAACTGAAACTTGAGCTTGGGAGCACTTTCCTTTCCTTTCATTTAATTATTATTTATTTATTTTTGTTTCTGTTGGTGCTCGAGCTCAAGTGCACAATACAGTCGCCTATATATGTATTGATTTGTGATTACTAACCAACCCGATTCCCATACACTATTGAGTAATAATATACATATATAATTACCAGTACTGCCTCTACTACTCCTCCCAGAAATACTTTGTTATCGAATATTTCATATAACATTTTTGTAACGACAAAAAATTGATTTACATTATTTGTTTTATTTCTCTTTTTCGTTCATTAAATCGACACTTTTTCTTGTTACATATAACTGTCTATATGTGTATTCACCATCCAATCACTAACAAAAAAAAAAAAAAAAATGATTGAAACTCAACCAACCAACCCACCCAACTGAAAACGAAATAACGAAACACATGAACTGCAATCTCGCTAAAACAAAAACAAAAACAAATACCAAAATATCTATACCAATATATATAAATATATATATGTATAACTATAACTATAACTATACAGATGATTGGCAACTCAATTAACCACCAAGACAATAGACTGGAACACGAGCTAAACCATAGAGGTTTGTCCTTACAGGACGACGACACTGCCAGCATTAACTCATATGGTAGCCATAAGAATCGACCATTCAAGGACGAGAGCCACAAGGGCAGCGCCGAGACGATGGAGGGCGAGGAGAAGCGCGACGCCAGCAAGGAGGATTTAGGTCTCGACGAGGAACTGGACGAGGAGGGCGAATGCGAGGAGGGCCCGCTCGACGGTGATATCATTATTCATGCACACGACGAGGATATACTCGATGAATATCCAGCTGATTGCTGCCCCGATTCGTACTATAAGAAATTTCCGATCTTAGCCGGTGACGATGACTCGCCGTTCTGGCAAGGATGGGGCAATTTACGACTGAAAACTTTTCAATTAATTGAAAATAAATATTTTGAAACAGCTGTTATCACTATGATTTTAATGAGTAGCTTAGCTTTGGTAAGTCAACTACAAAATTAAATTAAATTAAATTAAATTAAATTTATCGAGAAAAAATAACCTTTAAAGAAATACTATTAATTCAAAAGACTCTAAAGCAGGCTCAAGACTCTTGTTTGCCATTTCGATTGTTGCAAATTTGTGTCATTTGCTTTTTTAAAATGCTAAAAACGCAAATCGTAGCTTGCAACAGATCACTAAATTTATCAATTTAATTCAAAAATCAAAAAGCATTCAAAATAAGCAAAACAATTGAATATGTAGTTAATCAAGCCATGCTTAAACTTTACCAAAGTTGATTGCTTCATTCAAAACAAAAACCCCCCACCCGACCCAATTTTTAAGTTCGATCCCAGAATTTATCCAGTATAGCATAGTTTTAGCGTAGACCTTTTCCGATTTAATCTGATTTTTTTGTTCAAGTACCCAAAACCGATGGCACTTCTTGCTTTACGTCCCAATACAAAGCTGATAAAGATTTTCCATCGGCCTTAACCTTAAATTAAATGTTATACCCCACTTTCCAAAAACTGAGAGAAGATACTATGTATTTTGGTAGCTTTATTGGTTTGCCTCTTATGCCTAGGCACATTCCTGTCAAACGGCTTGTGTCTCCGCGTGAGATCGCAAACCTTAGTTCGAGATCTACTGGATTACCTTGTAGATCGGCTAGTGTTAGTTTTAGATGTTCCAGTATACCTAGATATTTGATATAGAACTAGATGTAGACGCTTTGTGCGTATCATTTCAAGAATTTTGTCTTCAATTTCTTTGAAAATTTTTCTTTAATTGCGTTTGACTTTAATTTGTCCGCCCAAGAAGAAGATCAGAACAAAAAGAGGAAAAAACAATAAAAGAAAAAACAAAAAAAACCAAAAAAGAGGAACACCAAGAAGGAAAAGCCGACTGTTGTACAGCAATACAGCAACGCTTTAAATACCATTTTAATACTCATTAATGTTATATAGCTTCTTATACTGCTTCTAGATAATTGTTAAACTCGTTCTCGTCTAATGTTACCTCATACTCACCTAACCACTCTATAACGCCTATGTAAATGTCCATGTGTTTCTTCTATGAATACGCAACACCAACGAATCAACGTACCACCGACTCTTCGAATACTACGAAATCCCTCCTCGAACTGGAACAGGCATTAGAAGATGTACATCTGCCACAAAGACCCATACTGCAGGATATTTTATACTATATGGACAGAATATTTACGGTTATATTCTTCTTGGAAATGTTAATCAAGTGGTTGGCGCTCGGCTTCAAAGTGTACTTCACCAACGCATGGTGTTGGCTCGATTTCGTGATTGTCATGGTAAGTCCACCGGTTACCCAAGTAGATCGCTCCCCAATCAGCTTTCGGACCTCTATATTTTGTTTGCTGAACGTATCGAAACCGTATAAAACTTAACCAACCAAACCACAAGACCCTGGACCGAAATGAATTGCGTTACTTTAAGACGATTTAAGACTTTTCAGTTAAGCCTTTAGTCTGTATGCCTTATCCCCGTCCCGAAATCGCTGTGTACTGCTTAAGGCAGCAAGACAGAACTCTTGAGAAACCAGCTCATCCCGAGTTTGTATCTAAACTGTATATTGAGAACCGTTGTATGATATAAAGCCAAAGAACAAGTAACTAGTAAACAGTAAACAGTAACGAGTAAAGAGTAACCATAGGCTAGCATAGTTATTCACATTAGTTTAGTACGATAAGTCCCCTCTATACCTACATATATATACTCGTATATACATCATCCCTATAGACATAGCTTATCCAACTTTGAGTTTCGTTTTGAGTTACCCGCCAATCTAAATCGCCCATCTAGCTGTCGCTAATTAATTTGGCCGCGGTCTGGTCCGGGGCCGATGACGTGCCCGCCTTTCGCTCGATGCGAACTCTGCGCGCCCTGCGACCTCTGCGGGCAGTTTCGCGCTGGGAGGGCATGAAAGTAAGTAGCGTCCACCACAGCCTCTATCACTCTCTCTCTCTCTCTCTCTATCTCTCTCTCTCGCTGTCTCTGTGTGTCTCTCTCGCTCTTTCTACTCCTTAAAAGTTCTAATCTAATCTCAGAATAAATTCCTATATATGTTTCTCGCTGTGTATCTTTCCCTCATTCGCATTCACTGTTGTCTCTATATGTGTGCGAGTGGGTGTGCGTGTGTGCGTGTATGTGTGTTCTAAGTATACAACTAATACTATTCAATAGCTATATACATTCGTTAAATGTTGTTGCTTCACTAATAAACTGAGTTCCTTAATTGCGGTCTATCTAAATGGCGAGCTCTACAATCTTCAATCACATGTCTATCAAAAACTGTTATACTTACAACCGCTACGATCTTCAGCTGGTTGTACACGGTGCAGCGGCTATTAGAATAAATGTAAAGCGCCGTTTGCAATTCACAAAGCGGTCGGGAGCTATTGGGGACCCACATTGATCGCAACTTCGTTGGCTAAGCGCTTTAATCCCGGCCTCCTAAATTGTAATACACACACTGAATACATGTGCGAGCAATGTTATTAATCACAGTCAATTCTCAATTTTGTGTTCTGACCATACATATATCGATAATTAAGCCATCTATGTGCGTGTGTATCTATGGGTGTACGTGGATTTCCTTCGCTCAATATGTGTGTGTTATACGCTACTATCCGTCCAAGCCGAATCGCTCACATTGCGCCCAGGGCAGCGCCATGCTAAGTGTTATACCGGCCTGTTCTGTACATTTTCTGCTGCCTGTTAATGTTGATGTATTTACTCCCACATATGTTTGTCCCTACCTACCAAATATATATATATATTTATACCATTCTCCCTATATACCCATATTGTTATTGCGTAAATGTAAAGTTAAAGTAAAATATACAAGCCAAATCAGCTCAACTGCAATATCTTCAAGAAGCTTTGTAGGCATTGTATTCCATTGCTGCCGTCAGCTTCAGCTTAGCTGCCTACATTGTATAACAGTAGTGTAATTATACGGTTATAGCTTAAACAAGTAATCTAGGACCATTGATACATACATAGGTCAGTCATAGCTTTTAAACTGTACTATATATAATATTTCTACGTATTTATTTAAATTAGAGATAGGATCAATACAAGCAACACGATTGGTCAGCTGACGTAACTGTTAAACGAGTACATCTCTGTAATAACTTGTGTATAAGTAGTTTGGTTCAATAACTAGCCATAGCCTAGCCATTGGTAGCGATACCACCTCCCCCAGAACCTCAAAACCCCTTGTACACTCCCTGTTGCCAAGTCCGAACCCCTAGATCGTTTGGTTGTCTTAGACAGTTAGTCCTAGTTAATCCCATCTCCAAAGCCACGTCCTCATGAACACAACGAATTTGAACCGGAACTGGACCCCTTCCCTCGCCACGGCCTCCAACTTAGCGGCACAGAACTATATCCATCTGTATAGGTGTATGTACATACCAAATGTATATCCCCATAATTGTTGCAAGCGAACTAAACAAAGAGGCCACAACTGCACTGAATTGTACAAACAAGAAGTAAAACAAACAAATGTATCCAAATATCCGAAAACTTCACGACGCTCAGTCGTTAGTGTATAGATATCGAAATCGTTTACTCGTATATGTATATATACTGTATATTCAACCACAATCAGTACAATCAGAACAACCAGATGTCGAGAATTCGATAGATCGCTCATACGCAGTGGTGGCAGTGTTTTACTTACAACAAACGACGCTCCAGTCGCGTCCCGTCTCACACCAACTGATATCGCTTGGTCCGGGCTAACTTAACTGAGCTCTTTTCCATCTGGGGCTTAACTCCCCCCATGACTAACTTTAGTCCAGTGCAAACTGGGATCCACAATACCCAATCGAGTCCGGCAGCAAAGTTTGAGCAAAAATGTGTCAACATAGAGACAGATCAAGACAGGAAAACCAAAAGCCTAAAGCCATTTTTCAATGAGAACCTAGTGATGAGGTCGCACGACTGCACAATGGACTCATTGAGGTCCCTGCATACGCCGCGACCAACACCAAATTCGTCATAAAGTAAAGTCTGTATATATTAGAAGAATCTATCATGGAACATCCATTCTCGATCTCTCGTCTATCGTTTCGTTTCCTCCATGGCGTATGCATGCCGAATGGGTCCATTGTGGAGTGTGGTGCGGCTGGTGGTGCAAACAATCGTTGTAGGAAATAATCGATTTAGACCGAGCTAGCTTAGATCCCAAAGTCATAGCACTTTCTGTATCTCTCTGGATGTGCCGTCCTTCCCCCCCGAAGACCCTTTGATATTGAGAAAGGACCTCCCCGATTTCAGTAATCCGTACTCGTACTCGTACTCGTATCGAACAACACACACACAATCAGCTCTCGTCTCTCTATGTATCTCTCACCCAGAGCAGTTATCGTTGTACCTACTACTATACCCTTGGATTGAACCGAAACTACTTCCAATACACATCGAACCAATCCGAAAACCAATCGTAAACGAATCGAACCCACAGTAATCTACATATACGTACTTTATATGCATATGTGTTAACCTGTTTTGTGTGTATGTGTCTACGTCTATAAGTGTTACCATCTATGTATTTGCCAGAATATATACATATAATCGTACAAACTATATAATGTATCAACTATCGTACTACACTAGGCTATTGTTTAAGAACATATTTTGTCTAAGACAGAAGAGCGCATTGGTAATATGCAAGTAAGTTCTCCGAACCCATAGGGCCCCTGCCACGCCCCGTCCCGCCCCATTTTGCCTTTGACCCCTTATGTCGAGCAGCAGCTGCAGCAACAAATAAAACAACAACGGCGCGGATTAATCTCTTTAAAGCTTATTTTCGTTAGACAGACAGAAACAAAAACTTGAAACCCAAAACTTAAAACTTAAAACCCAAAAACCTTATACCAAACCGAACAAAGTACCGAAAAAAGAAAGATCGATCACTTTTGCTTTATTTACAAAGAATCTCTAAGTATGCAAATAAATATGTTAAACTTGGCACTATTCGAACTATATCGAAACTAGGTATCGCTTATCAACTTCGTTGCTTCACTTGTTGGAGCTGGTGGTATTCAAGCCTTCAAGACTATGCGAACGTTAAGAGCACTGAGACCACTACGTGCCATGTCCCGTATGCAGGGCATGAGGGTACGTACTTTCCATACATACTCGTAACAACCCAATACCAAACCAATATCAATACCAAAATCAAATCAGATCAAATCGAAACTAATTACCACAACAATAATACTTACCAACAAACAAACAAACAAACAACTTCATCAATCAATATCAATATCAGTATCAGTATCAGTATCTGCATATCGTATCTCAATCCAGCAAATAGCGCCAAATCTCATCATAACTAATACTGGCGATTCCTTTACGCCGTCTTAACCTCTCTACTCGAACTCGTTAACACCAGCCATTCATTCCAAACTAACAGCAACCGATCAGAATTGTGTAGCTAGAGAAATTGAAACGTACATAGCTTTACAGTTACCCATTTGGATTGATGGGCTCATAACCATGATAATCTGCACCAGTGCGGCAGTTGAATTCATTTGTTGCATCCGTAATTTGTAAACCTTATGAAATTATCAAAATAATCGTAATTGATTGACTGATTAGATGCTACTTACCCAACAACTTACTCAAATCTCTCTCTCTCATCGATCAGCCGTACACAAAAACCACACTCCAAGTACTAGAGTTAATCTTAGCTATCGTTAATCGTTATTCTTATATACTTACTTATGCATATTGTTATAAATAATTAGACAACTATTTTGCCTTGCCTTCTCTCACACACAAGTTGCGTCTTGCTCGATCTCTTTTTCGCTCTCGCTAGCTCGCTCTGTCTATCTCTCTTTCTCTCTCTGTCTCTATTTTTTTTGTCCTACTATCCACATCCTTAATTGATCGTCCACTCGGCTCACAGTTAGAATATAATTGGCTCATCAAACTAAAGAAAAACGCTTTACTAGCTTCAATCGACGAAAATTGGTCGAGTCTTATGCCTGCCAAATGCTGTAGAACCGATCGAACTAATAACTAGAATTATCATCGTCTTATGTACCAACCACACCACTTTTGATTCTACTCGTACTTTAACCATCTCATCTAGTCACGTACTTAGTCTCTAGTTTAAGTTAACTCTTAGCTAATTAACAACTTCAATTTTGACATGTGCTTGCTTGTTTGCCAATGAACCGTATGCTGTTGCCCGTTGTGCTTACCTGTTATATATGTAGTGTTGTAAAGTAAACGGCTGCCTTGGCTTGGCTAAGAGTTGGGAAACGCACGCCGCCTGCAAGTAGTGTTGGTCAACACACCGCGAGAATCTTCATTGCACTCACACAGTCGCACGCTTTCATCCCATACACAACAAGAAAATAACAATAGTTCATCTATACAGCAACACACTCGTTCACAAACAACCATGTACACGCAATAACACACATCTGTACATCAATATCATTATTTTTAAGTCTGATACTAACTGAACCTAGTGTATACTGATATTTATAACTATATATTCCCAACTGACTAAATAACTCTCTGCATTTATTGTATTATATTCTATCCCCTCTCCCCGCCCTCGCCTCGCCTCGCCTTGCCTCGCATCACCCATACACCCATGTATCCCAACTACTACAACAACCAATAAAACAACCAACCAAACAACCAATCCATCGATAACTCAACTCCCAATCATCATCGACCTTGCCAACGACGACCCAATCGGTTAACGATGGAATGATTGATCAATCAATCCACGAAATCTACAAATCAAAAAACCAAACCAAATTCAGGTCGTCGTTAATGCGCTGGTACAAGCTATACCGTCCATCTTCAATGTGCTATTGGTGTGTCTAATATTTTGGCTAATTTTTGCCATAATGGGTGTACAGCTTTTTGCTGGAAAATATTTTAAGGTACGTGCCAAATGTTTCAAACTAAAACCTGAACCAAAACCAGAAACCAAGCCAAAACCAAAAACTGAAACCGAAACATAATCAAACAGGCCAAGCTTTGAAGGTAAAATGAATACAAGTTGAGCACTTGTGTTCATTTTGCCTGCAAATGGTTTGTGTTTAATAAGAGAAAACAATTCCGAGCAGCAGTCCATAATTAGCAATTATCAATTCAATCGAAATATTGAAAGAAATGCGTATCTTTGCATCTATTTTTCGTAAATAGTTGAATTTAAAGTAAAGTTCAGAAGTAACGAGCGAAGGGTTTGTCCAAAAAAAGCAGAGACAAGCCCTAGCAGAATGTACATAAAATCAGATCAGAATTCATTCAAATGCAAGTCCTGAGCGATAACCTGAATCGGAATAAAAATCAAATTCGGAATCAGATGCAGAATCCGATTCAGCTTGGGCATGCTTATCGAACGTTATATAACTATACGAGTATGCGACCTTGCGAAAGTTGCTGCACTAAAACCGTTTCTTAGAACACTCCTTAGTATTAGTCTTAGTTTGTACTTTGCCTTTCGCACTAAAAAATTAAAATGAGCAGATCGTTTTAAGAATAATCAAATATAAACATATTCAAATCAATTAAATTCAAGCTGAGCTTTTCAAATATCGTATAGTCAAGAGGCCAAGCTAATTAGCTGCTCAAACACTTACACACACTTCCAGAGCCACTGACACTATTACAAACTTAGTTAGCATCTATGTATAGCTGTTTCCTTATGTAATCTGCCCCGTCCATATAACTATCTATTATTACTCTCTATATATATTTTATATATATCTATATATTTGAATGTGAAATCCCTCATAACTGAAATACATTTTTCCGAAATCAACTCGATAAACAAAACCAAACCCATCGACGTCAACAACCGATGAACGCCGAACCGATAACCACGATCGATAACCGACAGTGCGAGGACATGAACGGCACGAAGCTCAGCCACGAGATCATACCAAACCGCAATGCCTGCGAGAGCGAGAACTACACGTGGGTGAATTCAGCAATGAATTTCGATCATGTAGGTAACGCGTATCTGTGCCTTTTCCAAGTGGCCACCTTCAAAGGCTGGATACAAATCATGAACGATGCTATCGATTCACGAGAGGTAATGTACCACCGTTTCAATCCATATCTCACCACCGACACCCACAACCACATCAGACTGCATTTATGTTTGCCAATGCGCTTTGCCAACCACTAAAACCAATTAACCAATAAGTCAATAATTGAACACGCAAAATAGAGCAGAAAGCCGCTATGTCAAAGCTACATATGTTGCAAACGAATAGCTAGTTTATCCATACATACTTGTAAATGTATAGAAATGTCTATAATATATACCTAAGTCCAGTCTATGATACTTTTTATTAATCAACCAATTTTATCTATAACTTTTTCTCTTTTTTATATATGATCGACAAATCTACAACTACAACAACACTCGACACTACAACATCTACAAACAACAACAAATATGGTCACACCACTCCAAAACAAAACTCTGGCCACACCCACTCCACAACAACCACACGAGCAACACTAAAAATGATCCATTCACCAAACGAAAAAAAAATGAAATTAAAACCGAAACCGAAACTCTAAAACCAACGATGCCATCCAACTAAATTACCCCGCAAAACACAAAAATTCTACAACGATTCCTGCTGCTATCGATTGACTTCGAACTGGCCAAATGATCGATAACAGGTGGACAAGCAACCAATTCGTGAAACGAACATCTACATGTATTTATATTTCGTATTCTTCATCATATTTGGATCATTTTTCACACTCAATCTGTTCATTGGTGTTATCATTGATAATTTTAATGAGCAAAAGAAAAAAGCAGGTGGATCATTAGAAATGTTCATGACAGAAGATCAGAAAAAGTACTATAATGCTATGAAAAAGATGGGCTCTAAAAAACCATTAAAAGCCATTCCAAGACCAAGGGTAAGACAACAACAAATACAAAATAATAATAACGAATTACCATAAATTGAAAAGCCGAAAACCTATAATTAATAAATAAGCTGAAACAAAAATCAAAGTACAAATTTAACTTGATATAACACAATAAGAATGAAAAAAAACCTTTAATACATTAAAAAGTCAAAAATCTCTTGGCAGGGGTCATCAAAGCTCATAGTGTGCATTTGAAGAAGTGCCAATTTATCCAAGCAAGATACTTGCCAAGCTCTCAAGCTTTCCGCTTTCAGCCGATTTCAAGTCACTTGATGCCCCACAAGCGAAATCAAACTCAAAACCTATATAAAACTAACTATGAATCAATAAGTAATATAACTTACCAAATAAAAATCAGAACAATAAGAGAAACAAGCTTTTGATCGCGTAATCTGTGCCAATCGTATCTGTATTGTATATATAACATTTTGTATATATGATAAACTTTTTTCTATGTTAACTTGTATTAAAGAAACGCCGAACTGTGCTACTGAATCAGACTGTTATACGAGACTGGTAAACTTCAATGGAAATCTTTAAATTTCGAGACTAATTTATGGCCCTTAGGCCTTCTGCATTCATTCGATTAATATTCGATGGAAAACCAACGAGAGACCAACTGTTATACGGACTGGAACGTCGACCAAAATCCCTTGCAATCCGTTGAGTATATTTATGTACTAAACACATATTTACTTACGCGCGTATGTACGTATGTGAAAGGCCCTGTTCTCTAGCAATATTTTGTCAAGTTAATTGACGGATCTTTGAAACAAGATAAACAACAAGAGAAACATTACGAAAACGAAAAGAACAAGAAGATGAAGGCAGCGCACCAAGTCGAGTCTCTGGAATGGCTGCCGTGGTGCTAGAGAGAGACAACGCCACTGTTGCCATTGAGCGACTCCTGCGTGCGACTGCGAGTGCGAATGCGACTACGATATGGTCGCAACATACCGTTTTCTTTTCTACTCTAATACTTAATTTCCACTAGCTGTATTTAAGTATTGTGTCCGTTTGGTTCGTCTGTACTTAAACATTTTTATGTCTGCCATTTATCAGCTGGACGTTCGTTCTATCAAATTTAAAATTCCAAAAGCAAAGCAAAACTAAAATCTATCTATATATGTATATACCTACCTATCTATGATACCCCACTCGCAACACTCCTAACTTAGATATGGCAACCAATGCATGTTTCTTTACTACTTTCGTACAACTACTACTTACTACTCCTAATCTGGATGTGTACATAGCATACATCTTGGCACGTCTCTCTTTTACCTCTACTCTACTGTACTCTGGGCATGTTTAGTGATAGTCACAAAACGATAACGAATAACCGATAACTGAAAACTAATTCAAAAACTAAATCGATAGCTATATCAAAATCGAAGAACAAACAATTAGAAGGGCGAGGCAACGGCTAGAGTCTAGCATGCTGACGGAGAAAAGAGACGGACTGACTGACTGCACGTTTATACCATCTCTCTAATCATAGCTCAATAAATGTATCCGTCTCTGTCTCGCGTAGTGTGCTCTAGCCATAGCATAACCGTTAACTATTAACATATAACCGATGCATTGAATGAATGTTACTAGCACACTGAGTCACTGTTTAACAATGTTACCTTACCCAACTGTTCTACTGTTATACGCCTACTCTGTACGTCTGCAGGTGCGGTCTACGATCCACAGAAGATCACATCATGGAAAAAAGTTTGCAATTGGCACAGATCTACAATCGTTATGTAATACTGAAAACAACCAACATATAACCGCCATAAACTAATAACATATATAAAGCGATCAACCGAGCTGAAAACTCTTATACTATATACATATAACTAATAAGCAAATACGACGTGTTTAAACAAATGTACTTATACAAAACTCTTCTATTCCTTTTCTCTCTTCTCTCCAATGTGTCATGTCGGTGTCCAACGATTGATTATCTATTTTGTTCTTACCTTTCCTTATCATTTCCCTTTTGATTTCCGTGTTGATCTTTGGTTGACTTCTTTTACCATTCCAGTGGCGACCACAAGCAATAGTCTTTGAAATAGTAACCGATAAGAAATTCGATATAATCATTATGTTATTCATTGGTCTGAACATGTTCACCATGACCCTCGATCGTTACGATGCGTCGGAAACGTATAACGCGGTCCTAGACTATCTCAATGCGATATTCGTAGTTATTTTCAGTTCCGAATGTCTATTAAAAATATTCGCTTTACGATATCACTATTTTATTGAGCCATGGAATTTATTTGATGTAGTAGTTGTCATTTTATCCATCTTAGGTAAGTAAAACCGAAAATCAATTTCCAAATTAACCCAACCAACCACCACCCAACCGCCAAACCAAATAGCCAAAGTATGCAAATCGACCCCAAGCTCTTAAAAACTTAAAAAAAAACACTTTTTGAATTCAAGATCAGTTCTGTGGTCATTGAGTCGTAAACTCACTACCCCCTCTATCTATATATATGCATTTATTTGATGTAAAATCCTGTCTGTCTTTGCTACAGTACGCTCCTCTCTCTTTACATATTGTACTTTCTAATAATTGTTGCTAATTTGTTGTCGTATAGATAATGCGTATTTCCATTGTTCGATGTTGATTCGTATTTAACTTCCCCATTCCCAGCAAAAGAAAAAAGCAATGTAATAATCCCTCCAAACCGATTTGTTGTGTACAAAAAATTGTTGTATCGCGAGTGTTCATATTGAGATGTGATTTTAACTGTTATACTAATATTTATGACGGTATCAAATTCACTTTATGAGCAGCTCCATGTTGTTGTGCTTAACGTATTCCAAATAATGTTTTCGTTTTTGCTTTCGACGCTCTTGCCATTTGCATAATTAGCTGGAGAAGAAATAATGCTTATTAAGGGTTATAAATTTATTTCAACAAGTAAATTTCTGAGCTATTTTACCCTCACGACTGTTATACCAATCTTTTGCTATAAAGGCCAAATACTATAATAATATAGCTATCATTTTTTGAATCAATTAAATAATGGTGTGTAACCGTTCAAACTAAACAGTTTAACATAACCCAATAACATAATTTACAAAAATTTCAAAACTGTTATATAATGTTACAAGTATTGCAATATTTTTGTTTGGCTTTAACGCTTAAAAGCTTTACAGAATCTCAGCTAATATGGCAAATGCGTAATCGATCAATTTATGTGATATACTTTAATTGTTGTTGTTGTTATTGCCAAATTTGTATGTATAAAATAAGTAAATTAATGTTGAATTTTTATTTAAGCCTAAGTTAAACGTAATATTGGTGTTATATTGATTGTATTTCCAAGTACTTGTTGTCGTTTGTAGCTGGCGTTAAATTCTAAATATCTCTATTTGATCATAAACTTTATATTTTTTTCGTTTTCAATTCAAAAATACTACGAATTGGCAGATTTCACCTGAAGTTTGTCGAATAAATATTTATATTTTGTCAAGCTTTAAGGGATCGGTTACCCGTTCCCGAATATGTATTTTATTAATATTTTTCCCACTTTAATTAAACATCAAACTACAATTAAAAGCCCAAAAAGTTGCGTATACGTAAGCACAAAAAGAACGAACAAATGGAAGAGCTAACGCTAAAGATTTCCCACTGCAAACGGGTCGAATATTATTTTGAAAATCAAATAGGAATTGGCTTTTGGATAAAATAAGAAACAGGCACGATAAACTATACAAAAGATGGCTTAAAATATGCTTTACTACATTGACCAATGCAACAGGGAGCTTCCTTTTTAGTGCCCGAGTGCGTTAAAAAGGATGCTTTCGAACGATCTGTTGCTGTCGAAGGTGTTACCCCGATTCGAAATGCGCCCAAAAAAATATTTTGTCTAGCGAAAGTCCTGAAACTTCCCCGCCAAAACCAGGAACCCAAAACCCCGAACCTCTATCCAACTCCAAGCCAGAACCGAACCAAAACCAGTAACCAGTAACCAAGTTATCATCCCCCCAATGAAAAAATTGGAACCTAAACAAATCGATCGTATTGTGTTTTACTCCCTGCATATACAAGCTTTTCGTTTCACTTTAGAAATACGTATAGTTTGTGCGAGGGAGGCTTCAAGTAAACCCTTACTTTTTAAGAGCTGCCAAACTTAAATGTTGCTTCCGCTTCCTTTATCTCATATGTATCTATATCTGTATATGTTTACTACTCGCAAGAGATTCACGCGCCCCAACTTGTTCTCAAGCGCACTTTCTAAGAACCAAAATAAGCAAAAACAAAAAACAAAAACGATACTATAATGCTTACAACTTTTTCGAACGCTCTAAAGTATGCTTCATTATTTGGCTTCGATGTTGCGACAGACGCAAAGTGATATCCTTATAGACGAATATATTAATACACGCTTAAGGCAAACGAAAACAATCCACAAAAAAAAAAGAATAAAAAAAAAAACAGAAAACGACGTACGAGCTTTTGTAAATGCAAATTCTTTAAATAACAAAATAACATGAATAACAATAAAAAAAAATCAATAAAGAAAAGCAATTGCTAACACACTTACACACACACATACACAACTACTTCAACACGTTTAATGGCTTGCACAAAAAGAACGCATAAAGAAATATTAAAAACGAAACGAAATGAAAGTGAATATCAAAATAAACTCAATCCAATCACACAAGATTCATTCAGAGTTAGGTGTCAATGGGCATTCCACAAGCATTCCACTCTGTGCGATTGTCGGTTGCATAACTCTGTTAGCTACTGCATATGGTATCCATGCCGCATTCCAGCTGGGGATCCACATTCCATTCAAGCGGATTCAATCCCCCAGCAATCCAGGAGCCACTGGCTCCAAAGGGCGGGGCCCCAGCCAGGACAACGGCCATGCGGACTGTCTTAGCGCACAGATCCTGCAAGGCCGTTGAACTGGATCGGACCGGACCCAACGGCAATCCAACCCAGCCCGAATCGAGCCCCCACAAAGAACCCGCATTCCGAGCCCCGTTGATATAGTTTGTAGCCGCCCATGCCGGAGGGTTCCGCCCACAATTTGGCCCACGATCTCGGCAATTTTCGATTAAAAATCAAAAAAAAAACAAAAAAATCGCTTTAAAATTGAGAAAGCAAACCAAATGGATGGATAACCGTAGCAATAGCCTGAATCTACTTAATGGTTTTGGTCCAATCTACGATGGAGATTATGTACTTTACTATGAACGTAGTAAAAAGCATATAACTTTGTATAATCTATAGATGAGTACCCCTCCAAATGGTTCCCAAACCATTCCATAGTGCGGGACTTGACAAACCAACCGCCCCTCCCCTCCCCCCCCCACCATATAGTATATAATGCCCCCAAATCCAATACCCTTTTCTTACATTCTACAAGTCTTTCTTTCCTAGCTATTAGAAGCTTTTCCCTACTAACTACTCCTACTTTTTTTGTAACCCTTTTTCGAGATCGCTGTAATTTCGCTCTCAGCTCAAAAATCAAAATTCAGAAAAGTCCTGCAAATAGTTCGTTCGACCCCCGCCCGCCCCCTTCCAAATGACCTTTTTGCCATTGCTAGCGTCATCAAACGGAGATAAACAAAATTAGAACCAATGAACATTTTGATCAACCGGGCAGCGAACGAACTTTGCAGTGTATAGTATTTGGCACATATAAAATATGCTGCGGATTATCGCTAAAGAAAACGTAACCACGCATTCAAAACAAAACAAAATATGAAAAGAAATGTAATGAATTTTTTAATATCGTATTCCGGGCTCCAAGATTTTGTTTGATGCTAATTTCGCTGTCGCTGCTTAAACCAACGCCAAAGATCGCCTGCTCCTGCGCCCGCTGCTCGCTAACAGCCGAAGGATATCGACTACCAAGCAACGCTGCTTAACCGTTTACTGTTAACCGTTTGCTGTTAAGCGTTCAGCGTTCACCGTTTACTCTAACCGTAACTCCTTTTGTTTCAATCTTTTATTGTTTTGTTTCTTAATCGTTTTTCTCTCTCTACGTTTTGATTTTTGCGCAGCAATCTCTCTAATTTCATCTAGGCCAGCTGTAAGATCGTTAAAATACTTTGTGTTCACTGTACCTGTACTGCTAATCCGTATACGTAACAAGTAACTGTAACTTGACTGTATATGTACATGTATATGTTGTAAATGTAATTGTAATATATTCGCTCCATGACGATTGAAGTTGCTCTTCAATTGTTCGGTTAGCCTGTTATTATTTCCTATATCCGTTCAACTGTACCTGTTCCTTTTTTCCCCAACTGTACATATACGATTTTTGCGTTCCTTTATGTATTCCAAACCCAACTGAGTGTGTGCGTATATGTCGTGTCTGTAAATGTTGACTGACGTTGGAGAAATGAAGGAGCGTAGCGTGCCGACAACCTAATGCTTTTCATATTTCAGCTATGTCAAGTGTTTATGTCTCGAGCTCCAGGAGCTTTAGTCGCCAGCAAAAGAAACAAGAAACCCAATCCGCAATATCCACCCCAGATCCCCCAGGTCCCCCAAGATCCCCATCCACGATCCCCACTTTGACTCTGTGATCATTACTCAACTGATTTCTCTTCACAAACTCAATCCCCATTCCGCTGCCAAATGTTCGCCGCAGGTCTCGTACTTAGCGATATTATCGAGAAATACTTCGTGTCGCCGACCCTGCTCCGAGTGGTGCGTGTGGCGAAAGTGGGCCGTGTCCTTCGACTGGTGAAGGGAGCCAAGGGCATTCGGACACTGCTCTTCGCGTTGGCCATGTCGCTGCCGGCCCTGTTCAACATCTGCCTGCTGCTGTTTCTGGTCATGTTCATCTTCGCCATATTCGGCATGTCGTTCTTCATGCACGTGAAGGAGAAGAGCGGCATCAACGACGTCTACAACTTCAAGACCTTTGGCCAGAGCATGATCCTGCTCTTTCAGGTAAGAGGCCCAGCCACAATTCCGTTGACGGTTTATGTTGTCTATTGTTGTTGTCGTTGGGTGATGTTGCCACAACCCACTGCTGAAATCGAAAACTACTAAAAACGAGAGCTACAACGAGAAGCGAATAGCAAAACCCATACCACTCTGACCATCGATCGGCGACGCTCTATCGCTGGAGTTTGTGCGTCGATCGATGGCCGGAAACGGAAGTGGGTCCGCCATTTGTGGCGGTTATTATGCGTTCAGTCTAGTGGCAACATCACAATGTTGATTGAAGCTGCGGTAGTTGTTGGTAAAAGCTAAATTAGTGCGATTTTTTGATTAAACTACGATTTCATTTATCAACTTGTTTATATCCTCTGTCTATCTGTCTGCCTATCGGTAAACTATTTACTTTTTTACGTTCTCTGTACAAAGTACGCAAACGATCTAAACGATTCACCTTTTTACCATTTTACTTTGCACCATGACGCTACATAAGGGCCAAAAATGATTTGGTCCCACGCTGGAGTCATGTAAAACGGCTTTCAATTATCGTTTTGCGCTTCTTTTCCTTTCAATCGATTTCTACCTAACGTAAACGCTTCTTTGTATATGCATAATTTTAGTAAATTGTACAAAAAACAAATCTAATTCAGCTCTTTCAACAAACACCAAATGAAATGTTAAGTTTCCTCAAGACACCCCCGTCCTGTCCAGAAAACAACAATACCACCCCCAAAGTCTCGCCACCTATATACATACATATGTAGCTACTTATATGCAAAATAAAACTAAAGGCAAACCAAAAGAACAGATTCGATCCTTAGATCCAGGGTACACAGCCCCACACCTATCTCTACATATCTTTATCCCTCGCTCTGTATATCTATCTCTTTTTAACTATCTTACTATTGCAACTGCTTTAAGTATCCAACTCCTTCAATCTAGCCCTATTGGGTGTCTACCGACTCCCGGAGCTGCTACAAATGCTTGCCACGCTTACCGCTTTGAATCCCCTAGTTTTGGGGCTAGCGTCCCCGCAACTCCAGCCTTCCAGCCACGCCCCTGATCGCCCCTTCGACTGGGCCGAGGGGATTTCATATGGCTTATTAGCTTGCCTCATTTTCGGGGCTGGATCAAAGCAAAGCAGCCAATTATCCGTTTAGTAACCGCAAATCGATTACACACTCAATGTATAACTACTAACAATAGCCGTAACTGTACTAACCACCTACCGTATGCCATAAATAGTTTGCTTAGACCAGTGATCCCGGTGCCGAACGTTTGACTAATAATGACTCTTCTTGTTATTGTATCTTCTGTCTTAAACTTCTCTCTCTCTCTCCCACCGCCCACAAACGAACACTCCGAAAAAAAACACAACGAACGAACGACCTGACATGCATCGATAAATATCGATATATAAATATCGATGCATCGAACCATGCCCAACCGATCGCACATCTGCCAATCCTAACCACTGAATTTGTATTCGATTGCGAATCGATAACGCTCCACCTGATCCAAAATTGAAAATCCTAATTCAAATATCAATGATCTTGAATTGCACTATCACAAATGGTTGATACCAAATTAAAACACATTCGATAATACCAAATCCTCCCCCTTTCCAATAATCTCTCTGTATCCCAAATCCATATCCTATTACAAATGGCAGATGTCGACGTCAGCCGGTTGGGATGGTGTACTGGACGCCATTATCAATGAGGAAGCATGCGATCCACCCGACAACGACAAAGGCTATCCGGGCAATTGTGGTTCAGCGACCGTTGGAATAACGTTTCTCCTCTCATACCTAGTTATAAGCTTTTTGATAGTTATTAATATGTACATTGCTGTCATTCTCGAGAACTATAGTCAGGCCACCGAGGACGTGCAAGAGGGTCTGACCGACGACGACTACGACATGTACTATGAGATCTGGCAGCAGTTCGATCCGGAGGGCACCCAGTACATACGCTATGATCAGCTATCAGAATTCCTGGACGTACTGGAGCCCCCGCTGCAGATCCATAAACCGAACAAGTACAAGATCATATCGATGGACATACCCATCTGCCGCGGCGACCTCATGTACTGCGTCGACATCCTCGACGCCCTTACGAAAGACTTCTTTGCGCGGAAGGGCAATCCGATAGAGGAGACGGGTGAGATCGGTGAGATAGCGGCCCGCCCGGATACGGAGGGCTACGAGCCCGTCTCATCAACGCTGTGGCGTCAGCGTGAGGAGTACTGTGCCCGGCTAATCCAGCACGCCTGGCGGAAGCACAAGGCGCGCGGCGAGGGAGGTGGGTCCTTCGAGCCGGATACGGATCAGGGCGATGGCGGTGATCCGGATGCCGGCGACCCAGCGCCCGATGAACAAACGGACGGCGATGCGCCCGCTGGAGGAGATGGTAGTGTTAACGGTACTGCAGAAGGAGCTGCCGATGCCGACGAGAATAATGTAAATAGTCCGGGTGAGGATGCAGCGGCAGCAGCAGCAGCAGCGGCGGCGGCGGGTACAACGACGGCGGGAAGTCCCGGAGCGGGTAGCACCGGACGACAGACCGCCGTTCTCGTAGAGAGCGACGGGTTCGTGACGAAGAACGGCCACAAGGTGGTCATCCACTCGCGATCGCCGAGCATCACGTCGCGCACGGCGGATGTCTGAGCCAGGCCTCGCCCCCCCCTCCAAGATGCACGCGAGTATTAGCATGAGTACGTGTTGGATGTTGCACGTTGCATCAGCGATGCAGCAGCGATGCAGCAGCGACAACAGTGAGCTAACAACAACAGCAACAAGGCGAACAACAAGCATAATTTTCTGCTATATAATGAAAGAACACCATACAAACAAATACAACAACAATAACAGAAACAGAAACAAACAGACAAACAACATCAAGAGAACAAATAACAAAAAAAACAACAACAACAAACCCGATGATATAACGATGAAGATGAACAACAACAACAAGAACACCAGTGTAACGTCTTTGATTTGAAACATACATACATATGTATTTGTATACCCGCATTATTCAGTTAACGAGTCAGCAACCAACAACAATCATACTTAAGCTAAACCGAAATGTCTAATTAATTTGTAAGCAGCTCGTAGTCCAATCCATATAGGCGATTTTCCTAAGCAGGTGGATGAAGAAAGAGATGAAGAAACCCATGAATACACACTCACACACAAACACACTACACCAAACACACACTCAAACACACACTCAAACACACACACACACACCCACTCCCACTTACACCATCAATAGGACCATTAACAATTATAATACCCATAAAGAAAACCCAACACTGATAACAAAATTGAAGAACGACGAACAAGCTCTAAAAATTGTATTTGCCAGTAGTGAGAGAACAAAAAACACGCTTTATTTAATTACCTACTTGCGAAACCTAAAAGCAAATACCAAATAACAAAAGCGGAGAATGGCGAGCAAATGATGTTGAAGGTAAGGAAGCAGAAGCTAATCCACAAGTAAAAACCAATCCCCAAAAGCAACATTCTATAATAAACAAGACGAATCCTTTTAACTTATTCTAAATGAGATGAGAACAACACCAATTTGCATAGTTTGTATTGTATGTACATTTATCCAGCTAAATAATGGAAAGCCAAATGGTTAAAATCAAAAGCGGACCCAAAACTAGAAACTAAAGCGACACCAATATAAAAACAAATACCGCCTGAACTGCCATTGAAAGCAATACGAACCAAAAACTAAATAAACTAACAAGATAGGCAACCAATAGCGAAAGCTGCTAGATGTCAAAGTATAATTACACAACATCCATACACCCATTCACACACACACACACACACAAACACACACAGAAGGAGGGGAAAAGGTCACCAGGAGAGTAATAGGCAGACAGAGTTATTTTACATTCAGATACGATCGAACTAGATATTCGGGCATTCCCTTTGCAGTTTCGATTCGGGCAAAGACATCCCATCCCATTGGGTCAGCAAGAAAGTTAAAAGCAAACATTTTAACCATAGCGATCGCATATTTGAGGTTGTCTCATTTTGAGGCTATGTCCTCGCCTTGAGGTTATGTTCTCACTTTGAGGTTATGTCCTCAACTACATACACAGCCCCCACGCACAAACACACACACACAAAACACCGACACAAAGCGACAACAGTACCGAACAAAATCCTTGGAGTTGGGGCGCATGGAGCCGCAGAAAGTGAGACAAAGACGAGTGAAACCTTCAACGAAGACCTTAGCAATTCAAATTTGAATTCGATCAGTCGAAAACCGATTAACAAAAACAATTAACAAAGAACGCTGAACGAAGAATGAAGAACGAAGAACGAAGAACGAAGAACACGCGCAAGAAGTGAATAAATGAAAAGAACAATGCCGAGAATGTGAAGTGAAAGAGAACCCAGTACCGAAAGAAGATTAAGGCAAGGCGAAGCAAGTGCTAAAAGACGAGAAAATAAAAACAATTCGGAAAATAGCAGAAGCGTTTGTGCCTAGCACAAAATAAAAACAAAATCAGCAAATAGAGATACGAAAATGAGTGAACAATTTGAACAAGTTTTTGTTTTCAAAGTGCTCTATTTTCACATACTTCTTTTTTATCTTTAACCTACAAGTAGAATCGAGCAAAGACCGAGATTAATGGTTAATTACACAATGAGCAAGGAGAGTAAATACCAAACGAATATATATTACACATAATTATAACATAACTAATTTAACTAAAATACGATATTAATACTGAATTGAATTCAAACAAAGTTTTAGCCCGACCGCTTAAAAGCGTAGCATACTTTTCAGCGCTAGCCGCCTTCGCATTCGCTTTCATTTCCGTATCCGCCGCAACCGCGTTATAGATGTGGAGATTATGGAGATGTGAGCAAACCGAACATCGATAACCGATATACAAGCAAAATATAAAAGGAAAAAAAACAAAAAAAAAAAGTATTTCGATCAGTTGTGCCCAATTTTGCCAAGCTAGGCTTTGTTTGAATAAGCTTTAATGCATATGATTTCTTTGGTTTCTCTGTCGTATGATTTACTATCTAGCAATGCCTTTTACGCCGCTGTTCAGTTATGTATCGACAAACAAACGATAACTTATACCGATTACGATAACGTTCAATAAAACTCCATAGAATGGCCCCGCTACACTGATGGTTGTGGAGTAGTTCGACCAGAGTGAAATATATATGTGAGGTTAAATTGCGCACACAGTACATTACAGTACAGTACACACTCGCCACATTGCCCACTCACACTCACCCAACATATAGAATCTCAGATACATGTAAATGCTTTGCTTTTGCTTTGAAATTGCTGCAATTGTAGGAGGTGAATGAGAAACGAATACTTTGGGATCAATGCGTTTTTTAGTTTTGACAATAAAACAACTACCATTTCACCCACTGACACCACTCACGTTTTTGAGAAAACACACAAAGTTACAGACATTGAAGACATTGATAGAAACTTTTTTCAGTGACGAAACAATCCTCTTCTCGCTGACTTGCTCTCACTCGTTCTCCGACACAACACAACTTGAAGCTGTTATAAGAAACATGCTTTCACACACTGCTTGACTTCTGACTATCTGTTAAATCAAATACAAATGCGGAACTTGTTCTAAGCACATCCACATCTACCCACTATAAGGTAAACAGCATCGTACAAAATTAATCAACATTGGGAACCGACAAATGCCATACCCTTTGGAAATTTAAAATTCTGTTCCATTAAGTTTTGTTTCTTAGTAGATGCCAACTTCCGGTTCACAGTTCCTTTCATTTAATGGATACCTGTAGTAATTGTATAACAGTATTATAACCGTTGCATGACAGTCCTACATCAGTTGCTTAACACGCTTATAGCAGTTGTATCTCTGTCATATTGAGGTGATAAGTCAATCGTAAGGCATTTGTGTAACGGTTTTATGCCACTGTATAACAATTGTATTACAGCTCGATTTTTGTTTTACTATAAACCATTTTAAGGAGTGACAACCAACACTCCAGTTACATTTGGCCACTTTACATCGATCAGCTGTCTTAATTTGTTCGCAATAGCTTTCCAATACTAGACCGTTCCGATTTCACAATGCGATCAATGCGATTCACTATTTATCCTAGCCAACACAAAAAGTAACGCAAACAACAAAAATTGTAGAGTAATAACTTGTGTACATTATGGGGACCAGTTTAAGCGTTGCCTTAAAGTCCAAAAATTAGGTGTTTATTTATTTGCGCACGCTTTTACAAAAGAGCTTTGTCGTTTAGATCAGATTAACCCCTCTGTTTTGTGCCACAAAGAGCACATTCCCGCCATCTTGACCCCGTGACCCCTTGACCCCGTGACCGCTTAACCCCTTACCAAGCCCCATGACGCAACGCAACCCGACTCGAACAGACTCCGATTTGGTTAGTCTTACATACAATCATCGTATTACGTATTTGTATTTTAATCCCACATTGATTTAACGCTTGCCGATTGCCAATTTTGTAACGACTTGAATGTAGCTTCATTATTATACATTTTGTTGGCTGTTTGACAAATAATACGAGTACCCACTTTGATGAATAATAGATCACATGGAAATAACGCAAAACGATAAATCGCTTAGTCGAGAATAATAAACGAAACATGCTATAAACTAATAACAGAAAATTAAGTTTGAAAATTCCGTACAAAATGCATAAGTTTAACGAAAAAAGCATATAATACTGAGAGAACTAAACGCATAATATATCTACTTATACTGAGTGCACTGTTATAAACGAGGGGCGGGGCGAGATTAAATAAACAACAACAACAACAAAAACAAAAACGAATCAAACGATCAAACGATGAAAAAAGAAAACATTTTATAATGGTATATACTTCAAAGATATTGTACTATCTAAGTGTGAATAACATCATCTGCAAAACAACAGCCACACATGAAGCTTATGCAACAAGCAAACCGAAGATAAGAAACAAAAACTTAACAAGAAGTCGAGAATGAGATACTCTATAATATAAGTGTAAATTTACAATAATAAAAGTCGAGAGAGGGATATGAATTTTAGCAAGCGGTAAACTCAAAACGAAACCGAAACGCAAATCGAAATCGAAAAGTTGAAAATTATATATGAGGACTCGATGACGAAAAGGACGACGACGTCGTGATGGGATGATAACGATATTGATAAGGAAATCTATTTCATATTTTTAGCATACGTGTAAACATATTTTTTGTGCCGAGGTTACGTTCGAAGCAACACGCGCATCATTGCCATTAGACAAAATACAATTAATTATATATATACAATATGCCTAAAAATAATACAAAAAAAAAAAACAAAAGGAAAAGGAAAACTACCACTAATAATTATAAAAAACAAAAAACAAAACAACTGCATATTTTGTGCTGCTGAAGAAAGTCACAACGCAACAAAAAACATGATAACAATAAAACATATATAAATTTCTAACAATTTTTGAGCAATAAAACCACACTCACAAACACACACACACATACACGCTCATCACAGAAGTTTGCCGAATATTTGCACCGCCACTGTTAGCCCAATGGGCGTGCGAAAGAGAGTGAGATGGGGCCGAACAGCGCTCCGCACTGCTCTCGCACACTTCGCACAGTGGCGTCGCAAAGTATGCAGCCGGGAAACAGACAGCAGCATTCTTAAATACCAAATACAAATGCAAATGGAATGGCAAATGCTAGATGTTGCGGATACAGAAAACGATTAAACATTTTTAGATACACTTCGAAAATCAAAGCGTGGAAATTTCTATATTAGTTAATAATAAATTCCTTTTTTGTTAACTCACTATATTAAAATGAAAACAGAGATGGACAAAAACTTTAGCTTTATACTCGTACATTTGTAATATATTACATAAGTCTAGATAAATACATAAAAACAAAGGAAAAATAGAAAATATATTATAAATTATAATTATACAAAAGCAAAACCGAAAAAAAATTTTACAAATAAAAAAAAGGCAAAAAAAAAATCAATAAAAAACCAAATCAAACGAAGCATAGCAAATGAAATTCAAAGTAAATTCATAAATAGCGTACAAAAATCGAAACAAAAAAATGAAGAAACCCCAAAACGAACTGTAAAAAATGAGAAAACATTTAAATGTAAAACAGCCAGTTATTATGCATAGCTAATAAAATTCAAAATACAGAGCAGGAGCAGGAAATAAGAACAATTATTGCAATTAGATATTCTACATAAAAAATTCGAGAACTTTAGTAAAACATAGGTTGCATATGCAACCACACACAAGCAAAACACACACTCACACATGCGCATTCCCGAATACATCCGTATATGAGTACAATTTGATTTCCGGCGACCTGTGGATAGGTCGTTATCCTGATTTCGAGTGCTATCAGTTGCCAACCCATCCATTAAACTACATAGACAGACGCCAGTAAGGACCCTCACGAGACACATTACCAGACAGACCCCGGAAAAAAAAGGAATACCACGCCAAGCAGCAGAGATTAAGATACCAATCCAAGCCTATTCGATACCGAAACCAATCCAACAGAACACAAGAACACACAATTACGAAAGTTGCCATCCAGCGAAGTATTTGCAATTTATATTGAGAGCCAGAGTTAATAGCCGTTTATATAAAGCCCGTTGAACACGAAAACAAAACGAAAAAAAGAGAAGAAAACCAAAAACAGACTGAAGAAAATGAGAATTATTTAACAAGAAAATTTATATATATGTAATGATAGCCAATAGAGACAAGTGCATCCAAGCTATATGAACAGAATCACAAAATGCCAAGCTGCTTTTACATGCATCCAGAGCTGAGCCCCATCCACTCACTCGCACACACACACACACACACACACAAACAGGGGGCCGGATATCCTGCCACGCCCCACACGACCGCCCACCCACAACACTCAGATACACGGACACACTCACACACTCACACACACACACACACACACACACACTGGCGATCGAGTAGCTCATGAATAGATTGAGATGTGGGGGAAATATGTATTTATATTTATACACCAGCAAGTTAGCGAAAATGGATACATGATACTAAGGAGAAGCATAAGTTAAATATACATATTAATGGAAGTCTTAAACTAAAGCAACAGCAGAAACTGATAAATGCAAAAATTAGCGAGATTGCAATGAAAACGTTTGCGAGGAGGAGACACAGGCACAGTTAGCATATTTTTTTTATACAAATACAATTTAAGCAAACGAATACGAAAATCAACAAATTGAAGTAATTTATTAGTGAGAAACCGAAGCAACTGATGATGTCTTTGTAAAGACTTTATATATGCCTGCCATATGCCTACATCTGCCTAGCTGTCTGACTCTAACACAAACGCTGAGGCACGAACACAACACTTTCTCCCTCCCCCACTTTCTCCCACTCCCACTCTCTCTCTCTCACTCACTCACTCTCTCTTTCTCTCGCTTGTGCAGACACTGCAGACACAACACAGACACTGACAGACAAACAAACTAACTCCTGAGTAAGTCCATTCACATCATCCGGAACAAGGGCTTAGGTGCCCTCCATGAGAAGCGCGGAGAGAGGCGCACTGCGGACTGGTTGTAAGCGATGCAGCGGTTGCACGTGCCAGCCGATGAAAGTGTTCAGGCTTCTTTTTGCCCTTGTATGCTTTGTATTTGATTAGCCCACCCTGATTTCTTAGCCAGTTTTTGGGGGAGCCTGCCTTGTGTCGTTGGCTCCCCTCGACCTCCTAGATCCCCCAACCGAGCCAGAGCCGTTGTTGAGCAACTCTATTTGATAGCAACTTCCCCGGCTACAAATTCTTAGTGGTTCAGATGGCTATAGGACAACCGGACACATACAAGCACACACACGCCCACGCACACGCCCACACAGACACTGAAATTCTCCCCTTAAAGATGATAAAGATATCTACATATGAATATGTATAAAAAATATATGTGCGATCAAGTAAAAGCAGCTAGAAAAAGTACCGAAAAACCAAATAAAAAATTGCTATAAATTAATGACACCCGCCACTTTTCTACTAAAAAGAAATCGACTGTATATATATATACAAATATATATATATATATAATATATATATATATATATATATATATGATAATATGAGTATATTTATGTAGCAGTATAAACAGTATGTGTAGTATAACACTTTGTCCATTTGCTTGACAAACAGAACCATACACACACACACACACACACACACACAAAAGTAACCTCAATTCACAGATACACAAGCACACACACACACACACACACACACACACACACACACAGACAGGCACACGATCTGCATTTTGTTTTCTAGTTTTCTAAAGGGACATTAACTTGTACTAGCGATACTCTTAATAACTAAATCTTGCAAAATAATACGAATAGGGCCATCGCTGTCATACATTGTAATGTTTTCGCCGGCACAATCTTCGATTTTCGATTGAAGCCAGCCTCTTGTTATCAATTTTTGTCGATAGAATACGTGTATTTACTACCAACCACAGATAATCCATTAAGTTTGCCCAGAAACACACATATTAATATAAATATACCTGCATATATATTTTTTTTATAACCACATATGGGAAATCTGTATGGGACAAATGAAACACAACAACAATTTTTGTATGTATTCATTTTTATTAAAAAGAAAACGGGAAAAACAAAAGGGAAAATACAAACCGGAAACCAAAAGAAAAACAAACAACACTCGTAAAACACACACAGACAGACAAAAATTGTTTTTATAAAGATATATTCGATTAATATATTTAAAATAAAGTAAAAAAAACGCCTGAATTAGTTTATTACGCAAAAGAAAAGAATTATAATTAGTTAATTCCAAATAAAATAAAACAACAAAAAAACAACCATACCCAAAAAAAAAAAAGAAACCAAAACTGCACAATAACATCTAAATGTAAAAATATGAACTAAAAGAAAGCAAATACAAAGGAAAGCCCAAAGAAAATGAGATAAAAGTAAACGATTTTTATTTTCATTATATATAAATAATTAACGCTTTTTTAGTTTTTAAACAAGTTGCATAATTTATGTATAATTTATAAAGAAAACCCAACATTTAAAATAATGCAAACCAAAATAAATCAAATTAATGAAGGGGCAACTTAAAAATATTGTAATTTAATAAATGAAAAAAAAAAAAAACAAAAACAAAAACAATACAAAAACAAAAGGATATATATATAAATTAAAAGCGAAATTTTTTCACACTTTAGCTTAATAAATTGTAAAAAATACAAAAAAACAAACAAACAAAACTGAAATAAAATGAGATTTAATTGAATTTGTTATGCAAATGAAATTCTGTTCGTGTTTTATTTGCTTACCTGAATACACGTATATATAATAATTAATAATTAATAATTAATTGAATTCCCTAGAAAATCAAAACGAGGTGAGTTGTATTATAATTTCTTTTATTTATTTATTTAGTTATGTGTATATATATGTATATATACGTATCGTACAAAATGTTCAAACAACAAAAAATATATATATTTATATATTTCGTTATAATGTTGTGTGTGAATTTTGTTTAGCGTCCGTTCATCATTCACTTAATTAAACATGTTGATGTCTGTAGATTTGACTTTGTTGATTTGTTTATATTAATTTCTTGTTATGTAAGTTACATGAAGTTAGCATTTTGCGATGTCTGCTGATGTTGGTAATTGGTAAAAATGTATATAATTCGTTCACGTCTACGATTTTTGTTGATTTCCTCTAACTGCTTGCTAATTTCGGTTAGTTTTCGATTTGTGTATTTGTTTTTATTTATTGCGGTTGCTAAGAGTAGAATTGCTATTTAATCCTGGCTTACTCGATCAGTTTCGTCATTAATCATAGCACAATCGTATATTTATTTATATCTGTGTATATATAAATGTTTTATGATTTACGTTAATGTCTAACTCTTGCTTTGTATAAATTCTCGTTATAGTGTTGCTTTGCTTTTGGTTTAATCGTAATTTAAACAATTCTTTGTCTTTGTCTTTATGGGCGTTTTAAAATGCATATCAAAGTTCTTAATTAGGTATGGAGCAGCAATTAATTAAGTTGTCAACTCGATCAAGTTATTTATTCATTTACTCTCAACTATTATTTTTCTCGTTTTCTTCTCTCGCTTTTGTTTTTTTCGTTTGTTTTTTTTTTTTGTTTTTTTTAGGAGTTACAAATATTGTTTGTCCACTTTCGTTAGTGTAAATCTTTGACTGCTTACGGTATTGGTGCTAAAAATTATATTTTAAGTTTATCTTTAGCTTTAAAGGTATATTAAACGTAATCTTTACTTTACTTTAACTGCTACACACCCTCTGTCTGATCTGTATTCCTATCTGCTTCTTTGCTGCGCCTGCTGCTTTAGCTGGTCAAGTCGGTCAGTCAAGTCGGTCAAGTCGGCTTTGGTGTTGGGATATTGACTTGGACTGAACTGAACTGGATTGGATTGGATGGGATTGGATTGGATTGGATTGGATTGATGTGAATTGATGTGGGCAGGGCTGGGTATCGGCATCCGGAGCAGGACATGGCCGATTCGGACTGGACTACACAACAATGGTAACTTTCGGCAACGGGGTTAGATTGATTATCTTGTATTTACAAAGTGCTGAGCCCTCAACTTTTGAGCCGCACTCCGAAAAAATCGAATTCCGAAATGTCAGAAGGAAAACACCAAACCGATACGGATACGGTTCTTATTTAAATTTTTTTTCGCTTTATTTTCAAATTAATTTACAATTTCGCGAGCACTTGCAAGGTTATAAAAAAAAAATGTTTATAAAAAAAACTGGTGAGGCAACAGAGAAAAGTTGGTTAAGAAACGAAAAACGCTTTTTACTTATGCAAATAAGAATTAAAACACACAAACAACCATAAAATGTATACATTGTTCTGCATAATTATTCTACATAAAAATCATATGCTATTTGCACGAAAATTCGCGAATAGAAAAGTAAATGTACAAATACAGGCCGAGAAATATTTGAACCGAATGTTGTTTTGAATTGAATTGACATAAATCGGTAAAGTGAATGATGGCTGGAAATTAAAATATTTGCATAGTTTGGTCTGCTTAGAATTAAACTTTATCTTCAGCTACATTAGGCCTATGTAGTTGATTGCTTTTCGGTAGCTATATAAAGTTTCTGCACATTTCTTCAACGATTACTTTTCCGTTTTTGTATTTTACGTACGTAGTTGATGTTCTGCTTCTCTGCGATTTGCTTTGTAAGATCTGTTGTTGGTGTTTTAAATTTCATAAGGTATATATGTTCAATAATTGTTTTCGTTATGTTTTTTTTTGCGTTTTTCGTTTTTTTTTGTTTTGTTTTCTTTTTTTGCTATATAAACTGTATAAATTGCCTGCCTGCTACGCTGAACGTTTTGTCAAAAAGTTTTTGTTTTCGATTTTTGCTTTGTTTTTCGAGTTTTTTCTTTTTTTGTTTTGTATTGTTTTCATTTTTTTGTTTTGTTTTACTTGTTTTTTGTTTACTATTTATACCTTAATGGTAGAACTTTTCTTTTGTTTTGTTTTGTTTTCTTGGTTTATATGCATCACTTAACTAACAAATAGCAGCGTGCATACAGCTGCTGTACACGAATCGCACATAACCGTATATATACTATATATATAGGCCATATGCACGAGACTAAAGTTTATCGCTGCTTAAGGACTAACATTTATAGACTTTCCATTGCTGTTGCGGATGTTATGTTTTCTTGTTGCAGAGTTAGAATGGTTGCATTATTGCTGCTTAGCTTTGTTGCTGATGTTGCATGGTGCATGTTGCTGCTGTTGCTCTTGCTGCTGTTAAGTTGCTTGCTGACTGACACTGGACACTGACACAGAGACACAGAGGCCAGCCTGTTGTTTCATCTTCGTTCTTGTAATGTAGTACATATCTTTCGTATATAATAGGTATGTAGCGTAGTGTAATTAATTAATGTATGTGTTTATATATGCATGCTGCTGATGCTCCTCCTTGTCATCATCGTTCTCCTTCTCCTTCTCCTCCTCCTCCTCATACTCCTCCATATCCTCTGCTTCTCTCGCTCTACCTCCGATCCCCTCGTTCTCGCACACCAAAATATCATATCAGGCATATTGTATTGCGGACCGACTCCTGCCCTCTAGTTATCGCCGTTGTGATCGACATTCTGCTGCAGCTCCTTCAGCTTCTCCTCGCGCGGCTTGGCGTTGCCAAAGATCGAGGCCGATTGCTTGGTCTCTGCCACCGCGTTTATAGGCGCGGCAATGGTCCGTGGCTTCAGCTGCAGACGTGGCCGCTCGTTGTCGTCTGCGGGGAATGAACGGATAGGTAAATGGATAAGTGGGTGAAACTTAATACTATACATTATTTAAATGCAATAAAGTTCTTCCAAATCCTACATTTTCACATATATGGCGTAAACTTGATAGTTCATATCGTCAATTTACAATTACCCGTAAATTGTGCTATTCTTGATGTTCACATATTAAAAAAGCATATTGAAATCGATATTTTGAAACTTAATTCGTCTGTGGACAAGGGTAAATTACTTTTGGAATCTTTAGAAAACATTAAGTGCTCCCAACGTTTTATTTTTCACAAACCTAATGCCTAACTTTCCCAAATTCTATCTATGAAATCTGTGCAACTCACCAATGGCGCCCATTGAGGAACCACCACCAACGCCGAGGCCTCCTGATCCGCCGGAGCCGCCGCCGAGGCCGCTCATGCCGGCACTGGGACGTTCGCTCTGCTGGTTGGGATTGTAGTGGGTGCGCTCGCGGTCGCGGTGCCGGCTGAAGTTGTTGTAGCGATCGCCGTCGCGCGATTGATTGCCATAGCTGCCTTCCCGCTGGCCCCGATCCCGATCCTGGTTGCGATCGAATGGTCGATCGTCGTTGTTGAAATTGCCGTACCGACCCCGATTTGCCGGCCGATCTGCAACGGAAGCAACTGGATTAGTGCCTGTTGGCCATGAGGAAACCTGCTTAGGATTAGGCTCAGCATGCTAGCTAAATGCAGTTCAAAGTAAAAAAAAAAGCGTGCGGGTGGAAAGTCTTTTCAAGTCTATCAATGTGTGTGCTAAGGCTACTGCTACAAGGGAGCTATACGGGATGGGTGTTTTCAATGGACGCAAACTAAGCTCAAAAGAAGGTAGGAAATAGGAGGTAACAGCTAGCAGTCCAGAAGTAGTAAGTATGCAGCAAACCCACTTCAAGGAAATGAACTTGTTCGGTTTTAATGGACCATCTATGGATGCCTATCAACATGTTTTTCCTGTTCAATTCTTTAAATAACGAAGTGCATAAACATAAGACATTACTCTATGCATATCCAATATCTATCCATATCTATGCATAGCAAAGAAATATATGTATACTTCTACGAAACGAATGCAAATAAAAACACCACTGCCTTTTACACCTTTCATCAGGATATGTACTACTCCCACTTTTGGAACATGGACTGTATAGTCTTGTGTTGTGGAAACTCCTTGATGAACACACCAAAAATACAAAAAGCAAAACCAACTCAGGATCAGGATATAGAACCGCAGGGAATTCCCAAGGAGGAACAGAAACGAAAATCGAAACAGAACAGAAGGGGAGATTCTAGGATCACTTTCGAGGCTTGCAGCATGGATGTGTCTTCCAGCCATGCGACTGAATCGTAATCGTTATAAGTAATCAGAATCAACTGGTTTTTGGCGGCACTACGAGGGATGCAGCTACGTGTTGGTTGCTTGGTTGATTGTTTGGTTGGTTGGACGGCAGATAAAAATGCTTTACCATTGTATCCTCTATTCATGCCACCGCCGGAGCCCGCGCCGCTGCCGCCGCCGCCGCGACTTCTATCATTGTGACCACCATAACTATCATTGTACGAACCTCTACTATCGCCGCGATTACCCGAACCGCCGCCGCCCTCCCGACCGCCGCCGCCAGTGCCAGGACCTCCCCGGCTGTAGGACTGACTGCTGCCGCCCTGGCGAGGTGGGCCGCGCTTCTGGAAACCGTCTCTGCCGCCATCGCCGCGGGTCATGCCGCCGTTGCCGCCGCCAACACCGCCACCAGGGCTGTAAGAAAGTCCAAAATATGGTTAGTCAACTGGTAAATGGGTATGGGTATAATGGGTGTGGATCGATTGGAGATGCTTTGGCTAATTATCCATGTGCTGAGCATGTTCAGTCAGTTCCAATCGATCCAATCTAAAAAATATAAAATCTAGCCGCAACTCACCGGTCATTTTTCCGCCGATCAGCAATATCGATCCTTAGCGGCGCCGACAGATCGTCCAGTTTGATCCGACCATCGCACTCTAGCGCCCGCTCCAGATTGTCCAGCGTCTCAAACTCCACGTAGCAGAAGCCTTTGAACTGATCAGTTTCACGGTCCTTCACCAGCCGCACGTACTTCACCTCAAAGTCCTGGAATATTTTGATCACATCGCCCTGCACAAGGCCTTGCGGCAGATTGCCGACGAATGCGATAAAGGGCGGTTCCGTGGGCAACTGCTTGGATGCCCGATCCCCACCGAATCCGCCTCTGAAATGGAGGAAAAAGAATGGATAGTAAGTAGAGTTCGTACATAGAAGGTAAATAGGATAGAAACGGGGATTGTTTCGACACTTCTAAGCTGTAAATAATACCCTAAAGGTAAAAGTATATTGGGACGGAAATAGGATGCTTCCATTAAAAAGCTGTGCTCCACGTCGTTCTGCACGTTCTGAAGTAAGCGACTAAAGTTCGATTTTAGGTGCCCATATCGATATGCCTAACCAAGCCATCTGAATTGTGGACTTGATTCTGTGCTCCTGGTATTTGGTAAGCACCTTTTGTTTGGAAGAGTACTCTGTGGCCTGGGAACCTTGACACCGAATCCAATTAATGGGGGTGTGTCTGTCTCTTCTTCTTCTCCTTCTTCCTTCTTGATGGCAAGGGGAGTGTGTGTGTGTGTGTGTGTGTGTGTGACGCCACCCTTGGGGCAAAACGCACATGGTTGTCGTTTATCTATGTGGGCGGGTAACGCTGGCTCGGATTGCCGGCGAACAGTCAACAGAGATGCAGGCACAAATAACAAAACCGAAGAACAACAAATGCAATGGGACAGGTGTCAAATGGTTGGTGAAAAAAAATTGCGCGCGCTTTTTGGCGAAAATTGCATTTTGCACGAAATTTGCAACTATTTTTGGGTTAATATTCTTTTCTCCTCTTTCTTTTTGATGGGAGGTAGGGGGGAATTTAATTTAAAATCTGCCGGTGTGCTGTCAGCGTCGCAGTCGCAGTCGACGTTGACGCAGACGCCAGCAGCAGCAGAGTTTTCCAAGAAAAACAACGAAGGCGATGAAAAGAATCGACAAAATAAAAAACCGAAAAAGAATGTAAAGAAAAAAAACACGCACACTGCCCCGCACACACACACGCATGCACGTACAAAGGCGGCGGCGACCAACGACCGACACGTACAATACACATGCACATGGGTGTATGGGTGTGCGAGCGGCGAGGCGAGAGCGTGCGCGTGTGTTGGTGGGCTGGTGTTGCCTTTTTTTTTGCCCAAACCCCAAAAACCGCGTGCATTATTACACATTTTGGCTAAATTGTCGGCACTCGCGCAATTCGATCGCATCGCGTCCACTTTCACAAGCACCGGCGCATCGCGGCCCACGCGGAGCGTACGCGATTGTAAAAATAATTAATAATATTTACCTAGCGTGTTCATAACCACCTCTTCCAGCCATGTTTTATTTTTTTCAAATGAGCGAATTCGCTGCAAACCGCAGTGTGAACACACGGGCGAAAAATACTATCGCGGCGAATTTGGCCCGGCAGTGTCACCACACCAATTCACCGCTTGCCGCCTTTTTGGTATTTTTGTCGTTAGCGATACACCCTTATGCGTTAGCAGGGACGCATGCCCAATTGCCACCGATTTTTAGATATCGATTAGTAAATTGTTCTTTAGCACCTTGCAATCGTCCTTTTCTTAATAAAATAGGCTAAACTAAAATGGAAAACATACGTAGTACTATAAGCAAATTAGGATTTTTTACAGAAAAAAAATATAAGTAACGATAGACATATGTGTGGCTTTTTTTTTAATACTAAAACCCCATTATATATTTATACTATTTATTTTTGGGCTTTAGGGTAGTGTTTATCGTTATCGGCAGTGCACCTAATCAGCTGTGACAGTACAAACTGCTATATTTAATATAGATTAAACTTAAAATTAAGTCATGGCGGACGACAACTGCCTTTTCTGCCAAATATCCAACGGGCAAGACCCCAGCAGTGTTTTGGAAGTGGAAACTGATGAGTTTGTCATTTTCAAGGACATTAATCCCGCTTCCGATCACCATTACTTAGCAGTGACCAAAAATCACTATGTCAGCCTTAAGGATCTGAACAAATCGCACGACTCTCTGGGTAAGATTGGAATTTGCGCCAACCGGGCCAAGCATATGCCTAACATCCTTGGATTCCTTGCAGTACAACGCATGGATAGCGCCCTGAAGGAGTTCTTGGTGGGCAAGGGGGTTTCTGTCGATGATGCCGTCTTCGGATTCCATCTGCCGCCGTTCATCACGGTGAAGCACCTTCACATGCATGCCATTGCCCCACAAGCCAAAATGACATTCCTATCGAAATTGATCTTCAGACCCTCCGTTTGGTTCAAATCCGTACGTATTTGGCTATTCTGATTTTGATTAGTTTGAGCTACACTGCAATTTAATCTTATCTATTCAATTATAGACCGACGAGGCGCGTGCTTACATTTCTCAGAAGGAATAGATCGGGACATAGATAATTGTTATATATATTTTTATATACCTATATATGTATGTACATAAACTCTCGCGCTGTCAACTAATAAACGGAGCCATCTAATATAATACAATCTAATATACAATGTTCTTTAAATTAGAAGACCAATTTGTGACTGCTTATTGAAAGGTGATATTGTAATTCAGTTCTTTTACTTGAATGCCACTCGATTTTAAATTTAATTACAGAAAAATCATTTTGATATTTACAAGAGCTGTTTCATCATAACTTGGCTTCAAATGGGCATCTGCCCATTTTCAATTAGAGAATTAGTGAGATTAATTTTTTGGCCAATTTTCCCAATTTCACAAGGGTAAAAGGGTAGACTAGATTCGTTGAAAAATATGTAACAGGCAGGATCAATAGCCGAGTCGAACTGGCCATGTCTGTCTGTCCGTCCGTCTGTCCGTATGAACGCCTCGATCTCAGGAACTACAAAAGCTAGAATGTTGAGATTAAGCATGCAGCTTCCAGAGTTTGTTTCCAAATGTTGCCACGCCCACAGGCCGCCCAAAACTCTCACGCCCACACTTTTAAAAAAATTTTAAGTTTATTTCCAATGGAAATTGTTTCCGGTTCGAAACTATTCAAGTGCGCTCTGTGCTTGAAGATACTCAGGGAACGTGGAGACCTCGAAAGACACCTGATGTTATGCGCGAGAGTATAACTTAACTTAACCTCTAATGCGGCAAAGGACTTTTTATTCCTAGTTATCTTGTAATCCGGAAACACGAGACAAATCAAACGGCGGGACAATCAGAAAAATTGTGTTCTTGTAATTTCCACGTTTCTCCTAGCAATACATTTAATGCAAACTTGTATGATTTATATTTCTTGCAATGCCATTCAGTTTCGGTAGATTTAAAATTTCGCGGCAAGCCATATGACAATCGGCTAAAATAATCGATAGCCCGTAGCGTCCCACCTTCCCAGTGTGACCAGTTGCTGCGGCAATCGATTATCGATATCACCACTGTCATACCGTACGCTTCTTCTTCTTACGCCCGCTCGGCAGAAATTGTACACGTTTTTCATTTCGAAAAGTGCAAATTACCAATTTTTTTGGCCAGAGACCACGGATTTGAACATGGCCCTCACGTCGCGCTTCTACAACGAGCGGTATCCGGAGATCGAGGATGTCGTTATGGTGAACGTTCTGTCCATCGCCGAGATGGGCGCCTACGTTCATCTGCTGGAGTACAACAACATCGAGGGCATGATCCTGCTTTCGGAACTGTCCCGCCGTCGCATCCGCTCCATCAACAAGTTGATCCGTGTCGGCAAGACCGAGCCGGTGGTGGTTATCCGTGTGGACAAGGAGAAGGGCTACATCGATCTGTCGAAGCGTCGCGTTTCGCCTGAAGATGTCGAAAAGTGTACGGAGCGCTTCGCTAAGGCTAAGGCCATAAACTCACTGCTCCGCCATGTCGCCGACATACTTGGCTACGAGGGCAACGAGAAGCTGGAGGAGCTTTACCAGAAGACCGCCTGGCACTTCGAGAAGAAGTATAACAGCAAGACTGTTGCCTACGACATCTTTAAGCAATCGGTCACCGATCCATCCGTCTTCGATGAGTGCAACCTGGACCCGGAGACCAAGGAGGTCCTGCTGAGCAACATTAAGCGCAAGCTAGTCTCGCCCACTGTCAAGATCCGTGCGGACATCGAGTGTTCCTGCTACGGTTACGAGGGCATCGACGCTGTCAAGGCATCGCTCACCAAGGGCCTGGAGCTGAGCACCGAGGAGCTGCCCATTCGCATCAACCTGATAGCACCGCCACTGTAAGTTGAATACGATAACTGAACAAGGCTTTCTTTAGTTAGAAAGATAGAAATTTCAATTTAAATTTACCGGTCATCATTGTGTATATATTGTGAGTCCACTCGCAATTTCACAACTTTACTGGGAAATCAAAACAACAAAAATGTTTCAATTATTGACTTCATGAAAATTCATTCTTAACCTTAATCCCTTTAGCTATGTAATGACCACATCCACTACCAAGAAGACAGATGGTTTGAAGGCTCTAGAGGTGGCCATAGAGCACATTCGGGCCAAGATTATTGAGTACGAGGGAGAGTTCAAGGTAATCATGGCGCCCAAACTGGTTACGGCCATCGACGAGGCGGATCTGGCACGACGCCTGGAGCGCGCTGAGGCCGAGAACGCCCAGGTGGCTGGCGACGATGACGAGGAGGATGCTGCCGACCAGGAGGGCATGCAGTTTGATCCAGAAAAGGAGTTTAACCACAAGGGCTCGGGGGCGGATCGTGCGAACGAGGAAGATGAGGAGGAGGAAGAGGATTAGCGTAGCCACAGCATCAGACACACCTATAGCAACTGTAACAAACGATTAAACGAGTTTTGAAAAAATCAGAAGTTGTAATTTTATAATTTATATACATAACATATAACGAATGCTATTAAAGATTTATAAACGTGAAAACAGCGAGATGCCCAAGAAGACAAATCAAAATGCGCTTGTTCATCTTTCCTTTTCAAATCCAAAACAATACTATCGACCATTTATTATTGAACCCAATTCATTTTAGACCTAATACTAGTTCAAATTGTGTATATAATGTTTATATGTGTATAATTGTAATATTATTTAATAGTCAGGCGTTCTTATTTCCGTTCTTGTTGTTGTATTTGCTTGCATAATGTTTTCGTTGATGCGGCTTGGTTCCATCACCGTCCAGATTTCCATCCATTATACTTAGCTATTATTTTTGCCTTAAATATTAGATTATGTTGCTTTCTGTTCAATCCCTCAATATTATCTAGAAAAAACCAACCCTGCTCTGCTTTAAAATTGATCCGGTGCTAAAGAGCACCCTACTTAGATATTGTACATCGTAACAAGCGATTCGTATAAAAAGAGTGACTTGAGTTTATAAAAATTTCACTAAATTAGAAAGGTTTTCGTTTCTGTTTTCATTGCTTTGTGGTTGTGTGTAGTCCTTACTATTTCCTATTTCACTTAATATGTGGCGTGGCGTACTTTTTGGTATTGCTCGGAGTATTTCGTTGGAACGGCCAGTTAGTGGGGTCCAGTCTGTTCATCATCCTATTGCAATCCGGTTTCTGGCTGTGGGGAGTTCGGCTTTAGGTGGTGGGAGCTGTTGGTCTAGCCGCGTTCAGCTGAGTTCGCCTCCCGAGGCGGCATCGTTGCGAAGGAGCAACACGGAGCTGGCCGCCTGTTTGTTACCGCCGCACAACCGCAGCACGGTAAGCACATCGCTGCGAGGATAGCCAAGGGCCATGAGATCGGTGACGTCCTGTTCGGTGAATCGGTCTTGAGGATTAATCGTGTTGGGTCCGCCACTGGCGCCACTTCCGCCACCACCGCTCTCCCGTTTACTTTGCTCGATTGCATCGGCAATTGCCTCCTGTTCCATCGATTCCTCCGAGTTTCCTGTGAGCCGGGCGCTGAACGGCAGCTCACTTTCCGGCAAAAAGGGTGTCGTTGTTCCCGTGGTGCCGATAATCAACAAATTTCGCTGCAAGTCAATCAGGCACTGGAACAACCAATTCATTAGCATTGACCCGATGTGATCCAGACTGATTTACCTGATGTCGCTTCAGCATGTCCAGACCCAGCAACATGTCCATGGGCTGCTGGCCCAGCACGGTGAAGCTGGACGTTAGGTGATCGTTCTCAATCTGCAACTGGACCATGTGTATTCTACCCAGAATGGGCTGTGTGCCAACGCCCTTGGCCACACCGTTCCAGCGCGTGTCAATCAGCCGGTTGACGTGGCATCGTTCGGCGCAGTCCTTGCTCATGATCGTCGTCTGGGCGCCAGAGTCCACAAACGCCTTCACAGGGATTCCATTCACTTTGCAGTTAATGTAGCTAATAATGCACAAAAAGTTACTGTGCCCAAGTATATTAAAGTACATATATAACTTACAGCATTGTGACCGTGCCAAAGATCTCCGGATTGTATTCAATGGCTGCCGCCATGTTATCCTGGATATTCTTCTGCTTGATCTCCTCGGCAATTAGACGTTGCGTCTCCTCATCGAAGGGATCGGCATTTAGCATGCGCATGCGATGCTCGTTCCGCCGCTTTCGCTCCGTAATATGCTCGCGGAGTAGCCGGGCGAAGGATTCCCTGTCGCCGGAATCGATGGCCTCCGCCAGACTGGGATTGTACTGCCGGAGGAGCGACAGCGTCTCGGGACTAGACAGGAACATCTGGCGCACCGTCTCTGGGTCGTCATCGAAGTTCACATTAAACTCATCGGTCATGGGTATATCTGTGAGGTTGTTGAACTGCGGCTGCTGCGCTCCCTGCTGCTGCACACTCCTCGAAGGTGGACTGCCGCCGGAGCTCGTGCCCGGCACGGCGATGCTGCTGAAGTCCAGCGTGCTGATCGCTGGATTTCCGCCACCTGAATTGATTGAGGAAAGGCAATCTGGTTAGAGAGATCAGTTGATTAAGGTATTTAAGTATTTGATATTTAAGTTAGCTTACTAAATAGAAAGGAATACCCTACCCTAAAAGCGTAGAAAATGGGGTACATGTTCAGAAAGAAAGAGTAAGCAATACCCAAAAAAAAAGTAACCAATTTTTTCCACATATAATCTGGATTGCATATGAAATCAATGATTGCAAATAATTTATGCTAATTGCCTTCAATTTTGTCGTAGAGATGGAACTTAATAACCGAGATAAAGACATGCAACTGCAGATGTGTTAACTAGATAATACATATTTATAGATCGATAATATGTATATAGTTTGGCTCGTTTTTTGGTTGATTTCTACTCAAAAATGTGCTTGCTCTTATGCGAATGCGAATCATGGAGTCCGAAGTGCTGTGCAATGAAATGAAATCGAAAATTGTTCACCGCCCACACCTGTCTGCAGTCGCAAAAAAGTGTGTACGTGTGTGCAGAAATACCATTAATACATATTAACATTGGTACATATGTACATCTATGGCAAAACATATATATGTATGTATATATAATGATCCCATTTCAATGGGCGAACTGACAAGGCCAAATGCGCATTCAGGGGTCAACAAAACAGTGTGCCACAGTGGGCGGTCCAAGTGGGTGGATCCATGAGGTGGAGGCAGAAGCAGAGGCAACGCCTGCTGCTATTCCTCCACTTCCATTGGAATTCCCCTCCCGCCCATCTGCCACTGTCGCTGCAGTGGAAGCAGATAAGCCACTTCCAGTGTTCCCGTGTCTGTGTGCCGATGTTATTTTGGAATTCGCAAGAAGAAAGTCAAACGAAGCAAGGCGTTTATTTTTAACACCAATTGCGCCGCAAAAAGATGAGCTGTGCTCGCTGCGCTTTTCCATAAAAATACAGAAACTAAAAAACGCGAACATTTACAAAAAATATGCACAGTTCAAATTTCACGTTGAAATTGTATTGTTAGCTTTTAATGCATAAATTAAATGTTCCCTTTACGTACTACGTATTTGGGGTTTCCCCCGTCCCAAATATTATGTTGTTACAGTATTTGCTTAGACAATGTTTAAATATTTACGTGTTTATAATCATTATAAAAAGATTCGTATGTTTTTATTGTGTGAATTTGCCTTATCTGACCAATGAGCCCCTTTCACCCACCCCAAACTCTCTCCAGATCCTGTCCAGTCCCCGCCAGACGTGACCCACATACGAATTAATGTCTCTCCCTCTCTCCAATCCTCCCTCACCACTTCCCCTCCTTTACCAACCTGTCAAACTCCAAATTCCAACTCCCTCTCACCTGAGCGATTTGCGCTCCTGCGACGTTCCAGCATGATGAAGTCGCCGTCGCCGACGCCACACTGTTGCAGCGTCTGTTTGTCGCTGGAAAGCTCCCGCCCGTTGAATATGACCGCGATTTGGGCCACCTCCGCACCGATCTCCATCGCGCAGAGAGCCTTGAGATTCTCCAGCTCCAGATCCTTGGCCACGTCCAGGCAGAAGACCTTGTCATCGCTGGTCGTCACTGTGATTTTCATCGCCGATGTGTAATGTTTGTGTGTGTGTTGGCGTATTTGTTGTTGTTCTTTGTGTGGGGGGGATCGGATGAGTAGCGCGGTTGTGTACTGCACTGGCGGATGGCAAGGTATGTCCCAATCTCTGCTGGCCTAGCCTTTTTCGCCTTTATCTTTGCTGGCTGGATGGAAGTGGTGATATTCTGCTGCTCGCGTATTGTTTTGACACAACAACGAAAACGCCGCCTACGCTCGGTTGCATGAGGCGCCTTATCGATACGATTCGCGCTGTTCCTATCGATGGCTGAATGGGATGGTTAGCGCATTGCTTATTTGGAGATATTATAACGAATTTGGAGTGATTTATAATTTGTTAATTACTTAATTTTGACAGCTTACCCAAAGAAGTCGGTTACTAAAATAAACAAATATGTAAAATGTCTTCATTATGAACGTTGGAATATTGGGATTTCTAAAGTCAAATTTTAAATGACATATTAAGAAAACATAAGAAAACATAATAATAATAATAATGTAGGAAACCTTAATAAATAATTAAAATTTAATCGATATCTGCACCCACTATCTGTAAGTGATATCGATACATATCGATGACTCATGTGCTATCATCGAAAATTTATTGTATTTACCTTATTCAATTTGAGTCACTTGCTGCGTTAGGACACCAAGGAGCTTTTCGAGGAGCCTAGTGAGAAACCAGATAAGCCACCATGTCCACACAGCCAGCGGATAATGAGGAGAGTTCAGCCGCGAAGTCCAAGCGACCTTCAGGTGAAAATCCAGTTTCATGCGAGCCCCCCTCCAACTACCAATTCCCAAAAAACACTCACGTACTCACTCACACGCGTAACAAGTGATAAGGAAGAGAATGACTAATTTCCAGTCGCAAATCGATTTTCGGAGCCCTTCCTGGGGGCCCTGCATTAACCATGAGGTCACCCCTAGTCGCTCACGTTTTCCAGTTTCCCCTCCTGTCGACCCACAGATTCGGCCTTCAAGCAGCAGCGCCTGCCCGCCTGGCAGCCCGTCCTAACAGCCCGCACCGTACTGCCCACCTTCTTCGTGATCGGAGTTCTGTTCATACCCATCGGCGTGGTCCTGCTGCACCTGAGCAACACCGCCAACGAGCTAATCATCGACTACACCAAGTGCAGGAGCTCTGGCGGAAATACCACCTGTGCGGAGTATCTGGAGGCCAACGCCGGCGGTGAGTGCACCTGCGAGGTGCCCTTCGTCCTGCCCTCGGACTTCAATGTGAGTTAAAGGGATCCGGAGCTTTAGTAGCTGTTCAAATCAAGTAATCGGTGAAATAGTTCAAATCAAAAGCTATATGTTGCTCTTATAATCTGAAAACTATTTAAACTAAACATGGATTTTATCATAGCAGATAGGTTTGAAAAAAATATTGATGATTATTGACAGTTAATAATCGTGGATTTGAATTTTTTAATATCTAAAATGTTAAACTAACTTACTTTTTTAAAGGGTGTGGTATACATGTACTACGGACTGACCAATTACTACCAGAACCATCGGCGCTACGTGAAGTCACGGGACGACGAGCAACTGCTGGGTCACCTGTCGCAAACGCCTAGCACAGACTGTGCCCCCTTCGCCTATGATCCCGATTCCGGAAAGCCCATCGCGCCCTGCGGTGCCATTGCCAACTCGCTGTTCAATGGTGCGACACACAAACTACCCCGATTGCGCGACAACTAACCTTAATTTCTTCCAGACACGCTGACCCTGTTGCAGGGTGGCTCCGAGATCAATCTGCTGAAGACGGGCATTGCCTGGCCATCGGATAAGCGCGTCAAGTTCCGAAACCCGGAGGGTAACCTGACCGTCTCCCTTGAGGGCTTCTCTAAGCCAATATCCTGGAAGGAGGGTCTGGCCAAACTGGACCCGGAGAATCCGGACAACAACGGCTTTCAGAACGAGGATCTGATCGTGTGGATGCGCACCGCCGCTCTGCCCAGCTTCCGGAAGCTTTATCGTCGACTTAACCAGACGAACACCAACTATGCCAAGGGCCTTAAGGCTGGCAATTATACGCTTAACATTAAGTATCGTAAGTACCAATGGCAAGGATATCTCAAATGCTGTGTTTAATGTATTTTTATTTTGCCTTTCAGAATACCCGGTAGTGTCGTTCGACGGCACTAAGCGAATGATCCTCTCCACCACATCCGTGCTTGGCGGGAAGAACCCGTTCTTGGGCATTGCGTACATTGTAGTCGGCGCAATTTGCATCACCCTGGGCCTGGCCCTGCTTTTTATCCATATGCGATGCAGTCGCAGGTGAGTTGCCCTCGCACATCCTTGATTGATTCATCCTCATTGTACCGATCGTCATCCATCCTACCCTTATTCCTACTCCCACAGCATTTTAGTCCATTAGGTCAGCTAAGAGTCGAGTATTTCATACCCCATTGAAGCCGAATCGTTTCTCATGGCCAAATTAACTTTGCTCGGTGCGCGATAAGTATTGACAATTAAGTAGCGTTTGATAGTAGCTTTATACCTTATCGGGCACTGGCCAAAATGATTGACACCTTCTACTAAGAACCCTTGAACTAATCATGGTTTTATTTCTGTTTCCCCTTCAGCAACATGGAGATGATCAACGTGAATCCGCACACGCAGTACTCCTAGACCGAGCACCGTCAGTATTTCGGGCCGCTTTACTTAGCTTTAGTAGATCCATCTGTTTAAGCCTTATCAGCATAAAGTAGTTTCTATTAACCAATTGGCATCGTGTTCTCGACTGCTCTATTCTCTATGTTTTCTAACTGTGTGCACTTGGCCTTGCGATACGCTGGCCAAGTGCCTTTTGTTGATTCCGTTTGTCCCTTGACCCCATATGTGTGCACCCAAATTGTGATTTCTTTTATAACTTATCCCGCACATCACACTCAGCAAAAGTGGCACCCTTCGCAACATCCACACGAATTTCCACCATTGCTGTACAAACTGCAAAGTAATACTTTGTGCTTAACTTAATCTGTATGCCTTTTACTACGTTTATACCCGCAAATAAACATTGTTAATGGCATTGCGCTCTTGTTTTATTGGCTATTAAATGGGTCCAATTTGAAATCGGGATAATTTGATAGTTAAGTTTACGATATTCCTTGTTGAAATGGGACCCTAATAGATAAGTTTAGAAATCAGTTGAAACGTTTTTTAAATAATCTTTAAGATATTTGTCATTTTCTTCTCAAAGGTACAGCCGTATTCATGTATTTAATTAATGTTAACCAAATAAAATTGGATGACAGTATGTACGAGTTAAATTCGTAAGCATGTGGTATCAGTGCTATTTAAGCACTTCCTGCTGGATTTCAGATAAGGCCACCAAAAGTGTGCTACCGGAAACTGCAAGCCCCACCAAAGTAAAATACTTTACATTTCCTATATATATTTGTAGGTTTACATTTCTTTTATTACTTTCTTTTCGATTCTTCAACGCGTGAGGGACAAAAGTTTGCTTATATGATTCTGCATTTGTTTTAATTTATTTTGTACGTTTTAGACTACATTTCCAGTTACAGTTTAGAAGTTGCTTAGGCTAGTTTTACTTATAATGCCGCCAATATTAGATCTGTCTATATATGTTGAAGTTGTGTGCGCACCCACAACCGTGGGTGTGGGGTGTGAAATATAAGTAATTTACAGATTATGCTGAATCGTTATATAAGCCATATGAATGAATCTCAATCTATGTAAATACGGTTCTAAGTATGGATCCACTATTGACCTTGGTCTTCCGCGTACATCAACTTGATTTTGAATGCTTAGATGGTGTATAGATTTCAAATACATCCGACCAAGAACTTATTTTCTGCTCCTGTAAAACGTGGTGAAAAATGTGAAACAAAACAAAACTTTCTTAGTGGATTACAAATATTTGTAAGTTATTCAGATATACGTGTTCGGGAGAAAAAAAAATAGTAAAATATTCTTTATTTTGGTAAGAATCGAATTCCAGTATTCAGACTTCTATAAAAACTTACAGATACGGAAACGAAAGTTTTTTTAATTCAAAAGTTTTTAATTGAAGTTTTTAATTGAATTCAAAATTTTGAGTAGACCAAGGCTTAAATATGAAATAAAATAAACGTCTAAACAACTGCCGCGTTGTGCTTGTGTATTTGGGAGTGTCATGGTGTTGTGTGAAATACTTGAAAATCCTGATGGTTTTTACTAACTCTAACTGAGCGGTTTCCCTTGCGTTTTCTGTCGCTTGCTTTGGTGCGTCGTAAACTTTTTGCTTGTTAATTGATGTGTAACATATTAAGACGTACTTCTCTATATGCTTAAGCCTACCATATCAATGTATGTATATATATATATATAGTTGTAATAGCGAAACTTAGCTGTAAAGGGATGTGTATATCCCATATTTTGCATTGTGTGTGGGTGTGTGCGCGGTACATACTAGTTTAACATTTAAAAAAAAAGTCTTATATATGATGTACATATATGTTAGTTAGGTTCTTAAGACTAGAAGCAAGAAAAAAAGGTTTATATAACACACACGCACACACACGCATCTCGTGCTATACATAAACGTGGCTGATTTGATGATGGAATGCGTTGCTGATGTTTATGTGGTTGCTGGTGTATTCATAGTTCGAATGATTATGATGAGATGATGGCGGTGTCTGAGTGGATTTGCTTTGTACATTTCAAGTGATTTTGGATTGAGATGATGAGGTGTGGTAGTGGGAGTGATGGTATGATCACTCAATTTGTCGCAGCTGGTGCTGCTGTCGTCGTGGCAGCAGCAGTCTTACTGCTTGTCTTGCTATTGTTATTGTTGGACAGCACCGCTGACTTGGAGTCAGGCTTCGTCTTTGCTGCCGTTACTAATGCTGTTGCCGTGCTGCTTGCTGTTGCTGCCACTGCTGGCAGTGTGGCTGCTGCTGGCGCTGTTGAGAGCTTTGGCCCATTGAAGATGTGGCGTTTGATGTGGCTCTGGAGAAGCTCCTGAGAATCAAAACAAAGTTGACATAGATCACAGGTAAAGCCGGGATCATTCAACTGATCGTCGGCTTTCTTGCGCCGCTCACCCGTTGAATGTGAATCGGACGTGGTCGTTGTGGTGGACTCGCTCTCCGAGAAGGAGGCCGTCGACACCACATTCGGCTCGTCCTCCACATCCCCCTCATCTAAATCATCGTCGTCTACCTCCTCGATTGCATCCTCCGGATCGGGATCTGGATCGGCATCCTCATCGAAGTCCTCTTCGATGATGTCCTCAATGGGCATCACACCATCGTCTTCATCCTCCGAACTGGCCACTATCAGCGGCGGCATCTTTGATTTGCCATTCATTAGCGGTCGCACCGGCAATGCCACTGACTCCGGCTCCTCCACATCGTCATCCTCCTCATCGTCATCATCGTCGTCGTCATCGTCGCTTTCCACCTCTCCATCATCTTCCTCGTCGTCATCGGAGCTGATGACCTCCTCGACAAGATCATCATCGTCGTGGCTAAGATTTGCTTTGTGTTGCTTTTGTGGCAACAGTTGAGCGGGAGGCTGCACACCCTCTTCGTCCTCGCCTTCGCCACCATCTTCCTCCTCGTCCTCATCCTCATCTTCACCCTCGCCATCCTCATCGTCGGTGTCGTCATCGTCATCATCTCCCGTGCCTGAACTCTCCTCCTCGTCGCCCGAGCTATCCTCATCCAAATCATCGCTATCTTCCTCGTCGGGATTCGCCATCTTTTCTGATGTTGCTGCCCCTGCAGCCTCACCTTTTTCTAGAAATTGATCTTCCGATTCTGGTCCTTCGCCCAATGTTAATGATGGCGCCGCTGTGTTTGCATCTGCTGCCGCTGATTCCATGGCCGCTGCTCTCTCTATGGCCGCCTTAGTGGCCACTGGCACTATGACCTCCTCCTTCAAATGGTTGTTAATGTGGTTCATCAGCTTCTCCTTGCGCGACAGATATTCGCCGCACAGATCGCAGCCCCACTGGAAGGGGCAGAAGGGTCGCACCACCTTCGCATCGGCCAGCTTGTGCTCGATCCACAGCTCCTTTGAGTCGAACGACAACTGACAGCGACGGCAGGTGAGGTGATCGTCCACCACAATCACCGGCGGCTCGGGCAGATTGCTTACCTCGTGTTTGTGCAGCTCGTACATGTGGCGACGCAGATTGTTATTGCTGATGAAGGTGGAGGCGCAGTATTCGCATTTCAGCTCACGTTTCCGCTTCATTGATTTGCTGCGGTTGCTGCTGCTGTTGTTGTTGTGGTTCATGCTGCTGTTGCACGAGTTGTTGAGGCTCTGTTGCTGCTGGTTGGGCATCAGGCCCACCGCATGCAGCTCGCGGAGATGTAGCATCGAGTTGTTGTTGTTGTTGTTGGTTGTATGATTGTTGTTGGTCAAATGTGTCGCTTCGCCGTCGATGGGGTTCTGCAAGGATTAATATGGCCGGGGAATAGCAGGATACAGCGGGATTTGGGGTGGTGGGGAAGAAAAAAGAGAAAACATAGATCAGTACAAATTCAATTGGCAATGACGAGATGTTGATATCTGTTTTTTGCGACTGGTGCGGAGGCATCATCATCATCATCAGCACATCAAAAGTTGTTGGTGGCGCGACAGACGACGATCCTCGCCATCGTCCGTCGCTTGTCCTCCTCGCTGCACAAGCCCAAAAACGCTCACCTGCTTGCTATCACCTCTGAAATGCCACTTGCGATGCACCTTGAGTGCGATCACCTGGGGGAACGTCTTGGCGCACAAATCGCACGCGTATTCCCCGTTCTCGTTCTGTCGCTCCACCTGGAACTGACCGGCATCCGCCGGCCCATCGTCGAACATCGCCGCCAGCGGATTGTCGACGTACAGCTCTTGCTCGTGCTTCTGGATGTGCTTGGTAAAGTGTTCCTGGTCGGTGAAACGAGCCCCGCAAATGGTGCACGCCACCTCCGGAATGCGGATCTTCATTGACGTGCCCGCAGTTACAGTACTGCCCGACGCCACTCCGGCAGTTGTTCCATTGCCATCGCTGTTTCCCCTCTCCTCCAGTTGCTGCTGCTCATCGTCATCCTCCTCGTCATCGTCATCGCCGGTCTTATGCCGGAAAACTGTCCTTCTGGTCGGCTGGAGCCCTTGCTGTTGCTGCAGATGTGCATCCTGCTGTTGGTGGGCACCTGTCGAGGTGATCGGCTTGCGGTTGCAGGTGGGCGTGTGGTTGTCATGCATCTGGCGGTCGAAGAAGACCTTGCGGCACAGCGAGCACTCAGCTGGGTTGGGCACTTGCGGATGCTTCTTATAACGATGAACCTGTGCACGAATATCGGATTAGTTAGTGTAACATATTGAGCCACCAACTAGTATCCCCCCTTTTGGCACACAGTTATCTACCAGTTAGCTACCCAGAACCACATAAACTGGTTAATCCCAGCCAGACTTACCCATAGACTCTTGCGTCCGCTGTAGACGTTTCCGCAATCTTTGCACGAATAATCGTTCGAGTCAAACTCGTCGTGCGAGTTGATGTGGATGGCCAGCTTCTTGTTGGTGTTAAAGTTTGATGGACAGTACTTGCACTGGTACCAGTACAGTGGAGCAGACGCTGTGGATGCACCGGCAGCGAGGGTGGAAAGATCAGCTAAATCCGCTGTAGCCTTGACCTCATCCATTACAGAGTCATCGTCAATCTTAGAGGACGTGGACGCCGAAGTGGAAGCGGAAGTCAGCTTATGAACGCTGCGCTTGTGCTGCTGTAGCTCCGTCTCTGAACTATAGACAATCGAGCAAACCTCACACTCGAACTGCTTGATAATCATTTCATCCTTGATGGCCCTGCCGTGCACCTTGAACAGATGCACCTTCAGGCCCTTCTCGTAGGCAAACTCTGCGTTGCACAGCTTGCATTTGATGAACTGCACATTCTGCACCTGATGATCGGTGAGCATGTGGTAGCGATAGGACTTCTTCGAACTGAATCGACGCTGGCAGATGCGGCAGCGCATTCGCCGGAAGCGGCGATCGGCTGCCTGGTCAAGGCTCCGCCGAAAAACTGCCTGCTCCTGGGGCGTTTGGTTGGCCATTGCCGGTGGCACATTGGAGGGTGTTGCTGGAGCCGACTCTGACACCGTTCCTCCAAGTCCAACATCTGAGTCCGCTGCTGGTGTTGCGGTAATCGTTAGCGATTTGGGTGTCATCCGGTTGGCAGCCGCCAAAGCTGCATTCACAGCATTCGATGCCGTATAGTGGGATCGCATATGATTGGACAGGCCAATGTTGTTGCTGAACACCGCATTGCAGATGGGGCACTCCTTCTGCTGGCTAGCCACGCCCACCAGGCTGCTGTTGTTGCTGCTGTCATCCAGGCGCATTTTCTTGGCCACGCTGCCAGGCTCCTCCTCTTCATCATCTGGAATTGACAGTAGAGCGTTAATATGTAAACTCCAGTGTTATCTTAGCCGCAAACAGGAACAAAAAACAAGCTATAGGTTATGCGAGACATACCAGCATATTGAAGCCTTTGATATATGAATTTACAATGTGAGTAGACAATTTAAATGCAATAGTTATGCTATTATACATCTGGGTTCGGTATTTGGACGAGGTGCTTTACCATTCACCAAAAATGCGAGAGGAGCAACAAATATAACTGCTAATACACTATGTAATTTTAAATATGCAATTTTGTAGCATTAAAGACCAGTCGATGAAGATATATGAAGTTACACTTTAAAATCCGTGAAATCCGAGCTTTAACATCAGAAGAACTAAAGAGTAGGGACATAGATATATGCTTGACTTGAATGTTGAGATAGTTTTTATCAAAACCTTTATATTAAGAGTCCGTATTTCTGTTACACAACTGTTTTGGCCATGATTAAAATTACTAAGTTTCATTTATATTAAAAAGAAAACATTTAAATAAATATGGACATGGAGATGAAACGGTGGCAACGGTGACAGAATGAACGTGAAACTGGCAGAGCGGGGGGACGTCTACAATCTAAGCCTAATTACCGAGTGTCCCACCATTTGTTATCGACATCAGGTCCTTCATCACGTAGTCGTAGCGACCCGTGTAGACGTTCGGCGTGCTTCCGTCCGCCAACTTCACGGCATCCGCATTTACGATGTATTCGAAGCCGCCAGAGTGTCGGTTCTTGTCCACTCCGTGCACATTGATCATATGCTCCCGTAGGTAGGAGATCCGGGGATAGCCCAGTCCGCACCGCACGCATTTGTATGTCTCTGGCAGTTTGTTTGGATGCTTTGATTCCATGTGGCGCAGCACATTGTTGTAGTTGTTATACTGCTGGCCGCAAATGGGGCATACCTGCGGCATGCGGGAGAAGTACTGAGATTTGGGTGCGGATGCATCCCGATTCGCTGAGCTCTGAGCGGCTGCAGCGGCAGAGGCGCTGGTGGAACCACCGCCACCCACCTGAGTACCACCCGCCAGCTTTGGTGTGGAGGTCAGTGGCGGAGCCGCACTGCTGCTTCGCGACTCCTCCGCCGAGGAACCAACACCAATGCCTAAGGCGCCGAGCAGGCTCCTCTTGCCCGGCGAATGTTCCATGCTGTTGCTCCTGGCCATGCCGCTGCCAGTGGTGGAGGCATTATCGCTGACCGCCCCACCACCCACGCCGCCCAAGTGATCCTGATAGACGTGATCGAGGAAACGCTGGTGCGTTTCCAACTTGGCATCGCATGTCATGCAGCGCAGCCGGACAATGCAGTCCATGTTGTTGTAGTGCCGACGTCTGTCCACGGGATCAGCAAAATCCAGTCCGCAAAAGCTGCATTGTATCGAGTTGTTATCCTTGCGCTGGACATCCGCGTGCTTGTCGTAAACATGCGTTCGGAACTCGTGCTTGGTGCGGAATCCCTTGGGACAGAGCTTGCACTCGTACAGTTTGTTGACCAAAAGTTCCTTGGCGCGCAGTTTCTCTGGGCGCTCGGTGCCACCGCCGGGTGTAACAACTTCTCCGCTGGCTGTCACTGTGGGACTATTCATGGCCACCACTCCTGCTCCGGCATCGGCAACCGCAACAACTCCTGTTGCTCCATCGTCTGCGACATCCTCGGCAGTGGGCACAACCACTGTCGTCACTTTCCCACGCAGCGCATTCAACACTCTAAAGAGATTTATGCAATTCCGCTTCTTCAGATGCGAGATGAACAGCGCTTTGGAGTCGTTCATCTTGAGGCAATTGAAGCAAAGGTTGCGCGGCAACTGCGGATACTTCTTGCGCACGTGCGCCATGAAGTTCTTATACGTGCTGAAGTACTTGTTGCAACATCGGCAGGTCATCGTCTGGTATTGCTCAAGGAACTCGTCGTTCTGCTCAATGAACTCCACTTTGTCGCGGGTGAGCAGTGGTCTGTACTGTTCGGGATTTTCGTAGTCGTAGCCGCCGCCTTCGCACTTAATGAACGCGTTCATCACCACCTGACGGTACTTTTGCGTGGAGATATTCCCGCCAGCAGCGCCCGCTGCCCGATTTGCCTCCGCGGTGGCCGCTGCCGCCGCTGCCCGTTGGATTTCCAAGGCGGCAGCTAGTGCGGGCGTTGGCTTCGTGATGGGTGTGTTGTGGGGGGAGTCTGTAGACAACTGGAACAGGTTTGGGTGCAGATTCCTTTCGTGGCGACGGGCGTTGGCCCGGGTAGAGAACTGCAGGCTGCAGGCCCTGCAACTGGCCACCTTGGAGTCCCCGGCGGCTGCAACATTGGCCACCGCATTCGGCGGCAGCGAGGCAGCCACGGACGACGCATTCACGCCATGCTGCGCAGTGTAGTCGTAGTCCGAGGCCTGCGGGTACAAATGAAATATAAATTATAGTCGAGCTGACAGGGAAATCTCGCTTTAAGTCTTCCATGTGTATAAAGATACCTAATAGTATACATTTATAGTATATACAAATGTATAAATGTATTTAAATGTATTTAATAGTATATACACTCTGTGCTACATATTTTTTGATGACTTACCGTCAGCGGGACATCGCCCTCGTGCTCGGAGCGCTCTAGGAACATTGTGGGATCGACCATGTCATCAGACTCGTCTATGGACTTCATCTGGTAGTCGTCATCCGTGTCAATTGGCTCATCTTTGATGGGAATCGCAGGCAGTGGCTGCAGGGTATCCAACATTTAACCAAAAATGAGAGAGCAAACAGTGCCAAACGAAACGGAAATTAGTTTAAATCGAATATACAAAATTTGCAAATTCGTAAATGGCATGGTAAGATAAATCAATAACATCGATCATGGACGCTGCAGTACGTCCATTGATACCCGTTAGCCAGAGAGCTATGGCCGAGTTGGTATTATAAATTGATGCATTGCAAAAACCAAGGCAAAAGCAAGACTAAATCCAGACGGACATTGCTGATTTTGCATAATTTCGCATTCGGGATAACAGGTAGAAGAGCGCTGTACAGGATTGGGTCAGGGGTTCGTTCACGCTTCGAATGCACGATACAATTACATTATAGGAGTAGCGTCTGAAAAAGCGCAGCTGCTGGGCGGCGCTCTGGAGCGTCACCGGCATAAGCAGCGGAGCCGTTGACACGGATGCAGAAGCAGAAGCAGATACAGATGCAGAAGGCGTGGCGGAAACGACGCTGCCCGGCGGATTGGACGTAGTCGTCGATGTGGCCACCAGACCACCAGCCTGCTGATGTTGTACGTGACCGCTGCTGCTGCAGCTCTGGCTGAAATCAAGCGGCAGCGACAGCGACAGGCTCTCCATTCCAGCCACACCCGAAATCCCCGGCAGCAGTTCAGCAGCAGCAGCTGGAGGCGGAGCAATGGATCCCGGGGCCACTGGGGGCAAAGTTGGAATCGTTGGAATCGTTGGCAGCGGTGGCAGAGGAGGAACTTTTATATCCAATGGCAAATACAGCTTTGGTTTAAATTTGCGCAATGTTGGAGCCGGGTTGACCACTGGAACTGGAACTGGACGCTGTGGGCGAAATTGTCGCTGGCGCCTGTGGTGCTGTTGCTGATGCTGTTGATGATGTGGCAACATTTGCTTGCCACGCTGCTGATGTTGCTGCTGCTGCTGCTGATGATGATGGTGGTATCTGCGATACTGGTGAGATTGCTGGCGCTGCTGATGCTGCTGCTGTTCCCGCTGCTGAGATGCGGATGTGGTGGACGTGGATGTGGATGAGCAGCTAGCCGCCGCCGCCGCCGATGCTGGTACCTGCAAGAGAAGGGTCTGCAGCGATTGCTGTGCACTGCTGATCGTCGCGGTCAATCGGGCCGGTGGTTGCAGCTGCAACTGCTGCAATTGATGCTGTGGCATCTGCTGCGGTTTAGGACTCACATAGACTGTTAGGGATTTGCGTTTCTTCAGCGAGTGTATGCCGTCCAAAATGTTGGCGGCTGTCGATGCGGCCATTGGCGTCGTCGTCTCCGCTTCGAGCTCATTCTCCGATTGCTGGTGATGTTGCTGTTGTTGATGCAGCTGCTGCTGATCGAAGGAGCCTCCTCCCCCATTCTCGGCATTGTTGAGGTCCAGGTAGTTGAGGAGCTTGCTCTTGTTCGTATCCAGCCACTGGCGCTGCTTCGATTGCGAGCTGAAGCACCGGTTCTTGAAGCTCTGCCATGAGTTCAGGTAACTGATGCAGGCGTGGCAAATTTGCTGCGACAGCCGATCCTGCGGTGTAACCTGAAAATAGTTGCAAAAAAAAAATGGTGGATTGTTTATCAAATGGTTCAGTTTCGAGTAAGGAAAAATAAGCTAACAGAAGTGAACACAAACAATTCCCACTTTATTATTGTATCATCTTGATATCGTCAGTAAACTAACAATTTGCAACTGTATAGAAAAATTATATGGATTTAAGCTCGGTTTTATACAAGTTTAAAATTCAATAACCTTCATAAGATGTAGCATGCGTTATTTAATGTCTAGATAACCCACTCTTTCGGTTTATGGTCATTTCCTTCGGACTTTTGGAAAGGGTGGGGGGCTACAGCGGTGGAGATTTGTGTGTGTCCAACGATGCGGAGAATGCTGGCAGGTAGTAGCAGTGGCAGCAGTCCCCGGCTCGCAACTATCCTATTAATGTCAATGACCTGCTTATAATTATATGCAATACTGCGCCAGCATCCCACACCACCCCCTAAGATGACCCACCTCATCGCCGCCCCTCACCACTCACCAATACAAACACACAGAACACAGAACACTGCGCAAATCATATAAAATGTCCTGCTGGCTGATAACAGTGTGTGCGCATGTTTGTTTGTGTGCGTGTACGACTGTGTGTATCGCTTGAATTGCAAGCCTATGTATGTAACTCCATGTCCGCCCTTATATACACACATACATATCTATGTGCGCCCGTCCTGCCGCAAAACACACACAGCACATGGGTCGATTTCGCCGGGAGACCAGGCTGCAAACATCTTGGCCGCCCCCGCCACGAAATCTATTAAATCTCAATTATCAAAGTCCGCGGTTAGGCATCTTTAATCGTAATCGCTTATCGAAGACGCAGTTGCAGTGCCTCAGTGATGACAAGCCGGTTTGTTGCCAAAATACTATACTATATACATATAATAATACGTTTATAAAAGTTTCGCTATTTCAATTTGACAACTCTTTCTTAAATCAAAGCAAGGTATTACAAAATAATTTTGAATAGCTAAATAAGTAATGATTTATAAATGTTTGAGCTGATTTTCAAAACTAAATAATTATATAATAGTAACTCATTTATCTAACCAAATATTACAGGGGATATGATCCGTTCGCAATTATCTGATTGCCGCTTTAAGTGTTTACTCTATTAAACTAAATCAGATCAGTAGCTTGAAAAGCCTGGCTTGAAAACCGCCTAATTATCAGCTCTGTCCCCCTTTACACACCTTACTTAAATATCGATAGCAATACAGCGACAAGAATTAGCAATCGGAAAGGCGAATGAAAGTGATCAAAACAAACGATGGAAATGTTTTGTTTTGCATTTGTCTTTTCGACTTCAGCTATGTGTGCACATGCGTTTGTTTGTATTGGTGTGTTTCATTTAATAATCGAATGCCTGTTGTTGTTGCTGCTCGTATTGTTGTGCCAGTGTAATTGAAACCCCAGGATATTGAAGCCCAAGGGGTCCTTTAAGCACACACTCACATGCACACACACACTGGCATACACTGGCACCCGCCTCCATTTTTGGGCCTACATATGCATATGTAGTATATTAGTAAATATCTACCGCATCCTTATGTACAATTATCCCACACTACCAGCATAGGATTTCGAGTGTGCTGCTCCAACTCAGTTTCCAGCTGCACTCCAACTCCATACTCCAATCCGTTTCGATAATTTGTTGTACATTCACCTCGCCCAAACCAGCGTTTCCTTTATGGTCGCCATGTTTACCAGTACAATTGGATAAAGGATACAAGGATTCCCATGTTCCGCGGACTGCACTTTAATGCGGCAGGATTGGAAACCCATTTTGGTTTGGGTTTGGGTTTATCCACAATGTGGCGATATGCTACGCAATAAGGTGAGATTTTAGAAAGTCGCAAAAGGGCAGGAGTTATGTACATATACATAGTATGTATGTACATATAAATAAATAGTGGTCATGGTGTATGTACATGCCTACATATACATATGTATAATGCAAAAAGACTTGTGGCAGCTGCAGATGCGATTCCACCAGCTGCCGCCTTCGTTTTCTGCTGGCCACCAGGTGCAATAATCACCAGCCATGGAGCATGGACCATCCATCCAAGCCATTCCATTCCATTCCCCGCCTCCTTAGCTCCTTCATCGTGGAACAAGTTCTTCTCCTTTTTGTGTCCTTATTCGTTCCAAACCCATGCTGTTTATATCTATATGGATATCTCTATATATACATACATATATATAAATATATATTCGTGTGTATGTGTGCCTGTGGGCAAGAGAAAGAGAGCATCCTGCCCTGTCCGTTCCACGCACAAGACGTAGAAATAACCAAAAAGTAACCCTCATATTTAGCAGACCGGAGATCTTGAGGGCAGCAACATAGCAACAACAACGCAGGAACAGGACGATGAGGAGTCGGATTCGGAATCAGGGTTCATTTTGAGCATATTGAATTTCGTCGCAGGCAAAGGCAAACGACGCAAAACAAAATACAAATAAAAACGCAAGTGCAACAGGGTCCACCCTAGGGCTTCCGAACAGCTGTTATCGTTCTTGCGGAGATCAATGCGAACGAGTTATCGATAAAGACGGCGGACTTGAACATGCGGCGTAGTTGCTAGGAGACGAGGAGAATACACACACATTACACACACTTATCCGGAAATTCAAAGCGTTTCAAAGTTTACAATTTTGGAGGCAAGATTTTTTAACAACGATATATGATTTCAAGAAGCAAAAAAAATATATTATGAAACATTTAATTCGGTTTTACAAACACTTGATTCCAAACAAAACTATTTTGTGTTTCAACAATCTTTGCATTTCCGTTTAGCGCAAATTCTAGCTCCTAAGTTTATTGCATGTGTATGTGTGTCGCATAATTTCATCATGTTATGTACCCGTATCATCTTGGATCATCGTTTCATCGCAAGCCATTTTCCTTTTCTGGGTAACCAGGGTCACATCCTTGGGCATTTGTGTATCCCTCAAGTGTGTATCCTTGACTCACGGATTCCCGGCTACCTATTCCAACCAGTCAGCCCTCATCCGCCATCTTGGATGAGGCAATGGTAGGAAATGTGCGGATGCCTCGGCTGCTTCTCTGTGTGCCCTTGTTGGCTTCCTCTCCAATCCAATACAATCCAATCCCCAAGCCCTCCGCACCCCTCGGAATCCCTCTTTTATCGGCTTGTCATCTCGTCACGTCGCTTCATCTTCATCTTCATCGTCGTCGCATTTTTTGGCCAAGGGGAGAAAGTTGGTCCACCTGGGGACCAAGAGCCACAAAATGGAGACGCCGCTCAACTGCCTGCCCGCTGCTTCTGTTTGTTGTTGCTTTTGTTGTTGGAAATTCGATGCGGGCCGCAGGAGGAGCTCATCCAGCCAGTTAAAGAAGCAGCAGAAGAAGGCATAAAGCAGAAATATATGAACATCCCGCCAGGTAATCTGGTGTGCCCAAGGTGAAACCACTCGACGAAATTGTGTGCCCGGTTTTGGGTCTCCGCCGCTGACCGTTGTCCGCTTACCGCCAACCCCTGCTCTTTCTCCATAACCGTGCCCATATGCTCATGCCCATGCCCATGCCCATGACCATACCCATGCCGATGCCCAAGCCCAAGCCCGAGCCCGAGCCCATACCCAAGTCCATGCCTATACCCATACCCATTCCCACTCCCATTCCCATACCCATATACCCATTCCCGTTTCCCGGTCTCTTTTGCCAGTGTCTTTGTTTCGTGTGCCTGTGGTGCTGTGTGCGTGTGTATGCCATGGCGAGCATGTGGTCCGCCTCCAGATAACGAGAACGGAGCAAGAGCAAGAGCCAGCACAGCCAGAGCCAGTGCCAGTGGAAGAGGAAGAGCCAAGAGCAACAGCAAGAGAAGCAGTCGAGCTAGCGACGATGACGACGATGACGCCAACTTTTAAATGTACATATACACCACCTCTGTCGGAGCCAACTGGCGTGCCATGGTGTGTGTGTGTCCATGTGGCCATGTTCCCGTGTCTGTGTGAAGAGCAATTGCCATGAAATCGAATCGAAGCCCAGGGAAAAGAACAGAGAATCGCGGAGAACCGAGCACCATTGGACCCATCCATCCATCCATTGGGGGCACCAAGCAAACCAAGCGGATATGGTATATTGGGGATACACATACTAGATGGGATGCCGGGGGAATCCAGCGGCAAAACAGGAAAAGCAAGCATACAAGAGCCCGTAGAAAGAATCAATAAACGAAGCTAGCGAAGCCGCAGTCCAAGTCCTCCTCCTGTTCCGCCTGTTCCGTCTCCGCCACTTCCATTTCCTTGCAAGGATGCGCGCGCGCAAAGAGAGAGCGGCGGTGGAGCAGAGAGCAACTGCTGCCCTCCATGCGGAATTCCTTGAAAAAGGTACGCAGCAGGCAGCACAGCGCAAAATTATATGTAATTGGCCTGGGTTTTTGGGTTTTTCGGTTTTCTGGCCTGGAATCTCTGAATCTCTGTGTGTCCGCCGCACACACACACACACGCATACAGCCAGGGGCACACAGACGCAGCCAGGGGCACACTGACGCAGCCAGGCACACAAATACCAAGGCGACAGCAACGGCGGCGGCAACGACGGCGCGCTCATCGGGCTTTATGCTTTGTGCTGGCCATTCGCAGCTGCTCTCGCCCGCTGGGAAGAGGCAATCGAGAAGCGGTAGAGGAGGAGGAGAAGGAAAAGCAAAAGGAGGAAACGGATGAACCGCAGGAGGAAGACGAGGAGCAAGCGGAGCAGGCTGTCGATTTTTGGAAAGGAAGCAGGATCAGTTCTAACCTCAAAGCGGGAAGGCAATGGAAGGAATGGAATGGATGGAGGAGGAGTAGCAAAAGTGTAGAGTTCAAGTTTGATTATGAGCTAAAGATTGTGGTCGTGATTGGATTTCAGCCAGAATGGAGCTCCACTTCTGCTCCTCCTCCTCCTATACCCATTCTCTTCCATTCCCACTGCATCGTGACTTGGCAGTGGAAACATTGGAAACCCAAAAAGCGGACCATGCGGCTAGCCACACACCCATACCAAAGCAGAGGAGGAGGAGGAGGCGGAGTTTGGCTGGTTTTCGGTTCGTTCGTTTTTTTTCTGTTTTCTTGGTTTTTCGTTTTTGGATGTGGCCATCATCTTTGGTGCTTGCACAATCCCCCTTCGATGGGTCTTGAACCCTGGGGCCCAGTGCCCAATGCCCAGTGCCCCATGGCTACTCGACATCATCCGTAACCTCACTTTTCCGTTCTGTCCAGCGAAGGGGTGTGGCCAGTGCCTCATCCTTCCACTGGCCATTTGGGATCTGTGTGTATAACTGTTAATGGTGTCCAACCACCAGAGCACCGGAGTGCCAGAGCACCCAAGAGAGCATTCAGTGAGAGCGCCGGACTCGGACTCGGAATTGGATTCGGAGACCCGGGATGACGACACCGACGGCAGCAATGGCGGTGGCGATGGCGACAGCCGGATTATGTATATACCCGCAGCCGTGCCCGTGCCCATGCCCATGCCCACAACCCATACCCATACCCATACCCATGCCCACACCTATACGCATAGCCACTCACCTTGATGCCGACGCAGTTGTGGATCTTGGTGGACAGCGGCTCCTTGTCCGCCGCATAGCTATTGATGATCGAGATGCATTCGGTTTGTGGGGCGATGCATAGGCGACAGCAGTTTTGTCGCGCCGACCGTTCGCTGTTTCTCGCCGATGTTGTCGTTGCTGTTGTTGGAATGGCCGCTTCAGAGGACGTCGTTCCCGCTGGCGCAGTGGCTACCGTCGTCGTTCCAGGCTGTGTCGCTTTGGCCTCCACTGTTACCGTTGATGTTGTTGTTGCGACGACTGCTGCTGCTGCTGTTGTTGTTGCTGTTGCCGCCGCAGCGTCGCACATTTTGTCGCTTTTGTATTCGTCGCCTCTCGCTCTCTTCTTTGCCGCTTGCTTCTACTTCTCGGTTGAATTTGTTTTTGGGTTTTGTTTTTTGCACGTTTTCACTTTTGTTTCGGTCTGCGTCCGTTCGCAATCGTTCCACACCATCCACTACTACAATATACTACCATACAGCTATATTATCCGCTCTCCGACGGAATCGACCACGCCACTCGCGTCACCCACTTTTCGCACATTGTTCGCACTGGTTCTTTTACTTATTTTGTTGCCTCCAATGATCCTGTGCTGATTCGGAATTTGGCTTTCGGCTTTCCCTTATCTCCGCCACCTTTTCCGCTTCGCTTTTGTTTGGAACGAGTGGAGGAGTCGCACTGGAAAAAAAATGAACGCCACACTGGACTGCGGTTGCGTATCTGCGATGTGCTCCGCCGGGCTGCAAAACGGTAAAACAGTTTCTGGCGATTACAGTCGCTTTTGACTAGAGATGGCCACGCCGAGCGTTGCTTGGCGATACTATCGCTGTCGTTTGTGGGGTACACAGGGGTGGTCACACTTGCCCATGTAAGGCGGTTTTTCTTAGCGGCCGCGGGGCTGGTCACACTGGAAATAGCCATCGAAGAACCCAATTCCAATCCGATTAATCGATACTTTTGACTTCTTGCTTCGCGGCAATATAGCTTAAAAAAAATATTTAAAAACCTCTACTTACAAATTATACATAAATTACGTACTGTAGTTTAAATGTCTATAGTTTTCTTTTGGGAAATTAAGTATTTTAGTAACTACCTTTTACCAACGAAATTCTGCACATGTTAATAATTTTGAATTAATACAACTATAAACCTGATAGCTGATTTCCAAATTGAAAAAAGGGAGTTTCAATATGCCAGATAGTTATAAAACTTTAATTTACTTTAATTTAATGTACTTTAGAAAATATCAGGAACATACAAAAATCGATGACATCAAATTAACTTTTCTTATAGATGTAATTATTAAATTACTTAATCAACGAATTGCTACTATTAACTTTGTTATTCTTTGGCTCTTCAAAGTGATAGTTTTAAACTAAGTATTTAAGGGCGCGTTACATATAACGAAAAGCAACTGGCAAGACTGGCTACTCGATAGGCACCGATATTCCGATTGGAAAGGGCACGCTTATCGATTACTGAATGAAAGTAACAACAGGTAGTTGTCCCGCCCTGGCGGTTGTCAGTTCATAAACTCGCTTCGGCATTACAAAATACCCGCAGAGTGCCAACGTCGCGTTTTCAGATACTTAAAGTAATTAAAAGCATTATAATTTGTGGCGTTCTTGTTTTTTTCTGTGTATTTGTTTTCCCGAAACATGCGTGTTCTTATTGCTGTTGATATTACCATTAACTGTATTGTAGACTTGTGAAATTTTAATATTAAGACTCTGTTTATTTGTGTGCCTGTGTGTGTATCTACGGAGCAAAAATATGTACATGCACCGTACGGCGGGGTAACCAGCAATAGAAACATTCGTTTGGTATCTTTAGATACAAAGATACAATTATATCTAAAAGTGCAACTACTCACACATGCACACACACGCACGCACACCGGCACTGACACGTGTTGATGTGCTGCACTTGTGTGCGTTTTGCCCATCTGTTGATTGCGACCTTGCTAGTAAATAATTACCGTCTGATAAATTATGATACACAATTGGAACCCACTTTTGTATCTAATTATGTAGGGACGTGCACAAAGGGCTCATTTTTATGCCAATCTTCTGACCTCTTGCTCCCTCATGTTCGCTTTTAATAGGTTGTACGGAAATGAAAGCGATAGAACTCGTAGCTTTTCCCGAATCTCGATCATTGCAAAAGCATTTAAACGCACTTAAAATTCCAAGCGGTTATCTTAGAATTCACGGTGCAACAATCATATTATAACAAAAGAAAGATATCATGTAAGGCTTATACTATACATATCAGTACAACAATAACTGAAAAGTGAAGGCTTTTCTCAAAAGTCGTATTTCGTGAATGTTCGAAATACGTTTCCGGCTCTATGTAACTTTGAATTCACAGAAATTCGCAGAACACTTTTCGTCTGATCCATTTGTAAAAGCATGACTCAATTAGTATATGTACATATGTAGATACTTATGCATGCGCACGAGTAAACTTTATTGACGTGGGTCTGAGTTTAAGATGAATCATCTCGAAGCGAACAAATTGTTCTGCTGCCTTGGAAACAGCCCTTTCCGGCGATAATGAAACGCAGAAATCGGCGATGTCAATAAGGCCATTGTTCTGATTATTTGCTCTGCGAGGTGCCATTGAAATCTTTGCCAAACATAGCAAACCCAGTTTCTTTGGCTTTTCGGTTGCATATTTAACCAAGTGGTAGACTTACATATATACCAATCCACAAGACATTGTATATTTAGCAATTAAAAGGTTTTTAAGAAAGGCTTTACAAAAGTCAATGTGCAAATATATTTATATAATATATTAAGGCCTAACATTTGTCTTCGTTCCCATGAAGTCGGGAGGCGTCCCACTGTTTGGAGCAAAAAATTACAAATTACAAGTCGCACGCATGACCCGCAGCTATATTGTGAATACGTAATATATGTACATATGTACATATGTAGGTAAAAGGGAAACCCCAAAGCTTATATATGTATGTACATATGTATGTGCCTTGTGAGCAAGAAATGCGTGTACCATACATGTGGCGAAAGTCAACATTGGCGACATTTCATTGGAACCATTATAAGGTCTTTGGGGACTTTTGGGTTATATCGCAGAATTTGATAAGTTTATTACATTTTCCAATGGATTGTATTTGCATATCTTAAAGAGGGTAATTGATATTAGTGTTTTTTTTTTAAGTCCCCGCTCTAAGCAAAACCGGATGCCTTTACCCTATAAATGACGCAAAGCCATGTCACTCTTAATTGCTTAAATTATAAGGCATACCCTGTAAGAAATGCTCCTATCCACTGCAGCATTCCCCACTCCAACCCAACGCCCTATAAGTCGATCCAATTTGATCGAATATCAAAATATACACACATACAATTTAAATCTATTTTAAGGCTTTAAGTTTGGTTTGTTCATTAGCACGTTTTGTTGCGCAGTGTAATCTAATCGGTTCAGTTTCCGCTTGTATACATTTCGTCTTTACCACATTGCTAGAAATATGTGTGCATGTGTATGGTATCCAAATAAACGTGTTGATCATAACAACTGATTAAATATTAAAACTATACATTGTACATGCGCATGTATGTAAATATTTTCAATTTAATGAAACGCATAATTCATATTTTGCTCTTTTCCAGTACTGAATCTCAATCACCGGAAATTATCCACAGAATAGAATCTCCCTCAAAATGTATCCCTTCGTAAGTTTTGAACGCACATCCTGTAGATTTTAGTTATAACAGCATTATAACACCCATTATATTAATCGGTGCTTTTTTTATTATTTTATTATATATCCACCATATTTTTTATAAACAAATTTTTGGTTTAACACACTTTTTGATATAAAATTGTAATAATTTTTTAGGGTGAGATCGATTTGGTTTAGAACACATTTGGTTTAGTCTGATCCATTTTTCTAAGAGATTGATGCCATTTGTGTGAGCTCTGTGTTTAATCAGCTCCATGGAGTCATCTTGAATTGTACATTTTCTGACTTTTATAGGGTTCTGGAATGCCATCGCACCCCCCTACCTCCACTAACCACCACGAGCCACCTCGGGCGCCCTTTGGAGCTGGTTGGGAGCCACCGATGCAGCAGAACTCACCATACCCACCACCCTCCCAGCCACACCCACACCCACACTCACAGCCATCGTCCCATATGCATCCTCAGCAGCATTATCAATATCCAGGCGGAGCTCCTGCTCCTGCTCCGTATCCACCTATGTCGGCACCGTACCCATCCGCCGTCCCATCCCATCCACCTTATCCCAACTCGAATCCATATCCGGCACAATACGCTCCTCCATCGCATACTCATTATCAGCAGGCACCGGTTGCGAACAGTCCCTATCCCACGGATCGTGGATACACACCGGCCATGACAGCCGGATATGATGCGGGCTATGGCTACGGAAACGGACAAGGACAAGGACATGGACAAGGACATGGGCATGGACATGGGCAAGGACATGGACATGGACATGGACATGGGCATGGCTATGCACATGGGCAGGGATATGCACATGGGCAGGGATATGGTCATGGACAGGGGCATGGGAATGGTCAGGGGCACGCGCATCGGTCACTCCCAGCTCACAGAGAGGTTGGTCATCAAAAATTGGGACTCACGTCCACACCAATCGCATTCCCCCATCGGTAGAATTTGTTCCAGGGCGGGTTGAAAAATAACATGTTCATCATACCCATGAGATTTAAGCTCAGTTTGAATGATCTTTGCTTGCTTGTTCCAGGGAACTCCCACTGTGGCGCCTGCCGCAAACTTCGATGCCGTGAAGGATGCTCACGACTTGCGCAAGGCAATGAAGGGCTTTGGAACGGATGAGGATGCCCTGATTAACATCATTTGCCGGCGATCCAACGAGCAGCGCCAGGAGATCCAGCGTCAGTTCAAGACCCACTTCGGCAAGGACCTCATCGAGGACATCAAGTCGGAGACGAGCGGCAACTTTGAGAAGCTCCTCGTCGGCCTGCTGCGTCCCATCGTGGACTACTACTGCGCCGAGCTAAACGATGCCATGGCTGGCCTGGGCACCGACGAGGAGGTCCTCATCGAGATCCTCTGCACGCTGTCCAACATGGAGATCAATACGATCAAAAACCAGTACTTACGATGTGGGTTCATCTATTTCACTTATGCTTCTTTCATTGTGCTAATGTGGCTTTTGATTTGCCAATCTTGTTAGTGTACGGCGCCCATTTGGAGTCTGAACTGAAGTCGGAGACGTCGGGCAACTTCAAGCGGCTGCTCACCTCCTTGTGCACGGCGGCGCGGGATGAAAGTGGTCGCGTGGATCTCGTGGCGGCCAAGAACGATGCCAGGGAGCTCCTGAAGGCCGGGGAGCTGCGTGTCGGTACCGATGAGAGCATGTTCAACATGATCCTCTGCCAGAGGAACTACCAACAATTGAAACTGGTATGTTGCTTGCTACTTGAGTACTTGGGTATATAATTGAAACCCCAACTTAATGCTGCCATTCTGCAGGTATTCCAAGAGTACGAGGGCATGACTGGCCACTCGCTCGAGAAGGCCATCAAGAAGGAGTTCTCCGGCGATGTGATGGAGGGCCTGATTGCCATCTACAGGTGCGTCACCAACAAGGCCGAATACTTTGCCTCGCGCCTGCACAAGGCGATGGCCGGAATCGGCACCAATGACACCCAGTTGATCCGTGTCATCATCACGCGCAGCGAGGTAAGCACATCTATATAACATCATTTAAGTTCTACGGCTCTAAGATGTTCCAACGTTTTTCAGATTGACATGACGGACATTAAGGTGGCCTTCGAACGTCTGTACGGCAAGTCCCTCAAGAGCTGGATCAAGGTAAGGCTTATCCATCCCATTCCATTCCAAATATCGATAATCATATAAAACTCTTCTTGCAGGGCGATACTTCGGGCCACTACAAGCACGCCCTTTACGCCCTGGTGGGTGAACAGCGCTCCTCTTAAGAATCTCCGCATATATGTTTATGTATTATTCAAACCAAATCCAACGTAAATTCAATTATTAGAATACGTATTATCTCTTCTATGTATTCGTTCATCTATATGACCCAATTATGACCCACAACATAGACTGTAAGAGCTCACAAGTAATACCTGAACGGGATCAGACATTTGATACCTCTTTAAAGAAATGAACATGGGAACCTACGGTGTTGTATTAAAAGACCATTGTATTTAAACGCGTTCACAAAGACAATTATTAGGAAGTTCCTCTAGGAAATCACTTGTTAATCGTTCGAAGCGAAAAACCAATAGAGTTTCTTATATCTTAGCAGGTGACCACGGAAATGTTTGCAATAAAAGCTATGCTTTTTACCTACCGACTTCGTCTCGACAGTGCCTCAATGTGACTATTGCCTACTTCGAAAAAGCATTTAAAACTGCAATGACATACACGTACACTAGAATATACACATTTTGAACCGATGGATCGATTTGTATTCACTTATACACTATATACACATACTCGTGTTTGTAAGCGGGTTTTTTTAACTTCGAGTTCGCTCTCAATGGAATAAATTATGATATATGTATGTGGCAATCTTTAATGGCGTTTTTCCTTCTCGATCCTGGGTGGGAATGCGATCCTGCATGGCTTTTATTTGAGAACTCGAACCTCGATGAACATGGAGTCGTTGCGAAGATAGTTGCGACTGGTGATCACCTTGTGGGGTATATGGAAGTACTGGTTGCTCTGGATAAAATCATCGCTCTTCTTGCGCACAAAGATGGTCTTCACATAGTCCTCGGCATCTGCCGCATTCGAGCACTGATCCCGAATGATGATCTCGGCCTGGAGGCGGCAGGGCCAGGCCAAAAGGGGATCGTACTCCCCGGATAGAACATTCAAGCAGGCGATCATATTCCTACCCTTCCAGGTGCCCTTGCCATTCAAGTAGATGTCCAGCTGGTGAGGCGATCGAAATGCATACACGTATAAACATATAAATAGTGTATCCAACCAAGATTCGACATCAACTCACCCGTAGGGCATAGCCAAAGGCTTTGTTGGAGAACATGGTGCTATGGAGAATGGTGTCGTACTGCTTGGACTCTTCCAGTTTCTTCGAGTAGTCCTTAATGCGCCAAATCAAGTGACCTGTAAGGCGTGGCGTTAGATTCAAATTACCAAACTGGGCAGAGGCATACCCCTAATGTTCTGGACACTGGCAATACGCTGCTGCATGGCCATTTGGGTCTCCAAATCGGATATATTCTGCATAGTCTGGTGAAGAGCTCTGTCCAATTTATCGCAACGCTCCTCCGTTTCGCACACAATGTTCTTCACATTCTTCACCTCGTAGTCCAATGTGGCCTGCTTTGAAGTCACATAGTCACTGTTGCCCAGCTTTGTTTTGATGTCCTCGTTGATCTGCTGCAGGAATTCCTCGATCTGATAGAACTTTTCCCTAGGGATTTGTTTTAGAACGATCTCATGGTTCTACTCAAATACCAGCGACTTACCGATTGAGCTTCTCGTTCTCAAAGATCAGCTCTTCCAGCTTCAGGATGTTGTCGTTCAGCTGATTCTGGTGACAGGTCACGTCCGCCGATAGCTGGTTGACCAGCTTTTGTGCCTCATCCAGCCGGGACTCCACTTGCTCCTTCAACGACTACGATGGCGATATGTAACATACGAGTATATTAAAGTGTAGATTAAGTAGCATTGACTCACCTGTGTGATATCACAGCAGTACTGGACATCCAGCTGGTTCTGTTCGATGGCAAAGGCCTTGCGGCTGGTTTCCTCCTCCATCTGGCGATGCAGCTCGTCCATCGCCTTCTCGGTCTCCCGGGTCCAATCCTCGACGACCTGGTTCTGCTTACGAATGTTGCCCACATCGGTGATGAGGTGCAGACGCTGTCGTATCTCCTCGTTGAGAACGGACCGAATGGTGCCCACGTCCTGTTCGATGACCAGGAGGCGCTGATCCGACTGCCGATCCAGGCGATCCATGCTGACACTCATGCGCTGCTGGCTGCTCAGATTGTGCTGGTTGCGGGGACACTCCTTCAGATGGGATCGCATCCGTATGCGGGGGATGAAGGCCTGACAGCCGTTGGGACACTCCTCCAGCACCTGGCCGCAGTGGATCAGGTGTTCCTGCAGTCGCATCCAAAGGGGAGTAATGTAATAGTAATCAAAGGTGTACTGAAAAGTTGGGCGATTATAACCGTGAATGTCTGGGCATCGAACCATTCGTTGCAGAAGAGGCACGAGGACTTCTCATACTTGACAATGGTCGTCGATTTGGGCTGACTTCCGTTCTGATTCTGTTCAGTTAGATCCCTTCTCGACGACGACTTGGTCAGGGACATTATATTGAATTAAGGACAAAATGTGCCGGGTGGAAGCGGAAGGTGTGTTAGCGGAAAAACAAACTCTATTGAAACTTTGGATCAGCAAATTGTCTGGTGCTGCGAGTTCCGCCCTATGCACACTAAACTCAGCCAAAAATGATTAACAATTGCCTTCGGCATAGTCATACGCGGCACACACAGACGTGGCTTAGATATAGCTTTGCACATGTGTTAGCATTAGGGCGTCCATGGAATCTATACGACAGCCTCGAGCTGATAGCACTGCCATCGGGCGCGATTGCTTCTATTTCGAAATGCGAGTGCAACCGATGCGTATTGACCACTAACTTGGCGAGCCACTCTTCGTCGACCAGAAGACACAGTCGCCAAGGGTCCACTGAAATCTTTGCCGTCACCAGATCTCCCAGCGAATGCGACTATATGTGGCTGTGCCTTTATGCGTACACGTATATGTACCTGCAAAATGCTCATATCTCCCTTTGTGCAAACATATTCGGAATGCGAGGAGATATCATTATCAATGAAAACGGCCCCACAATCAAAACTTTCGGTCTTGCCTCGGCAATGCAAATGGTAACGACGCCATCAACCTGATAGCCATGTAATGGGGGGGAGTGGTAGTGGGCGTGGGCGTGACAGTGGGTATGGTCGACCCAACAGGTGCCCTACGTAGATGGGGATTGAAGTGCAGAAGTACATTTATCGGCTCGCCCTACTTTATGGTATCAAAACTGGGGCAAAAGTGGGGTCTTTTGCTTTTTATTGCAGTTTAGGTTTGAAAAGTATCAGAATATCAGATCGGATGGGTAATGCTGATTGATTTAACATCTGTTTACGAACACTAACCACATTTCTCCAAGTGTAATTGCACTTGCTCTCAATAAGTCGCCGAGATTATGATAAAAATGTTATCAGCATAAAATATTGTATTCCCAGTTGATTGCGAGATGGAGCATACGATTTCAAGGTTCTCTGTAGAACCTATGTATAAATCAAACAAACTTTCAACAAAAATTTGTTTATCTAACAAAAAAAAATGTATACATAAGGCAATAAATAAATTATGGGTATAAAAACTATAGCCTATCGTCCATTACAAGTATGTGGACTCGAACTTCTTGCGCATCTGAAGTTTCCGTTGTTTCCCGGGGAAGATGCTGAAACTCTTGATGTTGAGCGCCCTCTGGAGCATTCGGATGGTATAGTCGGGTACCAGGCAGGCCACACTGGTCAATATGATCCACAGCCAGACCGGCAGGGAGGCCAACAGGTTGTTGTAGGCCCAGTAGATGTCGGTGTCGTAGTCCCTGGAATACGACACATTATATTATATTGAACCAGTAATGGGTACTTTTGAAGCCATGGACTCACAGGTTGATAACGTTGTAGATAACCGTTGTGACTACGAAGCCCAAAATGGAAATGATAATGGTGAATATGTACCAAAAGGACAGATACATCGACTCCAGCCAGAGCTTGAGGTTCACGACGACCACCACCGTCCACATGAGGAGGGTTCCGAAGCAGGAGAAGGCCACCGTCTGTCCATAGTTCAGGATCACGTTGTTGTAGTAGAAGAGGCAGAAGGCGAAGTAGAAAATGATGACACTGTGGTAGATGGCGAACAGGACCCACATGAGGAAGTACGGCCAGTGGAGCTGCTTGTTGTCCGTGTTCTTCTTGTACAGCTGTGGCGTTCTGTTCAAGTGGCACTTTTAGTACATCAATTCGATATGCTATTGCACCCACGTTACCTCATCAACTTTTCCTCGGTGTACGGCTTCTCGGAGATGGCTATGAACAAGATGGGCAGCGAGGTGTATATCACATTGTACAGGGTGAGGAACAGCGAATCGTAGACGGAGGACGAGGAGAACAGCGTGTGGAACTGGAACAGGAACATGATGCCCATGAAGACGATGTTCTTGTAGAAGAAGTACAGCACCAGCAGGGACAGTCGGACACTGTGATAGTGTCCATGGACGAGGAGCAGTCTCTTGAGCATGCAAAATTTGGCGAAGGCAAAGTCCGCACATCGCGCCGCCTGCCTGCCCTCGCGGCCCATGATGCCAATGCCCACGTGGGCCTCCTGGATCATCGACACATCATTGGCGCCATCGCCAATGGAGGCCGTGTTGTAGTTCTCGTTGGATGTCTTGATCAGCGACACCACTTCGCTCTTCTGCAGCGGACTTAGGCGGCAGCACAGCACCGCCGTACACTTGACAGCCACATCCCGGAACTCCGAGCTGGCCTCGGACAAGGCCACGCCCAAGCTCTTGCCGTCAATGAGGAGGGCGCACTGCTGGCCAATGCCGAAGATGATCTCGCGGTCCAGGGTGTTCAGGTGCAGCAGCATCTCCTCCCTGTTCTTGCAGTCCATAATGAAGTACTTCTTGGCATCGGGTGGAATGTGTCCGCAGGACAGTGCTATATTCAGGGCCGTCTCCACCTTATCGCCCGTTAGCACCCAGATCTTAATGCCAGCCGCCTGCAGGGACACCAACGTATCGGCCACGTCGTCCTGCAGGGCATCCTCCACAGCTGTCGCGCCGAGCAAGTCAAGATCTGTGAAAGGAACACAGATTGCCATCGACTTAATCTATCAGGCAGGAATGTCACTTATACTCACTGCTTTCAATTTTGGCATAACACTCCTCGCTGAGCTGCTTTCGATTCTCGAGTGAGCTGTTGGCCTGTGCCAGCTCCGCCAGGAAGTCCTGGTACTCCTGCTCGCTAATCAGCCGCCTGGCAATAGCCAATGTACGTAATCCCAGTCGGGCGAAATCACTAATGTGCGCGTCCGTCTTGGAGACGAGATCGGCTGAACTGTTGGCGCACAGTGGGAAGACATAGCTCTCGGCACCCTTGGTATAGATCCACTTCTTGCCCTCCGCATCCCGGACAATCACGCTCATGCGCTTGCGATCCGACGTGAATTCCAGGACATGGAGGCGCTGGAAGGTCTCTTCCCTGGGCTTGGCGAACGGTCGCTTGTAGTCCATGTGGGGCGGTACAATGCGCACGCGAAGCGTTTCGTCATCGTCTCCGGTGTAGACCATGCCCAAGTTGGCACACGCCTCCACCAAGGCCTTCTCATCCGGACTGGAGGCCTGATAGTCCAAGGTGCTGTGGAAAGGGACGTGAGATTAGGATGATTATACAACGGCTGGCACATCCCCGAATAAACCAACATTCACGTACAATATAAAGTCGCGGATCTCGTTCTTCCGGCGCTGTGATTCAGCCCGCACCAGAATGGTGGGCTGTCGGGTGAAGGTGGGCGCGGCATAGGATTCCCGGGAAGTGGTGCTCGGTGAGCGAAAGAGCACGCTGGCGGGCGGGGTGCTGGCGGAAACCGGGCTGGTCAGGTAGGCATTGGGTGCGCCATAGGAGTGGGCCCGTCGGTGACCCGGCGCCTGAGCATTGGGCGCTTCCCAGGACTGTTGCAGATCCTTCTCTGAGGTAGACCGTCGGAATTGCAGCGAAATGGGTCGAAAGTTGGGCGAGGCCTCCGCGCCGTTGGTGGCACCATTAGGGTCAGTCTGGTTGACATTCAGTTCGCTGGCGGCACCATTGTGCATCCGATTGGAGCGCGCAAAGTTGGGACTCCTCTTGACCACCACCGGACGCTTGCGACGCTCCACGCCATAGCCGTTGGTTTCGTCGGCAACCAACAGTGGATTGACATCGGATGAAATGGTCGTTGAACTGGCCCCATTGGGATGTGCCGACACCGAGTTATCGATGGTGTGGCTCACATTTAGCTCGCTCTGCTGACTAGCATTGTGGCTCTCCTCGGTGATGTCCGAAATGGAGTACATCTGCGGCGGACCCGACTTGATGGCCGTCACCGGCTCCCGTTTGACAGAGCCCGCATCCGCCTGTTCCAGAGATCCGGAGGCCACCTGAACCGTGTGGCATATGGACAGGGCCTGGAAAAAGACGCGCTGACTGGCCTGCAAAGGCAAACGACAGACATTTAGGAATGGCATTCAATATACTTGTATAGCGTTAGAAGGGACATGGACTCACGGAAAACTTATTGATGTCGATGAGCGCCTTGGTCTCCTCATCCTCCAGCCGCGTCTTCTTAAACAGAAACTTGCTACCATCTATCGAGCACTGCTGGAAGTTCATCTCGTTCTTGGTCAGCGTGCCCGTCTTATCCGAGAAGAGTATATTGATCTGGCCCAGCTCTTCGTTCAGATTGGAGGTGTTGACCACGCAGGGCTGATCGGTCTCATTCTCGTAGAGCTCAAGGTCCCACTCCATGAACCAGCTGCCGATGACGCGCTGCAGCTCGATGGTCACGTAGAGGGAGATGGGTATCAGGTAGTTGAACAGGATCAGGAACGACAGGTAGTCCTGCAGGAACTGCTTCACACTGTAGCTATCCGTCGCGTCCCCCAGATAGGTCAGCTTGGGTATCACAAATAGTTCGTTGTACCTGCGAATCGAAACCCACCTAGGTTGTTTTTAATCAATTTAAGAACATGTGGAGCCCATGTGAACGCACCTCTTCAGGAAGTAGAGCAGCGTGACGATGGCGATCAGGGCGACCAGGATGACGATCAAAAAGCGGTTGATGTACGTCTCGCTGGAGGCGTTCTTGTTCCGGGTGAGCCGGCTGTTCAGCTGCAGCTTGGAGATCATGCCCGTGTAGACGGCGCAGCCGATGACGCACTCCGTGTTCTTCACCCGCGACCCACGGAGCAGGACATTCTCGGCGGACAGCGGGAGCACCCGACCCTCGCCGCCCTTCAGCTCGATCTTGCCATTGAAGCTGTACAGATCGGTGGTGGGACTCTCGCACTCGATCATGCCCAGCATGTGCATCTCCGGCAGGTCGACGGTGGGCAGGTCGCGCGGCACCATCAGCGTCTTCAGGTTGGACTCCCCGTCCAGGTTCGCCGTGGTGATGAAGCACTTGCCGTGCGGATCGGTGGATCGCAGCAGCACGAGATCGCACGGCACATCGCAGTCCCGCTCCACGACGATCAGTTCTCCGGGAATGACGTCCTGCGACTTGATTATCGCCTCCTTGCCATCCCGGATGACAGTAACTACAATGTTTTGCAAATATCAATTAATTACTTACATATTCCATTCAAAGTGAAACCCTTCTTTTCAATTGAATCGAATTTGTAATCAGATATTGAACAGTTATCATAAAAGGGTAACACGGCACGTAGCTTATTTTTCACCCACCTGGCGAAGAGTTGACCACATTATCAGTTCTATATCGCAGGATATCTTCATATCCTTGCTTGGCAGCGGTCACGGCAATTACAAATACCAGAGGTAAAAGTGAGGTCATCGGCGACACTGGACTGTCTGAGAATAAATGGAAAGGAAATAGATACACGTATATACATAATAATAAATTATTCATAATAAATTATGAAAATGCTGTAGTATTTGTATAGTTACCGATTAAGAGCGATATAATTGTCATAACCAGGAAGTAGAAATTCGCAATGCGGCGAAATTGCTCCAATAGATTTTGTGGCAGGAATGTGATAAGTGTGTATTTGGTGGACTTGATGCGATTCTGGCCCTTTTGTCTTTTCTTTTTGACATCCTGTGGCCCACCGATTTGTATTTGCAGCCAATCATTTCTTGTACTAACTCTGGAGCCCTGGAAGGTAGATCAATGATAAGGAATAGAATAAACTAGAGCCCATCGCAAAATTATGACAGATAAGAACTCGAATTATCAGAGTATTTATGAGTTTTGCCTATGAATCAGCGTCCATTTTTGGCCAGTGCCTATTGCCTATTGCCCATTGGCTTTTGTTTGTTGAATTCCAAAACATATTTATTATTAAGATTAATTAACCTATTTCGGCAGAGGAATGTCCATCAGGTTGTTTATATGGCAAGATACCGCTAAAATGATCGATGGAAGCGCGTATAACTAATCGAATTTTATATTAAATTGTAATTTGAGGAGATTCTCAGAATATTTAATATTCCTGAGATAAACTTCACCAGCAAAGAAACAATAATGACAATGGACAAAACTATACTACATACTTCGCTTGCGCAATCGCCTTGGAACTTAAATACACGTAAATATCACGCATACGCCACATAAGCCAGATGTAATCTTACAATAAAGAATCGCCACACTAATCACTGATAATTCTTGAAAAATAGTAACCAATAACCAATACCCTGTACACTAAAAGTAGGACATAATAGAGAAGTGCCATTTTGGGGAAACTCTTTTACCAAAAAACCCCAACACAAATTGTTTGTTTTGCGAGTGGACTCACACACACCTTATGCCAATTCCATAGGAACGCGTCCTTGAGATGAAAGGATTCCTGATCTGCCCACGGTGTCTGGTGATGGGCTCCAATCCGATCTATGCGTCGAAATCCGCTCAGATGGTCATGGCCAAAGAAATTCATTGTTCATCATTCTAGGATTGGCGCATTTGGTAGCGATGTGACCACTGACGCACCCAATCATCGCTCACAAAGCTTTTTCCTCAGATTCACGCCGGTAGCTGATTTTCCGGACAATGGAGGATAGTTTTTCTATTTTCTTGTATTTTTGGTGTACGACAATTCTCGTGTTTTGGGGCAATCACATTTTCAAACACCTGCTTGTTTATGCGGTCACTCGCTATTTGGCTATTGTTAATTATTGTTTATTCATCGACATTCGGTCGCACATACATACACGTATGTAGGTGTAGGTGTAGGTCTTTTATGCACAATGGAGCGGACCTTTATGGGAGTTTATGGTAATCGAACTATCTAACTAGATATGTTAGAGTGTTCACAACGAACTGCTGCTTCCGTTTATGGAGTAGTCTAATCACTGCTACAAGTAGCCAATAGTTTTGAGCATTCGAACACGGTCCACCCTAATGCACATACACCCATTTGTATATTTATCGACTTATTCTCAGCACACTTAAGTGTATAACCTTAAAACGATGTTAAGTGGGCAATTTTAACACTTCAATTGAACAGTTCTATGGTGCACGTCCACGACCATTGAATCCACATAGCTATACACATAGATTTTTTCTAGATTTGTACTATACATATATCAGTGCGTATTTGCATACGCATCTACATAGATAATATCCACTTGTACTTCACGCACTTATCACACGTACATATCTACACGTATACTATATCACATCATTCAGTGTCCTTTTGAGATACATCTATGTATGTAGATACATCTAACAACCAACGGATCGCTAGAGAGCCGCGTGATGTGCGCCAGTGCAAAGCCGTTCTCGCACTGAGAACTCGATCTGCATTTCTATGGCTATTCGGATGCCATACCTATACCCATACCGATATACCCGCCCGTACTCATTCCCATTCCCATTCCCATTCCCATTCCCATGCCATTTCCCATTCACAGCTTCAAAAATCGGTCGTACTGCCACAGCTTCACATTCAGCTGCGAGCATCCAATAAAAAAGCTCGAAAACTTATTGACGTCGCCAGTTCAAGTTGGCGCCGTACCGACACACGAAGAAACTCAGGCAGCCAGACATTCGGCAACTAATAGGTTCAAAGTGCATAGTTAATTTGGCGTATTGTCAATTCGATGACGTCCCGCTCAAATCAAATCTCATAAAATTCAATTGCTTAAGATCTCGCACTGACTTTCTCATTAAATAACTTTTGCTGAACATAGGAAGTTAATTTCCCGAAAACATAGCTTTATGTCACTTGGCAATTGTTTATCTTTCAAGCAAATACAAATGAATTATTGAAAAGTTTAATGTAGATAGATTACGAAATGAGTAAGTAAAGTACGTAAGCACTATTGAAGTTCATGGTGTGGCTCCATGAATTTGAAATTATATTTCAAAACAAAACCAATATTAATTCATAAACATGACACTTTTACGAACATCATAGGTTTCTCTTAAGTGAGCCCAAACTGTTTGTAAAAACTGCCTTAAGCAATTCAAAAAATGTGAATTTTCAGTTGTTCTTATTTTAAAAGGGTTATATTTCCCACATATTGCTTAAAAAATACAACAGCGCAATAGCCAACCCGTCGTATACGTAATTTCTGTGCACTAACTTGGGTGACACACACGATGATCATAAAAGTCGGTCAGACAACTTAAAAAGGATATAACCCAAATATTTTGAAAGACCAGCCATTGGAGGGGATTAAAAACTTATTTGAATGACTCAGGATTTTCAATCCACGCAGAGAATTGTGCGATGGAGTTCTAAGATAATAAAGTTGCAATCCACTTTATCTTAGCGACGCTATCTCTTTTCCACTCGCATATCGAAGAACGACGTTGCTTTATAGCTGCTTATCTAACATATAGAAATTCGTTGACGGATATGGAGACACACTCACATAACTGAAGAAAACAATGCTCACTGTTTGTTCCTGTCGCTATTACACAACATCATCGAGTGTCAATTTCTGAGGACTCACCCTTTTCTGAAAAAGTCTCTCGAAGAACTTGCCCATGATGATCCCTTGCTTTTATCCACTGCGATGGGGCCTAAATCCTCACGAGGCTCATATACAATTGTTGGGAATTTGGGAACAATGTGACACCGACGCGAAACAATATCATAACTGACTAAAACTGACCGATTTCTGTATCTCTCTAAAATACTTCGTTATCACGAATTCGTCGTATTGCTTATCGGTAATAACAGTTTTTTGTCGGTTTTTTTTTTTTTTTTTTTTTTGTAACCAATAGCCGACTAGCCAGGTAATCTCTTCGCTAGATTCCGATGAGTTAGGTATTTCCGATCAGTTTCTTAAAGCCGAAGCTCGCACACTCTCGTTCAGCTCGTTCAGGATAGACCAATCCACTCCGAGGTGGTAAAAGTAGTGTTCCATCGAGTTACCATGATTGTTGCACTCGGTACTGCACTTGGTACATTGTTATGATTACACGCAACACGTTGGCCATCAGATGGGTGACACAATGCATTCGAGTTTTATTTTACTTTCGGTTCACAGCGAACAACGTGCACATTCATAGAGCCTCCGTCTCCCAAAACGTACTTGCCCAACTGATATCCGTGCAAGAGTAGCGGGTCCATAATCCCATATCTGCCGATAGTATTCTCTTCATGGAGCAGCAAGTACGAAGCTCTTTGGAGCAGCGAGACCCACCCATATCTATCCGCCTATATGTGGACTGCCAAAAAACTGATAAGATTATGGGTATATCTAGGTGCCGAGCACCTCAGCTGACTAATCGACGCTGATCGGGGAACATTTGAGCGACACTTGGATGGCGTGTTTCCCACTTGGCTTGGGTTCACTGTAGCGCAATGTATATATATACGCACATACATATATCCAGTCGTTCGTCACCAAACTGAAACTAGTATCCAATCTCAACAACTTCTCGTCATTTTATGGTCCATGAATTTCGATAAGGGATACGAATTTCGACGACTACCAGGCGGTGTAGTTTTTATCACAGGGCTTAATCACGTTTTACGCCACATGCACTGGCGAAAGATAGCTTTACTGCCTTGTAATTCACAATTTTCTTAGCCTAATATGTCTTGGGTATCCAGTATAGCTTTGTATTTTTATTATTGTCTTATCATTTGTATTATTCAACTAGCGAAACGTAATCCTTCACACTCACGACACCTAAAATCACATGAAGCTGTGCAAATTTGTTGCGGATGTACAAATATTCGAGAGCCAGGATGTGTGATTATGTGATACTTATGCGATGGGCAAACCTACCATGTTTCTGGTGACTAAAGTGAGTTTGAAGTGCTGAGTCGGTTTGCACCCGAGGTCCTCTAGCCAAACAAACGGGTAAAAAAAAACAGCGAGCTTTATGGGCGAAATAAAATGTATAAGACCGTTATGGATCACAGATATAATATATGTACACTACTGTATATACTCGTATATCAATATATTATATATACACATATATATAGATATAGATATAGATTATTGTACACCGAATCGAATCGAATCGAATGGAAAGAGAGACCTTCCACGCGCAAACTGATCTATCGGCAAACTGTCGAAGAATTGTTGATACCGATACCACTAACAAAGTCGCCATGCATATGTATGGGCCAGCCGGACGGACCTCTTCATGCATGTTCATACTATATAATATACGCACGCATTTCTTTATTCCCATAGCCAAACCCAGGCCGTACCCATATCGCACCCAGACTGGGGACTTACCAACTCTCAGATATCCCTGCCCCCTTCAGAGCCAGTGCCATTGCACCCTCCAATTGCTGGTAGTACCATGCTGGACCAGACAATCCTCAAAGGCACTCTCTTAGCTGTTTTTATTTACGTGTATTTTCTTTTTTTGGATTGGGGCAGTTCTGTGGCGCTCTCGCGAGCGAATAAGCCCGCGGTTTTGCCGTTAGTCAAAGTGATAATGTCGATAGCAATATCTTATCGCTCAGCATTGGATGGACTCCACAAACGAACACATTGATATGTCGGGGCTTAGGGACAAGCCTATCTGAAATCGTGCAACTTCCACCTTGACTCACTCATCCCGCCGAACACGTCTGCATCGTCTGTGGAAACGCGAATGTCCCATGACCGATGAACCTTATCACTGGCCTCACTCACAGTGAGTCAAAGGTAGGCTATACGCAAGCGGGACTAACATAAACATTGCCAAGCAAAAGTAACGATAACTATTACAGTCCTTTCTATGCCTCTAATTGGTTTTAGGTTGCATTTCTGAGGTCTTTCGCAGGGAATACTGCAAATACAGCGATCAAGCAATGCTGGATAAGCCAACATGGCGGATGAGTAATATTTTAAACATATCTAATGCTTCCGACATTTTTAATATTTTCCCTATTTAGCACATTGGAGTCAAAACTTACTAACAAGGCCAATTTTAAGTGTATTTTAAATTTGTTGATTAACTGTTAGAATTGTTTATAATTGCAATGAAATAATAATGCAAATTGTTTATGTTGTAGCTTTGCCCGAGGTGGCAGTCCATTTCAACTTTACCAAAAGCTTTATGTCGTTAGCTTTTAAGCTGATCGAGAACCACACCGACCCTCGTGTCTTCACACTGAAAAAAATGTTTTTTTTTAGATTTTGACAACCATTGCCTATAATTTACAATCAATTTTCGGTTTAAAGTACTTACTTTTAGTCAATTGCATTTTTATACCCGTTATTCGTAGAGTAAAAGGGTAGACTAGATTCGTTGAAAAGTATGTAACAAGCAGAAGGAAGCGTTTCCGACCATATAAAGTATATATATTCTTGATCGGGATCAATAGCCGAGTCGAACTGACCATGTCCGTCTGTCCGTCCGTCTGTCCGTATGAGCGCCTCGATCTTAGGAACTACAAAAGCTAGCATTCTATCTTGTTTTTGATAAAAACAACTGTTTCCGCTTGGGTGGTTAAGATATTTAATAAACAATAAGTTATTAGAGGGTATCGCCTAGGCGAGTCTATGATTTATTAGGAATGCAAAGAAGCAGGGAGTCCAGAGCTCAAAGACCTTCATGTATTTTTGAAAACAGTCCCAAGTGCCAGTGCTATAATCGAAGTTTCGCTGATTAGAACGGCGATTAGGGTAGTATGTAAGCCGATATCAGCTGGATTAGATATTCGAAATTAAGGTAGGCGATAGTAGTAATCAGTTAAGGAAAAGCGCTAGCACAATTGGTGTGCAGTAATCTTTGAATGTTCGAAGATATGGCAGCAAATATTAAAATTAAACTTTATTACCAATCTGACATGACATGAGTGCATCTAATCTAGGCTGCGAGAGTGCCTAATAGCTACAACATTGGTTGGACTAATCTGTCATCAGTCAAACGTCGGAAATACGAATTCCTTCTTTTCAATGGGATACCCATTGTGACGGGGCCACTTGGAAGCCAAAATAGATTGTATATAAGCGGGGAATGGAACATTATCTTAATCATACGCCAATTTATGTGCCTAATTCAGTTGGCTAGCTTCAGTTCAGTCTAGCTTCTGCTCCGAAAGCCATCACTCCTTCGATCGTTTCGCAGCTACAATGAGCATCTGAATGAGCATTATTACACTAGATAGTCCATTGAACACTGGTACAAATGGGAGCCGGGAAGAAAAAGTCTGCGGATCCACTGCGGATTAGGGTCGGCGGCATCGAGGGTCGACAAAAGAAACCCCTCAACCGGGTGACAACCACCAAATACACATGGTTCACATTCCTGCCCATCAACTTCTATCAGCAGTTTAGGCGGGCCGTCTACTTTTACTTCCTGATCATCACAATTGTATCGTTTTTCGTAAGTAAGTACGGTTGCTCTTCAAAAATGGGCCAATTCTCAATGGTCAATCCCTCAACAACTAGACGAAACAATATCGCCACTGGTTTTCCTGCTGCCCCTACTCTTTGTCATGGTCCTGACGGCTCTGAAAGAGGGATTGGAAGACTACTCAAGATCGAAAAGCGATAAGCTGGTCAACACAGCGAGAGGTAAGGAAATCCATTTGGCTGAAAATGAAGGGGCCTATCCCTAAGGGGATAGTACTAGTTGTACTGCAGCAGCTTTGATTAATAACCACTGACCTTCATATGCAGTAACTGTCATAAGGAACGGCAAGGAAGAAACCATAAACTCGCAGTTTATTGTGCCAGGCGATCTAGTGGTGGTGCGAAACGACGGCGATGTACCCTGTGACCTTGTACTGCTTCAATCGTCTAGTGCGGATCGCAGGTGCTTCGTGACCACGGCCAATTTGGATGGAGAGACCAATTTGAAGACCATCTGCGTGCCGCCAAACTATGTGCTCTCCGCCGATAATCATGAGCTGCAGGGCAGGGATTTCATTGTCTGCGAGCCTTCTACCGCTGATCTCTACAGCTTTAATGGCCGCCTAGAGTTGAGGTCGGGGAATGCGGCTGAAGGATCAAGCGGTGGGGACGCCCTGCCCCTGACCATTGATAATCTTCTCCTGCGCGGAGTCCGGGTCAAAGGCACCGAGCGGGTGGTTGGCTGTGCCATCTACACCGGAATGCACACCAAGTTGCAGCTAAATAGCCGCTACACCGGCAACAAGTCGGCATCCAGCGAGAAGTACATCAACAGGTTCATGGTGGTCCTCATCGTGGGAATGGTCGTGGTGGTGGTGGTCTTGTATCTCATCGAACGGTGGGTGTATATCTAGAATGAACTAGAGATTATATATTTAAAACACATACACGTTCGTATCTGCAGTCACAGGGAGGCGATGATTGTGCCAACCATGCCCTACCTGGGTCCACCAATCGACTTAAATTCTGCGTGGGAAATCTTCGAGGACGTACTCTCCTTTCTGCTGCTCTTCAATTACATGGTGCCCATTTCCGCTTATATGAACATCGAAGTGTATCGCATTTACGGCATGCACTTCATGCACAATGATCTCCATCTATACGATGAGGAAACCGACCAGCCTTGCCGGGTCAACGCGTCCAATCTGAACGAGGAGCTGGGTCAGGTCAATATCCTGTTCTCCGACAAAACAGGCACACTCACCAAGAACCTCATGAAATTCATCAACTGCTATGTGCCAGATATTAATTACGAGCTCCAAAATACCCATCTAGTTTCTGAGGGCACCGGTGAAAAGTTTGAACTGGGAAATCTCGATGTGAGTACTACTGTCCCCCTGTCCAAAGCATATAGCCAAATATTATATAAAACGTTTCACTTTGCCTCAGGCTGATGCAGCACTCCTCTTCGAGGCACTGGCCGTGTGTCATTCGGTGGAAGTACTCCAGGAAGTGGGAGAGAAGACTCTGGAGTCGTCGGACTCCGAGTCGGAGCAAAGTCGCTTGATGAGCAGGAGCATTGTTGAGCGCTACCAGGCGTCCAGTCCGGATGAGAAGGCGCTGCTCGAGGGCTGTGCCAGTCTGGGTCTAGTGTATGAGGGTCAGGAGGATGATGTCCTGCGCATCTGCCGGTATCCAAGCGCCGAAAAGATGCACTTCAAAAGACTGCACGTGCTGGAGTTCAGTTCGGAGCGACAGCGGATGAGCGTCATTGTCAGAGATCAGAGCGACAAAATCTGGCTATATTCCAAAGGAGCGGAGAGCGCCATCTTTTCGCGATGCAAGGCGAGTCCTCTGGTGAAGCAGACGGACGCGCAGATAACGAAATACGCCCAGAACGGCCTACGTACCATGGCAGTGGCGCGACGCAGGCTGACGGATGAGGAGTTATCTCATTTCGAAGAGCTCTACCGGAATGCCAACACCCAGTTGAGCAACAGGAACGAACTGATATCAGAATGCTATGAGGCAGTCGAGAATGGTAAGCAGGGGAGCCGGATCCGCACTAAGCATCGGACATTCAGCAGTAAGAACTCCTAACTTTTCACAGAGCTTGACCTTCTCGGCGCCACTGCCTTGGAGGACGCACTGCAGGAGCACGTGGGCGAGACGCTGGAGGCTCTGCAAGCGGCTGGTCTAAAGATCTGGGTGCTCACCGGCGACAAAGTGGAGACGGCCTACAACATTGGACTGGCCTGCCGCCATATACCGCCTGGATCGAAGCAGCACTTTATCATCAATATGACTGAGCCAGCAGAGCTCCTTGCCCGACTGCAGATGGTCGGCGATGACGATCCGGAGGTGCTGATAGTTGATGGAACTACCATAACCGCCATGCTGGCGCACACACCTCAGCAGTTTGCCGATCTCGCCCTGCGCTGCCGAGCGGTACTTTGTTGCCGGCTTAGTCCGCTGCAAAAGTCCGAGATTGTCACGCTGATCAAGCGGCGTAAGAAGCACATTACGGCCGCGATTGGCGACGGCGCCAACGATGTGTCCATGATCCAGGAGGCGCACATTGGCATTGGGATCACGGGGCGTGAGGGAAAACAAGCCGCCCGATGCGCCGACTTTGCGATTGCCCGCTTTGAAATGCTGCGCCGCCTGCTGCTCGTCCATGGGCACTACAACTCCCAGCGGCTGGCCTTCCTGGTGCTCTTCTACTGCTACAAGAACGTAATCATCACTGGGTGCATGGCTCTCTACCAGGTCTACGACCTATACTCCGCCACAAACATCTACAATTCGCTCTATCTCTGGCTCTTCGACATCGTCTACATCTCGGTTAGTTTCACGGTTGTGGCCATTTGGGATAAGGACTACAGCGAGGAGACGCTGCTCAGGTAAGGAAGATATTACATTATATCAATGGCATCATCTTAACCTGCTACATTTCCATTTCAGTCATCCCGAGCTATACAAGCCACTAGCCCACAATAGACAAGCCTCAATGGGAGTCTTCAGTCTGTGGATACTCAATGGATTTATCCAGTGCTTCACAATCTTCTACTTCACCTACGCCGTGCTCAACGACGCGAATGTCCTTTTCAATGGCGGACAGACTGCCAGTTTCCAGACCTTTGGCACCATGCTCATCACCATTATCGTGATTGTGGGCAATCTGAAACTGCTCCTGGTGGCCCGCTACATGACCTATCGGAACATTGTCATGATCCTCGCCTCCATTGCCGCCTTCATGCTGACCACGTACCTCTACAACCTGGACACCAGCAACGAGCTCTACGAGGTCTACGACCAGGTTCTCAGCTCGCTTCCCATCTGGTTGTTCACGATTATTTGCTCGGCAGCATGCCTGCTGCCCGACTTTGTCATCAGGGTCGTTAATGACATGTACAGAAAGGTGCCACCATCCAAGGGCCAGCCAGTAGTCTAAATACACTTACTAATGATTTGAATAAAGTAGGCAGTGATCACATTTCAATTCCGAGTGCGGTGTATTGTACAAAACAACTAACAACTTTTAACTTGAGTAACAGAACGAATTATTGTCAAATGCACCAGCATGTACATTGTATTTCCTTAGAACTTAACAACTAACAGTCGAGCCAATTATTTGCCCGGACTCATATAAATTCAATCTGAATTATATATACATATATGTATAATAATAATATACATAATAGTATGGAGTGCGAGTATTTGTTGGTAGCCCTCGACAGAGTTTGATAACAACGCTTACGCTCAAAGAAAGGCTCCCCAGCCAATGTACATGACAGCCAGGTTGTCCACCTTGGTGGCCTCGTTTATGAGGAAGTTCACCTGTCCTTCGGTCGAAAGAGGAATGCTGTTCGCCTGCTGTCGCTTAACCTGGAAAAAGCAAAGCGTTCATTAGGTTGGGAATATCTCTAAGGAAATTTCAGATCCACAAGGTACTCTACTGTACGTACATGTCCTTGCAGGCGATCGGCTATGCGCTGCACATCCTTTGTTATTTTGGCGGTGGCGGCGCCATTCCGCGTCTGCGCGCCCACATCGTAGACAAAGGGCCGCAGGATGGACATCAGGGTCTTGGTCTCCTGCTTCAGCAGACGTAGCGTGATCTCGCAGCACTTGCGATAGCTGCCCTCCACGCCCAGCGGACCCATGGCGACGATCATGTTCTGCGTGAGACGGAAGGGCACCACCTCGGGATAGGTCAGCAGTTCGCCCTGATTGAACAGGCAATTGAAGTCCACGTGGACAGCGTCGCCGTTGCCCTCGGCGAACAGGATGTTCTCGCCGTGGCGATCGCCCAGACCGAGTATATATCCCACCATGGACATGACGGCCACGGTACGAATGTAGGTGTTCCTCGCCTCGTACCAACTGTGCGGAGTGGCAAAGCGTTGACGCAGCCACTCCTGGAAGACCGGCGGATGGGCAGGCACCAGCTGCTTGGTGAAGACCTCTCGCTTGCGCTCGATCGATTCGTGGATAGGCACAGCCAGACTCTGCAAGTGTCGGGTGGACATCAGCTGTTTTCGCTGCGCATAGAGGCTCATACATATACTTCGGTATGATGCCAGATTGGGCAGCCACTCGACCAGGCCGCACTCCTCGTTAAACGGCAGCACGGCATATGTACGGATGTGGAGGCGCCGCAGCCTGGCCGGAGCGTCCTGATGCAGATATCGTTTGACCAGGCCATTGAACTCCATCAAGCGAGCATCTCGACGCAAATCATCCTTGGGCTTCACCAGGACATCGTAGTCCTTACCATCGCTGCAGCGAATGGTCAGCTTCTTGGGCTTCGCTGCCGAGCGCAGGATCAGCACAGACTCCTGGAAGCCACTGATGTAGATCTGCTGGTAGGGAAACCAGTTGGCAGTCGATGTGCTTGCCGGAAGACGCGGCACCGCAGATGAATTGGAGTCGGAATTTAGTGGCAGGGTTGGCTGCATGTACTTCTCAAACGGCAGCAGTATGTTGGAAAATTCTGGCTGTTTGCAAAGTTTAGAGAGGCGTGTGTCCAGGTCACTCAACTTGTACGTGCGGTCCAGGGCCACCTCCTTGTTGGTAAGATCCATGAGACGCTCTGTGAGCGAGTTAAAGTCTTGCAGCAGTTTTTGGAAAGTGGAATTCTGCAGGCGGCTGTCGGTGAGCACAAGCTTGCAGCGCTTGATCCTGTGCGCTTTGGCCGACTTGAAATGCGGCAAGAGCATCCACAGGGACTGCTGCGGATACGCCTCCACCAGTTTGATTATCACATTACGGAGAACAGTGAACACATCGTTCACTGGGTGACAGAGGCGACTGAGCATCTGAGAATACACCGTGTAGAACACCGCCGTGGGCAGTGCGGTGCAGCAGTTAGTTAGCAAATCGTTCATCTTCTTCACCTGCTCTGCGTTAGTGGAGGTTTCGGTGGTGTCCAGCCAGAGGCTGATCAGTCGAGGCATCGACTGGTAGACATGCTCGCTGCCATAGCGCAGGGACTTGGCATAGTTGACCATCACATTGATCAGCATATCGTCCTGCTCGCCAGTGTGCTCCGACTTACCACCCTGCCTGGCTTCGAGTATCTTCTCCAAGAACTGCGCCATCTGTACGTGACAGCTCTCCGATTGCCGATGCACGGCAATGGCCTCTTGGAAGTACTTCAGCACTGCATCCGCGCACAGGTGCATGGACTCGGCGCTATATACCGCCTGCAAGTACTTTCCGCGAAAGAAGAGATGTCGTTGCTCCGGTGCCAGCTGCTTCACGTTGCCCTGGCAGCCCGATCGCATAATGGACAGCTGTTCCTCCAGATAGTTCATGGCCATCACCTGATCGCCCTTTTGCCACAGGAGCTTAGCTCGCTCGATGAAGAGGCCCGTGGGCTGGTATTCCGCCGCCTTGAGTATGTAAAGCTGAGCACGCTGCAGTTGACCGGCGTTGCGATTGATTTGGGCACTGTTCAGCCAGATTCTGGCCAGCTCCGTCTTGAGATGGGGCAGCAAATGGGTGCGATCTGTCAGGCGGCGTTGAAGCTCAGCGAGTATATTTCGCCGAAAGCTGTATATAGACTCCTGGACGCGAACTTGCGGTTGTATAACCTGCAGGCGATACTGCCAGTCCTCGAAGTAATTCTTCATTAGCTTCTCCTGATTGTTCCGACCCAGATCCTGTTCGAGCTTCTCCACTAGCTCCTGGCTGCAGTGCAGTTCATGAATCAAGTAAAGTTTCAGCACGGCATCGTATGCATTGGCATATGAGTGCTGCTGAACAGCCGAGCAGCTTCGCAGCTCCTCCAGCACGGATTCGCGCATCCCTTCCAGCAACGAGTCGAACTCGGTACGCGTGGTAAGTGGCCTGCGCAGCATTAGACAGCCTTGCGAACACTGAGCTGGCCAGTTGGACTGCAGCTCCTCCAGCTCATCATAGCTACCCAGGCGCCAGAGTAACTCTGACTTGCACTCGGCGAAGCACTGATCGGAATACTGATCGGACAGTCGCTGCCAAAGACCGTCGGCGATTAGCTGTGCTGTCTTCGGGGTGTCCCTCAGATATGCATCGATCATGGCGCGTACGTGATCCGGCTGCATCTGGTCCGTGCTGGAGAGCAGCTGCTCGTAGGAGGTGATCATGTCCTGCTGCCGCTCCACCAGTCGATTGACGAGAATGTCTTGCGTCACACTCATGTCGTAGCTGCGAACCTGCACGGCTCCCTCCACGGAATCGGGGTCTCTGAGTGAGCCGTACACTTCAACGAGGAATGTGAATTGTTCCAACAACCTTTTCGATTTGTCCTCGCCCTCCTCCAGATAGCTCTCCAGGTAGCTAAGAGCACGAGCATATTCGCCGCAATTGTAGCTGGCGCGAGATACCAATAGCTTAGGTATTAGATTAAGAAACTCATGGATCTTTCTGTAGTTGGGATCTATCGTTTCTGGTGGCTTTCCGCCTGTGCTCCGGCCGTGAATTCTCTGCCACTCCCTTAGCCAGCGCTGCAGGAAATCCAAGAGTTCTGCGCAGAGCTTGCCAGCCAGGCGAGGAACACGGCTGGAATCTTCCTTTCGCTCCGAAACCAAACTGCTCGCCAGTGGCTTGATTCCCGCGGCGTACTTTTTAGACTCGAATTGTTTGAAGGCATTTTCCTTAATGGCTCCAAGTTCCTGGCGGCCCTTGACTGAGCTCGAGCTTTCCTCGTTGGCTTGCAGAACTGCCATGAACTCCTCCTGGATGTGATTCCTCTGCTCCGTCGTGCACTCAATCAGTGCGTGCAACAGAATGTACGGGTAGAATGTGCTTAGCATATTACTATCCCGCTTGATGCACGGCTTGTATGAGCTGAGCAGATGGCGCGTATCCGAGGATGGGATGTAGTCAATCAATCGGCTTGCCCAGAGAAAGGCCCATTCCTCATAAAAGTTGTGCGAGTAGTGGCTCCCAAAGAGCGGCTGCTGCAGGCAGGTGCTAGGTCGATGGACACAGGTGTAGCAGGAATGAAGCATCGGTTCCATTACCTGACGCATTCGTGCTGGCAGCGATTGCCACAGCTGAACCTTCTTCTGTTCCTTGGGCGAGATGCCACAAATGGCCAGCGTCTCCTGAATGGCCAGCGAAAAGCTATCCACATGCTTTGTCTTCTGCTGGAACTGATAGCCACGGCACAGCGAAGTCAGCGCCAAAACCGCAAAATCATCTGATAAAATGTTGAGCGGCAACTGCTGCACACTAGCAAAATTGTAGTTGGAAGGCAGGTAGCTTGCATCGATGGCACCCAGTTCCCCGAGGCACTTGGCCGATGCCATTTGCAATTGACTGTCATCGTGCTGGCAGCCGGCCATTAGGACATTCACAATCTGCTCCAGCAGAGGCTCCAGTGGAAGTTCACTGAGAATCGTACTGTTTAGCTGGCGTCGTCGCCTGCCGAACAGTTCGCCAAGATGTTGGAGGGCATAGACGCGTACCTGGAGACATTCATCGGTAATGTGCTTTTGCAGGAAACGCAACTGCTCCACCAATGGCGGCGATTGGCCCTCCTCCTCCGCCAATCCCTTTAGGTCTAGGTGTGCTGTATGCCTTCTGATGCATTTTTGAATGGAGGGCGAAACATTCTCCATGCGATCTAGGAAGTACAGATCTGTTATAAAGGTGCCGAGCATGGATGCATTGCGCAGGATTATAAACTCATACAGATCGTTGACCTGCTTCACGCTCTCGTTGTCCGCCAGCAGCGGCTGCAGGGTGGCCACAATTCTTCCCAACGAGGGTCCCAGCTCCTGCACATTTACAACATGCAGAAATATGTGCCAGATCTTCAGACAAATGCGCTGGAGCCGAGGCTCCTGCAGGGTGTGAACGAAACTCAGCATGGCAATGATTTTGAATCGAAACTGGGTGACATGCTGGGAGCCCACGAATCGCATGATCTGGCCCAAACTGTACAAAGTCTCCTCCTTCAATGGCTTTTCAAAGGACGGTTCACTAAGGCAGCTCTCAAAGTAGGTGATCACACCAAGGAATCGCTCAGCAATGAAGTTCGCAAACTCTGCATTGGCCGTTTGACTTGACAACTCCTCCACGGAACCGATTGATAATTGCAGGAGGCTTTGGAAGGATCGCATCACGAATGTGGGATTCCTGTTGAAATAAATAAGCAACTCGGCCACCGTTTGCTACAAGGAATAACGAAATAAATAATAACAAAATGAAATAAAAATAATAAAATGTAAATTAAGTTCTGCCAACCTTAACATCTGCATTCATTAGCTGTTGCAAGCTGGATTGGGTGCAACTGACCACCAGCTCAATGCAACTGTTGGCCAGCTCCGGTTCTTCGGTCAGGAAGACGTGCGTGTAGATCCGCAGGAACGAGATGGAGAACAAGGTGCCAATGTGTTTCTGCATTTGCTTGGCTATCAATACCAAAACTCCCTTGCAACGCGGATTCACGATGCAATGCGGCAGGACCATGGCAGTCAGAAGGCGATGATACTTGCAGGTGAACTCCTGAACGCACGTGAATCCCAACATTTTCGTAAGCTGCCAAAACAGACCGGTCAAGTTTGGTGATGAAAAGTTCTTTTAATTACTTACCGCTCTGAGGGATCGGGTGAAACGTACGCCATCCGAGAGATATACGTTCAAAGCCAGGCGAACGGCGAGGTCGAGAGCATCTCGCTTGTACCAGTTCCATAAATGAATCGTCTGCAGACCCTGGCTGGCACACATCTCGGTGGCAGCCAGCACAGCTTCTTGTGCCACCAGTGAGCGAGTGTGCACCAGAAAGAAGAACGTCATTTTGAACCAATGAAAGAGCCAGATTTCATCGTCCTCCATGTGAGCAATAGCGGTCAGTACGTTGAGCATACGTCTTTGCTGCATTACATTTTGTTCTGCTAGCGGCTGTGCTAGCATTGCTTTAATAGCCGCTAGGATAAGGCTGGCCAATTTCTCCAAGAATTCTGACGAACGCGCACGCATCGCAGAGACCAGCAAGCCGATAACCTTAACGCTAACCTTTTGCAAGGCCTCCGATTCTCCAAACAGACCAAGAATCACATTGGGTTCAAAGCACAGAAGATCCAGGTGCTGGGCAATGTAGGAAAAATCGGGATGAAATAAGAAATCCTTTGCTATCATTTCAAGGGAGGTACTTGAGAAGTCTGGACACGGCAGCACTTGCTTGCATTTTCCGAGATAAGTCCCTGGCAGTTTCCTTGGCAGTGGCATGCATTTCGGGCAGTATAGCTCAATGCGATCTTGAACTTTAAAGACACTTAAAGTACCTGACTGTGAGCAGAGCAATAGGCGAATAACTTGAGCACGTCCACTTCGACTGCTAATGGTAGGCAGAGCTTTCATTAGTTGCTCCGGCTTAATAAAACCCGATATGTACAACTGGGGAAGGTTGTTACACATTATCTCCTGTGTCTCCTCGGATTGCATTAGACTCATGTACTGCTGGGCATAGAAGCCTTGCATTTGGGTATGCACACTAGAAGGTGTTTCCAAGCGAATGGCGCAAAGGTGGGACAGCTTCATATGTCGCTGAAGAATGGCCAGCAGTTGGTGTTGCGTTTGAGTCTTTAGAAAATGCCGGATAAAGGTGATTTGCATCAGAAGGGAGCATATTTCCAAGTATATGTGCATTTTATCAGAGGCGCATCTTGATTCCAACTCAACCAACTGCACTGAAAGGTTATTCCAGTTGGTATCCGCAACCTTTATGATTTCACACTGCAGCGGTAACATGGCCAGAACTGAGAAATCGATGTTGCCTTCGTGTTCAGCTATCTTATGCTGACTCTGTGACAGAACGAGTTGCTCCAACTGCCTAAAGCCACGTAAAATAGCAATCAGTTTCTGCCAATCCTTCGTCAATATCTCCTTCTTCTGGAGGATTTGAACGAGGCTTTGGGTAAGCACTTGCACCACTTCTGAACGCATCTCAGCCTGTTTCAAGCCCATTAGCGCCAATATGGGCACTAAATGTGTGGGGTGGCAGTGCCAATGGCTTAACAAGAGCTGATGCAAGTGCACCAGTTGCTCCAACGGCACAATCGAATGCTCTAGCTGGCCTTGAATATAGGAACTTAAGGTCTCCAGCAGTGCATCGTCTAGTTCAATGGCTGTCGGCAAACTAAGAATCTCGTTCAAAATCAGGAACCCAAGATGGTGGGCTGGACGAGCACGCATCTGCAGAACTTCCAGCAGGAGCCTGGTGATTGCATTAAGCCGTTTTAACTCCTGGCGCGTCATACAGCCCATCTCCAGCCACTTGACAACCGCCGACCAAATGATTGCCGTTGCCTCCAACGTTAAGTGGGCATAGTGTCCAACGTCTGGATTTGTTATCCAGCTGGTGGCCGACTGTGATCGTAGGACAATGTGACAGTAATTCAAGCTGGCCAGTTTTGTGTCCATGTCGCACTCCTTGAGGATTAGTAGGGCCTGATGAAGGCTGCTCGAGAAGATGTCGCCGTGCGTGGCATATCCAATGTGATGGGCGTGCTGAAGGACCTCCAGCAGACTTTTGGCATACATGTCGGCTTGCTCAAGGGGCACCTTGATGTCCTCGATAGCGCAGTGCGGATCGAACTCTTGCAGGCATTCCACACCGCATCGGAATATCTTGACCGTTATGGTGGGTTTTTGCTCATTACACAATTGGCCCAAGTCAATGGAACTCAGCTGCAGGTGCGTCTCCTCGATGGCCTCCACATAGGCCAGTACAAGGCGTTCATAAAGCTTGGGATGATTGGAACAGCAGGAGCTGAGTATTTTCCTTTGCAAATTTATGCACTCGCTGCAGCAGAAAAATAGTGTGTCATAAGTTTGGAGCCCAGTGCTTGTGGCTAATCTTACCTGCTATCTGGAGACTCGCTGAGGCACTTGGCCAGCTTGTTGAGCAGCCACAGGAGGAACGTGTCCTGGAATTTGTTGTGCAGCTCCCGTACCAGCGAACAGCTTATCAGGCTCGGCTCCTGGCACAGTATGTCTTCGATAACGCTGTACACTCCGGAAAAGTTGCTTACGTTCCGGTTCACGTGGTTGTAAAGCAACTTCCACATATCCTTTCGTTGGGTCGACATTTTCGCCAAGTTTATTTAAAACCCGCAAAAACGCGACCTTTGTTTACGAAAACCGGCATCCGCGGCTCTTGTGATTATCGATATGTTTAAGAACTTCTTCTTCTTGAATAATAGCCACATTCCAACTGCGCCTTTTACATCTATTACTCTTATAGCCTATTTAGAATTGAAATAATTTCAAATAAAATATGCTTATATTTCTGCGTTATACACTTATTGACAATTTCGTTTTCCTCTTCAGAATTTAGATTTACATTAGATCACTAAAAATATGCAATATTTATAAGAAAAATTAAAATGAAAATATACCAGAATAAAAAGTGAAGAGCTTGCCAAGTGTAAGCGGCGCATAACCCGAGCAAATATGGGCGTCATTTTTTTGTTAACAATTTACAGTCACACTAAACATGCAGAATTAATCAAAATAAGAGAAATATTATTTTGTTATTGTAAATAAGTTTTTAAGAAAAAATGGAAGTGGAATACGACGATTCCGGTTGGCAGGGCCGTGCCAAAGGACAAACAAATCCGGAGGTAATTGAGTATATAGCGGCGTGGCAGGCAATCCCAGCATTTTGATGACGCTACTAGATAAACCATGAAAGATAGCCACTAAAGACCTGTTTTTCCATCCCATTTGAAGGAAATGCTTGAGGACAATCCACAGAAGACGATACAGGAATGCCTGGAGAAGTTCCTAACACCGGACTACATCATGGAGCCGGGGATATTTACGCAGCTGAAGCGCTACTTCCAGTCGGGCGGAAATCCGGAGGAGGTTATATCTATGCTATCGGAGAACTACAAGGCGGTGGCCCAGATGGCAAACCTGCTTGCGGAGTGGCTAATCCTGGCGGGCGTCAAAGTAACCGAGGTGCAGGCCATGGTGGAAAATCATCTGAAGGAAATGATACTAAAGTCCTTCGATCCCAAGAAGGCGGACACCATCTTCACGGAGGAGGGTGAGACGCCCGACTGGCTGACCGAGATGATTGACCACTATACGTGGCGCTCGCTAATCTACCGCCTGGCCGAAGAATATCCCGACTGTCTTATGCTCAACTTTACAATCAAGTTGATCTCGGACGCGGGCTTCCAGAGCGAGATCACTTCCATTTCGACAGCGGCACAGCAGATAGAAGTTTTCTCGCGGGTGCTGAAGACCTCGATCGTCAAGTTTCTGAACAATCCTGATGACGTGCATGGCGCCATTCAGGAGTGCGCCCGAATGGTCTGCCATGGCCAGCATACCTACGTCTATTCCCAGGTGCTCATCCAGGTACTCAGCCAGGAGCAGAAGGGCGGATTCAACATGAAGCGTCTCTCCCAGGAAATTATTAAATACGCCTTGCAAAAGTAAGAAAAATACTGACAATGTTATGCCGTTGTTTTAACAAAAATTCTATTTTTGCTTGTTTGTTTAGCAATCAAAATGTGACGCCTATTACAATGGCGCTGAATGGTTCGGCGGTTTACCCGCAGGCATGTCAAGCCCTGACGTCTATGCTCACCCGCAATACACTAAATCCCGCCGACATCACCGTGCTGTATCGCAACTACTCCGGATCCGATCCACCGCCTATCGACTTGATACGCAACCCCCAGTTTCTGGAGCTGCTGGTAGACGCACTCTTCCGTTCCGGCGTTAAGATTAATCCCGAACACAAGCCGAAGTATATGTTTCTGCTCGCCTACGCATCCGCGGTTATCGACCAGCCGGCCAAGAAGCGACCAATGACTGAGCGCATGCTAAACAAGGAGGAGCTAAAGAGCACCATTCAGGCTATCGAAAAGGCACATACCATCTGTAATGTGGACCAGGGATCCACCGAGCTAATCGCAGAGTTGCAGACGCTGTACAATTGCATCAAGTAAGTAGACCCATATACATATATGCGAAAATGATTAGTTCCTCTCACATAAGGTCCTTTTTTGAATATAGATATCCTGTGGTGGGCGTTGGCGTTATTCGATGGATCGAAAACGTGGTTATGGAGCCTTCGTATTTTAAGCTTTCCACCGACAGCTGTCCCACGCACTTGGCGGTTCTCGATGAAGTGGCCGCTGTCCATCCCACCCTGCAGCAGCAGATCCTGTTCCTGCTCATCCGCTTGTTTGAGTCCAAGCAGGATGAGTTGGAGATACTCGTTCAGCTGGAAATGAAGAAAATGATCCTGGACCGGATGGTTAACCTGCTGACACGCGGCTGCGTCGTTCCCGTTCTCAGATACATAAAACAGTGCTGCGCCATCGAGGACACAGACATTTCGCTAATCCGGTACTTCGTCACCGAGGTGCTGGAGACCATCACACATCCGTACTCGCCGGAGTTCGTGCAACTGTTCCTGCCGATGGTGGAGAACGAGGAGATCACCGGCACAATGCGCGGCGAGGGCGACAACGACCCCGTGTCCGAGTTCATTGGTATGCTATTGGTAGTCCACTTGTTGCCACACCACCTGCTCACCCGCGTTTTTCATCTCTTTCAGTTCACTGCAAGGCGCATTACACGACTGTATAGATAGTGACAATAGAACGTGCGTTACAGGCGACTTCTGTTCAAAGACCCCTAAATACCCCAATTTTCAAGTACATTTTTTTAAATACAAATTTGTTTAGGAAGACTCTATCAAAGAGAAGTACGCAATTCCAAGTACTACGCTAAAAAGTAAAACAAATTTACAACGTATCAATATAAATGTAATTATAAACATAACATCTATACTGCCAAAATTTCACTAGGCTTAAAAATCGTTTCTTACATTTTTTTATAAAACGCTCAAAAGTCCCTTGCCTGTGCTCTTTAAATTCTATAAACGCATTTAATTTAACTTTTTAAACTAACACACCTACATACATTGTTCTGATTTCAAAACAAAATACAATATTTTCGAATCCATAAAAAGTTGTATAGATCCTAGAAAAAATTCATTGTATAAACTTATAGTTCTTAAGGACAAACATAATAAAGCTACTGATATGATACGTTATAACATAATATATTGCAGAATAAAAATGTGACAATAACGTAGGCACCAGAATAAATAATTTTGAAGGTTTTTTTGTTGGGAAAGCACCGCATTTCTAAATGTAATTAAAGATCTAAGATAATCCAGATTATCTGAGTTTTCTTTTAAAACAAGTATGGACCAATCGAAGATGTGCGATACGATATTTCTGGTTATAGCCATCGTCGAAGCCCATTTGATGCACAAGATGCCAAGAAAATCAACCAAAATCGTAGTTTAATTTTATTGCAAACAATAAACATTCACACCTCATACAATTGCCCTAAATTCAGCTTGAATACGTGTTCACAATCTTGAAGCAATGATTTATCATTCAGTTTTCGAATGGGTCTTCGGCAAAAAAAAACTCTTAGAATGTATACACGAAAAAAAAGGATGCAATGGAAACGACTTCAACATTTACACATTTCGTTCGTTGAGCACGCGCTTTTGCAGCAAAAGTCACAAGACTCGACGTGCTCCTGTCTAAAATCATTATTGGCTGTCGTCTTAGTTGTAGATAAGCTGTATGGGCCACATTTAAAGCACTTAAGTATGGCATCTTAATAAGTCTGTGGTTTCTGCAGCTGCTTTTTCACGAAATAAAACAAAAAAAACCTACTAATCGTAAAATAATAAAAATTTTCGAGGGCTTACACTCGGCGTGAAATCGGAGTCGAGGAACAGCTGGCACACCCAACCAAGTGCTGATCCTCAAGAGCAAACTTTCACGCCTCACAAAAAATGTCTTTGGCTTGCGCTTCTGAATCGAATCACATGGGAAGATCTCGTTCGTTATGTATAAATTGCTAATTATGTATAAATTGTGTGCGGTTTAGGCGTTAGCTTTGGTTGGCAGCGTTAAGTACTATTTGTCGTGGGAAGGGCTGACTACAAATAGCTTAGTTGCTCTTCTTAACATCTTTGCTATCGCCGTCCTTGGCCTGCCCGCGGCCCAGGATCTTGGCCAGGCTGTCCCAAATGCCGCCGAAAAAGATGGCACAGCAAAGGTTCTCCAGCGGCAGGAAGGGATCGTGGATGCCCAGTAGGATGGAAGACAGCTTAAAGTACACCAGGAATATGACGATGCCAAAGTAAACGAGTGCATGTGGTGCTGAGATCCAGTCGGTCTTCTTGTCCAGCACAAAGATGATCGAGGCCAGCAGGGAAGCCTTGGTGTAGCTGTGTTACAGGATACAAAAAAACGGTCCAGGTTACAAAAAAAAAACTCAACAAAAGGCAACTGAAGTACTCACAAGGTGGGCTGCATAAATTCCATGGCCGTTGGAGTCCATGCTCCACGGATGAGTCGCTCGATCAGCTTGGTGAATCCCGCTCCGTTGCCCTTCAGTGTGCCGATGATGATCATGATTATCCAGGCATTCGGATACAGCTTGGCCGCATGTCCCACTCCATCGTACACCTTTTTTGCCCGGTAGATCTCCTTCATGGCACTGGCAACGATCTTAACGGGCAGGAACTTGGCCACCTTGTAACCGATGTCAAATGGCGTGTAGAAGACGACGTACCTGCGAGACATTTAATTCACATTTAATTTGAATGACCACCATTCATCGAATCAACTTACCACACAGCTGTGCCCACGAGCAACTGTCCCGTGTTCTTCAGAGGAGCCAATATCGGCTCGCCCAGCAGTCCGTTGGCCACCATACCGCCGGCGAAGATCACCAGCATGGTGGAGAGCCAGCAGGCGAGCGGATGCTTCCGCGAAAACGCCTGGGCATTGGCTCCCAAGTCCTCACGCACGGCCAGCGCGGCAAGTAGACTGTGAGCGATGTCGAAGAACGGAAACATTTTCAGCTTGATGACCTGGTTGGCCACGTCCAAAAATGCTTCCGGGTCCATGATCACAGCCGATCTTGTGTCCTGCCTTCACGGATGATAATCTAGAAACGTTCAAACTGTTCAATAAAAGTATATTCAAAAGTATTTCAAAAACTTGTAAAGCCAACTTGATTTTTTTCACACCCCATTATATTCATAAAATCAATTTAGCTTTCTTTAATAATCAATACAAATATTTTGGGTAAATAAATTCTGTTCCACAAAAGCTAAGAAAGCACTCGCACCTACGTACATATGTATGCTTCGTAAAACGTTACATAACTGAAAAGTAGGAACTCGTGTTTCAATATTTTCGAAAATTCTCTGTAATTCTGGGGATAATAGCCGCGAAATACCCATGAGTTTGTGGTCATAACAGCATCCCAATTCACTCAACTAGTGTTTCCTTACATTCCCAAGAATATCGACGTATTGGCGGGCTGTTTTTCAAATGCACTTCAAGCGGTTTTCGAACTGCAGCAATCGGTGCACGGATGCAGGGGATGTGTTGTAGAAGTTGTCAGATTGTGTGTTCATGCAGACGAAACATAGAAAAAATTCGAATAAAAATTGCGCTGTTTTTGCCGCACCTCCAAAAATAAATTTCACCATGAGGGCTGTTAAAAGAAGCGCGCCGGGTCGGGCCTGACATATAAGTACATATATACAAACGTACGATTGTTTATATCGACAATGGGGGCCAAGATAATAGCACCCCTAGGATCTTGCATTGTGGGTTTCTTGGGATTTCAACACATTTCACACTTGACCACGAGATAATCAGGAGTATTTGTGTCTGAAAAGAGGCGTTTTTCATTTGCTCACTAGCAATAACTCAAAACTAGTCGTTTGTCTAGGGTAAAATAATGAAAAAATAGAGAATCACTATCTTGAAATTGAGTAACGGGCGAAAGAAGAGTAATTGGGAAAAGGTTTCCAATCTTGAAAGCCGTGTCGTAAAACGTTCTATACCTTAAAGGATATACATATGCTTCTAATCAACATATAGAGTTTTCGTATAGAAAAGAAACTAAGTAGCATTTTATACACATACCGACTAGTAGCATCTAATCTTATCTAATCGTACTAAACTTAAAAGTAGTCCAACGACTAGTCAAGCGAAAAATTGCAAACTCGGCGAAGGCTAATGACCGAAGTTACAGTTTGTAATCTGACAGTTGGCAAATATTTATGTACATATGTATGTATGGGATGGGTCTCGTTGGAGGTGCTAATATTTTAGCCACAACTGTGTTTATTATGTACATATACTATATATTGCCTGCCTCCTGGCTATTTTTGAGCGGCGTAAGTTGGAAGAGATTTTGTCGGCGGTAGACACATAATGTATGTATGTACAGGATGGTAAAAATCTATATCTAAATAGATGGCTCGTTAAGGTGAGTGGAGTTATCTGCGACTCTTACAATCCAGGCACACACGCGGTGAGGAAATATGCAAAAATTTGTAATAAATAAACGAATTAAGCTGGAAATTACCTACGTCTAACGCGCGAGCAAACGGATAATGGATAGCAGAGTGCAGCACGAACACTGGGAGACTGGGCCAGATATTATACTATATTGTATGGGGGCTGCTCTCGAGAACCTGATATATTATTAGAATGCCCGACATTCTCGAGAGCCGAAACTCTCGCGAGCAGAGTGCCATTATCGAAATCTGACGGCTCTTTCAAATTCAACGGAAATTGATTGCCCGCACTATGTGCACTTATTTTTCCACCGATTTACAGACTGAGTAAACATAAAGTGAGACTAACTCCTGTGGCTTATGCTGATAATTTGGGGTTTTTATTGGGATACTACTGTTTACGCTGGCAGGCTGCTTACATAAATAATTTGATTGCGGCTAAACGTAAACAAACAGATAAAAGCTCCGCGAAGCTAAACAATTTGCGTCGAGTGTGACCGTTTACGTTTATAAATCTTATCAAATGGCAATCAAAAATGCTTCCCATCCACCGCTTTTAATTTTGTGTTGATATCTTAATATTGTTATTGCAATAATTCAAATGTTGTATTACCGGATACTTTGGCATATCAAATCCATACTAAGACTATTTTAAAATGTGCTACTTTTCAGCTCATGAACGTGATCGATGTGTAGGGTTCACAGCTGAATAAATACAAATATAAATAGTGTATTGCAGGGAAAAAGGCAACAACAACTAATGCTTGGCCTCGACTACAATATCGATAGCTTACTGCTTACAGTGCGAATAACGCATTACCGATAAAAAAGAGAAAGCTATTGAGGGGAGCACTGCGTTTTCCAACACTGCCACTTCGGAGTTTTGTTTATTCGATATATACAAGAGCTCGGGTTCTTAAACAAATAAAATAAAGTAACGTGAAGTTTGTAATCATTACAATTTAATGACCCCCTTCCAATTGATGCGTTTGGTTCCCACGGTATAAACAAAGTAATCGCAACATTCAAAGAAATCCGGTGACTTTCTAACTGTGAATCTCCGACCTCATCATATACGTATATGTACATATATTGAAGCCCCCATACGATACGTATGTATGTACTTGGCTTACACAAATGCTCTATTTGCACAAAACCTTGTGATATTGAGGTCAATATCTGAGGAGAAAAGGTAAGTGCATTCTAAGTTTTGTTGTATTATTAAGCATATTGGCTAATTTCTGTTAAAATCACTAACATATCTTCGTTTTTGTGCTTCTGCTACTTATTTGTCACCTAAAAATATGTATGTATGAGTGGGCAAGTAATTTTTGTGTGGTTATATATGTTTATAGCGGAGTAAATGTGCGTGGTGTTGTGAGTCTCGACTTTTTCGACACATGTATGTGTTTATTTGGTAAACCGCTTTTTTAAATTTTATTCACGTCTTCGCGATTCGCATCGTACATATGTATGTACATACATACAGACGCATAACGTAATCCCAAAAACAAATTTCAATTGGGAAAATACCTTTTCAAGCGTTTGTGGACACTTGCAGTAAAATATCTTCATTTTCAGCGCCAATTTGTCAATAAATTTATGTAAACAGTTATTTCTTTTAACTAGTAAGCAAACATTATCAAGTTGTTTACCATGATAAATATTTACTTCTTCAATGTTATACTGTGTTCACGAAAAGACGTATCTATGTATTGTGTGTATTTTAATCAATGCTTTCATTCTATAAAAATCCTATCAAGGATGTTTACTTTTAAGAATTACTACACTTAGCAGGTCATTTTTTTCACGATTATCGCTATGATAACTTTTTTTCAATGTTGTGATTTGTTGATGAGGTGATGTACACACATATAGTATATATGAGCTCGGCCTGATTAGAATCCCATTAACGAATTGGAAAGTCTTGAACTTGAATATACAAAAAAAAACATTTCAAAATATTTGTATTTATTTTTCTACTTTTATAAGCGTAGTTGGCCAATATTTTTTTAGTGACACTTGAAAGAATTGATAGCTACACATGAACATAAGCAAAATACAGGTTTATTATTATCATTTCATTTCTGAATCTAGTATACGACTTTCAGATGGCTTCCAATTCAACGAAGAAAAGCAAATCCAGCGGTATGCGCATATTGTGGATACCGGGTCGGAAGTTCAATTCCAAGGGTCGTTTTAATACCACCAACAAGCAGATCTCGTACTCGGGGAATCAGAAAAAGAGCGAAGTATGGTCCTTGGGCGGCAGCAAGGCTCAGGCCGAGCTGATTGACTTGTAAGTACGGTGGAGATTCTGATTCTGATTAAGTTACTAAAGTAGTTTTAGTTGTATTAACAAAACATGCATAAAACGGCTTACCTATGCACAGTAACTAAGACCATCAAGCTATATTGTTGTATTGATAAGGAAGCTAATGATTAACCATTTTTCAGTCCCTCCCCCGACTTGTCTGGCAACTCACCATCATCGTCGCTGAGCATTGTGGCCACCTGTTCGATGGTTCAAGGATGTGCAAGCAGCGAGAGAGCATCCTCTGATGACTTGGCCATCGTTTCGGAGACTGACACATTGCCAACCACGCCTGTGAGCCCCAACTCACCGATCCCGAATAGTCCTACTTCCGAGACTGCAACAGCATCCACCCGAGCCATGACTTCGCCCAATGTGATTACCACCGTGGTAATACAGGACTTGGTATGTTATGTTATGTATTGTCCACTTGATTCAATTATATCTAACCACTGTTCTGCTGCAGCACAACTTTATGATCGCCGAGGACTTGCCCAAAGTGCCAAGTGTGCCAGTAGGACAGGACACTGAAGTGGTGCTAAATAGCTCTGCGGGAACCACAGCATCGATAGCAACCACTTCTTCGCCACTGACCAACCATAAGCCGGGCTCGTCGCCACCCGCATCCCATTCCCAGCAAACTACGCCACAGAAAAGTAGATATAAGAACCACAACAACAATCAGGTATAGATCAGCTGAAATGTATAATGTTCTTTAAATTATTAATCTTCTTTCTGCACAAATAGGAGGATATCAATTCGATTGAAAGCATTTCCAGTTTCCCAAGGTTTCACGGAAACACCACTGACTTCGATTGGATCGATGAGATGGTGCAACAGCGAAACTGCAACGAACTGATGCATAAGAATAAGCGAAAGAAGTCCAAGAAGGTGGAGGGCCTGGACGCCGACCAATTGGATGCCAAATCTTTTGGCTACGACAATGACAAGGCTAAATTTAATCGCAAGGAAGACGATGACAACGATGAGAAAGTCGTTAAATGCTTGTACTACTCACTGATGTGCTGCGACTGTACTATATCTTAAATGGATCGTTTATACGGATCCGCATCCATGTAAAATACCTCTCAGCCAACTATGTAAATTTATATTCAATTTTGTATACTTAGCGTACGCAGCTGCTTAAGACAGAAGAAAACAGAAGTATTAACGAATTTATAATGATTTACATGGAACTAACATTATGAACATTCGAATAAATGTGTCGAAACCACATGGCTAAAACTATTTGTAGTGTACTCTTGGCTTGAACTTCATTAAGTGATCGAAGCATATACATATATATTTAAATGTGTAGATATTTTCTATTTTTGTAAATAAAACATTTTCTACCAAAAGAAGCTCTTTTTCACTGGGAAGGTTGGGCCGTTTATGGGGTAATAACACTTATTTGAAAGATCCATTATAATCAAATAATATATTTAAACATAACATTGTAAGGTTTATCTCCATTCCGAGCTGTATACAAGCTGAAAACATAGTTATTTAATAAAAAGAATAAATGAAAACCATAATGCCTTCTCTTTCATTTACGTGTATCCCAGAAATACTTGATATTAAATAACGATAAATAACAAATTAATTGGTTCAGATCCTTAAAATTGTTTACATTTATTACAAAATTTATTAAACTAAAAACAATAAATCCTAAGACTAATTTTATTGTATCGAAAGCGATATTTTCTTATATACTCCGATTGCCAATAAATCGATCAAAATTTATTTTGCTGTTTTCTCTCTTAAACCATATTATCTTCCCTATTATGATAGAAAATATATGGTTGGAACAATAAAAAAGACACTGTCATTATTCAACTTGACATAACATTTTTCATAAAAATTTAATACAAACATTAAATTTACAAATATATATATAAAAACAATTCACAATCACATATAAATTTTTATCATTTTCAGATGTTAAATATTTCGATTCGCTATTTCCTCAAAGCAAGGTTACAATTTACTAGTCCAGAGCAAGAAAGCCAAGATCAAAGTTATTGATGGTTGGTTGGTTCAATTACGTTCGCTGTCGCGTTGTCCATTGATCAATCAATCAGCTACGGATGTTTGTACGGCTTGTGGTTGACGGATTTCGGTCCACATTCGTATTCCTATCGTAATGAGGAATATCATCATCTCCGTTCGCATTGCACCTTCGTGGTTGGGTCTCTGTTGTCTGGGCTCCTTTGCAGTGAAACTCAATCGCATCAATATCATTTGTACTCTCAATGTAAAATTCGTGTCCATGATCATTGCCTTTGCGGTCGTAGACAATCCGGTTTATATCTGTGCCCACGTTGCCGTCCATTTCGTCATCGGAATTATCACCATCTGTATCCTCGTCCTCGCCAATGTTAAAAATGAATCTTGCATCGCTGGTGGGCTTAGTGGACAAATTCTTTCGCCTACCCGACGACGTGTTCGCTATTTTTCTATATCGCACTGAATTTCTGGACACATGGTTGCTATTGCGCTGCACAAAAAGTACAAAACATTAAGTTATATTGATGTTCAATTACTTCTGATTGTCTCTTACCTGTAAAACAGCGAAAATTATGGAGAATATTGTTATTATCAGCAGGCATATGGCCACAGCAATGGCTGTGATTGCCGTCAGCGGAGAGTCCAGTCGCAGGACGAAGTCCCTGGCATTGCCATCGCTCTCAAAGGATCCGTGCTTGGATTCGCTGCTTTTGTACGCACTTCCGCTGCCAACAACCGTGCGCCTCTTGCCACCCGTCGAGGTGGCCTTGCAGTCGCCTGAAATGAGTTTCCATTTAAACTACACTAGACTAACTCGAATTGAATTGCTTCCTTACCGGTTTCTTCGTCGCAATTGCAGCACGCCGCTGACGAGGTGTTTCCAGCCTCCGTTTGGTTTTGGCAGCAGGACACACACTGGCCGTTCAGCTGGTCCAAGTGGAGCGGGGGAACACAGGCCTTGCAGGAGAACTGGCCGGGTCCAAAGCAGGAGCGGCACGAATCGTGGCACGTTTTGCAGGTTGCCGACGTGGTATCGTAATATTGTGAGCTCAGGCACTCCATGCACAGGCCGCCATCGAGCATCGAGTGCGGGGGACACGAAGTGCAGGCCAATGGTCCAGCATCTGGAAGCAAAATGGGAGTGAGCACATAAGCCGCCATGCAAGAAGATCGCTGAGTAGAAGAAGATAGATGAGTATACTATACCATTGCACGTCTTGCAGTAATGATGGCATTTCTGGCATCCAAAGTCAGACTTGTAGAAGCCCTCGGGGCACTCGGGATGGCATTCGCCGGCAGCCAGTTGCCATCCAGCCGGACACTGGACGCACTGGTTGCGCCTCGGCCCGCTGCAGGTGTGACAGCTCAGATAGCACTTGGCGCAAATGCCACGGTCGCTGTAGTAACTATAATGATACAAACACGCGGCATTGAGCTGCAGCTCTAGGCCACTGGTGGAACACCAGCTTAAGCTTTGACAGCTTACCCATCGGCACAGGTGGTGCGACATTCGCCATTTTGCAGCTCCAGACCCTTGGAGCAGTTGCTGCAGTTCGTCCGCGAGACACACTGGCTGCATGTGTGCAGACATGGTGAGCATAGGGAGCCCGCTTCCATGAAAAAGCCCTCCCGACACCCGCTCACACAGCGACTCTGTTCCAGCAGTCGAATCGGGGGGCAGGACATGCAGTTCGTATCCGCCGGTCCGTTGCAGCTGCCGCAGGATACGTGGCACGGGCGGCATTTTCCCTCACTCAGGCTAAAGAACTCAGCTGCAGGAGGGAGAGCAATACGACAAAATATTATATTAACCTAATCAATTATAAATAACGCAAGTTTACGATGCTAAACAATTGGGACTCCCTAATATTTAACAATACTGATAAATCAGCAAGGATATAAACTGCATGCAGTGCATGCTTTTGGATCGCTTACATTCACTGCAGCCTTCACTGCCGCTCACGATGCACTTGTCCCTCTTGTTCAGCGTCCAGTTTTGAAGGCACTCGGAGCAAACTCCGTTGCTGGTGCAGGTCTTACATCCCTCCTGGCAGGGCATGCACTCCAGACGTTTTTTGTCGGCATAGAATCCGTCCGGACAGCTTATAAGGCATTTGTTTTGCCAGGCATATCGACTCGAGCGGCACGTGATGCAGTCCTGGTCCGTGGGGCCATTGCAGGTGGCGCAAGTCGAGTGGCAGAAGGCACATCTATTCGAGGTGGTGGGATTAACACTTTAGCCCATTTTCAGGGGTAGCCATATATACTCACTTGTTATCCTCCGTTTCGTACGTATCCAAGGGACAGGCCGAATAGCATTTGTGCTCATGCATGACCAAGTGGTGATCACAGCTAGTGCAGTACTCGGGATGGTCCTGGCATGAGGCACAGTTGGGCTCGCAGGGAACGCATGTTCGATTCCTGCTGTCTGCAATGGAGATAAAAAAACAAATATTTGTTTAACATCAGGTAAATTTTGAAGAACAGCGCCTATTACTTTCAAAATATCCGTCCGGGCAGAATTGCAGGCAGACGGCGAGATCGATGACGTGCAGGTGGGCCGGAGCACAGGTGAGGCAGCTGTCAGGTCCGGCACCAGCGCACGTTTCGCATGTGTCGTGACAGGGCCAGCAGATTCCAACCTGGTTTGGGAAGGAGCGCGGGGGGCAGCGACTCACACAAGTACTGTGAAAACAGAGAACCATTAAGCCGCAGCTTCCCAATTGCAGGGTCCACCACTTACTTGTCCAGGCGGTAGTGACTGCAGGCAACGCACTGTGTGGGTCCGCGGCCATAGCAGCCAGAGGAGTCGCACTCGGCATCGCAAGAGTGCAGGATCTTCTTGTCGCCGTCCCTCGTTTCGGGCGCCGCTACCAGTTGGGCAGCAGAGGCGGTAAAACCAAGCGATTCAGCTGGTGACCCGGATGCAGTCGATACGTTCACATTCTGACCATCGAGAGTAGCTGTTGCCGGTTCCGGATCAGAGCCAGCGCTGCTAAAGATGTTCTGATAGTTAAGGTAACTGGCAAACCTATCTGTGTTGAAGCTACCACCCTCGTTGCCAAGGTGATCAGTGTTCGAGGCAGATGGGAAGAGGAACGGATTGGAGCTGCTAGGGCTGCGTAGCTGGGGACTGCTGTTCAGCAGCTCCGACTTGAGCCGCATGGGCTGTGTGGAAGTGCCATAGAATATTAGCTGCCACTTGGACAGGATGCCCGCTTGATTGACGCGCCGGCGGCCGCCGTTGATCACCTGCAGTGTCCAGCGGCCCTCCGCTTTCTCGCCCCAAAAGTGAACACTCAGGAAGGGCCAGTCATCGAAGTTGGACTTAGCGAGGTCGCGCGGCCTTTCCAACAACAGGGTACTGGTGGTGCCCATTGGCGAGGTGAGCAGGATGCGAAGATTTCCTCGCGGGAAAAACCGTAACGTAATGCGACATTGCACATGCTCTAGGTAGCGCACTTCGTTTATAGTGCCCGCACATCCATTAACGTCCATATGTGTGGACAAAGTTTCCCCGAATGCACCATCAATCTTGCGATCCTCATTGTTTTCCCGCGACTTGCAGATGTGCTGCGGCGGCACCGATGTCCACTGCTCCGCCAGCGACACCATTGCTCCAGCATCCATTAATCCGTATCCAAACTTATGGCTGTACTTTCGCTTCACACCGTTCAGCGTCCATCCAGCCTCCTTTTCCAGTGGCGCCGATCTTGAGGTGTACACCACCAAGTACTGCATATCGCGCCAAGTCAATTCCGGATTGGCCTCCAGCGCGAGGGCGCAGATGCCGGCTGCCAGTGGTGCCGATGCCGAGGTGCCCGTATGTTCCACGGTACAGATATGATCGGGCCTCAGGCTGCCGTCCATGTCGACGGTGGCAACGCTCTTGTCATGTCCCGGCGTTCCGGAGCTGTAGGTGGTGGCCAGCGTGGAGGAGCACTCCTCCAGGTACCAGGGCTTGAAGCTGCAATAACATTACTGCATCACAATCAGATTCTATATCTCTCTCTTGTCAACATACCCGGCTTGAGTGGCACTCGAAATGGAAAGGGTGAAGATCGAATTGGTGTAGCCATCGCAGTTGCAGGAGTCGGTGTAGCGTCCACCGTTGCCAGAGGCCCAAACAAAAATCGAGCCCTTGCCCTGTCGACCGCTGGTCACTCCATAGATGAAAGCTCGGCGGGCCAACGGACCAGGACCATCGACGGTGGAGCCATCATCTTCCGGTCCCCAGGAAGCGCTGTATATATCGATGTGTGAGGGATTAAGACTTAATGCTTGGGCCTCAACCACATCGTTCACCTTTCCGTCCAGCATACGTACTCCTAAAAGCGGACAGCTTAATAGATTGAAGTTGATATTAACCATGATCACTCACCACCAATGCTGGCATTGTAGGCCACTCCCACTCCGCAATAATTGTTAAAAGCCACCGCAGCCACTTCGCCGGCACATCTGGTTCCGTGTTTGTTGTCACCATTATCCTGGGGCGTGGGATCCGAATCGTTGCCATTTATGTCGAAGGAGGCTTCGGGATCCTGTGTTTAAATAATATTTTTAACACCTGATCATTGATATTATTGGATGTGTTATACTTACATAGTTTTGGGCCAAATCGGGATGGTTTGTCTGAATGCCGTCGTCCAGAATGGACACGACCACGCCCTTGCCGGTGTAACCCTTTTGCCACGCGGGACCCACATTCATGTCCAACCCATCCTTGGCGCCGCCATTCTACAAAGCGATTATTTAAATTGATGAATAAACATGACATTGCCGAAAAAGTTCAAAAAAAACGCATGCAAAAACAAATTATGCAAATGAAGCATGTTAAAAAAAGACTATACAATCAACATGATGCACAGTTAGTAGCAAATAATTGAATGTTTCAAAGGCAGCTACGCAGATGGGAAGACACAATCGAACTAATGGACTATAATATACATGGATTCATGAAGCATGCATTTAAATGAGAGATGATTACATACTTTACTCACCAGATACCACTGTTCCTTAAACAACGGATCCGGAAAGATAAAATGCGAGCTAACGTCCCGGTACTCCATGCGCTGTGAGTGCGAGGCTAACGAAATCGACTCTGGGGAGAATGAAAGATGCGGATTCGGATCGACAACGTAGCCGCCGTGTTGGCGTAAAAGATTATACGGACTGTAGGTGGGTAAGTCCTGGTAGGGGCCGTCCCTCTTTCGGCGCACCTTCTCGTGCTGCTGCTGCATCCATTTCACCTGTAAGGAAATCAAGATTTGAATGTCTGCTCCAACTTGATACTAGTTGAATAGTACACACCTCGTCCTCTGATTTAAGGGCGCTCTGATGCTTGCGACTGGAGCGCAGCGAACGCTTCGATACATGATGGTGCTGAAACAGGTAGTAGTTGTCCAGGGATCCAATCTGAAGTGGAGATATTGGCGTGAGTCCCAATCCGATTGAAGAGCTTTACAAATATCCTCACCTGTCCTCTGTTGATAAATCCATGTTTGGAAGCTATAACATCTGCCACTTGCTTGCCAGCTGGAATGTTGACGGCGAACTCATTTGTGTATATCGCCTCCTCGGGAATGCTGAAGGCGCCAAACATATCGACCCCGTCGAAGTCGAGGCTATTCGACTGTTGTTGCTGTTGAAGCGAGTCAACAATTTCATTTTTCGCCCTGGCATTTGTGTGAGTATTTTTATAGTTATAATCATATTTGCCGCCACTAATGGCCTGTGCTCGACCCGCTCTATCACCTTCCAGGCCTGAGTCGGCCTTGTGGAGCTCATTATGATAATCAACATTAGCATCATCATTAGCAGCTGATGATGGGTTTGTTCTGCTACTGCTGTGCAGCGACGACACATTATATGTGGTCGATGCACTATCGTTGCTGAGTATTCTGGTATAATTCTGAGTCTCACCCGCACTACTCCGTAGAGCACAACTAGTATTTGGGCTTAGGATTACTAAAAATAATACAAAATATATACAGCTCTGTGCCATTCGGTTAAATGTACATAAATAGAATCTATTGAGTTTTGCAGCTGCCGTTTCTGTTGCACTTTGTGTTGCAGTCGTTCCAGGGTCATGGACTCGCATTTGGAGTATCTTCCGCCGTCCGATCTTTCGGTACGTTGGCTCTCCGAGAGATTTGGGGCCTCCACAGCGGGAAGGTCGCTTCTTCTCCAAGCCGGACGACCATGGATCTGTGATCTGTGGCGTGGATCCAATTCTACCGATGGTAACTCGGCTGGACCCCGTATTTGACATATTTAACTAAGTTTAGCTAATGGTATTAAGGTAATTTGATTCTCCCGAAGAGTCCTTTTACGACGTTGCCCTTTCCTGTTGTCGTACTCATGAATCTATTTTTTTGATCTCGTATCTCACGATCTAGTATCTGCAAAAGAGAACACAAAAAAGCACTTCAATTGTAGATTGAATTTGTGTTGTGTGATAGACCCAAGTAAAAACCTTGGACCGGTTAAACGTGGGCTGTTTTATAACCAGAGATGCCAAAATGATTCATATATCACACATATTTATGGCCAAAACGGTTTGTGCTTAATTATTAATGAAGTTGCCTATTTGCGACGATCCATTGTTCGTGGGATGACACAACAGAATCATCTGGGGGGAACTACAGGTAAGTGTTAACAATGAGTAAGCCATATATCTGCAAATGTATGTATGTATTTATACCTTCATGTCGTTTGATTCTATTGTTTTCTGCCGGAAAGTCCCCAAAAATTTAAGATGCAATGGGTCTGCCAAAAGTGCATTATGCAATAACCCATTCTAATCGTTTTTCTAATTAACATATTTACCATTGCGAACTTTTAATGAACCATATAGCAATTAAAAGCAAAAGGGAACTAAAAAGTTATGAATATTAAAGGGAAAACTGTGGATACTACTATTAAAAATTAGAGAGTTACCCAAAAAATGCAACTTATCGAAAAAATTTAGTTTTATAATCAAACTAATTGGACATTCCCAGTGCGTTTCCAATAAGAAAATATTGTTTGTATGCATGTACACGTTGCTGAATGTAAATTCATATTATCAATATTTAAAATTGTGCACACCTCCTAAAATTTTTATGGGTAAATACACATGTATGTATGTATGTAGGCGTATGTGTTAATCAAGTGATATGTTTATCCCATATTCCGATGTTTGTACATACATAGGATATCCAGTTAGGCATACCAGTGATTGCATAGCTAGACGCATATGCAACATAAGAAGGCTAACAAATTATGGCTACGGTATCACATCAACAGTATCATATGTATATACAACATCGATTCCGGTTTCTGTTTTACTGTGCCATTCGTTTAAAAATCTTATATGGATGTGTTTGCTTTTAAGGAAATACTTCACTATGTCGAACAAAATCCTACAAACATGTATGTATGTATGTTTCTGGACAAGTTCAGCTTGTACATATACCATTTTCCATCTCACTCAGTCTCCATGTATTTCCCACATGCTTATTAAATCACACATCTTCACATTTAATCACACTAATTTCGCACTGTGCGCACCATATCAACAAAAAAAACAACAACAATTAAGCCACCAAGCCAACTTATTTTTGTATGTATACATTTGCGTCTGAAAATATTTATGTGGCTGTGTGTGTCCGTGGGGCTTTATACACATTTGCAATTTTTATGCGTAAGAGTTGCCATTTCGATGGTGCATACATACACCTACAGATGTATGAAATCACGTAATGCAAGCATGAATTTGTATTCTCTTGACGTACATACATACATCATAGAGCATCAGAAATGGCAATAGCGATTCATGTAATCCCAAGCATTATATGTACAACATGTACATATGTATGCATACATTTGTTTAAAGTAGTCACATTTAGAAATACATCAGAGATACGCTATTTAAGCTTTATTTATTTATTGTTGAATCAATGTAATGCAAGCGCAATCGAACGAACAGACTGAAAACTGAAACTGAGACTTGAAAAGCGAAAGAGAACGCGTGCTTACCATGCGTACATACAATATAGGAACTGGCCGAAAGCCGAAAGACCAAAAAGCCGACCGAACGAACAAGCGACGCAACCTCGACTGCGCTCCAGCTTAAACTGAACTTTATTTTGAAGTTAATACATATAGCAAACGTTGGTTGTTTCTTTCTCGCTGGATTTGTGCTAACCGCATACACAAACACACACCAAGTATTAACGTACATACAAACATACATACGTACTTACGTACATACAATCGTGCAGTCAAACATTCGTACATTGCCAAGTGTACGTATGTTTTTACATAAAGCACAGCTTTTGGAGCTTTCAAAACAAAATGCAAAACATAACACGCAACCGTGCTGTAACAATAAAAAAAGAGAAATATCAACTATTACGTACGCACGCATACACCGACGTGCATTTCGTACCACAGCCGATGATAAATACACATTGAAGACGTGTTTCGATAGGAAACTGAAACTTTCGTGCAAGCCAAGTACATACATACACACAAACCGCTGGAAGCTTGTCCATCCATCCGTGCATACGTATGTACATGTATGTAACGTACATACATACGTGCGAAGACGCTCTCTAAGCGCTGACATTCAAACAAGAGATAACGTTTAGCGGCAGCGCAAGGTTTTCGTTGTTATTGGTTAGCCGAATTAGCGTTTCCATTTTCCGCTTTTTATATGACCCGAAAAACAAATGAATCCAGTCGGACAAAAACCCCCCATAAATATGCATGTCTGTGTGTACATACAGATGTAAGCCAAAGATTTTGGCAAATCCCAAATGTTTGTATACATGAATATACATACATATGCATTTTAAGCCCCGGTATCCCCACACATACACACGCGAATACAAATAAATGCGAAGGCACCGCGCTACTTTTTAATGTGCTGCTTTACCAATAAACAATTATTAGCGGTTAGGACAGGTTATGGTTGTTTCCAATGGGAAGTAATATACAAATCTTAAGCAGACGCAAATTGGAAGTACACTGTAATAAAAGCGCTGAAACAAACATAAAAATAAAAACATATTTAAATTAGGCTTACGAATGCCGAAAATACGGAAAAACTATCAAGTCAAGCTGGTTTCGGCATAAAAGAAATACAAGACTTGAATAATTTTCCTGTTATGCACCTATATTAAATTATAAGCATTCTTTTTGCTAGCTCTTTATATGTTATCCTGCGTAAAGTGTAGTTGAAATATATGTTCAGATCGGTTTTGCAGTGTTGCCAGATTGGAATCATTAGTAAACAGCTGTTGATTGATACCGTTAAATATTAATATTAACACGTTAAATTAGAAATGTAGATGGACAAATAAACGAAATTATACGAAAAATGGAACCTATTAAGAGGATTATAGGATTATAATGCTCAAAAGAAGATCTTAGCTTAGAACATTAGTATACAACTCCCTTTAATATTTATGAACATTTGTAGAATAATTTTTATTCATATTGCTGAACACTTTTCAAATCAGCTATTCGTTTCAGCTCATCGCAGGTCCGTCCCCAAAATTCATAAAAAATTAGCCACATTAAATTGTATATGCATTTTTTAATAATATTTGATCCAGGATTTAGTCGAGTGCGTTTTTTAAAGTTGCCACATTTTTGCACAATTTTTGTATAAAACACATTAGTTGAAAACTGTTCCAATACGAAAGTCATTATATCCGAATTCAAATCTGGTAAGGTGAAGTTTGAAGTAATGCCATTTATAGGATCCTCAAGGCGTTTGATCTCCTGCAAACATAAACTGGATTAGTCAATAATTCTGCTAGTATGTATGTCAATAACGCAGCTTCGTTAAGGAAGTGCTGCATAATAAATAAAAAAAAAAACGGAAAATCGACAGCAAGCCCACGGTGCAGGGTATCATAAAACCAAGCAACGTTGATCGAACGAACAATGGTAATTTTACTTAAAGAAACACTTTATAGGTTAAAAGTGTTGGGTTCATTTTAAAATAGATTACCTGATTTATGTTAGCGCTTTGCTGCCAGTCGATTTGGACTTCATTTGCGAGCAAAGACACCGTATTGCGATCTTGAAAACATATCACCTTCGGCCAGATGTTTTTATCGAAATAACAGCTAATCGCTGGCTCGAACCCAAATCCAAAAATCCACACGCAATTATTTTGGGAAAAATCTCATCCACATAACGAAGATTTTTAGTTATGTTTTGGTTAATACAATTTTGTAGATTTTTTATATAGGCAGTCATAGCCAATAATCTATTTTCGATTGAATGCATTAAAACAAATAAACATACTCATACTTGATTATCGTATGTTTGATTGATGTTCTAACGCATTTTATTAGTATTGTATATAACAAAAGTATTTCTGTAGATTAATATGCAAGGCATATTAAAATGCAATACATTTAGTTGTTATCAGAGTTATCAGACTGATTTAAGAACAATACATTATATATATTTTTTTGATATGATCAAAACGCATTAGCGTAAAAGTATAAGTTTATACCAATTCACATAATCTTTCTTCCTTGTGAGCTTTAGAATGCAGTCATTCCATTCAAAATTCAAAACCAAGAAAATGAATACCCACCATTTATTATAAAAAAAACAACAAATAAAATACCATTCTGGCCAGATATGTTCTTTTGATGGTCTATTAATTATTCATTATCCATTTACTATTTGAGACGAAAACCATACAGTTTTGTAGTTGTTAACCATTGAAACAGAATTAGATCAGTTTTATTTTCAGAAAATTGGATGAAAAGATCACCAATTTCTACTTTAATTTAGATGGATTAAACACCATTATTTTAGTCATAAGCCGCATTAGTAACTTTTGATTTTCGCCCACTGATATTCTGAGTGCTTTACTGCATTATTTTGCATCATTAAGGCGTATTATAATAAATTAAGCTGGAAGTTCCCTGTTTCAATCAATACGAATGGCCACAATATATTGCTTTTTAAAACCTTTAATAATCATTCATTGATGCCCTTTGTGGTGGTGATATAATTATGCAATATGCTAGAAGCAGTAGCGGTTGGATGTTCTATAAACGAACATATAGTTTATTGAAACCAGTACCTTTTTTTTATACTAAATATATGAGATTGCTTTGAAATATTGAAAATAAAGAAGAACAATGGGAAATAAGCGAGGGAAAAGCTACTATGCCCGAAGGACAATCACGATGAGTAACAGTGTAATTAAAAAATAAAAATTGATACTCCCGAAAGGTTTTTACCCTGCTTTTCAGCAAAAAGGCCCCGAAGTTTAGGCCTCATCGAAATAAATTGTGAAAGAGTACAGCAAGCAAAGCTCCTCATTTTGCAATTATTTGCAGGCAAAAGAAATCGGTTTCGACCCCTAAATTGATAATTGTGCCATAATTGTGACTTTATCCCAAAAATCGTAGTTCAAATATTATTTGTGTTCACAATATTACACTAAGTGCAATAGAGCGACGTTCCGTCTAAAAAGATTCCAATGTCATTGTACATGCAATGCGATGCAAGTCATCATTACATTCATTAAATAAACCTGTAAGAGAACTTGATTATGTAAATAATTAAATTATTTTATCTGTAGGGAAGTAAATTAATACAAATTTCACAAGGGCAGGCATTACCTTTTCCCATTCGCCATGGCATTCAAATATTCATCCTTCTCAGAGAGCATTTTTCATGGGAAATCGCAAGACGTTGTTTTGTTAGCCCACATTTTTCATTTCACACCACCCCCCTCTTTTCCCAAAAGTCACAATAAATATCCAAATGTATTGCCTTTGATTGCTTAAAACCATATGCAATGCATTGCTTTGAGCGCCAATTCTTTGCTCTGTTCTTAACTCATAACATAACTCATTTTTCGCAGAGTAAGTCTGATATCTTGATATATCTAATCCAAATGAATATTACGATACGAGAACAAAATTTCAAAATAATTAAATGGCATTTTAAGAATGACGAAAGCCAAAATTTTCGTTTTCTTTTTTTTTTTAAGTTTAAAAATATATATAAGATATCAGCTTCAAGTTCTTTATTAATTAATTTAAAAAAATTGTTGTGCCAACACCCAGACTTCATCAAAATGTAAATATTCCATGTTTGGTTTTAAAGTTCAATTAAAGACACTGTCATGAAAATTACATTTCCCATTACATGTACCAAAATGTTGTGCTTAAATTGTTGGTCAATTGGACGAAAACTAGCAAAGAAATACGTCGAATATGAAGAGAAAGAAACCACTCGATATTCTTATCATGGAAGTCTATATACGTGTTACTCGCGGAGTAGAAGGTTATATTCGATTCGTTGATATGTACGGCCATGTCCGTCTGCTTGTCCGTATGTCTGTCCGTATCTTGAACGACAGTATTTCGAAATTGAAATTAAGCAGGCAGACTCCAGTTTATGCGTATGTGTATGCAGTGTGGAAACAGTCGTTATCCTGCTTTTATACGTTCACCCCCCCAGGATACAGGCTCCCGTTTTTCAAGTTAATACGAACTTTAAAAATCTACTACCCCGAATAAAGTGTTGAAATGCCAATCGTATAGTAAGATTGATATGGTGAGATGCTGTTAGGAATTTCTTTCCATTGATGCGTTGCAACTTGTGACAAAAATACTTTCTGTAAGGGTATAAGAATATTAATATAATAAGTACAGGTAAATCCCGAATAAATCCAGAATAAGTTGACGTCTTCATCCCAATATAACATTGTAATATTCGCATGGGAACTTTAGAATTCCATTTCGGTTTATTTTTTGTCCCGACAAAATTAAAAAAATTAAAGAGATGCTATGAACTTCAAATTGTTTATTAATTTATTAAAAGTAATTTTCTGTGCCAACACCCAAAATTATTCAAAATGTAAATATTTCATGTTTGATTTCAAAGTTCAATGTTTGTTTGATTAAAGTAGCATTTTGAATATACTATTATATATATATTAAAATGATTTCTATGATAATTAATTACATCTACATTTAAACTGTTGCTGTGTGGGTCTGCCCATATATTTTTAAGCAACACGAAAGGTGTGAGGGTATTTCATTGCAAGAATATGGCGTAGATGATCAAATTCTAGCCTTAACAATGTTGTGTATTCAAGTACCATCCAAAATCGGTGAGAAACGTATATCCAATCCATTAGCGTTTGAATGATTATCCCTTACATTTTCCCCAACACGAAAATCATTTCCCAAAAATTCCATATGCTAAAATATTCTGTTTTGTTAGTTAATAGCAGAATAGTTTACAAAAAAAAGGACAAGGGACAAAAAGTGAACAAAAATACATGAACATAATTAAAAAAAATTTAACATAATTCTAAAAATAAAATATTACCAAACTAATGTTAAAAATGACTGAAAACGTTCTAATTTTTGAAAAAGACAATAAAAGTATGAAGAATATAATATGTAATTAAGACTGAAAAAATATTTAGTTCTGCAATTGGACTACTCCCAGAAACAAAGTTGTTAATCATAACTTAATGAAGGGATCAACAAAGTACTGGGGAAGCTTAGAATATTTCTGCACAACAAAAGGTCCATTGGTGGACATCGAATGAGATAAAAGATCCAGACCAGATCAAGTCCATGCGCTCATCCGGAATACTCACCAGATTCTCGAAGTGTTCTTTACTTTTTTGAATTCATATAAAATTTTTCATGTTCAAATAAGTCGATTGGCATATATCTTTATATATATTTCATTTGAATTATGGACAAAAAAAGAATTAAATTACTGGAGAATGTAGGTCGCCACATACATAATCTTAAATTATCGTTATGATTAAGTATATGTACGAATTGATTTCGTATTTTGGTGCAGCGTTGCACTTATAAGCAATCATTTTGGGATTAAAATTGTATAATATTTTGTTAGGTTCATCCTTTGCGTGTCATTACTCATAGTTTATTAGTTGACTCTAAAACTTAGGACCGATAGACGATAAATAATATTTGACTAAATATTTAATCAAATCATATTTGGGTGCATTCGTTAAGACGATCCTTTTAAGCAAGTTCATTCTGTTCGCTCGCAAACGAACAAAGTTAAAATGTGAACCGTAATCAATATTTGAGAGTATGCCAAATCTCATCCTTATATGCTTGATCGATCCAGTGTCTAAAAACGTCGGCGTCCCCATGGGACATTATTTCCTCCGCCATTATTTCCACGTTGAAATTCAAAAGCGAAGGAGTCCTATTCAAGCAAGGAAATACAATTGTTCAATTGAGTGTTGCATTAGCCATAAGGAACCCAATTCAAAAAGAGGGGAATTATGTTATATTTGTGTCTGTGGCCCCACCACACCCAATCCCAGTATTAAATAACTATCCGCATAACCCCAAAACGATTATATCGATCAAATCTCGATGCCCAATTTCTGATTCGTATGCACAATGAATTGACTTCGCTTAGAAGCACCTAAAGCACAATTAACTAATGGTTTTGTGATTAAACATGATAATCACAACGCAAAATAAAATACATATAAAAATAGAAACGCCCCCCACTCAAACCAAGTCCTAAATGCACCCCAGATTTTATATAGTTTATGAATTTTTCTCGACCTGCAGCAATAAACAGAATGGCTGATGATATTGCTTAAATTTACACCTTCGAACAGATGGAACTCAACGAAGATCTCTCCATTGGACGAAGGAAACTATTAATGTTGTAACTGCTGCCATACGAAACACTCCATCGATTTCGACAGATAGTTACTTACTAGTAGATAACACAAATATGATCGGAGGTTTAATGTTTAAAGAGGCCGATCTCTAGTTCAAAATGAGAAGTGATACCACAATCCACAAAACCCAAGAGATAAACTTGCATTCCAATGTTTCCTGCCTTTAAGAATAGGGACGGTGACTTATTAAGGCAAAGGAATACCGACTTCTTTTGACTTTGCAATAACACCAATTGCGATGTCAGCCATACAAAATAATCCTATTGAAGCGACCCATTGGGATGAACTGGATATAAGAACTGGATATGTAGTTCAAAATAGAAGAGAGGTATGCAAATCCCAGCTTTGAAGCATGATTTACAGAAATAAATGCAAATTAATTATAGCGCTTAACTTTAGCGTATTTAAAGAATAATCTTCCTGTTTAACATCGATTAAAGTTGCTTCCCGCCCTTTTAATTTTTTTTGTTAGAATCACTTCAATCTGCCCAAAAAACTTGTATCTTTTGTAAATATACCTGATCTGGAGAATCGCCAGAAAAGTATGATCAAAACTTATATGAACTTTCATAAAGTATATGTATTGGGTTATAGATACGACAGTAGCTTTATCACAGAACTGATGGCTAGTGAATATTTCGTTGGATAGTATTTAGGACTTGGACATACCTGTGTGTTGGGGCCAGAATTGTTTCCAATCATAGTGGAATTGTTGTTGTTATTGCCTATTGTAAAAGCAAAAATCGGTGATATTATAAGGGAATCATCGAAAAATGGAAAATGGATATTTAGTCGCATACCTCTAAAAACTTCAAACGGCGAATTGCTGTTACCGCCGAAGTTGTCAAAACTGGAGTTGTTGCCGCCGCCTCCAAATCCCTCATGCTGATCCAGCAACGAATTGAGCTGCTGCGCCTTCATCAACAGTGTTTCCTCCTGCCGATTCATGTGGCTCTGCATCTCGGTCTGATGGCGTCGCATGGTATCCTCCTCGCGCTTGCGCATCTCCTCGGCCTGCTTCTCGCGCATCTCCCACTCCAATTTCTTACGCTCGTTGTCCACCTCGCGTTTGCGCAGCTCTGGAAGACAAGCGTATGTATTTAATATAAAAGAAATTAATTTTAGATCGCCCCAAGATTTCTTTTGGCAGTGTTCTCTTTCAAGAAGAAATTATCCCAGAATACTGTGAACAGCAATGCACTGTCTGTAAATTAAAGTGTAACATGTTTAAAATCTTCTGAATTAAAAAAAGAAAATTCCAGAACAGTGTTTTTGGTTTCTTTAACGACGAACCACCGACCAAAAAGATCTGATCCCAACGGGAAAGATAAGGCAAGAAATTCCTTTCTCAAAAATTATTGTCATACAGCCTTAAAGAACAAAGAAGAGTAGAGTATACCTATTTAGAGTATACCTGCTAATATTTGTTAAGATGAGAGAAAGTCAAATCATTCATGTACCTTGCCATATTAATGCAAATGAAATACTTTATGAATGCATAGGGGATAGCATTTGTTTTTAGAGATTTTCTCTAAACGCAGAGCGCGCTAAGCCCATTCAATTTGTAGAAAGGAGCAATTTAAATATGTTGCCTTAACCATTTTAACACTTCATTATTATTATAAGCAAATTGTTAAAATGGCATTGGCTTTTGGAAAATCCGATTAAATCGTGACATATACTGACCTTGACGCAACAGTTCAGTTTCTTGTTCATAGCGAGCGTACTCCATCTGAGCCTCCAACTTGTCCTCCTCCATTTTCAGCTCGCGTTTGAGTGCGTCCTGCTTGGTTTTGAACAAATTATGCAGCTGCTTCCAGCGCGATCCGTACTCGTGCTCAAACGAATTGGGATCGGCGAAGCGCGGACCAATGCTCCGCTCCTGGTTAAAGTCGGGCATCTTTTTGTTGAACGCCTTCTCCGGCAGTCCGTCGGTGTCGTCGTTCACCTCCATCGGGTCCACCAGACACGGCCGAAGGGAAGCAGTCAGGAAGAAGCATTTCTCATTGCACAATCGCAGGCAGGCGCTGGCAGATGACTTCTTGGCAAACTCAATTATACCCTCGCCCGTATGCTTGCCACGATCGTCGACGGTGATGCTGGCCCTCTCGATGGGACCAAAGATTTCGAAGGACTTGTACAGCAGCTCGTTGGATACAAACGGTGTGAGATTGCTAACCCGCAAAATGGTGGCATTGGGTGCGAATCGTACCCGCAATTGGCGACCCTTTCGCATCGATCCGTCCAGGGCGCGTTTGGCCTTCTCGGCATTGGGATGATAGTCCACCTTTAGGAATGTAAAGTTCTTATCCAGGTTTGAGAAGATTTCGCTGATCTCGCCGTATGGCTTGAACATCTCGCGCAGCTCATCGTCGGTGATATCATTGGTCAGGTTGCCCACATAGAGACGATTTCGTCCAGAGAACTTGGTCTCCGTGGGCACTTCCACCGGTTCCAGTTCAAAGGTGGGTCCAGAAATGCTGCGCAATCGCTGGGTAATGAAGAAGTCCTCACCGCCGCGCGGACCACCACCTCCACTGCCACCACCACCCATATTGGTGCTGTTCATCATACCACCTGGGCCTCCACCAGGGCGTGGACCACCTCTGTTTCTGTTGTCACGCTGCTGGTTCTGTGGACCTCCGCCACCCTGATTGTTACCCTGATTGCGACCTCTAAATCCTTGACCATTTCCTTGATTTCCTTGACCTCCTTGATTGCCAGGTCCTCCTTGATTGCCAGGTCCTCCTTGATTTCCGGGACCATGGACTTGATTTTGATTTTGGTTTTGCCCCTGCCGTTGATTTTGGCCCTTGTTGGCGTTCTGATTCGCTTGATTTTGGCCAGCAGGTGCAGTTGCCGGTTCATTGTTCTTAGCAGGTGCATTAGCACCGTCCGCCTTTGATGTATCGTTATTGGTCTTTTGCTATATTTGTGTTATACAGTTGAATGAGTACAAAATGAGATTGGTATGTGAGCAACATCTGGAGTGCCGTCAATCCAATCCATATAAAGCCGTGCAAGTTACATAGTTTGGATACAATCTGACATAACATCAATTGAATTGACGGGCCACTACTTTCCCCCCAAATGAATGCGAAGTCTCTAACTTAGTTTATAATAAATTAATAATCGAAAGTAAGAAATCTGTGAAACTCAATACGATCTTTATTCGAAAGAAACACGTTTCTTCATTAATAAATTTGTAATCAGATAACACATTTTAACCGTTTACAATTTATATATAAAATTCATTAAACCCTTCAGAACAGAGTTCAGACCGATTAAGTACTCGGGCGAAATACTCAATATTAGTTTTCCAAGCAATGGTTGTACTAACCATATAATATACACATTTTTTGTGTTGAAAGTGAAAATGAGACAGCATTGATAGCTGATAAGCTTATAAACCCTAGCATCAATAGGATATAAGTCCACAGAATCTAGTTTCTATTTCCTAACACATCTTGAGTTTCTAGATACATGTACACAATTCAGAGTCTCTTTCTGACTATTATGAAAACTATCTAGCACCAATTATCCTAGTACTAGTACTATAAGTGCCAGGGTAAACAAGTTATAGACTAAGCTAAGCAATTTGCTCAATTTTAGTATTTGTAATTCAATAGGCACGCGATACTTTGGATTCCAGCAAAGTACACTCTATACGAGGAGAAATCGGTCAGATTCATAATGCTTATAGCCGTCGTATATTCGTCGTCAATGTAATCAACTGTTCAAATAAGCAAACCATTAAATTGCTCCACTGAGCCCTGCAATTTGCCATAATATGTAGGGAGTGCCCACTCCCTATAAAAACCTAATGCTTTCCTTTCCGAAAAACTATTTGCCCTTCTATGTGTACCGGTTTCTGAACATATATTACACGAAATTCTTGGATAACTAAAAAATACTTGAGGATTGTTAGTGAAAGTTCCATCCAAATACATGCGAGCTGCTTAAAATGAATGCTTTGAAACGTTATTTTTTAAATGGGAAATTACTGAGGACTTATGGAGTACAGAGTGGGTACAAATACATATTGGCCAAATAAAAATTGTATATTCATTTCTTTTAGAAGTCAAGAATATTTACACGTACATGCACCTGCACATTTGGCTAAAACTGTTCATTTTGTATGTATTCGATATGTACATACACACGTATGCTATTTGGGCATTTGTACGTAAATAAATTTGCAACACTTATTAGTAACGGCAAATACACGCATGTATGTATGTTTGTTTAAAGTTGTATGTGGCCCGAAAACCCGAAAAATAGAGAAGAATACCTAATATCTGTATACAATTAATACAATGGCCGCGATAATCTAATCAAATATATTTATCGAATTAAGATAACTCACATTTGCATTGTTAGTGGCTGGAAAAGTCCGGTTTTGATTCCCAGCTCGATTATTGTTGTTGTTGTTGCGATTGCGGTTTCCAGCGAACCCACCCTTGTTTCCAAAGTTCTTATTTTGATTGGGGCCACCAACTGCACTACCACCACCATTTTGATTCTGGTTCTGGATTTGATTCTGGGGATTTGGACCAGTGAATCGTGACTTCTTTTCAGCCGAGCATCCATCTACGGAATCATTTTGTTTTTGCTTGCCGATATTTTTGTTGACCTGCTGATTTCCCCGCTGCTGGCGCTGCGGCAACGGTTGTGTGGCGTTATTATCCTGTTTCCCCACATTTTCCATTTTATAAATATTTTATCTTTCTTATTATATTTTTTTTATTGAAAAGTGCCTGCTACACCGTTTGGCAACCGTCCTCAAAATTGAAAAACCGAATGTAATGGAACAAAGCACTAGAAACGATTACACGAATACAGTAGAGATGGTGGCACAATGCCGATTTCGGTCTGTGTGGAATGAAACAAAAGTGATATCGATAAATAAATAATAAGAACAAAGATGACGAATACATCTTGCTTTTGAAAATCCGAAATACATTTAAAAAATGAGTATCCACAAAAAAGCTTGTATATGAAATATATATGGCTTAAAAAAAATAGTTTTAGTCATAGGAGCTAAAGCTCAGTGTGCAACCAATACAAAATTGTTATCGATAGTAAATTCTGACAAAAACGCGAATTTTATAATACATTTTGTTTATTAGCTTAATTAGTTGCTATTTTTGTTGTATTAACTATTAATGTTTATTTAATCATACCATAGAGATTTATGAACTATTTTGATTAATAAAATGTATATCTATTTTTGAAACATGTTTATGTTTATTTTTAAATATATTTTATTAATGGTTACGATTATAAAGCTGTAATTTTATACACTGTCACGTTGGTTTTCTGTTTGTGCAACAGAAAAGCATTTTCGTAGTGTGATACATCTTTGATTTGAATACAATCTGAAAATAAATGGAAAAATTAAAATATAAATATCTTTTTATGCATCCACATTCTTTATACAATTACCGATATCATTACACCCTCTTAATATCCGTTTTATATAGACTTCAATTGGGAAATACATAAGTTTTCTTCGCAAAAAATCAAATATACTAAGGGTGGCAAATGTGAGCGCCTTAAGCTTTAAAGAGAATTGTATTACAGTCAAATTGAACAATTTTATATTAAACTTACAGCAGCAAAAACTATATAGTAGACAAGGGTAGTCGGAAACAAAAACAGAATGGCCGAGAAGAATATTGTTGCGAGATACAATTGCCGATTCATATAGTTGTGGGACTCTGTGCGACCTGAAAAGTATAACAATTGGGTAAACTGAACGTCGTGCTTATATCAACAATACCGAAAAACATGCCTTTTAAAATATTGTAACGGTTGCCTCTAACCACTTGCCATAGAACAGAAAGACCTTTTATTTCCACATTGTAGAGGCTATGAAAATAAGAACGGTTTAAAGAGGCCAGTATATGTTAGATAAGCTTACACTTTGGTATAAATATAGAAGCAATGTGAATGTAGCCCAATAATGGATATTAAATCCACTAGCAATGCTATCTGGAATGTGAAACCCAAGCACCCAATCACTCCAATGACCAAGAAAACTTGTCGCACTAATGGTTCGATGAAATCTGTAGTAAAAGAACAACGTTAACCATCTCGTCCTGAATTTAAGCAGACGGAAGGCTTACCCAAAAATGTTGACCACAGCTCAATATGGTATTTAAAGCAGTCGAGAAAGAAATTATTTAAATGTATATTTAGCTTGAGGCCAATGGGGCTGCCCTCTAATACTTTCAACAGACTGTATAATTCGTCAATGACATACTGAAATAAATAGGCACATAAATGTCATATAAAATCAAATTTTGATGGCGGACTTACATGAGATATTTGTATTAGAAAATCACCTGGCTGTGTGGCAAGTGAAAATAGTATTAGCATCAATATAATTCCCATTATTCTATCAAGTGCTATATTGGCCGGTCGAGATCTGCTTGATAGAAAACTAGTAATAGTAATATGAAATGGTACCATTCGATTTAGCTCAATTACCTTTTATCACATGCTATTTGCCATTCCTTGAAATGCTTATAAATATTTGTATGAACCATTATACTCTGGACAATAACATTTTCCGCAACATATTCGAATATCTTAATTGGAGAATCAGCAATGAGCTTGAACCCGTATTGTATCCCCCTTTTGGCATTATTCTTTGCATTGTTTTGGTTCTCAACAGTGGGTTGATTCAGTCTAGACAGCTCCAGAAAGTCGCAATCAATGCTATCATTATCATTGTATACTAAGGATCGGTTATGCACAGATTCCCCCGCTACGAACAGGTTGCGTACCATTTGTTTATCGTAGAGGATTACTTTGATGTGCTTCAGATATTCGGGGGTAATGCCGAGGTAAACTAGGGTTATATTTGCCTGACTGCTGTTGTATGTGAAGCACAGTCGCATATTAAACTTAAGATATTGGTTCTGATCTGCATTGAAATCCTCGTTGAGAATAGAGCCCAGAAAACGCATATTGCCCGATTCATGATTTATGGCCTTATCACTGAACTTCAAATCGGATGCTTCCAGAACGTAATACGATATGATATTATCTTCATTTATCTGTACTTGACCGTACAAATTGGTGGGCTTCTTAAGGTAATAATGGTTTAATGGTAGATATATCTTAATGCTCATAATATAATCGATTAAATGACCACGACACCGGTACTTTTTCTCAATCAAAACAAAACAATTGCAGCATGCTTGAGAAGGTGGTGCACAATTCAGTGTGACGTCACAGTTTTTTTTTTTATTGAGAGAATAGCTACGGAATAGAATATAATAGAATAGTTACAGATTATTGTATGTCATCGTTTAAACGTATTTTTCAGTGTATACCTTTTGTTTAACAATTTTAAAAATAATTTAAGTCTTTGGTCTCAGGGATCCTTTTTAATCCGATGTTTTCACACCTAACAATTTAAGGTCATATCGATAAGTCGTTCGTGATACTTCCCAAAATGCCACAGTTCGATTAACGGCAAGCACTCTACTATCGGTCCATTCCATTGTTCTACAGTTTTCACGTGTTCTGTTTTAAGTCGTTTCACTCGTGTTAATATAAGCAATAAAGGGGTAGATTTTTCATCGGCATTTTATTTAGTAAAAATTATTTCGTTAAAAGTAATATATATTAGATTCGGCAACAACAATGGGTTATGATGGTGAGTTCAATAAAGGGTGCAAGTAAATGGTCGCACTGAATTTGATGCCGAAGAGTGCATAAATAGATGTATGTGTATACATACATACAACTATAAATTTGTGCAAAGAAATTTGTGGAACTGAATTTGTTTATCACAATAGAGCCTGGGCCTTGTTTCTTCATTAAATATGTATAAAATATCTGTTGGGTTAGGTATTTATTCTAGACCGGTTGTTTTTTTTTCTACTCCAGCGGTTCGCTCATTCATACATACATACAAATGTACAAACGTTGACTTTTGTGTCTATTTTTAACGAAAAACTGCATTTTAGGATTAGAATGAATTTTAATCATAATTATTTGCATATAAACAATAAAGTGAGGTTCTTATGACCATACATGCTTCTAAGCACAGAAAAAACATACACCGAAGTGTGTCCATATATAAGTCTCACATATGTACACTTGCCAGAAAAAGTATGCGTACACATGGCAAAAAAAAGTATATTTATATAAATGATATCGACTTCATTTGTTTTTTATGTTATAATCTTTCTTGTGCCATATCCCATATTCACGGGTCATATTTGCGAAAATCGCGATTGAAGTATCAATTTCTTTAATGCATGCATATGAATGTCATTCGCAGATCGTGAACGTGATCGTGAAAGACGCCGCCATCGTTCCCGCTCCCGTGATCGCCATCGCGATCGCTCCAGGGATCGTCGCCATCACCGGAACTCGAGGCGCAAGCCCTCGCTTTATTGGGATGTGCCGCCACCGGGATTCGAGCACATCACCCCAATGCAGTACAAAGCCATGCAGGCGTCCGGACAGATCCCGGCCAGCGTTGTGCCGGATACGCCACAGACAGCGGTGCCCGTGGTTGGATCGACAATCACCCGACAGGCGCGTCGCCTGTATGTCGGCAACATTCCGTTTGGTGTCACTGAGGAGGAAATGATGGAGTTCTTCAACCAACAGATGCATTTAGTTGGCCTCGCCCAGGCGGCCGGCAGTCCGGTCTTAGCCTGCCAGATCAACTTGGACAAAAACTTTGCTTTCCTCGAATTCCGTTCGATTGATGAAACCACCCAGGCAATGGCATTCGATGGCATCAATTTGAAGGGTCAGAGCTTAAAGATTAGGCGTCCGCATGATTACCAGCCCATGCCGGGTATTACAGATACGCCGGCAATAAAGCCCGCTGTTGGTAAGTAACCAAGATCCCAGTTTTTAACGTCGTTGGTACAAGGTCTAATCAAATCCATTCCTCAACAGTTTCCAGTGGTGTTATTTCGACAGTGGTTCCGGACTCGCCCCACAAAATCTTCATTGGAGGTCTACCGAACTATCTAAACGACGATCAGGTTGGTTCAACTCTTCAGGGTTCCTATTTGTATTCTTTAAATAATTTGTATATTCCCTTGTAGGTAAAGGAACTGCTTTTGTCGTTTGGCAAGCTACGGGCCTTTAACCTTGTTAAGGATGCTGCTACTGGGTTGAGCAAAGGCTATGCTTTTTGTGAATATGTGGATCTTAGCATTACAGATCAGGTTCGAAACTACTTCGAATTGCAAACAAATAAAATATTAACTCTTGCTCTCTTTTAATTCCTAAAACCATTTTCAGTCAATTGCTGGCCTGAACGGAATGCAGCTGGGTGACAAGAAACTGATTGTCCAACGTGCCAGTGTGGGCGCTAAGAATGCCCAAAACGCTGCCAACACCACGCAGTCCGTAATGCTACAAGTGCCGGGCCTGTCAAATGTTGTGACGTCTGGACCACCGACCGAGGTTCTCTGCTTGCTCAACATGGTCACGCCCGACGAACTGCGGGACGAGGAGGAGTACGAGGATATCTTGGAGGATATCAAGGAGGAGTGCACGAAGTACGGAGTTGTGCGGAGCGTGGAAATCCCACGACCCATCGAGGGCGTAGAGGTTCCGGGATGCGGCAAGGTCTTCGTCGAATTCAACTCGGTTCTCGACTGTCAGAAGGCGCAGCAAGCACTTACTGGACGCAAATTCAGCGATCGCGTTGTGGTCACATCATATTTCGATCCTGACAAATACCATAGACGCGAATTCTAAATACAAGTAAATCATATTTCTCACATTCACCGATTGTCCAATAAATATCACAATAAAAGTATCAGTTTACGATTCGACTACGAAAATAGCTTGAAATAGAAAGGGATAGTCGATTATATCGATGGGAGCAGACAGAAAAACTCAAAATGATTGTACTGGGGTGGAACTGTACGCGAGTTTTTGGGAATATAACCACTTCATTCAATCCTCAGAAATATAGCATAACAACAATTTGTGTATATAGACAGCTAACGCCGGTAGACATTTATTTGGCATTAAATAATTATGAATGTATATGTATGTGTTGTGTGTTCACTGAATATACGGCAATTATAAATGAGTTGGAAATATGTATTAGACGTACAAATCACTTAAAAACGGAACGTACACATTAAATACATTTCGGGTACATATACTAAGTATGATTTGCTAATGCTTAAAAGCGATCTATTGTGCGAATGGAAACTGCAGAATGTTAGTTAAATAATTAAATGCAATGCATGACAAATGATTTGTGTAGATACGTATCGATCATTTCAGTGGGCATTCGAATGGAATGCAATTAGTTTCAGATTCAAAATCTATTGATACGCATAGAGAGCTCATATCCAACTTCTTAAATCGACTAGTGCATTGTATGGATATTTCATTTTTAAATTACATAAAGCATTTAATAATAATACGCCTAGTGAACTTAGTCTTTAAATATTTAGATTTCGCAGTTTAGTAGAGAGAAAGGGGTAAGTTGCATTTCACAATATGTTTTAAAACTTTTATAAAAATAGATATCTTTGAGTTATATAACTTTTATCAATTATTTAGCAACAGGCATGATTCAACATCCAACGTTAAAACACTTCTTTATACTGACTCACACATAGAAAACGATTTAAAACTTATTGTTCAAAATTTTGATAATTTAGAATTTTAAGGCACTTCCAAATAAATGTAATTGAATCACACCTTACACTAATTACATTTTGTTGTCATATTGTTTTCAAACTTTTAGTTTTTCTAATGTTAATTAGCTAAAATAATCCTGGCTAAACAACGTAGGCACAACTTCGTGGGATATCAAAATTGTTAAAACAACTGGAAGACTTATGTAATCAAAGAGGTTTAGTTTAAGTTTTGTTAGACCAGATCCTTGGGCAGAATTGGTTGCTTTTTTAAATTGTATTATTATTTTAAGCTTTAGAAGATGAAATAAAAAGGTAAATGCTTAATGACTGAAATGCTGTTTGAGTATTTGTGCTAAGAAAAGGGTCCGGATAATAATTGGAAAGGGTGCTCACAAATGATAGCTAATCAATATGCTTATGTGCTTACAAGTGGTCTATTTTCTTCAATTAAAAGTCTTAAAGAAGAATGTAATATAATACTTATAAAAAGCTGATCAGTTGTAAGGGGACTAAAAGAAGTCCTGAAACTGAATATCAAATGCCCATCAAATTGATTCCATTTGAGCAGTTTGTGGATTGTTTCTTATTTTGGAATCAACTTAATGTAAAACTTTTGATGGTAAAGCCAAATGGAAATTGTTTAAGTTCGTCAAATCGAAATCAAATCATTCTGGTTTGCTTATTATTAAATGAGGTGACGGATAGTTAAGACTTATCCTTAATATTTTGTTCTGCTGAATCAATGTTACGGATAAATATAACATATAGAGGACAACAGACTTCTACGCTTATTGTTGTGGAAAAGTACAGATTATACGCAGGGATTACAAAATATTGATTTCAGTTCCAGGAGTTCCGAATTTATGGTTCCAATTACTATTTGAATACTCACTGTATAGTATAAACTACCATAACTGCTGGTATGTATAGAACCTAATCTAAATCCAAATCATACGTTTCAGATCTTAAGTTTTTAGATTGTTATGAGTGGGTGAATCAGGTCATAGTTTGATGAGATGGTCTAATGTACAGTGTTTCATAAATTCCTTTGCTTTCCTTCAATGTAGCAATTGATTTCACAACGTACGTATAGATTTGGAATCGTCGTTTGCACTCTAAACATATTAATGGTCCAGCTAACTTAACAATCCTCCTACGGGGAAGTGGCATTTGCAATCTTGATGTTGATCAGCAGGGACGATAGTTCAAGCTCTTCGCTGAACTTATTTCGCAGGATGACGCTGCGATATCCCTGGCGAATGCAGGTCAGCGGATAGCACGCCTGGGCGATGAAGTGCGTCTCAGCGAACATATCCTCGTCCTGCACTTCGAAGCGAAGAATCGCGAACTGTGGATTGCGCACGTTAAACTCGCAAGATTCGTTCCACACCGGATTGAAACCATTCTCATTGACTTTGGTGCGGTACTTAACGCCTGAATCATAGCTGGCGCCAACTATTTCGACCACGATCTGCGGATTGTTCGATTTGCCGCCCCGAAATAGATGACGTGCGGCTATCAGCCGTACGCTAACTTTCACTTCGCCTAGGCCATCGCATAGCGGATTGTTCGGATTGAAGCTATCAGACTTCATGAACGACGGCTTTAAGATATAGCCACATTGTCCATTGTTTCGGAACTTGGCCTGATTAAGCTGCATGGCCTTATCGCCTGTCTGATAGTTCAGTGCGATCATCTGTGACCCTATATTCCAGAATGGCATGGGGTTAAAGTTCGACGAGTCCAAGCGTTGACCCTTCGGATACACTCTGCTGATCTGATTGCGATGGTAGGAGAGAAACAGTGGGGTGTTCTGCTGGAAGAACTGCTTTTCCGCCTTGGTTTCTGGAAAACTCGACATTTCCTGAAATATCCACGAGTGTTCGCGGAACGGCACACTGCGGAAGTAGATAATCAGGTCGGACATCTCCTTGGCCACCCGGGCAGTGCGCTCCTTTTTCCGTCTCTCCGATGCCACCTGACTGGCAATGAGCGCTGCCTCCTGGATTGCCTTTATCCACTCGTACGCCGTCTCCTGGTTATCGAAGCCAATCACAAACGGATTCTGCATCGTTGGCGTTTGTATCTGCAGCTTGAAGATAATACCCGGATCGTTGGACTCGAAGAGCGAGGCAACAGCTCCGAAAATCTCAATGGAATCGGTGCGTCCATCCGTACCTTCTTCGTTCAACGAGTTATAATCCTCCGTGGCAGAATCGATAACCTAGATGTTGGAATTTTCAATATAATATAATATAATTTAAAATAATGATATGCATCTCACCTTAACGTAGTTTGCCGGCAGATGCTTCTTTATCATGCCACCGTAATCCCCAATCCACCACATTGAGTTGTCCCTCTGGACATTCGTTATGATGGCGTGCTTGGGAAACGAGAGTTCATCTGGCTTGTTCGCCTTATAGCTGTAGAGGGCCTTGCAGGTGACGTGCTCCTCCAGGTTGGAGCCCATATAGTTGGAGGCACCGTTGTCGTCGTGGCTGCCACTGTGATCGCCCTGGGCGGCCTCCGCTAGCGCCTGACGCAGCAGCTCCTGGGAGACCGGATGGCTGAGCTTAACATTGCGATAGAGTGGGTTTCGGGTATAGTAGTTGATCAGGGAGACCAGAGACTCGAAATTCATCGTATCGATGCCGTACAAGCGTCCCTCCTGCATAATGCGGCAGTGCTTGATCTTCCGATTGATTGTAAAGGAAATGACGAAAGCGTTAATGCTCTGTACCGATGGCCGCACCAGAAACGAACCAATGTCCAGCCTGTATAGGCCTTGTTCGGCCTGCTCCTTGGTGGTGTTCGGGTGGAACCACTCCTGATCCTCGTGCTTTTTCGGCTGCGGAACAGGCTCCTTTAGTATAATCGAAAACTCTGAGCTACGTAGCATATTCTTGCGGTAGTAAACGATCAGTGAGTATAGCGAGTCGAACACAAAATTCTCCACTAGATAGTACTTGATTGATCCATTTTCATGCTTTAGCTTAATGCGGCAGTGATTTGGGCGATTTCGTCGCCAAAACGAGAGACTATAGTCACCCACAAACGTTGCCGATTCCCGTACTAAAAATGTTCCATCGCCAAAATGTTGATACTTCTTCAGTAGATCATCCGCCTCCTTCCTCCCACCTAAACCGCAAATAGTTAGCGAAAGCAAAGAATTAAATATTCAAACAATACACGTACCTTCGAGTTTTCCATGGAACCAATTCTCGCCGAAGTGCAGCTCATCGTTGGCCGAGGTATCCTTCTGCTTCTGCTGCATGTTGCTGTTCAGGGAACACGAAGAAGAAAGCCCAAAGTCATCATCCTCAGAGTTTCCGTTGCGCGACTCGTTGATTTCAGAGGAGTAGATCAGCTCCTGATGGGTCAGAACGAACTGGTACAGATTCCAGGACTTATCGACCGGATCCTTGAAGTAGAGCAATCCCTCCTTGAACACCTTGCGCACATTCTCGCCATCGTTCTCCCCATGTGGTCCGCCGCCCGCTCCGCCCAACGATGTTCTATGGCCCAGTGAACCCGTGCCAGAAATCCCATTGGTTATGTCGTCAAACTGCGGCAACTTCTTGTGCTTCAGGATTATCTTGCGACGCAACTGGTACGGCGAGGGCAAGTGCTGCTCGTTCCGATCACAAGGTTGCGTAAGCAGCATATCGCCGAAAACCTGTAAAACGGATTTTCATTCGATTAATACTCAAAGTATCCACAAATATATATGTATACATAAAAGCCTGGACAATAGATTTATTTTTAAAACTGAAATACGTTAAACAAAGCAATACGCCTATTCTTAAGATCTGCGTGAAGTATTATATTAATTGTCAATTAACAATTATCATCGTCTTGTAGTCTAAGGGACTAAAAAGAGTTCGAGTTATAGTTAGATACACACAAATGGAACGCAAATTCCCCATATCATATTCGAAACTGACCAAATCTACAAAACCTATTGCAATTATGTATTGAGTTAGGCAATGAAAAGCATTCACAAAGAAAGCTATAAAAGAACTCATTAATACAGCGAATGAATCAAATTGCAATCAGGCAGAGCTCCTGTTTGTGTGGATTATATAAAATGTTGTTATTAATAGATTCGATTAGGTCAACTAACCTCGATCAAGGCCTGCGCCATATTCCGCTGCTGCTCCAGGGAGCAGTTCTGCTCTATGGACAGTATCACCGGATACTCGGAGCTGGTGAAGGCGTGGTCCTTGATCGTCTTGATGACGTCCATGAACTTGATCTTGGAGGTGATGGTGTGGCCGTGAAATATATAGGGCAGGTTGTCGGGCCCATTCCAGCAGTCTAGCTCGATGCAGCGGCATCCCATGCGAAGGGCGCGGGCGTAGGCCTCGCAGGAGGATTCGCTAGAGAACTGATCGCCCGTCAGGTAGGTGTTGTGCGATGATGCGATCCAGTAGGAGGACAACGGCAGGTTCATGTCCATGAACACTTGGTCGTATTTGCTGTTCCACAGGTCGTTTTGCTTTGAGAACAGAAAGTCTACAAACTCTGAGAAGGTGAGATACGGCTCCTGGACGTCCCGTTCCACGTCCTGAACAAAGTCCCGAATGAAGGAGGCAATGGCTGCGTTACTGATCTCACTGGCGCTCACATCGCGCTGCTCCGTCTCCAGGAACTGCTTCAATTCATTCGGCCGCACCACCTGTTGGTCTTCCGAATAGGCAAAGTTGGCCACTCCCGATCCCGACAAGACGGCGGCAAATCCGTTAGGCAGCAGCAACTTCTGATAGAACCGCGAGAAATCGTCAAACTTGAGATCGTGCTTGCGCCGCACATCCTCGGTAAAGTGCTCCATGAACTTGCCGGTGGTCATCTTACAGCTAACTCCCGCCAAAAAGAGCTTAAAGTCCTTGATTGTCACCTGAGCTGGCGACTGTTCCGTGGCCTTAGCGGAATGCGTGTTAACATTCTCGATTTGGTAGTACTCGCGACGCAACCAGCGGTCAATTTGCAAGGGATATGGTGCTCCCAGAGTGTCCTTAACCATATAACGCAATCCCCGTACCCAATTATCGGCCTCGATTTCCGACAGAGCCACCACCGAGAAGCTCTTCAGCTTGAAATGATTGCCGTGCAGAATGACAAAGCATTTGCTGGACTCGAAGCGCTGGCAATCGTCGGCAAACAGGCGGAACTCCTTGGAGTGCTTGCCCACCCGTATCTCGCGAATCTCTCGCAGCTGTATGGCTCCCTCGTAGTCGGTGCGTGGCGTTTGGCTGGCCACCGTAGCCCAGAGCAGCTGTCGGGTCTCTCGGATGAGCATCAGGTGGCGGCGATCTGGACGACGCTGTTTTCCATACAACTTGGTAACGATGGTGCCGCGCTCCAGCATCCCAATGGTCTGCTCCATCTCGCCCAGCAGCGGGGCACTCATCGCACTAAAGCAGCTCATCCTGTCCCGTCCGAACGTCTTGATTCCAATCGAATCCAGTTCTTTCCCGCTGGCTGCCACAGGTTGTTCCACGCCACGCCAACCGATCGTCAGACTAAACGCAATGCATGCAAACTATGGGTTCCAGCGCATGGAACTATTCGCAGATCAACTGCTCCCTCTCTTCCAACTGGTTGATGCACAAATCACGGCCACTGGACTCAGGAACCCGAGTTTAACAATGCAATACTTAAAATGTACCCAAAAAATACCACAGAAGCAGATAAGATAAGCCAGCTGTTAAGGAAACTGCCAGTGTTGCCAGGCTGTAGTGTGGGTACAGAAAATACTAAATTCGCGCAAATGGGCTTTTTACACTGCGGTGTACTTCGGATTGTCAAAAAAAATTTTAATTTGAAAAAAATGTTCTAAAAATTACTTCGCTTACATTATATAAGTATATTAAATATACTTGAATATCTAACATCTTTTAGTGTGACCAGGTATCTATTGACTTGAAGTGAGGATCAGAAATTCAAATCCGAAATGAAAATAGTATTCCTAGTTTTGAATATAGCAAAATTAATCATACTAACCAGATTGTAGAAGCTAAAAGCATTTATAACTTACCTTGAGTAGATAGGAAAATAAATCCTGTCCTATAAGATTCCTAACTTTCCGAAACCAAACAAACATAAGTTTTCTTGTGATTGTATTTAAAATATGTTTACAAATGAATAAGCTTAGCCAATTGGTTAATTGTTGTCGGCTTTTCTACGACTGATCCAGACACCAGCTTTATATGGATAATAGCTCCATATCGCATATAATCTAGATTTTCCTTCTTCCCAAAATATAAGTGCAATATTCCATTTTAATATTCAGTAATAAATAAGGTATGTTCTTTCAAAAACCCCACATTTCGGACAAGGAAGATCTACGTGGCCCTGGGAAAAATAGTATTTGGACGTAATCCTCTGAACCAACTGGCAATAATATGTACATATGTATCTGCCCCTGAAAACCATTTTGGCACACAGCAGTTCCACTCGTAGTACATACGCAAAACAACTCATAAGAAATTTTCTCTGATTTGCCTTTACAAGCGTACATCTAGCTAAATTAAATTTATTTCAAACTATTTTTACAGTATTGTGTAAATTCTTAGGAAAAAAAAACAAATACTTAGTGGCTACTATAGTATTGCTATTGTAATTCACACATTTTAAGTTTAGGAACTCGGTCGTGGTTCCTACCGAGTGTTGTGTCTATCAAATATAAAAGCTAAAGCTGTTCATTATTGGGATTTTTAACATACAAGTTATTCATCTATTACGTATGTACCAAGCGTTAATCAAAAATAAAGATAAAGACAAATGGTTTCGAAGAACACATCATCATTCCATCACAAAAAAAAAGAGAATCTCGTTTCTAAAAGTTTATTTTATAATAGTTTAGTTCTTATAACAAAGCGCACAGGGAACTGGAATTTTCATAGTAATTAATTATGTAGGGTATGGATTACCGTCAAATTGTAGAAAATTAGGAATTAAAGGTTTAACCTAGACACACTTCTATGAATATAATCTCGGTGGCGAGTTATTCTCTATCAAAATCATGCTAAAAAATATATATGTATATTTATATATATAATTACATGCATATACACGCATATCTCGCACTCATAACGTGGCGAGAGCGAAGTTAGGCGTACAGCTAGAGGCGTCCTGGTTTAACTGACCATCGACGGATCCATGGTTATAATTTCAGCTCCTCTCTTATCACGTTATAATCTAACCACTACTCGGCTTATACAGGCGATCTAAAGGAAAACATCCTTCCAACCGTTGTGGCCATGGGTGATCTCTATCCATGCTTACCCTACCCCATCTATCAAAGGCCGGAGGAACGTCTCCCTTTACATCTGCCTTGTTTGCTCTGATTTGCTTCAGTGCCTGGAACAACATTTGGGCGTTTTTAAGGCCGACGCAAAAACTCGATTTCACTTCGCCCTTTCAAATTTCTACGCAATTTACATTACTTTGCAGTCCTGCTGAAATCTACTCTATTATTAGGGTTGTATGTTGTAATTTGCTCTCGATTCTCGTTAATTTCTACGTAGTCTCATTTAAATAATACTTCAAATAGTATGTACATGGCCAAGTCAACAACAATTGTTGCAATGTCCGATATCGTTTTGGTTGTTCCTCCTCTCGAAGCGCCGAACAACCCAAGACTAACCTTCCGTATCTTATGATCGTGGCTATTATAGTTGATGTGTATATTTACAAATGAGGACAAACCCAATTATCTCCAAGGCTCTTGATTCACGAATCGCAAACTAAACTGGTAAATGAACTAAGTAAATATGAGTTGAATGAAATGGAATTTAAAGGATATATGTATATGTGTGAGAGCGGCAAAAATAAATAGATCGAGATATCACCCGCCACTGAGTTAAGTATTTCACATTATCACGTTTCATTGAGTTTGTTTCGTGTGGGAACATATAAACTCGAACGCATTAATTGTAGTTTCATTATGGTGAATCTAACTTTAATAAATGGGGAATATGTACCAATATTTATAAATGTAGTGGTAACCGTAATAGTTGCTGAGAACGAATGACATCATGATGAATTTCTTCAATTTATAAAATAATTCTTCTTATTACTTTAGGAGAAACTTAGCACTGAAGCACAAATAAGGTTTGCAGACAGATGAGTGTCATTTTAATCTAACCATACTTAATCGTATTCATCTTAACATAGAACTTATAAAAGGTTTCTTTGTGATTTATCTTCATAATTCATGGAAATTTGATTACTTATGTTAAAAAAAAAAATTATATATTATTTATATATATGCATTTACATATACATAATAGGTGTTTTTTTTTCTTTTTTTTTTTTAGAGATTCCACTTCCCGATAACCATGAAATTGTCACAACAAAAATGAAACAAAACAATTTGTGCTTTGGTTTTCCAATCACAGAAATCTTCTGCAGACATTTTGCCCACGGCTGGTATGGAAATCGCTTGAAAAATCCTTAAATTTCACAGAATCTCACGAGATTTCGTATTGCTTCGAAATACACTAGGAACAATGGTTTCTCTTCGGTTAACTATGAAAAGCTCTTCTGAACGTCCAAGAGATTTCTGTGATAGTTGGATTTTTAGTTGGACATTGGTTCACAAATATTTCTGAAAGAGTCTTACACCGCTCATTCGGTGGTGCTACAAATGAAAAAAAAAGGAGAGATTCACAAGAGCTCTATGCACATCCTTGCTGCTTAAAAAAAAAAAAACAAATCAAAAAAAGAACCTTTCCACCATTCCGATTGATAATAGCTTTGCCAGATGATCCTGAACAAATTGTGACAGTGTTCTGCTGCCGGAAAGCGAAACCTCTAAAAGGGCACACCCTTATATATATAAATATATATTCAACACACATTGGCCAACCTGATAATAGATCAACCAACGTTATCATGTTTGTTCCTCCATCGCGACAACGATCGTGTGTATAAATAGTGAAGAGTATTTACTGCTAAACCTATTGGTTCTCGTCATCATCTCCATCGCCGTCGTCGTCGTCGTGCTGCTCTTCCAGCTGTTGGTGTTGCTGCTGGGCAGCGGCGGCAAGTAACGCGGCTTTCTGTGCCTGCGCCTGCATCGACGCCTGCATCGACGGTGCGGACATGGCTATTTTCCCGCTCGTCTTGTACTCGGTCATCTCCTGTTAAGGGCGAAAATCAGCATTTTAATCGGTTATATTCAAGTAAGTGGTCATGCATTACTAAAACTTACGCGTTCATATCGAGCCTTGTCCCGCTCGGCCATCGACTCGTACTTCTGCTTGACCTCGGGATCCACATCGGACCACTTTCGTCCCAGCTCTTTGGCAATGTCGCCCACTCCGAACTCGGGATTAAGTGCCTTCACCTTATTTCTCTCGTCATTGCAGAACCAGAAGAACGCAGACCTAAGCAAAAAAAAAAAAGGGTAGAAGAATAGTAGTAAATCATTATTGATCTGATTTGCTTCATTATCTTGCAGTCACAATTGTATACATTGTAGGATAATATGATAATTGACTTTGCTACGAACTCACAATGAACGTTTTGGAGCATTGGGGTCCTTGATTTGTTTCCTCTTCTTGCCGCGTCCCACAACCGCTCCCTTGGGCGGCACATAGTTCTGCATTTCCGCCTCGTACCGCTGCTTGTCCTTCTCGGCCATTTCGTGGAAGCGCTTCTTTTCCTTGTCCACCATTGTCTAGACGAATGGGATAGATGGCAATACACTTTAAAACAAGGAACCCTTAAAGAAATTGGTGTTCTCACTACTTACCTTCCACCTCTCGGCACACTTCCGTGAGAATTCGGCGAAAATCACCGTCTCATCGGGATGCTTCTTTTTGTGCTCCTCTCTGCAAGTTTGTACAAAGTATGCGTAGGCGGTCATTCGGCCTCTGGGCTTGGCATCGGCCTTGCCTCTGATCATGGGGCTCTGTGGATTGGGGAACGGGAACGGGGTTAGTTGATGACTGATGGAACCAAATCGCATATTCAACTTACCGCCGAATTGATGACATTCTGCTGCTGCTGCTGCTGTTGCATCTGTTGTTGCTGCTGGTGCTGTTGCTGCTGCTGTTGTTGTTGCTGCTGCTGTTGCTGCTGCTGGTGCTGCAGTTGTGCCGCTGTATTGGCATCGACCTGGCCCTGATTGGCGGCCGAATACCACCACTGGGAGCCGGGTACGGCTGCTGCTGCGGCTGCCTGTGCCATATTTAGACGATAATCATAGCCCGTGGTGCCGGCTGCGTTCGATGTGGCCACAACCTGGGCCATCGTCGTTGCCGGATTCGGAAAACTGCTGGCCATTTTGTATGTGAACAGCTGTTGGGTGCCCACGCCGGCTGTGGTATTGGAGCTGTTCTGGTGCGCCTGCTGTTGATTCTGCTGCACCACCACCTGGTGTTGTTGCAACTGTTGCTGTTGTACTTGTTGTTGTTGCTGAGCAGCCAATTGCTGCTGATAGTGTTGAATTGTTTGCTGATCAATAGTTGGTTGATGGTGTTCATTAGCATTATTAGTGCGATGCCAGTCGATTGGGCTACAACAATACACTACAATCATTTGGCTGGACTCTCGATGTCTGGCATCGCACTAACCACTAAGATAGTCCTTAATACTAGCGATAGTGAGAGCTGTGCGTTTTTGTTGTGAGTTATGCGTTTTAATGAGCGCCAATAAACGAAGTGGGACCAGAAAAGTGGATATTTCTTAACTAAATAACTATCAACATAATCACAAACGAATCATTTGATCTTTCCATCTCTACATTCCGAATATTTTGTTTAACTTTTTACAGTTTTTTCACTAAAAAGTTTAACTTTGATAAACTAAGCTAGATGTCTTTAAGTAGCATGTATATTAAATTGTTACTCATTTTAATTATTAAGTCCGAAGAGTCTTAGTCTTACTTAAAGCAAAAAGCTTAAATAGCATAAAATTATATGATCCGAAAATATTAAAAGTATCTGTCGGAATTGGGGCGTTATCCTTTTCATTTACTTTCCATGTAAACAAACATGTAGACACTCGTTATCTACAGATACCGATAAATTGATGTCAATACCAGAATATAATACTAAATTCCGGCCAAAATAAAATCTCTTATTTCCCATTGAAAGCGTAATTTCAGGTATTAATAATCTAGATCGTTTTGTTTACAAATTAATAGTAATTATCGCACCAGCTGTTAAGCCCATAGATATGAAAGCTTTTACATGAATCGGGCAGGGCAATGGAACTATTGTTAGGGGAAGAAGAAGCAGAGCGAGTAGCACCGGTTCCGTTTTGTGAATCGGACTGGATTGTCTTCACTTTGATTCCGATTCCAGGGCTTAAAGTGCAAAACCAGGGCGCCAGAGTTACAAAACATGAATGAACCCATTATTCTTTTTGCCGAAAATAGCCCCTTTCTGCTTGCCAATTGTGAAAAAAAAAATACACTTTCCTACCACTGCCAAAACACAAAATAATTATAATAATTGTATACTAGAGAGCCACTTTACGTACAGAGATATACATGTGCGCAAAAATATTTTGGATAGCCAACTATTTGCACATGCATACATTTGTATTTTATGCACACATTGATAAAAATATAGCCAATTTCGGATTACGCAAGCTGTGATTTGGGCCGTTTCATATACAGGTTTTCATATGTGTATGTATTTTTATTTTATGTACATCATATTCTCCTTATTTTTTGCACAATGTATGTACATATGCATGCAAACAAACGTGCGTATATCGCATCAAGGAAACATATTTAATAAGAAACGAAATGCAATACGGTTTACCGTTTACATCCAAGCATTCACGATTCTTGGTATAAATATATTTGTATATTTATACAAACTAATAAGAAAAATGGCGGACTTGGATGCGCACGCAAAATACAATTTTGATTGTACAGCGTCGCTTTTTTGTTTGTATGCATACTAGCACATACATAGGCGTACTCTTAGTGCACTTAGTTAAATGTCTATTTACTTAATAACTAAAAACAAAAGCGAGACGCAATGGATGTACATACGCTTGCATGTACATACGTATGTAAGCATGTATGCAGCATATATATTTACAAAAAGTTTCCACTGCGGCTCAGAAAAGGCAATCAGGTGCCGAAATATCCAAATAAATAATGAACAAATAAGTGTCTGGCTTTTTATTAATTATACATTGTCGTTTGGCGGGAAAATGATTAAAACGCGGCAACCTATACATAAACGCGGCCATGATTGTATGTGTGTTGTGCCATGAGTGTATATAAATGTGTGTGTGTGCGTTCGTGTTTTTTAAATAAAACGCCGTATACCTGCACACAAGCTTACCTGTATTTGATGAAAGTGTTCCATAACTGTGATATTTCGGATCTAGTCCGAATGTTTCAATTGTAGATTGACTTTATATTGGGATTTCCGTACTATATCTTTCACTTTTAGTCCTAAATGGTTAAAACAAATATATATACTTTTAGCACAAGTACGTATGTATGTAATACGCACACCAACGCAAATTGGAGTCGAGTCTTAAGCCAGTTTTCTTTTTCTTAATACTGTTCTACGCAGTTTGTTGTACGTCGTATTGTATTGATTATTGCACGTATATACATATATACGGATACGAATGCGAATGTATGTACGATGCACGTTAGCAGGAAAAAAAAGGAACACGGCACAAGCCAAAACTTTGAAATGAAATTCGAAAATTTGAGAAATTCACAATGCACGTTGTTTTTTTGTACTCCTTTTTTTTTGTTTGCGTCTAGGCCTTTTTCTGTTTGATTTTATTTGTTTTTTGGTTGGCAAAACGCGAAACGCGGGCGGCTTTGCGGATTTGTTTTGTCGTTTGTTTTTAGCTTGTAAAAAATAAACAAACAGCGCTGCATACGCTGACTTTATTGTATCGTATCGTACCGCTTGTGTTTTGTTGGTGTGGTATGGTATATATGCTATACAGTACACAGCGCACAGTATGGTATCGTATCAATGCGAATGCGGAAAATACAATATATGAGGTTCGTTCGCGCGCCGCTCGCCTGATTGAAAACACACACAGAGAGTACCAACAACGAATGAACGAATGAACAACGAATTGAATTGCCGTCTCTGCCTTACCTTCTTACTGTGCTTCCAAATTCAAACGGGCGGATAAATGTGTATGCGTTGAGTTGCGTTGGACTGTGTGCGCAATTCTGTGCTTGTGTGCGTGTGTGCGGGAGAGTGAGAGCGCGAAGAGAGCCAACGCGCAGATACATACATATGTACATACACGTGGTGGAGGGAAAAGGCCTTATAAAACTTTTTGGCCTGTTACTTTCGTACATACATACGAACACGGGTATGTACATAAACGCTTGCGTGCCAAACATACAAACTATGGATCGTTTGGAGTGTGGGAAAAATACAGTGCTGTATGTATGCGTATGTACATTACAGAGTTCTTAGAGACAACATTCATTTTAAACATACTTATCTTATTTTTAACTGCCAGCTAAATTCGTTAATGCGACTTATGTACATAAGCATGTTCGCCTGGCTGTACGAATTCTACAAAACCGATATGCATCAATGCAAACACATTGATACATAACCAAGCATATACAACTGTGTCCACGCTAGTAGCAGTGCTGATGACCGCCACTTTCTAAATTGTGCGTCTTTTTGTCTAATGTATTTTTTTTCAATTTACTTTGTGGAATTTCGGAATGGACGTTCTGTCAAAAAACACTTAATCCAATCGGTTCTTAAAACTTATTATATTATGTGTAGTATGTATAACTGCATTGCTCCTTTTGCGACACAAGTCGAAGCAAAGGATTAATTAACAAAAGTGAATATGGAAAAAACCGTTTGATGCTTTCGCACTGCTATTTCCATGAACGCAGCTGTAAGTACATACGTGTGGAACACACAAGCATATGTACATCGCAGCGACCCGCTACATACACATTTTCATTTTGTGTGTTTGTGTACCCGTCTGACTGTACTTCCAATTCGAATATCTCTCTCGGTCTCTCTTTTGCTCTCGTGAGTTTTGTTTTACAGAGAGAGACAATAATGCATATGTGTATGTACATATGTAATGTATGAGGTCACAAAAACCCAAAAAATTCAATTCTCAATTATATTAGCCATTTAAATACTTCACTTATTTCATTTATGCATATTATCCTTAATCCTTCATATTAAATAATTTATAAGCGGTTTTATTATAAGATTTGTTTTTTGTATATTTATTTTAATATTTAACTCCAAAGAAAGGGTCCTTTAAAATACCAACCAAGATCTGGCTTCCTAGAATCGAAACCATTTCTTTAAATGATTTTAAATGGTTAAAACAATATATTTCTAAAAAATGTAAGTTTCGTTATTGTTAAGAGAAATTAAATAATATTTGCTGCTTCTTTTATTATGTTTTAAATAACGTATACACGTATACACAAAATGGTAAATTTGAATGGTAATATATATAAAATATTTATAAAATAGAAAATATAAGCATATATCAGATTCCTCGCTTTAAGAATTAGAAGTAGGAAATATCGTTTTTTATTTAAAAGTAATGTTTTTGAATGTATGATTGTTTCATTTTCAGAGCGTTTCTTGAGGATTATCGTGTGGTAAATTAATCGACGTTAGCAAACTATCGGCTAAATAGTGTGAACGCACGGACATCATTTGCGCTGGTGTCATCTCCAATTGAATAATAGAATTTGACTTGCTTGATACTATTTTACTAATATTGCCCGGAACTAAAAGCGATATGTCGAACAAAATTCAAGTTTCGCTTCCGGAGGAGGAACTGGATTGGATACAATTGCGCCAGGATCTGGGACCCGTTGCCGAGGTGGAAACGACCAAGGAGAAGCTGCAGCGCAAGATCAAGGAGAATCCGCTGGTTCCGTTGGGTGAGTGTGTTTGCCGGGTTATGTAAACAAAACAATGTACATATCTATTTATTGCTTCAATTGTTTATTATTTACGCATGCAGGATGTTTGGCCACCACGGCGGCGCTCACAGCTGGCTTATACAACTTTCGCACTGGCAACCGCAAGATGTCGCAGCTGATGATGCGAACTCGTATTGCCGCTCAGGGATTTACCGTTATGGCCCTAGTCGTCGGCGTCGTCATGACATACACTGATAAAAAATAACCATAACGATATTATTATGATCCTAAATATATAGGCTGAATTTTCATTCAGTTGTATTCTGTTTTTTTTTTAGTTCCATGTTACAAAAAGCTACCACCTACGGCTGCAAAATATAAATGTTTAAATATACGTTAACTTTTTTATAGTTAGTATCTAAAAGATACCTATAGATAATAATTTTATAATGTCTCACTTTGTTGTACTGAAAAGAGGGAAATTACAAATCTTAAGGGGCTACTATTAATGTGATAGTTTTAGCTGTGATGAATCAATAGAGTCAAATAAATAATACATATCATCAAATCATCCAAATTATAATGCGTTTTGCGGTGTTTAGTTATTAATTAGTTCACTAAACTCTTTACTAACTCTTTAATGCATTTTATGCTTTTATAGAAAATGTTAAAAGCTTAGCCAATAAACCTTAAATTCTTCCTTTCTGAAACTGAAGGATACAACTTGGAACATTTTTGTTCTAGAACATCTAAAATTCTTTTTAAAATACACTTACTAAAACTAAAAATTGGTTTCATGTTGGAAGATGCTTAGTGTTGTGATTACCTATATCCATGCATATACAGGGCTATACCTGGGTGTGTCCAATGGCACGGGGGTAAGAATCCCCGGACTCAAAGGTATCGCCAAGTTACTGGCTTTTCCAATTCGGCGGGGGAGATGCGCGCGCACCTCTGCTGGAGAGGAGAGCCAAGTATTTGGGATAGTTACTACCACTCAGTTCTGACTGGGATTTCCTTGACACAAGTCAGGGCATTGTGTTGAAAGGTTCGAAAGTGTTTTCAATCTCAAGTTGTGTTAAGTATAGCTAATTACCTGTTAATGGGTTCCCAAAAGGGCTCCAACCTTTCTGGTGTTATTAAAATCCCGAAATCTCCGTTGGAATAGAGGGGCCAAAATAATATTTACAACAACCGTGGTGGATGCAAAGGAATTTTCAGCTAATGGCTTTGTTTGTACTTGTGTATTCGACACAAACTCTTTAGTACATCCATTTAGTCGTGCCTACTAAGGAGTCGCAAATGATAAAACTATTTCATTATGGGGTGCGATTAGTCGTTCGCTAGTTAATAGTAGAAAACCTACCCCCAAAAACGATGTTGTGAGTCCAAGAACACAACACAGATACACATGATTATACGGCGGAGTTAGCGGATGGGGTACTGGTACATGGGTATGCGCCATTGATTCGATATTAATTATATGTGTGCTCTGTACACATTTTCAGCTTCATGATGAACATGCTCTTTGGAAATTGTGTGGGCAGCTGTGACCAGCTGGCCGGTCCACCGCCGGACTTTATACTATCGATGCCGCCGCCACCGCTGCCATCCTTCCTGATCTCCAAGCCGGCGACGGTGGACATCCTGGTGCCATCCAATGAGTCGCAGCCGTGCTTTGCTGCCTTCATGTGTGGCCACGGGATGCAGCACAACGAGAGCGGGAATGCGCTGATGGAGCTGGTCAGGAGTGATTCCAAGAGTCTGGAGAGCGTCTGGCTGTTCGTCTCGTCCTGCATCGGGATCTTCGTGTTCGGCTGCTTCCTGGCCCTTATTGTCATGAGGTGCAGAGAGTAAGTCTTGGTGTTGCACAAGGGTTTCGTTGTATTCCTACATTCCCATTTTGCCCATCCAGCAGTTCCTTCTTCTCGTACCATGACGCCAATATCAAGCAGACGGCTATTAATGCCCTGGGCGAGGCTACCAAATCCAATGCCTTCACATCCGGCGGAATTCTGTATCCCTGTGCCACGGCCAACAGCCGGGATTTGCTCCAGAGCCAGCTGGTCAACGACAGCCGTCTCCTGTGGGCTACCCTAACGCCCCACGGCACCCGGCACTTCATCATCGAGAACTCCCAGGACGGGCACTACGAGTCGGTGGACTACCGCGGCAAGTCGCACAGCCAGGTGTTCCGCGGCTACGAGAAGCACTCCCAGTCGTTTGTCAAGGTAAGGATACTAAATACTACACTGAGCTAGAATATGTGGGTATCTATAACGTATGAAAAAAGAAAGTAGATATATTACCAGTAGTACTGAATATTACTTTTAGATAGGATATCAAAGCTACTAAAGCTGAAATTTATAACTTCTTACGCATATGAAATCGGAAATAATACATATTTCTGGCCGTTTCCAGTCGTTTGACAACAATGGCTTTGTTGACTACGACTACGAGGATCCCACGCCATTGATGGACTCCTACCATGACGACATGGACTCGGGCTACCAGGAGCCGCACGAGGTGACTGGCTCCCTGAAGCGGTCGGCGATGCGAACTGTGGAGTCACTGAACGACACCCCGACCAGTGGCGGATCGAGCTCAAACTACCACTCCAGCTCCAACCAAATCGGCAACACCAAGTCCATCAGCCGCAAGACGACGCTGTCCCGTCGCATCAGCGATGCCTCCTCCCAGAATGGAACCTCCATGTAATTGTGTTGTCAACTGGGCACATTTGACATTGTACATTTCCATTGGATGGAGGCCATTGGGACTGGAATTGGGATTGCGCAGCTCGGATATGTTGCAGAGATCCGGTCATGTCGTCCACACCACTAACTGCAGATTGTAGGGATTATGATTACGCTATGAAATTTTAGACTATTTTAAAGAGCCAGGCACAAGTGTGGGCTGTTCTCGGGGCTCACAAGAGCAGTGCGTCCAGGAAACCAAAATGAAGAGCCCAAATGCTCGCCACTTGAAGCTAGCAATCACGAGCATCTCGAATTCCGGACGGCAGCTGCTGGAATCGCTACCCATAGATCGTTACTATAGAAGAACCACGCACATGCGATCATCTTTTAAGCCTACTATGGATTGTATCCGCGGTGTACCATGTATAATACTCGTGCACAAAATACTCGCTTGTGAACACACTACACACGTCTTTTATAAATAATACCCGCAACTATAACTATATCAGATAATCCAACTAACGCTGATCGGAAAGGCCAACTATTGTATCTGCATATAGACCTACCACTTGGAGTCCTTCTCGCCCGGATCGGGGTCACCAATAATTAAACATACATAGATTTTGAAAATACTCTGAACACGTCTCGCCTTCAGCGCTCGTTTAATTGTTAGTCATAAGAACAATAAATAATAATAAAATTCTCAGTAGTACATAAAATCTGCTATCGCACTACTCATTTCGCTCGATTCCATATAGGTTGGATATTGATATCGTGGTTTTTCCCCTCTGTAGACTTTTTAGTTCCAGAAACTAGTGATACACAAGGAAAGTTACAAAAGAGTATTATGTAGAAACGTATTTGAAACGTGTAAATCTTTTGATTTGCTAATGGAGGAAACTACGAAATCTTTCAAGCGAAACTGGCTTTTGATTAGCAGATCAGCATCATCAACATCGTCATCGTCATAGTCGTCACCATCATCCTTAACCAGTATATAAATCTTAGGATTAAAAAAAAGAGAGTGTTGATGGAAATTCAGTTGGGCGGGCTCCGCACCCGCGTAGATTAGCAGCTCAGTATGCTCTTAATCCAGTCGTGCAGATGCACCTCGATCACGTTCACCTGGCCGTAGTTCTTGAGATGGAACTGATTGAAGGCGGTGGTCAGATGGATGACGGCTGAAACGAAGTCGCTGAGCCTGAGCGTGCCATCCTTGCGGATATACCGCTGGATCAGGCAGTTCATGATGTCCGTGCTCAGCTGGAAGCCGATGTCGCAGAGGGCATCGCGCAGTCGCTCCGCGCGCAGAATGCCCGCCTTCTCCTTGGTGTACATCTTGAAGACGCCCTGCCAGGACTTCAGGTTGACCATGAAGGTCTTGAACTGCTGGAAGGTGATGCGGCCACTGCCGCTCCTGTCCTGCAGTGCGATCACCTGGCGACAGATGTCGATGTTGGCGCATCCCTTGATGTAATCATTGGGCAGGCACGCCTCCAGGAGCTCGTGCAGCTCAAAGCAGTTAATCGTCTTGTTCTCATCCGCCAGTTGCATGTACACGGGCTCATATTGACACACGCTCTTTACCTTCGGGCCACCGGATCGCTCGGCATCCGTGCTCTTGAGTGCCGGAAACGGATCCAGCAGGATCATGGTCTGCGTCTCCAGGCAGGAGAGTCGGAAGGATCCGGTGCCCAGGAGGCGGACCGTAAAGTGTGCCTCCTCCGCCGGCTCATAGGTGGTTGGTATGAGGACGTAGTGCCCCGCCTCCAGGTGCGTATGATAGCTAACGTGCCGCGTGTTCCCGTAGTCCGAATTCAGGTAGCTCACATGGTTCTTGAAGAAGTCCTTCTGCAGGCACTCGCTGAGCATATATTCGCCATCCCATGTGTACATCGTGAAGCCAATGACCTTCGGCTCCACGGCCGTGTGCTGATTGAGGGCAATCACCAGATCCTGCTCATCCTGCACCGATATCAGCAGCTGGGGATTGATGTGGAACGACTCGTGATTGCGACAACCACCGGCGGTGACGCCTCGCTTCCACTGGCCCTGATGCATCTTCATCTTCCAGTGCAGCGGACGACTCTTGAGCATCTCCTCGTCGTTGGACGTCTCCGTGTCCAGGTACACCACCTCCATGGTGCTAAATATCTCCACAAAGTCGCAGAACGACAGCCAGAACTCGCCGGGACCCAATTGCCGAATGAGACGCGCCCGCTCCACCTGCGATACTCGCTCCCACGACTTGGACATCGGTGACCAGTCGCCGAGGAAGTGCGTCTTCTCGCCAAAGGGCTTGCTCGAGAACGTGTCCTTCAGGCACACCAGCTGCACCGAGTCGCCCATCAGGGTCTTTACCTTATCCAGGCTGGAAAGTCTGTAGGTTCAAAGAGAATGGGTCGTTTTAGTTGGGAAAACATACATATATATGCCCAAGTTATTGGGCTTAAAATAAAGAGGTAATAGTTTATCAGCAATGGAAGAGGTATCCCATAAAATCCCGTAAAGCTTACCTGTAGTTGACGTTCACCAGGATCCCATTGGGCATGCGCTCGGCAAGATTCTTCTTGGCCACGGTGGCACTCTTGTCCGCCAAGCAGGTGACGATGCAGGTGGTGGTGAGGAGCTCCTTGAGCGTCTGCGGCCGGATGCTATCCGCAAGGATGGGCATTTGCCGCACCACGCCGCCCAAGAGATCGGTGAGTCCGTCGGAACGAGTGCCGTACTTGAGGGCCTCATAGGAGCCGTGCAGCTTGGCAATGGCCTTCTCCAGCAGGGCGGCCCAGAAGCAATTGGATGCCTGCGGCTGCATGAACGCCAGTCGCCCATTGATGGTGGGCAGGCGGTCGTCGACGAGTACCTCCACCCACTCGCCGCACCACCACAACCGAAAGCGAAAGACGCCGTGTGCACTGGCTAGGGTCTGATCGGCGGGCACCACGCGATAGAAGAGGTTCCTCAGGGAACTCAACAGTCCCAGGCAGGAGACCAGCCAGCGATCGCCCATTTTGCCAGGCACCACATCAAATTCCGCCGCCTCGTTGAGGAACACTGGTCCCGGACTGGTTGCAGCCACTGTACCAGAGCCATTGTCCGCCAGATCCATGATGCGCTTCCATTGGAAGGTGAACGGCGGTGTTTGGTAGTAGAAGACCGAAGACTGGACCGCGGGGAAATCGGGGTCTTCCCACAGCACGTTCTTCGCCCTGCAATCGCTCAGTATGCGCTCGTATTTGGATGCCATTATCTGGGCGTTGATATCCTTCACATCACTCCCGGCAATTTCGAGGTGCCGATCCTGATCGCTGCTACTCCTAGTCCTGCTGCTCAACTGCGATTTGCCTTGGTCTCCGCCCCTCGTAGCCGAAGTGAAAGTTAACGAGCTGCATGAAATATACAATGCCAACTAGCTGGTCCAACTCTAGCTGCGATCCCGAACCGGTTCCGATCGGTTCATCTGCGGGAACCGTTTTAATTGGGCCCCAAACTCCGCCGTCGTAGCCACCGATTCCAGATTCCGCCAACTGGTTCCAGATGCTCGACCAACTCCACCATCCACCATCTTGGCTCGTTGCGCATGCGCAGCTGGAATGGCCAATTATGCATTGCTGGTTAATATTTGGGAATTACTTCGCTCGAAAATATTATATTATATTATAATATTATATTATATTTCCTTTTAGTTGGTGCTCAACTACAAACACAAGTGCTAACTAAATTCAAAAACTAACTGCGATTACTGCGATGCTGAAGTATCTATAGGTAAATCTAGAAATAAAATCTTATAAATTTTAATATTGCTATAATAAAATATTCAATACCTCTAATAAAAACACAATGATCTTAAAAAATATATTAGACTGAAATAAAAAGTACTTAGAATGAAAGGCACATGAAAAGTGTCATAAAAACGTTTATTATACAAAATGGTACTACATTAAAAATAAGTTCGCACGGCATTTGGATGGCAGTTCGTGTAGTAGAATATTAGCAGAGCAATACCGAAAATATACAAGGCAATAATGGTTGTGGCAATTATTAGGGGAATGTACAGGGCGCAGGCGATAGCATTTTGCAACAAACAGAATGTGAGGTAAAGGGCGTATTTATATTTGGTTGGCGCATCCCTAACGGGCGTAAAAATAAACAGGTAGACTACGCCGAAGCACAGGCAGTACAGGTAGTTCATACAGCGGGATTTCGCGATCATTGGCGAGTCCACAAGGAATACAATGGTGCCGCAAAAGCAAGCGAGCGCCGCACAAGTGATCACTGTTTCGATGGGGAAAAGACTGGCCAAATATGCGATGCAAAGCGTTCTCGAAACTACAAAATAAAAGCAAATAACTAGAGCATTACTACGGACCGCCTACAGCACCACTGCCAACTGCTACTAACCAGTGAGACACAGCAGGAAGAGAAATTGCAGGAATCGTCCCTTTGCCGCGATGTCATGTTTGTCCAGCTGAGCCAGGCGATTGGCGTGATTGTACGCCTGGATGCACCACGCTATGTTGCCAAAGTAGACGACGAGGGCAATCCAGCGGTAGTCTGAGGAAGGTAATTTGAATAGTTAAGTGCATAGGTAAGTGCATCCACAGACTTTCTCCACTTTCGTTGAATACAGTCGAAATGATAATGCATAGCATACATTGACTTTGATTTCCGAAAGTGAACGTCAGAAATGGTCCTCATCACATATGTATACATAAAGTACATAAGGTAAGGTACATAAAGTATCAGAATTAAAGCAGAGAATTTGAAAATGTACAATTTGAGTGTCGAATGAAATATAGCACTAGTATAGTAGTATTTTTGTGTTACATGTGAACTCCTTTGTCGATCGCAATAAAAGTGCCAGCTGTAATATTTTCTGCGGCGCTGATTCCAGAAACGAGTCGAAAAGCCGAACGAAACTAACATTGCACTCCTCCGTCACGAGTTTTTGGTAATATCTGCAAAATAAGCATTCCTATATTCGTTACAAACATTCAAAAGTGCCCACTTATGATTAGCAAACTTAATATAAATATATAAATTAAGATAAAATGTCCATTCTACACAGCGGAAACATTCCATTCTACACATACATACATACATTACACTCATTACTCACCCGATCTCCTCCTGCTTGTCACCCCGGTCTTTGGCCATCGAGTACTTAAGGGCATAGTTAAGGCTGTAGACATCGCGGAAAAGATATGAGATCACAGCATTTGAGTATACCCCTCGCTCCTGGATGCGTTTTTCACCCGAATGGGCGGCCTTCAATCTGAAATACATTCATATCCATAGTTTGTGATCTGTAGATTTCGGGGGAAGTACACGCATTCGATTTCCTACGTGTGTATATAAATGACCGATGTGACCGCCATGGGCACCAGAATGGAGCCAATGGTCCAGGCGCAGTACCCGTACGACTCCTCCATCCAGTACGCGTACGCCAGGCTCCAGTTGATGCAGATCGAGACGAAGCGCCACAGAATGGACACCAGAGTGAGCACCATACTCAGTTTTGAGATCGGCTCCATCCTGAGGGCGTCCACTACGGTTCCTTGTTCCGCGGAGGCCATAACTCCTCCTTCCAGCTGTGATATTGCACATGTGACACCCTATTCTATTCTATATACATATGTACAAGGCCCCGACCTCCAGACAACTCTCTACTGCAATTTGTTGAGTTGATTCGGGTTTTCGACTGAAACCCTGGAGAGCAGAATAAAGAGTGAATTCTTCGGGAACCTGTTCATTTGAACTAGAGATAGATCGCTTGATGTTATCGGCGGCAAGCCGATACATGGTTGGTGCATCGATAGCGTCATCGTTCAAGTGCCATCTCTAGCCGACGGGTGGGATATAAGTTCCAATTGGGATTTACATTCAGTGATTTTCTAATTAAATTAATTTTTTCCAATTGCCCAAATGCACATTCTGCCAAACGGAACGACCAAACAAATATGAATGTTTGAATCGAATAAAGCCACACAGAGAAGTTCAAAACTGATTCGTGGCCAACCGTCGACCTTAAAAAGGAGATCAAAGGAGAATAGAAGAAGTGCAAGGGGCAAAACCACAAAAACACAAAGAGAGGAGCGAAAAAAAAGGGCAACATGAACAGGACATTGTATGTACGCCATGCGATATGTGCCCTTTCGCTGGTTGTACTGGCAGCTGCTGGCATAGTGGCCCAGCTGGACCTGGATCAGATCCAGACCCAACTGCCCGACCAGCTGAGCAAGTCGAACTTTAGCGTTAACGACGCCAAGGAGCTAGTCCGCAACAAATGCATCGAGGTGGCCGGCGAGGAGGCGGGCGGCGAGGCGTACGGCGAGATCGAGTCCGGATTCATGGTGCTGACAGAGTGCCTCAATGGCATTGTCAACTACACGGCGATGCAGCAGGAGATACAGGAGGCGTCGCCCAAGGGCGAACTGGATGTGGTCTTCAACAAGTACTGCAGCCGGCGTTCGAATGCCGTGGAGTGTGTGGATGTGTTCACGGCCAAGCTGGTGCCCTGTCTGTTGCCGGAGGAACGCGAGGGTCAGGATGTCATCAAGCAGATTATCCAGAGTGTGCTCAACTTTGTCTGCCACAAGGATGGCGATAAGATAGCCCTCTTCATTGCCGAAAAGGGACCCGAATGCATTGAGTCCCAGAAGGAAAACATACAGCAGTGCGTGAACAACACGTTCTCCGAGTACCTAAACCTTTCGGATCTGCAGGACAACCGGATTAAGAACATGCCCAAGCTGACGGTCGGGCAGAAGCAGTGCGACGAAATGCTGACACTGCAGGCATGTGTGGTCAGTAAACTGGAGAATTGCTTGGACATATCCCCGGCGAATCTCGTCGAGTCCATGTTCAACTTCATCAGGAACCAAACCCTGTGCCGAGACAATCAGAAATCGCCACTCGTTGCCGCTGCGGCCAGCGGAGGAAGTCGGGCATTCCATCAAGTGTGGCCCACTGTGGGCATCTTTTTGCTTATTCTGCGATTCGCTCTTCAAAAGTCACCTTAGTTCTAAGTCTAGGCTAGTCCGCTATATATCTCGAATCCGGATCCGGAATTTGTAAAATGCATTCTCAATGCTTCGACTTTGGCAGTCCAAAGCGATTTCTCAAAGAGCACGATAATCACTGTTTTTAAGCTATTGCTTCGCCTATATTAAATATGTACGCAGTTAGCCGTGGAACAGGTGTCCATAGTTCAACTGCTTTCGGGAATGCGCATGTGAAGGTATTCCGCCCCAGACAGCTATATCGCTATATTGTTTGGTGCTTCTTATTTATGTAATTAATTGCTAGTTTATATAGTATTTGTAAACAATGCTTCTGCTTCTACTGCTCAATCTGAATCTCAAATTCTTCTGGCCTCTGTCGTGCTTTATTTTAATTTAATGACCAAAGGGACTTCTGGTTCTGATTTGAGTTGGGTTCGTATTAAATCGCTAAATCGCGTAATCTCACTATTTCAAGGTGCATCGGGTATGGGTTTGGGAAATGAAATGCTATATATGTATGAAAAATGAATGGATATGTTTTGTAAATGAATATACGTATCATTACTGTAATAATAAAGTGATAAATTTGAAAATAAATTTATTCAATAGTACTACGAGTTCATTTATACTTGGAGTTAAAGGTCAATTAGGTGGTGAAAAGTATCAGTGCAGTAGAGACCCTGCAGTTCCATTCATTACGTTTTCGGAAATGAATCACCATCTAGTTTTCATAACGAGTGCGATTTTTAAATTTCGCGGTCGGAAGACCACCACTAAGTGCGCGGGAAAACGTTGAACAAAATTTGAAAATATTATTTCGATAATTGCTGATTTTCTTTGTGAGTAATCATTCCCCATAATCGAAAAATAATTTTGTAAACAGCTGTAGTATTTTTAAACGCTGTTTTTTTTAACTTCAAGTGTTTTTTCATGCAAAAGGGGATATTTTCTCATTTCATCACATGCTCATCACCTTTTCATTGTTTCTCCAAATGATATTTAAAAGTTGTTTTTATAAGACCCTAGTTCTTTAAATCGCTAATAGTTGCTTTTTATTAGCAGTGTTACTTTTCCATTTATAATAATGTATAATATCACTAGTATTTGCTAAAACATAGTTTTGAAATATAGAAATATTAAAATTAAAAATGACTCTCATTATTGAACTATCAAACGGATATTATTTAAAAAATAAAATATAAGAAAAAATTAATAGTTGTAAAAAAATTAGTAATAAGGGCTTTCATTTTACATGCTTTAACAAATGATGCTTAAAAACCACTATAATGATCACATGATGTGATTTTACTGTGATTTTTGGGCTTACAATTTTTTTGTTGTAGACAAACCTATTGTTATTTTGAATACTGGTTATTTAAAATTGACTTTATTATCTTTATTTTTAGTGACAAATATTCCAATGAAACAGTGTTTATCTTAGGTCTTATATTTTAAAAGTACTTAATGAACGAAAAATAGGATTCTTCAGAAGTCATGACCGCTGATCACGATGCCGTGCATTTTTGTACGATATTTTTTGAGTGAAAGCGAATGTGCTGTTTCGATTAGAGCTTGTAAATGAGCGTAAATAGTTGTATATTTTGTATTTATTATACTCAAAAAAAGGCGCATGAACGCGCCCATTTATCCGTTTTGGCCGGGGAATGGGCTGCGAAAAGTGCGTTCATGGGCGCCGCAAAGTGATGTAACAATAGCTGCGGCCGCAGCAGCGGAACACGCGGAATGGAACGCACGGAACGGTATCGTAGTATCGTACATGCGACCGCACGCCATACACGATGGTCTCTTTCGGTGCAACTCTGATTCGACAGTTTCGGCACAGGTCGGCAGCGGCATTTCAGATTGCGGAGTCCGCCATTTTAGCTAAAAAATCTATAACCCTAGCTTCGTCAGCGTGCAGTGCTAATAGGGGTCAGTTGCAGTTTGGAATTCAGATTGTTCGCGAATATTCGAAAGCGTCAAAGATGAGTACTTTGCCTAGGGTATTTTTTGATATGACCGCCGACAACGAGCCCCTCGGTCGGATCATCATGGAGGTGAGTTATTTGCTCTTCTTATTTTTTAATTTAAAACTTAAGTTGAGTTTTTTTTTTTTTTTTTTCTCTCAACTTTTGAGCAAAAGTGAAAAACACGTGATTTGCCATAAAGCTATTTCTCGCGCATTAAGCCTATGTGTTTTACATTATATGCCGCAGTTGATAAGTACATACCGTTTTTTCATTTTTTTTTTACGGAATTAGGACTTGTATGAAATAAAATATACACACATAGCGCAAAGTCGCCCTCTAATTTATCAGCGACAAGTGCAATTTTTTTCCATGACTAATGCATGACAATACGCTCTTGGTGGATTTTGAATTTTCCAACCCAAATGGACGGGCGCCTTTAATCGGAAAATCTCTATAATTATCTCTACATCGCGGAATTTCCAGCAGCCAGCCAAGCAACCACCACTACCCCCCGCAAATTGGCCAATTGGTTGCATTATCTTTATAGAATGGAATTTTCCTTAATTTAATTGACGTGTCGGCAAACTTTGGCTGAAATGGTGTGCAATTTTTACCGGTATTTTCAATGCATATGCAGTGTGTGCTATATGTACATTCCGGCGTGGTGTGCCTGTGTGTGTGGCCCCATACCCATACACACATTCAGATCAATACACGAACATAACCTCCATGCGGTCACTCGCGTACGTATGTATTTACGCATATGCATATATACATGTGTGTATGCGGGTATGTACGCGCAGATGTACACAGAGATATTAGGGTGTGAATGCGCGAGTTCTGTAAACCCGTTTGCAAACATGAACTCACTATTAATTCCGCCGATGATGTAATGTACATTTCATGTTTGAATAGGGAAAAAGAAAAGTAAATGCTTGATGTGTATTTTTAGTGGCCTGGGAATAAAGTCATTGCCCGAGAAGTAAACCAAACTCACATGCCTACGATTTTCCTTCCAGTACATGCAGTGCGAGAAAAAATGTCTGCACCTTCCGCCGAATCTCTACGCTAAATAATTTAAGATTTATAGAGTAGCCGCAGTAGGAAAAGTATTTACTAATCTTGACTAATTTATACAATTGTCTCGTTTACTGGATGAATTGGAAAATTGGTCAAATTCCAGTGCACTTGCAAGTTCTGTAGATTGTATGTATTTATTCCTTTGGTATAGATATGCACATATATCTATGTATGTGTGCATACCAAAAACGTGCTTTTTTTTATCAAAGGGCTAAAAATGGCGCCGAAAACAGAAAAAACACCCGGCGTCCACGGCATCAACTAAACAGCTGATTGTTTATTCCCGCGCTCAACATGCATTAAACAAGAAAGTGTCCAGTCTTCAAAAAAATGTAAATAGTCTCAAGGTCGTCCGACTGAGGAACTCAGGATAAACAAACAATACGGAACTTAATGGTTGACCCATTTGAAAGTCATGCTTTGCAAGCGCATTTTGCCAGTATTTATTTATTGTTTACTAACCCAGTTTCCCGCCTTGTTTGTACATTGCAGCTGCGCTCCGATGTCGTGCCTAAGACCGCCGAGAACTTCCGCGCCTTGTGCACCGGCGAGAAGGGATTCGGCTACAAGGGCTCCATTTTCCACCGCGTCATCCCCAACTTCATGTGCCAGGGCGGCGACTTTACCAACCACAACGGCACTGGCGGCAAGTCCATCTACGGCAACAAGTTCCCCGACGAGAACTTCGAGCTGAAGCACACCGGCTCCGGCATCCTGTCGATGGCCAACGCTGGCGCCAACACGAACGGCTCCCAGTTCTTTATTTGCACCGTGAAGACCGCCTGGTTGGACAACAAGCACGTCGTCTTCGGCGAGGTCATCGAGGGCCTGGATGTGGTCAAGAAGATTGAATCTTATGGATCCCAGTCCGGCAAGACCTCCAAGAAGATCATGGTGGCTAACTCTGGTTCTCTTTAAGAGTGTGCGATGCAAAAGCAACATTACAAGAAGAAAAATCTGTTAAGACGAAAACCATTTGCATTTTCTCCAAAACATTTTTTTTTTACCAATTACTGTAATATTACGAGAAAAATACAATACAACCAACATATTTTTTCAATAGACATGTTTAACTATATTCCCATTGGGTTTTGTTTTTGGCCATTCAATTGTATGTGGGGGCCAAAAAATTGACTATAATTAGAGCCTCCCAATGTCAGACAGCGTTTAATTGGCTATAGCCCATATAAAAAAATGCATTAAATCTGTAACTTTCACATTTCCATTGAGTAAAAACAAGCAGACGAGAGACAGCAGGGGACTTAGAAAAATGTTTGATCTTTTGATGTTGGCTTACTAATAAAAGTAATAGTAATGCTGATTATCTAATTGCATATATACCAACGTTCTACGCTATGTACCGGAATCGGAATTGTATTTTCGTCTTAATAAATCTAAATAAACGGCAACCAACTACTAAATTGTGTGTTGTCATTGCGGTTTTGGTTTGGTAAATGGGCTTTGTTTATTGGAAGAATATTTCGGAGCTACTCAAGGTGGCGTACAGCAGATTGTATTCATGCTCGTAGGCGTTCACATGTCGTTCGGTTATCGCCACCGTCTGAAAGAGCTTCTCGTCCAGCTGCTCCGTCGCCGTCCGCTGCTGGCCTGCCAAAATGTCGCGCACCTTGGAGCGCTCCGCGTTCAGGTGCTGCGTGGTCGTTTGGCTCCAGCCCAGCTCATGGAACTCCGTCTGCTGGTTCAGCATATTTAGGATGTAGACCAGGCCGATGGCGAAGCCATCCTCGAACAGCGAGACCTTGGCCTGGTCCTTTTTGTAGATCTTCAGCTTCTGCTTGACCCGGTAGTCAATGTAGTTCATGATGAGCGCCGGTGTGATGAGGTAGAAGGTTCGCAAGTGCTGGTTATGTGGATTGCACAGGAAGGGCTGAAAGCCTTGCAGAAGAAGCTGCAATATAAGCTATGAATTAAGCTGATAAGTGATTTGGCAAGATCGTTGACTGCACCTTGAAGTAATTTGTGCTATCAGAGTAGCATTCCTTCATGTGACCCAGGCTCTTCTCGTACGCCTTGATGGAACCCTCCGTGGCCTCGTGCACCTTGGAGCCTCCGCAACTGAAGTTGCTGTCGAATCTGGTCTTATACGAGCGATTCCGGAAGTTGGCATTCTTGCTACCCGCCTGCAGGAGGCGCACATAGCCCACAGCGTTGCCTAGAAGCAATATTTACAATTATATTTAACAAAATGGTTAAATGAAAAATGGTTAAACTACTCACCGACTTGTGTAATTACCTTCCTGAACAGATCCATATAGGTCTCGCCATTGCTGGAGCAGCCCAGTCTTCTGATTTTCTTGAGAAAGCTGTCGGCGCGCTCATAGGGATAAGACTGATAGGTGTTGCTGTGCTTGTGCTCTGAGTGAAAGCGCAGCTCCTTGAGCAGCCGCGACTTGATCTGCTCGTCGTGCAGGAAGGTGGAGAAGGTGTAAAACTTTTGGCGCAAGAACTGGTATATGAAGTTGACGGTGGTGTTGATTATCCCGGTGCCGTGCGTCTGCACCGAGTTGGCCACGTGCCTGGTGCCTATGATGTCCAGGTGCTTGCTCCTGCTGTGCGTCTCCACGAACACCTGCAGGTTCATATTGTAGGAATACGAGGAGGCGAAGGTGTGTATATTCCGCATGATCTGCAGCACGTCTATGCCCTTGAAAGCAAGAAATGCTTATTTGGTTAATAGAAGAGATTGGAGATTCGCGATTTGATTGGTTACCTGGTCAATTATCTGGTTGGGCAGGTGGTCATCGATGGGACGCAGCTGCATCACCTTGTTGGCCAAATGACGCATCTTTTCATACGATTTCCAGTCGTGCGGAGCGATTGTCGTTAAATTGTAGAACGTGGCAGTAAAATAGTTCTCTAGGTGATCTGAAATAAAATGATTAGTGAATGATCACATGCTTTTAGTTTTATAACCAACGCGCAATATCTTACCCCTTATAATATTGTAGTCTCCTTCATTTTCAACTGAAACTGCATTGATGCAGAGGCGATAGTCTAAGGCACTTTGCTGGAATGGTTGATCCTGGTTCTGGAAGAGATGCGAAAGGGCCTCTACACGCAGAAAGTACTCCAGGTGGTTGCTCAAAAACTCGATGATCAAGTCATTCGCTGATTGCTTGGGACACCTTGAAACCCTGAACATAGCCATGATCTTGTCCAGGTGATGGCTCACCGACACAAGGTTCTGCAGATAAATGGTATAAAAAAACAAGTTGCTTTGCTACATATTGGGTAAAAAACCTACCTGTAAGGAGTAGGGGTTGCGTTGCAGTTGGGTGTACTCCTTAAGCACCGAAGTGTTCAGGAACCAGTGATTATATACCAGACTCGAGGAGTCCGACGAGTTCAGTTGCCCTCCGATATCCCGCATAAAGTCACTGATGTTATTAACACGGTGTAGGATCGATTTGATCAACTTTTGATTGTCGGCGGGCAGGAGGCGATTATCCAGAAACTCCCCGAGTGCTAGATTTATGAAAGTCAATCGTTGTTTGCTCGGGAATCCCATAATAGACCTCTCGGCCAGCTTCATGGTGGCCAAAAAGTTCATCTTGCGCTGCAGCAACTTCAGGTCAACTATCTTCTTTTTCGTAGTGTGCAGCAGGTGAATAACCTTTTGTTTCTGCCACTGTATCAGCGAGCTGATGAAGCGCACGAAATTGATTTGGTTTGACTCAAAGATCTTTTGAATGACCTTCAGGTACTGCAGCAACCGAGAGACGATGAACCAATCGTTCTTGGTCATTGGCGTCATCAGAGCCACATGACGGTTGATCATCGAGACTGCCAGCAGGCTAGCTTGATCGGCATAGGTGTGACCATTGAGAATCAACTGCATGAAAGTCTTGAGGTGCCCAAAGACTCCGACATCGAATACCCTCTGCATTCTGATGGACCACAGTGTTATTTGGACACCCAACTGACGACATGCCTTTTGATCACTAAGCCTAAACTTCTCCAAAACTGTGTTATGGACTTTCGGGCCATGTACATCCTGGGATCGGGCTGATGACTTTATCAGCGTTTTGGCATGTAGGGAGAGGAATCCGAAAGGCGACCAGAAAACGCTCCGATTGAGGGGCACCTGCTTATGCCTGGCCACCAAGTCGACCGCATTTTTGACCAGTTTTCCCTCCATCTGGATGCCTAGCTCATGGACCACCACCATGAAGGTGGTAAGGTGAATAATGTGCTTGGGATCCTCATAGTTTTTAAATTCGTTACTCTGATTTGCGTCGACGTCGAGCAGCTGTTTACGAATATAGGCATTGGAATGCTGGGTGATGGGGCTAACACTGTTCAGGCTAAATTGCTTCTTCAATTCCATCAGGTTGTCCAGTAGAATCTGTTTATAAATATGCATGAACGGGGGTGCCATTTTCATTTCTCTTGCACTTACCCGAAAGAAATCCTTGGTGATCAGATTCTCTATATCCACTAGAGCTGTACTGAGGCCATTGAGCTCCAAGTTCGTGGATTGGCTATTGGACAGATGCATTAGCCACTTCTTGTACAGCGCCCACATAGTGGAGATCTTGGATTGGTTCGCCAGTTCATTGAATACTACCATGTGTTCCAATAACTCAGTCATAGCATCAAAGACCGCCTGTTAGTTTCGACTTCAATTGGTTACTTCACTTCATTTGAGCTAGATCTTTGACTTACGAATATGTGGACTTCATTGATGTCCATTGGGACGCTAACAGACGCGGCTATTTGTCTCCAAAGATTTTGGAATATCACAATCATGCGTTCGAGCAAAAAGTAGACCTGGCAGAAGAAGTCCATGGAGCTGCTCATGCGGACCAAGGAACCCTCCAGGCCGGAGGAAACCTCGCATGTTGGCGAATGTGGCGGGTGCGCATCATCCAATCGGAAGTCGATGAAAAGGAATGCCAGCTGAAACCGTTTCGCCTTCCTGGACAGATTCTTACACTGATTGCACAGATTTGCCAGAGTTGTCAGCGGCTTATTGGCCACAAGCTCCGATTCCTCAAAGCTCCTGTCCGGAACCGTGGAGTCATTGCCCATAAGGCTTACCTCGACGACTGGCGACATATATACACAGGGCGCAGGCTCCAAAACATCCGAATTAGGCACTTTATCCCGCAATAATTTCAAATTTCCATCGTGCTCCGATATGAAGGAGCCGTAATCCCTTAGGATATCCTCGGCAAACATAGCTGATATAGAAAATAGATAGATTAGAATAATACTAAACAACTAACATCGATGTTTCCATGCATACACATAGAGCTTTGCTCTTCCTTCATGTTTGCCTAATTTGAAAATGTTATTGTTATGATTTTCTTATTAGTAATTTAGGGATGGGGCATTTCAAGTGGGTGGATTTCGATTCGATAACGATAAGTTCTCGATATCTTTGCTAAAACAAGCGAAGAACTGTGTACATTTGTACCGTACATTTCGTACAATTGGAAATTGCGATTGAATGGTTGCATATCGATAAATATAATTTATTTGTGTTAGATATTTAATTTATATCATTTGTATAATATGCATCATATTCATTCCATATAAGAACGAGCGGTACAAATACACAATCGTAATAATTATGATTATTTAGTTCTCATCATAATAAAATAAAAAATTATTTTTATTATGTGAATACGATTGGCTATCGACAGAGAGGATAAAAATGGTATTTCTTGATACGAACGTTGCTATATACTTTTGCAACAAAACTTTTGCTTATAAATAATCGTTTTTTATTGATCTCTTACATATGGTTTTAAATGTTTTTGGGGAATAAGTTACTTTAAATATGAGTTCTGCTATCGATTACAAAAGGATTGCCGTGTGTAAGGGCCCCAAACAGCGTGTATGCATGAGTGTATGTGTACACACACAAACGTTACCGTTCCATTTCCATTCGTTCCGCTGGCCCTGCCGAATGCCGAGCAATAAAAACGCGTCGTATTTTTTTTTAAGTCATTACAAGAATAAATATTTAGTGCGTTTATGTATATTTTTATAATTTAGCAATCGTTTGGCAAATTCAGTTGTGAGGCTTGTTTTTCAAAATTGTCTTAAGTAAATAACACGCCATGGAAACGACTGAAAAAGGTTGATTATCAAATTGATTATTTGTTGAGATTCGAGTTTAACCATTTTATGAACTTCAATTTCAGAAAAGACCGGCGGAGACGAAGCCGAGACCTTATCCGAGGCCCTCGAGAAGACTACAAAAGGAACGGACGCAGAAGTGGTGCTAAAGGCAATTCCAGATTCCACTTCCGTCGCAACCAATTTGGATTCAGTATTGCAAGAAAAGGGCAAGAGCAAGTCTCCTTCGCCGACACCCAAGAATGGTGATGATAATGCCGAGGCCATCGCCGACAGTTCGCGTAGTCGCAGTCGTAGTGCTACCAGGAGGAGTGTCTCCCGTTCGCGAAGCGGATCCCATCGGTCCCGCAGCGGATCGGCGCACTCGGCAGCTAGTGGCCGGCGTTCGCCCAGTGGCTCCAAGCAGTCTCTGAATGGTTCCCGGCGGTCGCGGAGCGGTTCCGCTCGCTCCCGCAGTGGCTCCCGGCATTCTGGCGCAGCTCCGGACTCGCCTGCTGCATCAAAACGCTCGCGTAGCGGCTCAAGACGCTCGCGCAGCGGCTCAAGACGCTCGCGCAGCGGCTCAAGACGCTCACGCAGCGGCTCAAGAAGGTCCCGAAGTGGCTCTAGGCGTTCCCGCAGTGGATCTAGGCGATCTCGTAGTGGATCGCACCGCTCCCGCAGTGGCTCCAAGCGATCTCGCAGTAGGTCCGATTCTAGACGCTCAAATAGATCGCGGAGCGGTTCCCGGCGTTCGAGAAGCGGCTCTGGATCTAGAAGATCTCGCAGTGGATCCGGATCAAGACGCTCTCGAAGTGGCTCCAGGCGCTCTCGCAGTGGTTCTAGACGCTCTCGAAGTGGCTCCAGGCGCTCTCGCAGTGGTTCTAGACGCTCCCGTAGTGGCTCCAGGCGCTCTCGCAGTGGATCGGCGCGTTCTCGTAGCGGATCCCGCCGTTCCCGCAGTGGTTCTAGGCGCTCCCGCAGTGGGTCCAGGCGTTCTAGGAGCGGGTCCAGGCGTTCGCGCAGTGGTTCGGGCTCCAGGCGGTCCAGAAGTGGATCAAGACGTTCCCGCAGCGGATCCAGGCGCTCGAGAAGTGGATCCAGGCGCTCCAGAAGTGGATCCAGACGTTCTAGGAGCGGATCCAGACGTTCTAGGAGCGGATCCAGGCGCTCAAGGAGCGGATCAAGGCGGTCAAGGAGCGGATCAAGGCGGTCAAGGAGCGGATCAAGGCGGTCAAGGAGCGGATCGAGACGTTCTGGGAGCGGTTCCCGCTCTCGCAGTCGCTCCATGAGCGGTGGTTCGCAAAAGGGGCCCCGGTCTCGGTCCAATAGTGCCACATCCCAGACTGCTTCCAGGCGAAAACGACTGGCCGACAGCGATTCTGATGGTAAGTACAGGATACAACTCCTAAAATACCCTTATTAATTTATAATTTAAATGCAAAAGAAGGGCCAAAGGTGACAAAGAAGCGCGTGAAAATCACGGACACGGACAATGAAGAGGAGGATGAACAGGGTAGTGGCCTAGGCAAAGAGAAATTACAAGACAAAATCACAGAGAGCTCTGACGATGAGAACACACCAATTTCAAATGAACCAGAGTAAGACTTGAAATGATCTGATCCTTCAATTAAATTATAATTTAATCCTACGTTTACGTCTTTTGCAGAAACAGTAACTTTATTTCAGACTTTGATGCTATGCTCTTGAGAAAGAAGGAAGAGAAGCGAGTGCGTCGTCGCAAGCGCGATATTGATCTGATCAACGACAACGATGATCTGATTGATCAGCTTATCATCAGTATGAAGAACGCCTCGGATGACGACCGTCAGCTGAACATGATGGGTCAGCCAGCCACGAAGAAGATTTCGATGCTTAAGCAAGTGATGTCACAGCTGATCAAGAAGCACTTGCAGCTGGCCTTCTTGGAGCACAACATACTCAATGTACTTACAGATTGGTTAGCGCCCCTGCCAAACAAAAGCCTGCCATGTCTTCAGATACGCGAGAGTATTCTTAAACTGTTATCAGATGTAAGTAACATGCTTGGCCTATTATATTATGGGATCTCATGTCATCTCTTCCTTCAGTTTCCTACCATTGAAAAGGGACTTTTAAAACAGTCTGGCATTGGCAAGGCTGTGATGTATTTGTACAAACATCCACAGGAGACCAAGACGAATCGCGATCGCGCTGGTCGCCTGATTTCGGAGTGGGCCCGGCCGATATTCAACCTCAGCTGCAACTTCTCAGCTATGAGCAAGGAGGAGCGTCAGGAGCGTGACTTGGCGCAGATGTCGCGTCATCGGCATAAAAGTCCGGATCCAGAGCCTTCCTCCAGCAGCAAAGCACCTACCTTGAATCACACCTTCTCCAACGATGACAAGCTGCTACGTCCAGGAGATCCTGGATGGGTGGCGCGCGCCCGTGTTCCCATGCCATCCAACAAGGACTACGTCATCCGCCCTAAGTCAACCGTCGAGGGAGAAGTCTCCACGGTTAGTAGCCCAGCATTAGGTTCTGGCCTTCGTCTCCTTCATTCATTGATCTCATTTGACATTTCAGTCGACCAAGCGAAAGCCAAACCGCTACGAGAAGCATATGAAACGTTTTCTGGACTCAAAGCGACTGAAGGAGAGCCGCAGGGCAGTTGAGATATCGATAGAGGGTCGCAAGATGGCACTGTAAGCAGCATTCTAGCTAACTTTAAATTAAATAAAACCGAAATCATAGAACAAACTTAAAAAAAAATATATTTTTGAATATAACTCCACACGAGAAAGTTAGCCTTTTGTATTATGCGGGTCTATTTGAGACAATTAAAATGATGAGCTAGATTCACAGTCAAAAAGAAAGAGATGGGAGAGCAATGCAGGCTGGGCTCATTAGGAATGCAGCAATCTTATCAGGAAGCTACAAAATCAGTTGTAAATTTGCACATGTGCAGTGCAAATAATATGAATCTACCGATTAGCTTTGCAGCTTTCAGTCGGGGTGCAAAGTAGACAACATTTATTGATCCGCTGCAATATGAAATAAATAACAAGATAGGATGCTATAGTCGAGTTCCCCGACTATCAGATACCCGTTACCCAGCTAGTGAAAGTGCAAACGAGAAATATTAAAATTTTCTGGAATATCGGTAAAAATTGAAAAAAATTAATTTAATGAAAATAAACTTAAAAATTGTGAGAGTTTTGGGCGGTTGGTGGGCGTTAGAGTGGGCGTGGCAAAAAGTTTTTTGGCAAATCTATAGAAATTTACAAGATATAAAAAAAAGTAAAAAAATATCACCACATTTTTTAAAAGGAAACATTTAGAGGTATGCCACTTCAAAATCCGATTAAGATAAGTTGAGTTATGGAGTTAAGAATTTCTTCAACATCATCACATCAAAATAATTACAAAAAATTTGCGTCTGTCTCTGGAAGCTGCATGCTTAATTTCATTCTAGCTTTTGTAGTTCCTGAGATCGAGGAGGTCATACGGACATGGCCAAATCGACTCGGCTATTGATCCTGATCAAGAATATATACACTTTATATGGTCGGAAACACTTCCTTCTGTCTGTTACATACTTTCCAACCAATCTAGTATACCCTTTTACTGTACGAGTAACGGATATAAAAATTTCACACTACACATTAACCATACTGGCCTAAACTAAAAAACTAGGACACTAAAGATGGAAACGTTAGTTCTTAAGGAACAATAATACTTTTGTATACCCTTTAGAAGGTTATTTTATTTTTGGGATAGGTGGTTCCATATGTACAAATAAAAAACGAAGAAACCATATGATATACTCAACGCAGAGTTAAAGCAAAGATCTTGTTTTCCATTCTAATCTTAAGACCTTGCGTTTAATTTATTACGTGGAAAAAAACAAAGATTGGAGAAACTAAAAGCTAAATTAGTACCGTTCGGAATAGCTTGCACTGAAATGAAATGTAAATAATAATTTGTCAGTAGAGACTATGACCAAATAGATTTTTAGGTGCTTTCCATTTTGAACAGGCTGAGTATCAAAAAAAAACCTGTATTAAGACTAGTTTTAAAACGAATTCACTTAAAATGCTAGGTAGGCTTGAATCAGATTAATATATTTGACGTAGTTTTTATAGCTGCTCCACAAATATATTTACAATATTTAATTGCCTTATATTTAAGACTGCGAAAGCTCAAAAAGCTTAGTAAACAATACGCGGGGTTATTTTTGTGCCGGTAGCAAATACATACATATGTACATAGGTGTACGGACAATCAGAAAGATACTTGCCGTAGTAGCTAACATTATAAAATGGCATTATTAATAAAAGTCAAATTAAGGGCATCTTGGCACAGTTTTGCCGAGTGACACCCGCTAGGAAATTGGTTACTCCTCAAGAACTTGTGACGGATTATCGCCGCCAAGTGGAAACTACCGTTTGGAAAAGGTACAGGTACCCGTTCTTTGTACCTGGCAAAGGTGGAAGTTATCAAAAGGAAGTGTACCATGCTCGCATTTATGGATTTAACTACATCACAGTTTCTTAAATACGTCACTTTCAAGGTTTTCTTTTAATTAGTTTCTGTGCAAACAGATGCATATTCCTCGGATTGCTACCATAGCAGCGATATTGAAGCTAGTAATACATACATATTCCTTTAAACAAAAGGCACATACATACATTTTACATCAGAACCAAAGGTACACAGAGTTTGTAGACCATACACCGCTGTGGGCGTGGCAGCATCGCCCAATTGCCTAACGGGGTGGCATTGTTATCGCACGGCCCACTATCTTCTCGGAAATCTCCACCGACACCCATCAAGCGTCCGCAACACCCCACAAGCACTTGGGTTCGGTCTCGGTCTCGGTTTCCAGTTCTCGTTTTTGGGTTCACCTCTGGCGGTTGTTATCGCCGAATATTAAACCGGTTGCGCTGCCGTCTAATTGTTCAAACGCATGTACGCTGTGCCAAGTGGCGGTCGACAGCAATAGCTCCTCCTCTATTCCAATTCCGCAGAAGTAAATCGGAGAAGTAAATAAACAAAGATGTCGCCGAAGAACGAGAAAATTGGTATTGTGGGCAGGTAAGTGGGAGCAGGAATTGCGATTCGCAAGGATATCCAGGTGCTCACTGGCAGTGTTCCCATTCCAGCGGTCTGATTGGTCGCTCCTGGTCCATGCTGTTCGCCTCAGTGGGCTACCAGGTGGTGCTGTACGACATCCTGCCCGAGCAGGTGTCCACCGCATTGACTGCCACTCAGAAGGAGCTGCTGGATCTGGAGACCAAGGGCCTGCTCCGTGGCAAGCTGACCGCCGCCCAGCAGTTCGCCTGCATGTCGGGCACCAACGACATCAAGGAGCTAGTCAAGGGCGCCATCTTTGTCCAGGAGTGCATACCCGAGCGCCTCGACCTGAAAAAGGCCCTCTACAAGCAGTTGGATGCCGTCGTCGGACCCAACACCATCCTCTCCAGCTCCACCAGCACTTTTCTGCCCTCTCTCTTCAGCGCGGATCTGAAAAACAAGGCCAATGTGAGTTGAATTCTTGAGGTAGTAGGCCGAAAGCTCATTTATCTCCATCTTCACCTTGAGTTGATGAACAGTGTGCAATGGTTGTTTATAGGGAATTGTCAGAATAGATTACATCCAGTATGACTTTAAAGCTGCGCCGTCCTTGTGCCCAATTTGATCCGCATTTATTTCGATTTCTATGAGAACGCACGCAATGACTAAGCCCAATTACGCTTGATTTTGTAAACAGGTTTTGGTCTCGCATCCCGTCAACCCACCGTACTACGTGCCTCTGGTCGAGATCGTGCCTGCACCATGGACCAAACCGGAATGGGTGAAGAAGACCCGTGCCCTGATGGAGGAGATTGGCCAGAAACCAGTTACGCTGTCGCGGGAGATCGAGGGCTTCGCCCTGAACCGCATCCAGTATGCCATCCTGAACGAGACATGGCGATTGGTCGAGGCCGGCATCCTGAACGTCAAGGACATCGATAGCGTGATGAGCAATGGACTGGGACCGCGCTACGCCTTCCTGGGTCCCCTGGAGACGGCCCATCTGAATGCCGAGGGCATGGCCAACTATTTCGAGCGCTACTCGAAGACCATCTATGCGGTCAGCGAGACAATGGGACCAACACCGAAGATGGAGGGCCCCGTCGCCGTCGAGGTGGCCAAGCAGCTGGGCGAGATGGTGCCGCTGGATCAGTTGGCTCAACGCCGCAATTACCGCGACAACTGCCTCACCCAGTTGAGCATTCTCAAGAACAAGCTCAACCAGTAACTCATTATTATTCTGCTGTTTTTTTTTTATGTTGTGATATGCTAGCGCCACATAATATACGTTAATATACGGAAATTTCTTAACTGATAATCTCTTTTTATTGAATTATTCTTCAGTGGTCTTTCAAGACAGCTGCGAACTGGAAAATTAATAGAGTGTGCTTTGCAAGCGCCTCATCTAGCTACTCCTAGGTATTACATGAGCGACAAATCCTTAAAACGTAGTATACTGCCCTTAACTAAATTTTTATTTCCTTATATGCTGACAAATAATTGGTTAACTTTATAATCTCTTCTTTGATAAACTCTACTTCAGTGTAATTTCGAAGCCATAAGGACTTTCGAAAGGGATTTTAAGCAGTGTGAGTTTGCAGGTAACTTAGTGGGTGGTAGTCGGGAATTCCCAAAGATAATTAAACTAATTAGTTCGATCAGTTCAAGTGAAAAGTAAACATAAAGTACAGGCTACACTGCTAATCCGTTTCGAAACGCAAACTAATTTGGTAAAGTTTAGTATTGAGTGCAGACTGCATATCAGCTTGCTTTATCTTGTGGCGTCGGCCAAAAAGCAAATGGACGAAACAAAAATACGGTGGGAGATAGCCAAGCCATTTTCACATTGTCGGTTTATCTTCAAGGTTACCAACTTGTCCTCAGACATCACATTTTAATTCACTTTCAGACGACATTGCGCCACCGCCCATGGGCCCAGAAAGTGCTCCCCATTCCTACGTAATGCACAATGTCTATCCGGAGCCGCTCTTCTTGCCGAAGCTCGGCCCCCTTATGCTGGGCGTCGAATAGGAGACATTTGACAGGGATCCAGATCCTGCGGTCATGGCCATTGGCTTAAGGGATCTGCGCTGCTGGGTGCGCATTTGTGGCAGTGGTGTGCTCGTGCAGGATATCTTTTGGCCGGTCTTGATCCTCGATGATATGGGCGTTTCGGGTACACGCGGATGGAGCGGATTCAAGTAGGTGGACTCGTTGCTTGCAGGCACTTTCATAATTGGCACCACTGGCTTAATGGGCTTCATCGCCTTGACAGTTCCATTCGGTTTGGCCACCGATTCGTTTATGGATGGATTCCTCAAGCGGCTACTAATTAGGGTGCGTTTGTTTTCGTAGGCTTTTGTGGTCGGAATACTGGGCGTGGAGAAGGAGTTGCTCCTCTGGCGAAAAGCCGCTGGTGCACCCATCGGTCCAACAGTGGCTGTGTTCTTGACCTCCCTGGGCGGCGGGAGATTTTCCACCTGGCGATCAGACCGCAAGACTTCCCTGGACAGCTTTGACTTGTCCTGAATGGAAAGTGACGATGATCGACGGCGCATTGATACCTCCGCGTTGGATTCACATAGAGGCATTGGTTTGGTCTTGGTTACGTTGTTGTTGGTGTATGCTACCTGAGTGCTGCTGTAGTTGCTGGGGTTCACCAACAGTATGACTGGCCTGGGATCAACTCCCTGCTGTTGTTTATGATCCGTGATCCCAGTGTTTGCGAGTTTGTGCCGCTCCAGCAGCTCGTTGATTTGCTGAGCGAGTGTTTCGTCGACCAACTCCGTCATGAACGACTTCTTTCTGGCTACTGACACGGACGGTATCGATGGTAGGACTGGAAGCAAGTCCTTATCAAATGGATCCAGACGAGATTCACCATCAAATGTTGCTGTTGATGAGACCATGGCATCGGGAAAGTTTTGAACATTACTGCCTGGTACATCGATCTCCTCCTCCTGTATGTGGTTAGCATTCGAGGAACGTATTGTCTTTTTACTCTAAACATTAAATAAATTGAAACAGGTTATTTTTGATATTTTGTTAGAAAGTTATAAGACAAACAAACAAACAATATGCCATTTGCAAATATCTTAAAGAGAACAGAGCAGCAAATATGAATAGATTAACAAACAAACGAAAACGTATACTGTGCCCTACAAATATAGGACCTCAAATTCGAATAAATATTTGCAATAAAGGGCTATAATGTACGGTAAATATTTACTTGAAGCTCGAGATCGAATGTTCCTTGGCGGGTGTATGAGTATGGCGATGGTATAGATGATTCGGCTTCCCTAGTTTCCGGACAAGAGCCACCGGGTCCAAAGATGACCGCTGCAATAGATTCAATTGCCGTGTCAAACAGATGCCACTTGGACCTATCGACGTGCCCGTGCGCCAAGATCTTCAGCTGCTCCAGGAGTTGGCTCAAACTCTTGCCATTTGATCGGTCCTCGATTGGTGTTTGTGGACTTTCCTGACTTTCATGCCGCACGGCGTCAATTTTGTTTAGTTTTCCGTGGTTTTCTTCGGCTTTTGCCTTTAATTCTGCATTGTCTAGCGCGTCTAGGATCGGAATGCGTAGCATTTTGAGGTCTTCCTCGAAATTGATACTGGTCGACAGGACGTCGTCGTCCTCAATGAGCTTCAGTGGCGATTCTGCTGCCAGCATCTGCAGGTTTTCATTTAGGATTGTTCTCTCAAACTCCGTTTTGGATCGACTATGGGGTGGTGTGTTGACCAAGGATCGTGAGGCATTAATTTTGAGGAGCTGCTTCTGGAACGAGCTGTTCGAGCGCCGCTTTTGGTTTGTTTCTCCTGATCCGGGTCCGGACGCATTCGCTGTGTCCGTCTGCATGCAAACTGGAGGACTCTCGCTCTCCAGATTCGGATACTGTCGTTCGGCACTGGACAAATTTCCCTTGATCTGCGAAGTCAAGGTCATGCCCTGAAATTGGGAGAAAAATAAGAGTTTTAAGTGGGCTGCATGAATGAATACCACTAGTAGAGACCTATCCCCAGAGACTGGGGATGTCAGTGGTATGCAACCTAACCTTACCTTCATGCAAGCTTCCTTCTCCATCAGATCGAAGGGATCGTAGGGCACCTCAAAGTTGGTGGCCACCACAGAGTCCTCCTGCTCTTCGTGCAACGGCTCCTTGGTGGGCTCATCCCATTCGGTCAGGTCAATTAGATTTCGGACATCACACATCTTCGCAGGAACACAAAAATCAACAATTTAACAGAGAAAACTAATACAAAAAAAAAAACTTCGAAACAACGCCGTGTTTGGCGCTACTATGACTGTATGACTTAAAAGTTATCGATATACATATGTTACCTGAGCCGAGGATTTCACCTGCAGCTTTTATAGTCAGTTCACACAAGTTCAGTATCGATAACGATAGCATCGATGTTACATGTTTCCATTATTGCTACAAAATATGAATATAACATAACAATTGTACAACAAATGATAACATTTATTACTCAAAAATAGAGTTTTGAAATCTTTTCACAACAATTTAAGCCACCATTTAGAGTTTTAAGAACACGTGACTTTCAAACCAGACTTCTGCCTATTTTTAAAGGTAGAAAAAAAAACCAGGAACAAAAAAACAGATTTTTTTCGGAATGTTAAGAAGACACCCCTTTCACACTGTTTAATTCCTTCTTACGGTAAATTAAATACTGTTAGTGGTTACCATTAACCCCTTTATTGTATGCTTATTTTCGACCCATTTGAGTAAATGAATTTGATTTTTTGTTTAAAGATTGTATTTGAATTCACAATTGTTTCCATATATCCACATATATATTTCTAACAAAATTGTATAATTTCGTGTTCTATATAAACGCACAGATGAACTTTTCGCTATTATGGTGCTAACACATATGCAATAAATATTTTTGAGTAATAATATGTACATATTGATACAACAGAGGAGACTTAAATTAATTGGGAAAAGCTCTTAGGAATTCGCAGAAGACGTCTCTTCGTCCTTCACCTGGGATTCTGCAGGTACTGCAGCGTAATTTTGGACATTTGTTGTGACGGTCGTGTAGCAAGATCCACATAGCCTAACTGGATTAAAAAGCTTTTCGTTTGGCAACGGCGCCCAAAATTCCGAGCAGTCAGCACAAAAAATTTCTCCACAAGATCTGTAATTGAATCAAAATAGATTTTGCTTTATTAACTGCTCAAAGAAGACGTTTGTGTAAAAGAAAAACTAGTTAAATAATATTCTTTAGTAGCTTATCAACTGACTGGGTTGATTTGCTGAAATAGTTTAGGCTACTATGAAAAAACTTAAAAAAATAAATTAAGTATTATTTGATTTTTATATATTCTTGATTAGCATAGTTTACACTGTTAGTATAGTCATGTATCCCAGTAAAATAACAAAATTATAACACGCTTTCAACTGAAGTTGAATATGAGCATCAAAATAATGGAATAGTAAAATTTAATTGTAGTATTGCACAGTCATACTAAAGGTACGAGAGTCTTATTTACTGACTTTAAGGTCTACAAATTTGATATCGCTAAAAATGGAAATATTCAACTCAAGCTAAAAATCATACATATTGAAAATCTTTTAAGAGTAAAACAGTAAGGTTTCAAGTGTTGGATGCGCACCGACAATGATGTTTTCTTCGTCCAAGCCAGAACTCAGTTTGACAACTAGAGCAACGTGAAACTGCATGATCTGGTACCCAGAGGACACTGGAGGCTTTTTTTTCTTGAATCGAGGAAGGGGCATACGATGGGGGACCGCTACGTTCTTCGACGGCTTCCCAGGAACATGTTGAAGCATTTTCAACGATATCCGATCCATTTTCCTAAAGAAGAGTTAAATAATTAGACGACTGAAAGTAAATGCACATTGTTACTTATGATTAGAATAAAATATGTTATTTTATAGAATATGCACTTCAAGAATCCATAGACTAAGCTCCCAAATGCCCATGTTTTAAACATATTTGCACACACTTTGCTACGAGGGGATATATCTAACATTAACCAGGCTTTTCAAGAATATATGGCCGCATCTTATATCTAAAACGATTATCAAGATAGATCATTATTTACATGTTCCATATTTGTCGAAACGATGCTGTTGCAGCTGGGGCAACCTTTTTCCAACAAAGCCAGTCGCATACCGTGTATTTCTCGCAGGAGCATTTCCTCACGTAGCTAAAATAGAGTATAGGTTACTAAAATAATATAAAGAAAATTGTTTATGCATTGAAGTTTACCTTGTGTTCTTGTACGATTTGGTGGAGTCTTATGTTTTGTTCGCTGAGTCCATGAGCCAAGCCATCTGGACAGGATATAGTGAACTGCGCTCTCTCCTGAAATGGTGTTGGGGGCAACGAAATGATCCCCGACGATGGGAATTGGTGTGCGCTGAAAGTAGATTTTGTTGTTTTAGCATACACGAATTGCCCTTTTGATTTGCGTCAATAAGCGAATGGAAGACGCCATAAGAGAAGGTATACAACTCACCTGCCATTTTCTGCTGTGAATTTCATGTCGCGACTGTAGCTTGAGCCGAAGGTATTTCGTCGTATTCGTCCGCCCGCAGAGGGAGCATCGAATGGCGACTGGCCGACGACGAATCGCTGAAGGTCGGGTGACATAAATAGGCTTTCCTCAGCGTGGTAGCCATCGGATGCCAGCAGGGATCCATTGGCATTCGCATCTTTGGCTAACTTTTCTGGCTTGCAACGGTCCGGGTTTCCTGTTGTCTCCCTTGGCACTTGTAGGTCCAGGTGATGCGGAAAAGCGTCTACCCGCTGCTGGCATATCACGGCATTCGGTCTAATGTGTACCTTGGGCAAATTATTGTAGCTCTGACTGATTTTACTGGTTTGGACAGCGGTAGTCGACTCCAGCCTGACCTGTTCACCACTGACCAGTTCCATTGGGGGTGTTATGTGGTCTCTACAGCTATTGTCGCTGTTCGGTTTTTGTACGGGCTCCGCAGGAATAAGGGTATCAGTGCTGGTTTCAATAGCGCCATGCCACAGGGCGCGACAAATATCACTTGTGTCTTCAGATTTTGAAGGAACTGGATTTTTATCTGAAACCAATAAGCTAGTTAAGTTAAATTCACTTGCTTTATGCTAACATCTCTTACCGTTTTCGGATGAGCCGAAAACGAAAACAGGTCGCCCGGAGCCAAGGATCAGTTGATTTGTGGACACCAAGGAACTTCGCCTTTGCGATTGTGTTTCTACTTCCAATATATCACGGTTAGAAGCTGTACTTTGGTCGTTATGGAACTCTGGAATGGGATTCTTCGAACGGCCAGATGGACCTACTTCAGTTGCATCCGTTACGTCCAGCTCTACTACTTTGGAGTCTTTAACACATTCTTGGACGTTTTCGCTAACACTGTTGTCGGCCTCAGATCGTATGTCAAACATAGAGTTGCTGTTCGCATTGAAGCAATCTGTAACACTAAAGGAAAACACGCAAGGAAAAGAAATTCATTTTGCTGACCGATCAAATAATCATCAATTGACCTACATGGATTCAACGGTCAGGTTAGGATCACTGGACCTCCTGGAAAGGGTACTCTGTCCCAACTCATTCGTTGTTAAGTCTTCAGAAGATCGTGTCTTCGCCATGAGGCCTATTGGTTGTAAGAGCAATGGAATGTGAGTACATTTCTATTAGGGGTACTACTTAACTCACCATTGTGTCCGCTCTGTCTTTCATTACTTAGTAATGGCAGATCAGTTCCATTTTTGTTGCCTAAACTACCAAGGTATACATCAGACCAAAAATATAAAAACCGCACACTGTGCGCCGGCCAAAGAACCTACAAAACATAAATCAGAAAAATCATTAGCATTACCCTACAATTTGCCAGTTTATACCAAAATGACATCTACCTTTTCAGTCTCATGCTTATAGAGAGGATTTCTATACATTGTTTCCGCTAAAAATGGCCACACGGAAAACGTTCGGTCGAAAACTGAATTCTCGATGCGTTCTCTGAGCGAATTACATAGGAACGTGCCGAAGAGACAGGACAACGAATGTTGCGCCAGTTTGATCTAAAAATATATATATAAAAAAGGAGTTAATGGGCACTGCTCCATGCGATATTCCATTACACCACTTACCAAATAGCTTATACTGAACTCAAAACTGCATGGATACTGCCTATGTATTTGATGCACCAGATCAAGCCACTGCAAAAAAACTGGACATCGCTCGTTAACTTCATCGGAATTAGGACCGTTTCCGGAACGATCGGCGAATTTGTGCCCAAAGTTCAGCCATTCACGCTCGACAAGAACGCGGAACCCCTGCAAATATAAGCAAGTAAATGAAGTATAAACCATAGAATAGAAAATATGTATTTCAACGTACTTCAACAGTTCTGTAGTAGGGATCCAAACACAGTTGTGCCGTGGCCACGATCTGTGGAGTACGATCCCAACCGTCTGAGCAGTGCACAAGGACGGGACGTCCATTCTTCTCGATGGTGTGCACAACGGTCATGGTGGCTCCCAACAGGCCCGAAAGGTGCTGCATCCACATGGTCTTCTCCAATTGTCCGTACCAGCTATAACAGTATGATTCCATTATATATATGTACATACATATATCAGTTAAATAGCCTAGTAAACTCACTTTGGATCATCGGGAGATGACGCGCAGAGCTGTCGGACAGCGTGAAAACTCTTTCGAATGGCGTGGATATTGCCCAAGTTCATAAACTCAATCTCTGCGCAGGGATAGTACTCGATGCATTCACAGCCGCCACCTCTGGCTCGATTTGTAACTGCCGAGGTGTAGCTGCGAGCATCCACAATGAGGATTTTCTGAAAGGAAATACAATTTAAGAGCAAAGATTAATTTATTGAATTAGCACTTGTCATTTTGACTTCTTTACTGTTCTGTATTAAGTTTTTATCTATAAATTTGCACATATACACGTATAGTAATTGCAACATTAATTTGCACTGTGTGTTTATTTATATCAAGGATACCCGGTTAATCAAAACGTACCTTTATTTCATCCAACGTGAGTTCTTCATGGGAGGAATCGTCCAGAGATGGGGAACTCTTGCCGGATAAGCCCGACTGGCCGTTGGTCTCCTTAGAGCCCTTTGTTGGTTGCGCCTTTGCATTAGCGCAGGTGGAATGCCTGGCGTTTTCGCCTCTGTCAAAGGCACAGGCATCGGCGAGTGCCTTGAGGAGCTGCTCGTCCCTTGTGTTGCGCCAGCCGAGCCAACCGACCTCCGGCTGGCTGCATCGGGCCAAGATGGCACCCGACTTTTGGTGCCGCCAGACAACAGCCGGTAGCCTTCGCGATCCCCGGAAGTTGGCCACGTTGTGGAGCATCTCGTCGGTGATGCAGCAGGGAACAAGCAATTTGGGTGGATACGAGGGACAGAGCTTGAAATCGGCATTGGCCGTGGAGATGCGCCACGAGCCCTTCAGATCGAATCCCAAGCGGGCAACCTCGTTCTTAAAGTCGCTTTCATAGCGCACGGATCGTTGCAGGCGATTGCTCATGGCGGCAGAGGTGATCTCGCTGGCAGGATCGGGCACAGGATTGGCCGCTGTGACTGTGGCTGTGGGCTTTGCCGAGCCATTGTGCAGCGTTAGGCAGCGATCCTTGGCAACCAGGCCGTTTCCGTTGACCTGGGCACTTCCGATCACATCGCAAGTCCAGGAGTAAAAGGGAAAGGCGAAGAGTGTCTCCAGTGATTCGGGAACCCCGATCATCAGATGGATTCGGCGCTGCCAGTCGGAGCACTGTTCAGCCGATGGAAAGGAGCACCGCACAGTGCTGGCATCCTTGCAGTTGACAATCAGCTGAAACAAATCCCGCACCTGTACGGTTTCAATTAGGCCCAGTGGTACGTAGGTCTCATAGCCGGTTGACTGCTTGGAGAGAAATATCCGGTAATTGGACAGGGCAAGGATTCCATCATCCGTGCGTCCCAGGTACTTAATCGATTCGCCGGCCACTGGTGGGAAATATACTATGGATTAGCAGGTGTTATGTCTTACAGTATATGGCGGGGCACCTACACTCTTGGAACGGGACGAACAGCTGGGAGTCTTCCTTCTCCATTTGTGATTTTGGATACGATTCGGCGGCACGGATAAAGCAAATCGATGGAGGCGGTGATCCATCGGACATTGTGTGAATCGGCTAAAAGAATACTTAGCATGTAACGTATTCGAAATTACTTATTTGCTTATATTTAGACAAGGCGATTTGGGTGTCATTGGAAATCCGGTTATCGCATATATATCATATATCCACCATCCGAATACATAACTACGCACATCACAGTGTGTGTTCGTTGTTATTGGGGCGATTCGATATCTATAGTATAGTGGCTCCCATAAATAAATAAATAATATTATGTACATATAGACATGTGCATTAAGCAGTGCAAAAAGCGGATTAAATGTCACTGGTATGATAATTTGGGCACAATCAACACTTTTAGAACAAATAGAAGTTAATATTTGAGTTTTTGAGTGTCGTGGTGGCAATATAGATAATGCACTGCATATATGCACGTATGGATGTACAATATACAATTCACATACATTTATGTGAGCACACACAGTTGCAGTTCGACAAGGTGCGCATTACATAGTATGCACATATATGTATGTCACTGCATTACATACGCACGCACATATATACCAATAGGCTAGATTATCACGATTCCATAGCCAATAGGCGAAAAATGGCCGATTATCATACTCAACGTTTCTAATGGCTGTGTATGTTGTCATAAACAAAGTAATTAAACATTTACGCATGTGTATGTTTGCATAAACTCATATGTATATTCGTATATGTTGGTATGTACATGTTTCGATATTTCAGGGAGCAACAATAACACATTACAATCGTACATATGTATGCACACACATTTGGTTTTTGAGTTTCACAAACCGTTCGCTCAGCAGACTTTCGGGGTATTTAGCTCAATACGTATTGCCGAATAAAAAACGCGCTTGGCTTTTAGATTTTCTCGCTCTATTTACCACCATAAAATCCATAAGAGTCAGCTATTATAAACAAAGATTTGCAAATGTTGTTGCACATACATATGTGTGCATATGTATTCATTTAGACACTTTTTGTTTCATTTCCATTGAAATTGTTATCGTTATTTGCTGCTATCGCTGTTATCGCTTTTACTAGTGATGGCCAAGTCATGTGACTAAGCTATCGGTAGTCGATTGGCGATTAAGTGAGCGGCTCGAGACTAACCAACACTGGCCAGCCGATAAAATCAACCAACAATTGTTAAAACTTATAAATTGTGCGTACGTTTGCATTCCAATCCAGCTGATGTATAACTGAAATAAAAAAAAAGATAACCGATCGCTTGGACTCTCTGCCGGTGCACGCAATTCCACGCCCACTCCTCGCCAGCCGCACTCGCCATTCGGAAGCCGAACGAGAATGTTTGGAGCCAGAATCGGAATCGGAAAGCTTGGGCCCTGTGTGGCCCTAGTTGCGGTGAGTCGACGTGTTCCGTTCAGCCTGGTCATTTTTCTTGTCACTGGAGTGGCGCGCCCGCTCGATCAGCGGGCGGGGGAACATTGGGGAGGGGCCGGTCAGACAGTCCCGGCTTTTCTGGCTCCCCCTAACCAAATTACTAACTAACCAGAACTGACATCTCATGGAATTTACAGATTTTACAGCTACTCCAGCACACACAGCCGGCTGATGCCGGCGGAGCCGTGCCCATGACCAGTGATAATATCGATATGACCCTAGGTGAGATATGCTCATGCCCATACCCATCCACCATCCCCATGCCATTCCCGCTGCCAGCGTGAGTGGGAATCAATTAGCCGACTGCCCTATTGACGTGTCACTAAACAAAATCAGTGGCTCGAACAATTCGGCACTGCCAGCGTGGTAAAATAGATTTTATGCGGTTTTGTAAAGGACAAGTTGCGGAATTTGGGTACAACTCAATTATGGCGGTTTATTTTTCATGCTACTCTGTGATCCATCGGTCCGATAGTCCGCCAAAATGGGCACTAGCCATTGGTCAGCAGGTTACTCAGAAGTTTCATTGCATAAAAAGTCCTATATATGGGGTATGCCCTATATACAATAATAGTATTACTTACTATATTTTAGCATGGATCAATTGGTTGCATTTTTGTTTATATTTTGGTTCTATTAAATTCGATTTGGATTTTCATTGCGGTTAACTTTTACAGTGAAATGTGGCTTTAGACTACATCACGTAAATCTTATTCCATAAAAATACATATAAATTTGCATTATTAATGAAAAAGACAAACTCGTAATAAAATATTACAATATCGATGTCAATATACACATTACAAAACCAATGTTCTTCGCAATTATACTACAATATTATTCATAATAAATTAACGTAATTGGTTTTTTTCCACACTTGGAATACACATACAACAAGTTTACACAGAGTTTGTTGCTTACATTAAACACGCTTTATTTTCTTGCAGCGTCTAATGAATTGGTTTTCCTTAATTTTTATGCGGAGTGGTGTCGGTTTAGTAATATTTTAGCACCTATATTCGCGGAAGCTGCAGATAAGGTGAGTCAAATGGATCAGCAGTAAAAGCTTACAAACAATGCGATGCATATGTACATATGTACATATATAATTACTTTATATCGAACAAATAGGTGGCATTCAATTGAATTTCTCTTGCAGATTAAAGAGGAGTTCCCAGAGGCTGGAAAGGTGGTGCTAGGAAAAGTGGATTGCGACAAGGAAACGGCAATCGCGTCCCGGTTCCACATTAACAAGTATCCAACCTTGAAAATTGTCCGTAATGGGCAGCTCACCAAGCGTGAATATCGAGGACAGCGTTCGGCCGAAGCCTTTCTCGAGTTCGTCAAGAAGCAGCTGGAGGATCCCATCCAGGAGTTCAAATCCCTGAAGGATCTGGACAACCTGGATTCGAAGAAGCGCCTCATCCTGGGCTACTTCGATCGTAGGGACCAGCCCGAGTACGACATATTCCGCAAGGTAGCGACAAATCTGAAGGAGGACTGCCAGTTTCACGTGGGCTTTGGTGAAGCCGCCCAGGCCATGCATCCTCCTGGTAAAATCTATCTAAGGCACTCAAGGCCATCAGCCACCAGCCAATACTGATGTCCACTTTTGGTTTGTTTCAGGTACACCCATTATAGTATTCAGACCCGATGTAGCTCTCTCTCATGAAAACGATGAGACCTACACTGGAAGCCTACAAAATTTCGATGAACTCAAAATTTGGGTCCAAGAGAAGTGTGTACCACTGGTACGAGAAATTACATTTGAGAATGCAGAGGAACTGACGGAGGAGGGTCTGCCGTTCCTAATTCTCTTCCATCACCCAACTGATCATAACTCAATCAAGGATTACAAGTCGATCATTGAGCGTCAGTTGCTGGATGAGAAACGTAAGATGTGCAGATGTTCTGTTTACATATAAGCATTTTGTTTGACGATATATTTGGAAAACTTTGCAGAGAACGTCAACTTTTTGACCGCTGATGGCAAGCGATTCGCGCATCCTCTACACCATCTGGGTAAATCCGAGGATGACTTGCCTTTGATTGCCATCGACTCGTTCAAGCACATGTATCTGTTCCCCCACTTCAGTGATATGTACTCACCGGGCAAGTTAAAGCAGTTCCTGCAGGACCTCTACAGTGGCAAGCTGCACAGGTAATTACCCCCAAAACTAGTGCTAGCCAAGGCACAAAAACTAAACGGTCTCCTCTGCTTCCCAGGGAATTTCATTACGGGCCGGATCCCTCAAATGATATTGAACCTGACCCACACAGTGGTAAGGGTACTTCGCCTCCAGAGTCAAAATTCAAGGAACTTGGCCCCTCCAAGCATCGCTACACCCTACTAGAAAAAGATGAACTGTAATATAATAATTATGTATATTGAAAATAAACGAAAATAATACAAAAATGTAATCAACAACCTTCTCTGAAAGCAGATGAAGGTGAGCGGATATCAATCGACCATGTAAGCTGCGGGTGCGCAGCCTCGATTCTGTTTAATACAATTCTAAAAATAAAACGTCTGGATTTATCGAGCTTTGTTAATGCAAAAACAGTTGCTGAATTATACACGCTCTGTGCGCGTGACTCGCACAGTTCCTCATTTGTTTTCAGCGAATCCGAATAATATTTCGGCGAGGCGAACTTATCGAATTCTTTAGAATTTTCTGAACTCTTTAATCTTTAATGCCAGTTCGATAACTCACAGCAATGTTACTGATTTTTATATATATATACATATATATGTGCTATATATCTATATAGACACATATATATATATATATATATACCTATTTATTCGTATGTACCATGTTACAGTTACAATTGTTAAATTAGATTACATAATTATATAATATATTTCAGTCAAAACGAGCAATAACCGCGTTGGCTAAAAATCGGTTAAAATGAAGATGTGTGCTGGCAATTATAATTTACACTTGGCTCTGACTGGTAAATTTAGAAGTACATTTAAAGGGGTACTCGCTACCATTAATACGTAAAAGTGAAAAAAATAGGTGCCTTCATCATCATCAGCTGCCCTGCGCCTAATATGGTCTGGAACGCATGCCTCCATCGTTTCGCATGGGTCCACCACCATCGCGGCGGTTGCCGCCGCCACCACCGCCTCCTCCACGGCCTCCGCGTCCTCCGCCATTGTCATTGAATCGCGAGTAGCCGCCACCGCCTCCCTGCGAGTTGCCGCCGCGATCTCTGTTCTGATATCCACCGCCGCCGGATCCGCGATCATTTCCGCGGTCGTAGCCTCCGCCGCCACCGCCGCCGTAGCCGCCGCCACCTCCGCTCGAGCCCTCGTCGTCGCCCTTGGGAGTCTTGCATCTGCAAATGGGAGTGATTATCACTATCGTAGCATACCAAGTATTGTTCAATTTGTGATTCCCCAAAGCAAAATTAGTTCTAATATTCTTTCAGATAAAGACGTGTGGCAATTATGTATGTGCCTAATCACAAAAAAAAAATTGCTTGTATCCGAAACACTAATAGCGTTTCGTCTATTTTTTTGGGTTCAATGATAGATTTAGGGATGTTTGGTTCTTTAAGAACTATGATATGATGGAATATGGAAGTCAGTCCAGAAGTATATTTCTTATATCTAAACTCTGCTCACCTATTGCATTCGTTGCGCCAGGCAAAGTTGGTGTTATTACAGCTGTTGCATTTCCAGTCGCCATCACGAGGTTGCACGTTGCCACCGCCGCCGCCACCACCTCCACCGCCTCCTCCACGGTCGAAGCGTCCACCGCCACCGCCACCTCCATTACCGCCACCGCCGCCTCCACGGTCGAAGCGGCCTCCACCACCGCCGCCGCCGCCACTACCACCGCCGCCACCTCCTCCGCCGCCACCACCACCACCACCACGACGTCCACCAAATCCTCCGCGACCACCGCCGCCCTTGTTCCAGTTGTTCTGGCGCTGGGCCAGCGACACCTTGATCGCATTGCCGTTAAAGTCGCGCCCATCGAACCATTCAATGGCAGACTGTGCAGCATTGGTGTCGTCGTAGGTGACAGTGGCCTCCCCCTTGGAGGCGCCGGTCTCCTTGTTCTTGTACAGCCAAATCTTGGGCTTCATTGTACGCTTGTCTTTCTGTTAAGTCAGATGCAATGGGATACAAAGATACAAAGGTTAAAACGTATCTACAGACGCATCGCGCATCATGACTACTTGCCTTGATGATTCCAATTGCTCCAAAGTGAGTCTCAATATCCTGCTCGGTGGTAGAGGGATCCATGCCAGAGACAAAGATGGTGTCCTCTTGGGTGATCATGTCGCTGCCACCGGAGCCACCGCCTCCTCCTCCACCGCCACCGCCCGAGTATCCTCCGGGTCCTACAAAAGCGAATGCGATATTAGGACGAGCTGGCAAGACAGGGTATAGCTTAGAATGGAACTGCTACTTTACTTTACTTTATTATTATTGTTTCTATTGTTTCTATTTTTTTTTTTTTTTTTTTTTTTGTTGGAATTTCGACCCTCACTTCAACCACCAAAAATGCAACGAAGGTGAGGGCGACAGTACACGTCCGCATATGGTACCGATACTCCTACTTGGCTGTTCGTAATATTTTAACCAGGATACTTATATGAGAAACCAGAATTTTGAGGTGTATTTCGAAAACCTTCAGTTGGTGGACGACTGGTAGAGACATGGGAACACTTTGAACGGGTCTCGGTCGGCTTTTGAGCTTACAAAGCCATACTGACTGGTACACGAAAACACAAACAGGTGACCCCAAATTGCCAGGAGTTAGCCCGTCCAATATTGCACCTTACAGGATCCCTTGATTTGATTCGTGACAACGCTTTGACATGTATACAACACTTTACAGAAATTAAACATTAAATTACCCCTAGCAGACCGAGTCGGTCGTTAACCATTATTGATCAAACAGAGATCAACGAGTTGGAAAATTACGCTAAATACACTTTAAAGGCCACGACGCGTGGGCTTTTCGACGGAATTTCAAACGGGCAAATGGGCCCCACAAAGAATGCCGCCAGGAAAGGAACGTGTTTGTTTTTAATGCATATTTAATTTTTACTTTTTTGGTTTGGAATTGGACTCTGTTTCATATTCTAATCGGTTAGGTTTTTGTGTTTTTGAAATTTTTTTTATATTTTTTTTGTTCTATTTCGATTATAGATTCAAGTTCAATATGTAGAAAAATATTGGTATACATTACTCGATATGTTTGCAATTATTTGCATTATTTTTACCTTTGTTGTAGCTGTCCTTGCTGGCGCCTCCATTTCTAAAAGAGGATATTGAATAACTTATTTAATGCTTTGATTTTGGTTTTAATGCAGTATGGTGAGGTATACGCCTAGGATCCCTTTACAATACATATTGCTTGTACGACCTGAAGGCATCTAATACCATCTATAGAGCACCCGGCACAGTTCGGTCAGTGACGACGACGTTCAAACAGCGAATGCCCATTTTGTTGCTTTCCATCTTATCTTAATAATTAGAACCAAGTGCGGCGGCAATCACTGATCAAACTGCCAAGGAGGACAACGTAATAGTTTCATACGTATTATTCTTAAACATATAATCCTAACGAAAACACTTTGTTTACCAAATTCACAAAAATGAGAGGGACGAAAGATGTTCGACCCATTTTAATACACTTAGGTTGTAAGTATCTTACATCCAGATACCATCGTTATCAAACACAAAGTACTATCTGTTTTTTGCTTATCTACTATAAAACAGCTTAAAAATTAATAATTTATCTTAAAACAAGGCTGGACATACATATATAATATATAAGGTTTAGTATGTGTTTAAAAATAAAAAAAAAACATTAATAACTGAGACTGTAAATGCAATTAAAAATATATCCAAATAAATAGATTTAAAACAATCTTACATTTAGTTTGTTAGAGGTAAAGCTCTATCTTAGACGCGCAGTCATTGATTTCTAATTTATATAGTAATACTAATCTTAATATGTCATAATTGAAATTGTTGAATAATTTTAGTATACGTAAATACCTTAAGATCATTAGAGTCTCAGAACCATACCAATTCCTCCGAACTGTGCATTCAATAATTATTTTACTGATTTTCTTTGTTTCTTGTTATTATTTGATTGCTGGTTGATATTGGGTAATATGATAGTTTCTTAAAGGTCATAGCTTTATATCTTCGGTTACACTTGCGTCATGTTTGATCTTGTTTTCTTCACCATCCTCTTATGAACACACACATTTTTGAATGTTCTTTTTCAAACATGCTGATGCTTGTATCGTATCGTATTTACACAGAAATGCATGATATATGTATGTGAAACGATAATAATAAAATGTGCGCGATTCTCTATGCAAATATCAAGGAATTCATCATAGATTTCATTAGGCGACCATTATTATTCCGATTTCAACGGCTGTCAAACCACCATTATTATTTATATATTGCAGAATATTTGTTTTCCCAGGCCATAATTTTTTACCATTCGAATCATTTGAATCGTCAAAACCATTTTGAACACCAGTTTCAAATATTTTTAGACAGATTTTCGATGAAAATAAAAACGTACATGAAAAACAGTCATGCGGGTAAATAATAAATAGCCAAATTGGGGGCTACCGTTTTTTCAAATTTAATGCTTTCTTCGTTTTCAACCAATCCAAGCCAGCCCTTTTGCAGGAACTGCTTTGAGCTGTTTCGCACTTTGATGCAGCGCCGTGCATGGCTTGCATTTCTATAACATCTATACATTACGCTTTGGGTTTTTTAAGCATTGGCTCGGTATTTTTTTCCATGGGTTTGTCTGGATCGATTGATAAATGCTTATATATGCGTACACTTTTCTTAAAACTCTTTAAAAAAAACATCCGTAGAAGTCTACTACCCATGATTTAAATACCCCCGCTATAACGAAATACTAAAAGTTGATAACATACCCGTAGGAATTGCCTCCTCTGTCGTTCCATGAGCCGCCGCCACCACCGCCGCTGCCTCCAGAACCACGATGACCGGAACCGGAATCATAACCTTAAACATAAATGTGTTGATATTGGTGTGTGATTCGCAACGAGTTCACATGCACGCCTTACCACCGCCTTGTTTGCCGTAGTTCGGAGGTGGCTCGTTGTAGTTACCCGTTTTATTTGGCATTTGTTGGTAGTTTGGTGGGGGGACAGCGAAATTATTATAACCCTGTCCGGCACCACCACCATAACCGCCACCTAGAGTGCACATATTTCAGTGTTTTCAGTGTATCACGCTGCGACTTGTGCGCGTTTTAAAACTCTACTTACGCTCCATGACTAATAAACGATGCGTAACTGTGGTTCTTCAACAAATATATTTGCAAAAGTTTCAATAACTCGATGCGCACAAATTGCTTGAATGGAATAAAGCGTCAGATCGTTACAAATTTTATTGTAAAATGGCGTGTGAAAATTAATTAGAGATGTGCGTCGACGTAGCCTGGTATATGCGTGTATCGTAGTGCCTATCGAAAGAGGTATCGTTGCCTTGGAATGTGTGGGATGGAACATAAATATGCCATCTATCATATTTTAAGGAAATTCGTACGTTAGTTAGAAAAAACCTTTATTTAATATATTATATCTGTAATTTGGATCGAAATTGACTGAACGCCATAGTTATTAAATAATTGATTGACCCTTTGATCGCTTTACAACACTGAATCGTTTGCAGACCTGCAAACATTGTTTACATTCGTTAGCACTTAACTTTGAATGAAAGTGTCAATCAGCTGTTCGTGCTTTGAAAATAAATTGGTGTTTACGTGGATTTAATTTTTCTGAAATCAAACTAGCACAGACCCAAACCCAAAATGATCCAAATAACAGATCTGCAGAGTAAGTAGCCATTGATAAGTGAACGCCATCAGCACCACTAAACCGCTTATTGGAATCCTCCCGCAGAAATTGGCATCGGCTTGGCTGGTTTTGGCATTTCTTTTCTGTTTCTCGGCATGCTGCTGCTGTTCGATAAAGGCCTGCTCGCCATTGGCAATGTACGTTCGTCACATGCACCTACACCACATATAGCACATCCTTCGAGCTCTTTAATAATAGCCATCGCCTCTTTCCCGCAGATTCTATTCATATCGGGCCTCGGCTGTGTCATTGGCGTGGAGCGCACCCTGCGCTTTTTCTTCCAACGGCACAAAGTCAAAGGCACAACGGCCTTCTTCGGGGGAATCGTCATCGTCCTACTGGGATTCCCCATCATCGGCATGATTATTGAATCCTATGGATTTTTCGCACTATTCAGGTTCGTAGCACTCTGGCCAAGTCTCATTTGTCTCTCGATTTGTCTAGTCATTTAAGCGGGGCTAACCGGTTACGTATTCCACATGGTCTTCTCGCTTTCCCGCTTTTAATTTTCCATTCTAGAGTCAGGACTAAGCACTCATAGTTGCAGTTTCATGACTACGTTTAGAAATTTCTTATATTTTAATTGAAAAACGGCAAGTCATATTTCGACTCCTTGGTTTTCATAGGAAACAGGAAGTACCAAGTTCAATTCTTCAAATTGCCTTAGAGAATAAGCTCAGACCGATTTAATGCAGAATTATTCGCTGTTTCTATCGTTTCTTTCGGTATATGTATGTACATATATGTTGCCTATGTACATATATATAAATATATATCTTTTTACTTTATTCATGGCATGATTTTAAATAAACTACGCCCATTGAAAGGAACACATACCGTTCAAATACCATTCTAATGAATGTTAAAAGATCAGCTTCTGATATGTCTTCATAATTAAAGGAAATATATTCAAAGACAAATTTTCAGTGCATATTATGAAAACTTAACTTTAAAACGTAAAAGATGGCAATACAAGTGGAAGTAATTTTATTAAAAGATATGTCTTTCACTTTTCAGCACATATTTACGTCAAAACCCTTGACACTTCTTCTAAATGTCTTTTTTTTTAAATTTTTTCAGCGGCTTCTTCCCCGTGGCCATTAATTTCCTGGGCCGAGTGCCTGTTTTAGGATCGCTGTTAAATTTACCATTTATGCAAAAGGTAAGGTAGCATGGAGCCTCACTTAACAAAAGTATAACATAGCAAATAGGGATAATTTCTCATTCTCATGATCATTTAACGAGCTCATCTCGCCTTGACGCGGAAGCCCATTGAATAAACGGAAGGGTCCACATTCGACCACGCAGACTCGATTTCATAGACAATTTTCGTATTTATTTAAGCTATGTATTTCAACTTTTACAAATCCAAAGTAGAGGGATTTAGTGGCGCGTTTAGTGGTTCTTTTCCCAGTCCTCACGCTCTTCGCGCTCCTTCACGACCTCCTGGAGGTATGGTTCCAGATACTTGACGTCCTCTTCGTACTTGGTCCACTGCTCCTTGGGCAGGACGGTCTTCGTCATGGATAGATGGAGGGCCCTCATGATGCGGTAGTTGCGCTCATCGTACAGCTTCCTGGGCAATCGACGCACGGCCTCCTTGACATCATTGTTCTCAAACAGACAATCATCCCGATGCAGACCTGCAAAAATCGGTAACACCAAGCTCAGCTGTTAGAAATCACTGGGTTGTATAGGAGTCCTACCGTATTGGTTGAATCCGGAGAGACCGTAGGCCCATTTGCCCAGATTTGCTGTGGGGAAAAATTCGCATTACATATTTACGTAATCATAATATTTCGGGATTTCTGGCATTCAACGTGTGTCCGATTGTTACCCGTTCATAATACTTACAGAAAACTGCGGGTCCCTTTCTGGCAATATAGTTCGACATGGTTTACGTAAAATTAGAAGTCGGGAATGAAATATTCCTCCAGCCTTTTTATTTTATGTATGAGAACGTTGGAGATGGGTCCCGCGATAGTTATCTCACCCAGTTATCGATCAACGTGCACTATGGTTGTGTTTGCACAAATCGATTTTCGAAATGTACTACAGACACACTACCGTGCGTTATCGATACATCGCATTAAAAAATTCGTTCAAAAACGATTTTTTTATCTTTACTTTTGAACTATAAATACGTGTAGATTAAACAAAAATGTCTTTAACCTCTTGTATTCTTTCAGATTGTTCAAAAACTTGGAGGAGACGGCAACCGAACTACTGTATAATTACGTAATTGCGAAGACTTTTTGTATAAAGTAAATAAAATCAATTTAAATTCTTGTAAACCCATTTTAGTCCATGTAAAAATCCGCCTTCATAAACAAAATACTTGTAGTTTATCAAACCTAATGATTATGGCTTTCTTTTTATGTAATTTATTAAAGGGAACTCTTTTTGTAAATGATTTTAATTTGGGCTTTAATATGTATTTTAACAAATATCCTTGATTAAATTAATGATGAAAATCATTTGAAGACACAACTTTTACTTAACTTGTAAAACGTGTATTGTATATTATTAATGACGGACCTCAATAAAACGAAAATAGTAAACCCAAAACTTTAAGTTTGATTACAAAAAGCCAGAAATGTTGGTAACTAGCGGAGCGCTTCACCAAGCAGAAATCCCTACTTCACATTTTAATATTATTTCCCCAATTTTTTGCGATAAGCTCCCGCCATCGCTAAACCCTTAATTAAAATGATTGATAGTGTTTTTATTTTAAAGTACATACCTTCGCTTTATTATGACTACAAAATATCAATTTATACAAATTAAAGAACATATACAAATTCTTTATATATACAGTGCCCTCCCTTAAGAGTGAACACTCCAATATGTGAACTTTTAGTAAAAGTGAACTATTATTTTATAAAATTTTAGAAACTTTCGTTTAACTTAGTAAAAAAATCTAATTTTTTGTTTTCGAAAACATGGTGTTTTTAAAAATATGTTAAATTTTGTATTTCTGTGATTCGTTATAGTGAACAAATTCGATTCAGTGCACACCCTTGGTTCTTGATAGTCCACTGTTTCGAGTGAGCACTGTACATACACTAAGGCTGGCACGAACACGACACTAATTTAAGTTTGTTTCGGTTTTGTTTCTGATTTCTGAACACACGTTATATATATACATATGTATAACATTGACCCCCGTTCCAGCCTTAGTTTATACATATATCACTGGGCACATAATTCAGTAACTCCCAATGCGCTGAGTGGCCGGGAGAGAGAAATCACTTATTGTTCTTAGCTGCAGTCAATGACAAAAACTCCACCTTTCGAGCCAAGTACTCATTATAGCGAAGAAATGCATAGCTTTATAGGACGAAAGAAGTTAATGGTATTATTAGTATCGATTGGTAAAGGTGGTGATTGAGGGAAAAACAGGAAATTCAGGGAGCACTAAACAAGTCCATAATAATGGATATTTAATAGATGTGGATAACTCTCATCAATAAAGCTGATACATATGTATGTATAAAGGATGTACATATATTTTCAATGCATCTTGCATTCCCAATTTTAAGTTAAAGTATATGCAAAAGTTAAAGTATGCAATACGCACCCTACGTAGTCGAAATCGATAGTGGAATGCTCGGCTTGCAACAGGGACCACACCGTCCAAAAGATATGCGATGCCAGCGCAAACTGATTGACCTGGACATAGAGCAGTTCGACTTCGTCGTACTGAATGTGGCTGCGCTGAAGGTACTCCTCAAGGTAGACCCTCAGCCACTGGAGCTGGAACTCGCGCTTCGGGTAGCGGGAGTAGTCGACCTCATCCACGCCGCACATCTCCGCAAAGTGGTTGCCAATGTCGAAGGCCTGGAAATTGTAATCGGCATACTCGTAGTCGATGAAGTTCACCGTATTCAGGCTCTGCGTGTAGATCACATTTCCCAGCAGAAGGTCGTTGTGGGAGAAGACAATCGGACTGTCCAGAGCCTCAAGGTATTCATACAGCTTGTTGAACTCCTCACGCAGGCGTCCGATAGGTAGAAACGTTTCTTTCACTCTGCAATCGAAGTGGTTAAACAGGCAATTAAATAATGAACGAATGAATAAAGAGTCGAAGGATCAAATGGCATACCTTTTGTGTTTTTCAGCATCACTAAAACGTTCAGGTACTAAATCAAGAAAGCTCTGCGTCTTCTTCCAAATCATCGGCATGGGTTTGGTCGCCGAACTATCCCCGTGCTTTCTCACCTTGCGATGCATCTCGGCCATGCGACGGGCGACCAAGGGCCAAATCTCTGGACAGAGCACACTGTCCGTATTCAGGGTGGTTCCAGGTACGTATTCGTAGACGAGACCGTTCTTGAACGTGGCATACAGCGATGGCGCTAGCCCATACGTATGCAGTAGAAGAAAGTTTTGCGTCTCCGCCTTGCGATCTATCAGTAGGTCCGTTTTGTTTCCGTATATCCTGACCAGCACTACGTTATCGGAGTACTGTACAGGTGAGCCGTCGTCCGCTGCCCGATCGTCTGTGTACTCATCATCGTCCTTCTCGATGATAACTGGATCCTCGGACTGAACCGGCGACAGACCCTGGGTCTTGATAGGTAGATACGATCCGCCGTTCTCATCGCTCAATTTGGAGATCTCTTTATGAAAACATCCGACCAGTTTGTTTGTGATGCCATCGGTAAAACTCTAAAATAAGCAACAGAACAACACTATTAAATCGTGTACATACACATTTAGATCAAGTGAATGGGTTAGAATTAATTACTAGTCAGTGGAAGCTACGTGATTTGTGTGCTTTGATTATGTACGTGAAGTTATTGCATCACCTAATACCAATTGCTATATGGAAATGTTCATTAGTAGCATTGAATGGAACGGTTTCGGGAATTCGCTTTTTAAGCCGCAGCTCAAGAGGTTCAGTAAAGGGCTTAAGGCACCTTCCTTATCGACTCCACATGCTTCTTATGTACGCATATAGAAGAGAGAAGCACATGGGTGATAAACTTTGTGACACCAGCTATTTGCGTGCTAAGCGCTAGAGAAAGACCACCTTCGTCTTGAAATATACGCATATGGTGCTTTTTATAGTGAAAACACAGAAACAGATAAGATAATGGAATGCTAAACAATTAAAATTCATTATATTCAAAGGGAGAAGCCCACAATGTGTAGGCGAAGGAAATAGTAATTAGTTCATTTCAATCACTTCAATTTATGAACACTATTGGTGTTAGTCATTTCTTAGAAAAAGTTTATGAACACAGTAATAAATATTTTTCTTTTACTTCCCTTCACTCAGTGTTTAAAGCTCATAAGATTAAAGTAGTACTGTATAGACACGTGTGTTTCAGATCGCTGCGATATTGTAAACTTTCCACTTAATATATGGACATCAATTACATACGTTGTCAATAGCTTTACAGCTCTAGCAGCTATTAAAGTGTCAATAATTGTATATATGTACATATGTATGCATTTGTTATCCCATTACTCCTATGACAGTAGTTAGGCATAAATCGCTGTGACTCCATAAGGTTGCTTCCCCTACTTGAATGAAAACCAGGCTAATAGCCGCTACTAAGGTATCAATAGCTTGAAAACGGACATGACCTGATTTAGACTATGTACCATGTACTATGCACTAGTCACTGATCACGGGATGAACCACGTTTTATAGCCCACCAGCGATTTGGCAAGTGTCAGCACTTGGCAATTCCGAATGGAGCTGCCATGAAGCTGATAAGTAAGTTACGGACAAGCTGTGTACACCAATTAGACGTCATGCTTATGGTACGACGTATACAGATAGCGAGGTCAAGTAGTACAAGTGGGTCCCGATAAGGAAAGAATGCCCCATTTCGAAACCGGAGTGATTAAAGCAGCTTCAGGCATTTGTACATCATAACTTGACTAACTTGACTGCGTACCATAATCAAATCGGGGCCAATAAAATCAAGCCCCTAAAAAACGACTAAAAAACTAACACGTACGGCTATCGGTTATTCGGATCATCCGTACATTACGGACTGACGGACGGATGGACGGGTTGGTTATCTGTAAGAACACTCGAGTCAATGCACCTGTATTCGACACCTTCTATGCCAGCTTATAAAGTATTGTAGTGTAGGGAACGAGCGATTTCATTAGTACCAGCGACTAATTGGCACGAAGGCCTATTTCTGGGCTCACACCTTCTACCCCGCTCCGTTTTGTAGGGAACACTTATTATTTTTCCCCCGGATTCGAGGGCGAGATTAGCAAACTGGTTTCTACTGCGACTCGAGTTCTGAAGTATCTGTAGTTCACTTGGAGACTCAGAAACCTCGCAGTCCTAACACACCAACACCAGCGTAATAAATAATGTTAATTTCGAATAACAATCCTATGGGTCTCCCCCCATTGATATAACAACGACTATTTACAATTATCAAGGCGGCAGCGAGTACGTTGTTTTGTATATACATATATTATATAATTACTATTGGGAGGTTGGTGGTTGTGCAATAACCCTGTTTCAAACAATGTTAGCAACTATTACGACTGTGTATCTATATATTTGTATATATCCCACGTTCCGCACACCAGTTAGTGATCGTAATAAATGATAAGGAAACATACAGCGTCGTCATCACCATCGTATTTTGGTCCGGATAACGATCTTCGATCTGCGAACTACCCTGATCTGATGGAGAATGTAGAGAATATGACATTGATGCTTTTGTTTTGGAAATTTATAGTGTTTTGCATTGTTTGTGATTTGATTTGTTTGGGATTATGATATTGTAGGGGGTAAGGTAATTTTGAAGGTCGATGAGGTTTTACGTTACCTTAAACTCGACGTGGCTGAGGTCCCAGGTCGGTCGAATAACCTTCAACAGTTCCTTGGCCCCTTGAATCACGTCGGCCTCCTCAACAAATATGGGGACAAAGGGTACAATCGCCTCTTTTCTGGATTTATCCTCCTGTTTGGCTCGAATATCACGCGTATTATGTTCGTCCTTGTTTTCGTTTTTGTTTTCGCTCTCGCTTGGATTTGGATACGAATTGGAATTCGAATGCGAATTCAATTGGTTCTGGACATGGTTCGATTGCGATAGCGTTTGCTGATTGACCGTCTGACGAACTAAGGATAAAGAATCTTTCATCACTTTGGGGTTGCCGCCACTTGTTGAAATCTGTCCTGTGTAACTGTTGCTCTTGGTTTCTGTGCCCATTCTATTGTATTATATATGTGAAATACGAAAGTGTCAGGTCGGGTCATACACATAGAACGACAATAACAACAGCATGTAAAATGAGTAGGTAGGTAGCGTTAGTTAAAAGCTAATCATCCGAATGCAAAACCAACCGAGAACCAAACCAAACCAGCAGGATGTCCCCCAAAGACCGACAGCCAAATGAGCCACAAAACCCTCGACCAGTAAGTATATACTACGCCCATGTCCTCTCACTCATGCGCACCGAAACCAGAGTTTTGGATGGAGAAGACCGCACCCAGTTAGTAGGATCTGCGTATCATGTGGGGGAAATGCCGCAAATACTTCCACTTCATTCAAGTGAAACTTACATTCCTTTGGTGCAATCAAATTTGTAAAGCTAACATTAAAATTAATCTCAATAAACAACCCAATGGTCTGATGACCATTTTAAGGTTTACAAACAAAAGCTTTTGGGGATTCGATGACTATTTCTTAAATCATGATATGGGTAATTCCAAAAATGATTACAAGTTAGTTTTTTTTCAAATATGCAACGAAAATCTTATCACAATTGTATATACGATATAGAAGATTATACCAAAGTTATGCAAATACCTCTCTTTAGCAAAAAATAATCTACATAATGATCACACTTTTAGAGCCCAAATGTGCAATTAACAATTATACGAGAAAATGTCCGCTAATTTGACAAGCAAATAATATATAGATATATTCCATAAAAAAAACCTTGAAATTGTGATAGTCAATTCGTTAACTGGTTTTGGCTTGATACAGGAAGTTCTTAATTTCAGTAATAGATCAACATGCCCTCATTAAACACTACAATTCGCAATGTAGATAAAAGCGCCTTAATGATACACTTAAATCATTATGTACAATGAAAGATAGGTTTTTCAAACTAATAACTTGTTAATAGTTAATAATAATACATAATGCAGTTCTAATTACAAATCCATGCAAGTGTATGATGTATGTATGTATGATAGACGGTTTTTGATTACCATTCCTTTTTGACCTTATCGTTGACATTATCTACTGACTAGATCCATCATCTTGTCTTCATTTTCGACTATATCAGGAAAAGCTGATTTAAAAAAAAATTTGTATCCATTTGTGATAAACAACTAGGCCTCAAGAAAACATCTCAAAGTAATACGATAGCATCAAGGTGGTAATAGCGACAGCGCTAGAGGTACTATTATTCTGCCCCGCGCTGTAAATACATTCGAATTCGGCACAGCCGGGCAGAAAGTACACGTAGCCGTGTGTACTCAAAATACACGAAGGTGCGTAAGGCGATGACTATAAATCGGAGAAGGTAACGAGACAACATACAAATATATGCATGGGATAAGGTAGGGGGGTCAAAATAAGTCAATAAGATCGCAATGCTAAGCCAATGTCTTAAAACACATGGGCGAAACGAAGGGGTGGCCAAGTTATTTATTTGGTCAAAGGCATTTTGAAATCGGACTTCAATTGTAAGTAATTTGTTTACAATCGGAACTCTTTGGGGGTGAAATCCCGATATGACCCCCCTGACTCCGCTCCTGGAGCCAGGGAATGCACCCACACTCTCGCACAAATAATTAGGGCGTAAAATGCTAATCTTGTGAATGTACATACATGTGTACATGCTCCGCGCAAATCATGTGTTGAGCAATGCAAGTGTACATTATGTACATGCAAACGTACATATGTAAGATCGGAAATCAGGTGAAAAACCTGGGCGCAAGAAGACAGGTGGGCGGGGGACGTGAGCACGCAATATTTGCTTTAATATTAACATGTTTTCTGTTTCGCACTTTCTTTATTCTTTCATCTTTATTTTGGTTTTTTAGCCAGGCCAATAGTTTACGCATACACTGGCAATGCATATACATATGTACATGCAAGGGTACAACTGCATGTGTGTGCATAGTAGGTGGGATTGGTGCCCATCTGCACGGGCAAAGTGTCCGATAGGACCTTTATAACCCTTAATGCTATTCGAATTCTCTAAACTAAAGTGTTATTTTTGTGACTAAAATATAAGTAAGCTAATATACTTTGAGTTTCAAAAGCGGAGATCCCAATCGGAATTTAGGTCGTGCAAAGGGGTCTTAGGCGCGTTCTGGGTTAAGAACCCCCCGCCCACGACCCCTCATCACGACGACCCCTCCCACAAGCGGAGCATCCTTTTTCTGAACCCGGTGCGATATTTGTTGGTTGATTTAAAGGATTCCCAAACCGATTTCGATTCTGATTCGGTGGTTCTGAATTCAGATAGTGATTCGATTTGATTTGATTCGTGTTTCGCATGCAATTTCAGTTTTGAAAACGACAAACAAGGTAAAATAATAATAAAATGTGTACCAATATGTCAAGCGTCAACGAATGCGAACGCACACTGAGGTGAATTGTTAGTTGTCTACACACGTTACCTTCGGGTATTGATTGTTTTTTAAAAGAAAACACAAAAAAAAAGCCGCGAAAATCACACAACCAGATTATTGATTTTGGCCCCCGCTGAAATTGGCGCACACAACACACAAATTTGACTGGGGAACGAACAGCGGGCGATGTAAACGATTCGGTTCCGACTTGGAATATATAGCTGCCGAACTATCGATGGAACAATCGGATCCCTCAACCGGTCGCTGCGTTCGCCGGGAATACCAAAACGCCTCGGTAAAGTGGCGCGCGAATGAAGGGCCTTGCGATTAGCCAGCAACTGGTCACACTGCACTGGACCGCAAAGATTTTTTCATGAAATTATCGCGTTTTAAGCGTTATCAAATTATGAATAGATTTACTGGGGACTGTGAACCAGCCGACTAGCTGATTTTTGATGGAAAACACAGAATTTCACCTTTGCAAAGAACAGTGTTGCCAGACTGTCAGACCGGCACTTACTTGGCTTATTTTTATCACACATTTCCTGAGTTTTCCAAACTAACGAAATATTTCAAAGCGTTTTTTATAAACCGTCTTTTTACAAAGGGTTTTCTAACAAAATTGCCTAAACCTGGATAGTCTGGTTCATACGGCGTTGCCAGACTGTCATTGTATTTCTAGTTGCGTTTTTCAAATGCTCGTGCCATTCAATTTTGTAGTGCCCGCAAATTTTTTAAATTGTAATTGAATTTAAGGGAATAATTTTTTTGTTTTAAATGTTTCTCAAGCAAATGCAGACCCCTGTTCTCCTGCTTTTATAATATCCCAGTCAATTAATAAACTTGTTAAATATATGATGTTTCGGGAACAAGACTGTACAATATTATTTAAGCCCAGCAAGATCATAATTCGTTTATATGCGTTGTCATACAGGTACACTACATTTGTTTTGCAGAAAATTTGAATCTTTTCAAGGTTTCTTAACTTAACTTATAACTTGCCCATAAGCCTGCCCTGAACAATCTTTAACCCCAGATGCAATGACAAAGTTCAAATATCCAACAGGAGCTCCGCCTATGTATGTACGCATGTATTTTATACAAATCAAAGTTTCATACCGTTATACAGGGTTCCGAAGAATAGAAAGTGCTGATTAAAAAAAGTTTGAATTCGGTTCACCGAATTAAATTTGAAAAGTTCTCCAAGTCGAATCCGGTCTCCAACAATGAGCAGACATAATGTGGGCGGCGATACCATATAGTGTCGCCGGATACATTTAGAAAACAATTCAATGCCACGGCCTTCCATCGAAAGTGTCCCAGCTGCACGGTGTTACTTTTTCTGTTTCTTCTTCTCGAGCTCCTCCTCCTTCTCCTTCTCGATGGTCTTAACGTAATCGGCGATGACTTTGCTGTCCAGCATTTTCAGTGGCTTGCCGTTCTCCATGATGGCCACCTCCAGATTGTTCTGGCCAGACTGCGCCACCTCGAGTAGGGCACGGATGGCCAGTTTGACGGCTCCGTGCTCGGAGGCCACCTCCTCCTCGCGGTAGGCCTTCTCGAAGAACTCTCGCACAACCTTTGCCGACCGCCCGGTGGCGTTAGCCTTATACTCGTAGAAAATGCCCGACGGTTCGGTCTGGAACAGATGCGCAGAGCCGTCGGCATCAAAGCCGCCAATAAGGCAGGATATACCGAAGGGACGGCGACCATTGCTCTGCGTGTATTTCTGCTTTAGCTGGGCAATATATCTAAAATTTAAGGAGCAAAACCGTATAAAAACCAATTTAGCGCGCAACTATTTCTTAAATCCTGACCTGGTTATGTACTCGAGGGTTACGGGATCCTCGACATTGAGACGATGGCTCTGGCACTCCACCTGGGCACGATTTATCAGAATTCGCGCGTCGGCCGTGAGACCGGCAAAGGCCATCACAACGTGGTGGTCGAGCATACAAATCTTGCGCACTGTTCGATCTTCTTGCAGTTTGGGCACTGATTTCTTCTCTACGCCAAGAACCACGCAGTTGGCGCCGCGAACTCCGACCTGCGAGCCAAAAAGTGAAGAAGTCCAGGTTTGTTTCTGTTTTGCGGCACTGGGACTGCATTGCACTTACCGCTGTGGATCCCTTGCGGACGGCCTCCTGGGCGTACTCCACCTGTAGGAGGTGACCGTCGGGCGAGAATATGGTTACAGCTCGATCGTAGCGTGAGGACATCTTGTTAAATAATATAATAGCTGTGTGCTGCTTCTAAGTTTTAGCGTTTGCCTTCTCGAATTTGACAGGCAATGATGATGCTTTTTTGAGGAAATGCCTCAGTGTGACCGCAGCACGGGCACTATACAAATACCAAAATAATATCGTTTCGTGATAAAAGACATGGGGTGACTATCGTTTGGTAACAATTAAATAGTTTTCATTTCAATATTGTTATCCTACTAAACTAAGTTTTATTATATTATTACTGTTCTCTTATATGCCAAATATAGCTTAATAGTGATTTAATAATTGTAGCCAACATATATCGCATTGAATGCACAAAATGCACTCGCTCTCCCGGCCCTAGCAATCGGTGTTCATCGATAGTTTGCTGCAGCCCTCGTCGTCACTGTAATTACAATGTGATGTGCATTTGTTTTTGTCAATCAGAATCGCCCGATTAAACAGTTAGACTATATGTTTTTATACAATGCTATCGCGGTGATATCGTCTCGTAAAGGTTTTACCCACCGTGTTATTTTGTTTCAGTGCGTTTTGTTGTTCGTTTCGTAAATAAGTGGATTTAATTTTGACCAAGAAGACGGGAGGCCAGACAGCTGATCACAGACTTTGGCTCACACCTGCTACAAAAAGATAATAATTATTCAAAAACCTGGCATTCGGGGCGAATTTAGCAGCTGCCAGCGTATTTATATAACAACAATTTGATTGATTATGGCGCTGCCCAGAAAACTGATATCGAAGATCTGTAAGTAAACCGAATAATCGAAAGTACCGTTGTATATTCCCACACACGCACGTACAAATAAGACTGCGTGTGCATGTGTGTGCGTGTTGGAAACTATCATAAATTCTAGTGTTGCATGCAACTTTTGCAACTTTTAAAACATTACCTATATAAACAACGGAAATATCCAATCGGAAAATCCTCATATGCACATAAATATGTATGTAAATGTATAAATAAAGTGCAGCTGCAGACGAATGGTTCGTTTTAAAGTAATATAATATCTCGCTTTACAACGCAGTATCAATATTAATTAAAGGCTTTTTACGTCTTCTCCATACTTTAAAATAATATTTATACTTTTTATAACTCTTCAAAATGAACATAAAAACTTAAAAACAAAACTTAACATATTCAATATTAAGAACTGTAATAGCTCAGAAACGTTTTAATCTGAGAAGTTTTCAATTTCTTCGAAATGCGTACGTTAACGTATGTAAGTAGATACATATGCACATACATATCTTATCAATTTCGTTTTTTTTCAAATTACTAGTAATATGTGTCATTCATAAATGTGGATAACGTACAAGCTATTTAGAATATGTAGTTTTCTATACAAATGTTGCAAAAATAATCATCTTGAAATTATATTTATATTACAATAAGATTACATTTATAATTTAAACAACGTAAGTTTCCCTTTCGATTTTGAAATATGTTGTAGTGTCATATCATGAAAACTTGGAAAAAAAGGACTAACCAATTCTCATTCCTTGCAGACGATATAAAGGCACACGATAGCAGGGTCACGAGCCTTGATCTTGGCGAAACTGGACGAGTGCTGGTCACTGGAGGAGAGGATCGCAATGTGAACCTTTGGGCAATTGGCCAGAATGAGTGTTTTATGGTGAGTTTAACCTGCTAATACCTGACTATTTCCTACGTATTAATCCTTTCTTTTCCAGTCTCTGACGGGCCACAATCGCTCCATCGATTGCGTGCGTTTTGCTTATAAGGATAACTTTGTCTACTCCGCCGACGACATCGGTATAATCCGAAGATGGGATCTGAATTCACAGAAAATCTACTCCACGCTAAATGGCCACATGAAGAGTGTTCGCACTCTGGACTTTAACCCATCTGGAGAATATGTGGTGTCCGGAAGCAATGATACCACCGTCAGGTGAGCCAAGACTCGATATAAATAATGAGAGTCGCCCATGAGTCAAATTCTAGTTTCCTTATTAACTGCAGACTGAAAGTGTATCTCTCGTAGATTGAAAAGGGATGGCGATATTCTCTTTCCCTCTTCAAGCTGTGCTTAATCCTATAAAGAGAAACGTAATATCTTAGGGTGGTTGCCGTATATATTTATATATATCGAAATAATGCACAGATCTATATATGACATATATACATATGTGAAATTACTCACTACATTGCACAGAAACGGACAGACCGACAAAGATAATATCACATAGTGATGTTTAGATTGAGTTTACTTTCTTTATGGAGTTTAGTTATCTTATCTCTTCAGATCTATTTTCTCTATGGTCTAAAACAACATCCTCTGTCAGTTACTTGATGTTTTATTGGGAGTTTTATAAAAGTGTAACAAAAAAATACTTCTACCACCACTGGTGCGTACACAATTGCATATGTATAGGCATATTTGTTATATGTATGTATGTACAAAGAAAAACGGACGCGAAACGAATTATAAAGTCAATGATGATCCTTCGCGTCTAAGGCAGACTGTGTCTCTAAGTGATCAGCTTACAGCTTGGCCTGTGAGCTCTTCAAGTCGACGTAGGCGCCGGAAATGACCTCCTTGCCAGTCTCCACGACCACGGTGCGGAAGTTGATGCGTGTGCCCTGCTTCCACATGTCCACGCGCAAGCTCTGTCCCGGAATCACGGGTCCGGAGAAACGGACTTTGACAGCCTTAAACAGAGCCGGGTTGTTGTCCGCAAACTGAGCGAGCACGGCGCGCACCGAGAAGCCCATTGTGCAGAGTCCGTGGAGGATAGGTGTTTTGAAGCCAGCCATCAGGGCCATCTGGGGATCGATATGCAGGGGGTTCCTGTCGCCGGACAGGCGGTACAGCGCCGCCTGGTCCTCGCTCGTGACATACTGGACGAATGCGTCTGGCTGGCGATTGGGAGCCGGCTGCAGCGGAACGACCCCGGCAATAGGCTCCTTCTTGCCACCGAATTTGCCAGCGCCGACAACGAAAGTGCTGCTCTGGTTGCGCACCAACAGGCGGCCACTTTCGTCAAAAGAGTCGCAATTGGTGACGACCACGGCGCCGGATCCCTTGTCCATAACATCGAAGACCTTGCCGCTGGTCAGCAAAGTGCCACTGGTGGGCAAATCGTCGACGATCTCGAGATACTGTTCGCCGTGCAGAATGTTGGTGAAGTCCACCTGGCTGTTGGGCAAAGCCTTGCTGACCAGCTTGTCGGTGGACATTTGCAGCATGAGACCGGGCAAAACGAAGAATGATGGAATGGCGGCGAAGTCGGTATCGTTTTCGTATAGGAAGCGCATGTCTTTGTCGTTCTTGATGGATGCCCCAATGCCCAGGGCATAGGTGATCAGCTCATTGCTATTGAACTCGAAGGTATCCTCCACGGCGTCACCACCGCCTTCCTTAAGCTTCTCAAGCACTTCGAGCAGGGTGCCGGAGGCTTCTCCGATGGCGCCCAAGTGCTTGGCCCTGGACATGTCGGTCACATTCGACCACACATCCTTGACGTACTCAATAGTCACGGGGTCATCCAGCGAAGGACGCAGCACAGCGCCCTGACCCCGAACAAAGTGAACCTTGGTGGCCCAGCCGGCGGCACTCTCGATATAGCTGCCTGTGGATCGGAGAAGGGAAGAAAGCTATTAATAGACCCTACAAAACCAAAAAGCCTACCCACAACAATTTTTCTGATAGCCGGGCTATGTTTAAACCCTATCAGTATGAATTTCCCTAATCAGGTAGATTAAGCTAACCATTTGGATTGGACTACTGAACATATTATAGATGCCTTAGCAGTGGTTGACCGAAAATTGCATAATTTTGTGGTTATTAAAGGGTTAAGCTGATACAAATTTACAAACGACAACGAATATATGTTATAAGTGAAGTGGTGCCATCAAGAACCCAATTCTGAGATAATGCATCTCTCGCATAGCGGCGGATCCCACTTACCATTATCCTCGCAGGACTCGTGGCACAAATAGGCCACCACGGGAGCAATCAGCTTGGGCTTCAGCTCGTTGAAGAGGATGTCGGGCAGGATCCCCTCAGTCATACGACTGGCTGCTGTGGGCACGATGACGTTGCAGAGTACGTTATTGCGGGCTCCCTCGATGGCCACCGTGTTTGCCAATCCGACGAGACCCATCTTGGCGGCAGAGTAGTTGGCCTGTCCGAAATTACCATAGATGCCCGAGTTGGAAGAGGTCATGATGATGCGGCCATAGTTTTGCTTCTTCATGTACGGGAATGCCGCCTGGGTGCATTTAAAGCTGCCCTTCAGATGGACATCGTTCACCAGATTCCAGTCCTGTTCGCTGGTCTTGATCAGACTCTTGTCGCGCAGAATGCCGGCATTGTTGACCAGTATATCAACGCGTCCGAAAGCATTGATGGCCGTCTCGATGACCTTTGCCCCATCGATCACCGAGTTGTAGTCGGCCACCGCCTCGCCGCCGGCCTTACGGATCTCCTCCACCACAATGTCGGCGGCGCGCTGCGAAGCTCCCTCGCCCGAGTGGGTGCCACCCAGGTCGTTGACCACCACCTTGGCGCCACGCTCCGCGAAGAGCAGTGCGTACTCCCGGCCCAAACCGGCGCCAGCTCCCGTCACCACCGCCACACGGCCATCATAACGAAGTTTTCCATTGGATGAGGACATGGTCTGTCTGTTGGGCAATCGCAATCGCAATTTCTGGTTTCGTTGCACAAATCCGGTCTCTGCGGCACCGCTCTCGACTGCAAAATACGAATGAAACGATGAAAGTAACCAGTTGGTTAATAATCGAAAATGGAAGGAGAGCACTTTTCAATCGGCTTAATCTCCAGCGATAATGCTATCTCCCCTCGCATACGTGAGTGTAACTATGGGCTCTTCGGCTGAAGAACGTTACCCTGGTGATATGGTCCAAGTCCAGGGGTTCATGGTTCAAAGCCAAGTGCTCTGGATAGCAGTATAGCACCGAAAGCCGAGATACAAGATACATTGCGGAGTGACGACGGCACAGATACTGTGTGAATGAAGGGCCCACAGATGATGGCATTAGCCACGGTACTTACAATTCTCGAAGATTAAACCGTGTGATATGGTGCGGCCGAATGCATAGATTAACGCAGTATCAGTGGTACAAAGTGCATTACTCTTTGCTGGCCAGATAATTTTGCAATCGCTTAATAGTCTCACCCACCAATAATGCACTAAAATATACTTCCAATATGTGTACGTTTATGAGCATTGTAAATTAGTACTAAAAAATACGGGAATGCAGTGCATCATAGACGCCAACCTTGGTTCGGAACTTCTTAATCGTCTCACCCACCAATAATGCACTAAAATATACTTCCAATATGAGCACTGTAAAGTAGTACTAAAAAATACTGGAATGCAGTGCATCGCAGACGCCAACCACGGTTCAGAACTTCGCTAGGTTGTAGCAGTGCCTCCAACCAGTTCTCTGAATTTCGAAGTTTCATTTAAATTTCAGCGTTTACAATTCAATTTGGCTCATTATATACAACAGCTCATTAAGATATTAATTATTGGATTACATATTGGGTGAAAAAATGATTGCATCCTTAAATTGCAGCTTCATCAATTGTAAGTGTTTTTTGCTTCCTTATTAAATTATCGATGGCTTGCAACTAACTTTCGCAGACTTTGGGACGTGCAGAACGAAAACAACTGCATTAAGGTGTGTCGGGGTCATATGTCCCACGTGAATTCCGTTAAGTTCTCCCCGGATGGACTTTGGATCGCTTCTGCTGGCCTAGAGGGTTCCATACTCATCTGGGACATACGGAAGAGCAAACAGATAATGGAGTTCATAGCTGATCCGCCGGTTACGGCCATCACATGCGTACAATTCCATCCGTTCGAGTTCCTGCTGGCCGCCGGTCGCGTCGATGGCACCGTGTCCATTTACGATCTGGAACACCAGCAGCTCGTCTCGCAGACCACGCACTTCTATGGCCAGGCCATCAGGTGTATAACCTTCAGGTGAGCCCCACAAATTAAAATGCGCTATTGTGAATTAATTTAGAAAACCAATTGTGCATATTCTTGTAATTATGCCAAACAGTGCATAAATTCTTACAATCTGTATTTTCTATTTTATTTATTTATTTCAGTGACAATGGCGAGTGCCTTTTTGTCGGCAGTTCTTCGGGTATTTCGGTAATTGGATGGGAACCAGATCGTGAGTTAGACCACATAAAAAGCACCTGGTCCTCCTTGACCGATATGAAAGTTGTTAACAATAAGTTGGTAAGTGAAACCCCTAACTCTTTCAGCAATTTACCAAAAACCCTTCGTTCTCCTGATTTTTTGACCAAAAATAATGACCAAATGATAGGGATGTTTAGTATGGATAATTAGCTGACCAAAATAGTCATTCTTGTAGCTTTGTGATCATTTTTAGCCAAGTTGTACAGAAAAAACTATCTACAAATATTGAATTTTTGACAATAATCGTTTCCCTGATTTTTTGTAAAAAAAAAACAGTAGTTTAGTAAGAACATTCGAAATAATGGTCCAAATGTGGAATGTTATACCTCGTTGAGCTTGTTATTTAAATTCCAATCAATTTGGATTCAAATTTGGAAATCGTATTTTTTTAAATTTTTGTTGCAAATTTTGATGATACAAAAAATTGAATTTTTGACAAAAAGCGATTCCCTGATTATTTGTAAAAAAAATAATCAGTATTTTGGTCAGAACACTCGAAATAATGGTCCAAATGTGGAATATCATACCTCGTTGAGCTCGTAAATAAATGTCCAATAGATTTGGATTTAAATTCAGAAATTTTAAATTTTTCATTTTTTGCAAATTTTGATGATGCGAAAATTTGCCCAAAAATTAATTTTACAAAGTCCATCAAAAAGTTATATGGATAATAATATAAGTTATATGGTTAGTATTATAATAAGGAGTAAAAGCCAATTTTTAGACAAGGTTTACAGAGAAAACGCATCGTAATAATTGTAGTCTTGCCAAAATTGGATCCTCCAATAATCCAGTCACATCCATTGCCCTTCCTTTTGCAGATCTGTGGCTGCCATGAGGTCGACACCGTTTCAATCAACACCATCAGCCTGGACCGTGTGATACCGTTCTATCAGCCGCCAAACTCTCTACCCAACTTCAAGCACAACTCGACGAACCGAAAGAGTTTCACACGTGGCAACCAGAAGTTCAGGCTGTCAGTGGGTGGCGCCAAGCCGGCCCAGGTGCAGGAGGAGCACGAGGACGACAAGAGTGGACTGTCCTCGCCCAACTATAGTCTGGAGGTTGTGAACGAGGCGGTGCTGGAGTCGGCGGAAACGTCTCCGATGTCCTCGCTGCCACCTGTCCACTTGGCCTCGATGGCAGGATCCTCGTCGGACCTGGCGCCGCATCATGTCGTGTACAGCGGAGCAATCGAATCTTCCCTGAGGCAGGGTAAGTACTCCAGAGTGCCCGATAATATGGCCAGCTATGGTGGTAGTTACGGCGCCATCGATACCCGCCTGATGTCCTTGAACGAACCCAGTTCACTGCACAAGCCGGACATTTACAACATATATTCGCTGGACAAGAACGAGGAGGCGGATGTGCAGCAGTTGGAGTTTAATCTGAACGATAGCAATCCGCCTATACTCAACAACTATGATAACTACGAAATGGCCGAGGACTTTCCGGTCAATCAGAACCTGAACTACATTACCAATAATTATAAGCCAGTGCCCGCCACCTCCACGATCAACGCCTCGTCCAAGTCGATCAAGAAGACCACTACCACCACCCTGCACAAGAGGACGACGAGCAACATGGGCAGCGCGAAGCAGACGTCCACGGGCATCTTTGGTGGCAGCAAGCTAAGCCAGGTCTCCTCGGTAAGCTCCATGGAACTGCACAAGCTGGACGACAACATGCTATTGAAAAAGTCCTCCTCCACGAATGTCGTCAATAAGAACAAGCGGCCAATGGGCTCGGCCCAGAGCCAGTTTAGCAAGGAGAACAATCATCAGAAAAATATCAACGTGGAAATCATCACAAAGCCACCGATGCGATCCCGCACCACCCTGGATATGCGTACGTCGCACCAGGCTAAAACTCAGGAGAAACAAAATCACGTGGGTGTTTAAAACCTTCGGTTTGTGAACTTCATTCTTCAACTTCATATTACTCCAACAGCAGCCAATGAACAATCGCATCATAATGGATGATCACGACTTCGATATGCTCTCGAGATCACATGAGGCTGTGCTGCAAGAGCTGAGCAATCGCCAGTCTAGCCTGGATTTGCTGCGGCACGCAACAAGGTAAGTATTGACTAAACGTTAGCTTCAAAGGATGGTATCAATCGATATATGCGTGTATACGTTTCTACTCATGCAGGTCTCACGATGTGCTGGGCGCATTGAGGCAGGCAAAGAGTTGTGGCAAATCCATTTTCATAGATCTGCTCGGAGCCATACTGGAGAAGCCGTAAGTAATATATTTGAAATAATAAAGCGATCGCATCAGGGGTTGAATCCTATTACAGGTCCTCGTGGAACTTGGACTTCTGCATGTTTGTGCTGCCAGAGATTTACGAACTCTTGCAAAGCCAACACAAGTTGTAAGTATAGATACTAATAAACGACAAGGCAGCCAAAGTAATCCCAGTCTGAATCTTAGCCACTTTACGAGAGCCTGTGATACCCTGCGTATTATACTGTCGAACTTCTTGCCAACCATTCAGGAGAACCTCGATTCCTGGGCTGCCAATGGCCTGGGCGTCGATGTGACCCGCGAGGACCGGCAGAGGAAGTGCGCCGAGTGCCAGCGCTGGTTGCTGCAAATCAAGAACCTGCCCGAGAGCATCCACTTTGGGTCCACGCTGTCACAATTGCAAAACATAATTATTTTCTAAGGGCCACGCATATCCAGCTGTAAATGCTCCTCGGCGTTCAAATCAGCTCTTGAACGGTACAAAGATCGTCAACAAAAGAAAACCACCAGCTTCCCAAAACCTGATTACCAAATCCAGTGTCGTGGGGAGTGGCCTCATTTGTCGCTCTAAGCTGCCAAACTAAGGAATTTTAAACAATCGTTTCCGGAACAGCAGCTCGAACACGAGCTCTTCCGAACGCTGTTTATGCAACATTAACATTAACCCTAGGGCGGCCTGCTTTTCATCATCATGTTGCGATGGAGTCAACTTGAAAACGGCGAAGTTACGTATAATTGCCTTCGTCACAAGCTCATTTCAGCCGACCATGATGATTAGAAAATGGGCCTTACTTATTTAATGATTTGTACTATTAATTTGTTATGAAAACTAATTTATATAATATTATAATTATTTACCTACACCTAAGTCTTAAAAATTGAAAAATATACATATAAAACAAAATATACGTGGATTCTATTAACAATTTGTGATAAAGTATTCTTCAACGTAAGTACATTTTTCAGAGTTTACAACTAATCTAAAAGAGTTCATGGCAATCTAAAGCACATAAGTGTATATATGTGTATGGTAAAGTTATGTTGGTGAATGAAAGAAATAAACAAAGCTAGATTGTTAAGAGCTAGCTGATTTATCTGTTTGACGAATTGCAACTAAACTTGTGTCTTTACATGTATTTAGCACACAGACTAGTGTAATAATGGGTAAAGGGGGGTGTATAGGGGGGTTGTTTATATTATTATGCTTATTTTTGTGCAAGCGGTGAAATCGGGGAATGTACCATTGCGGTTCACTGCTCCAATAGAATGACCAACAAAGCAGCCAGAACAAACGGCTTTGAAGTTCAACTTACCATGTCGCCGAATCATTGTAGCGTTTAATGCCCAACCTTTCAATAGAGTTTTGCAGCGATTAGTGGAGCACTTCGACCTGGCACTCCGAGCGCATCGGCTGTACTCCTGCACGATGTCCGAGAATAGAGTCATCCAGAATTGGATGCGCTGTCTGATGCCACTGCTGCTGGCCAACTGTATTGCGGCGAATCCCAGTTTCGAGGACCTTGGCCGCAGTCCAGATTTGGAGACGAAGGACAGCAGCATGGTGGATACTATGGGCATGGGCATGGGCATGCTGGACTCCACGCAACCAAAGCAGATGAATTACCAGAAGCCGCCCTTGGGATACAAGGACTACGATTACTATGTGGGACCTCGACGAATGGCGGATCCCTATGCGGCCGATAATGACCTAAGTGCCTCCTCAGCCATTAAGATTCATGGCGAGGGGAATTTGGCCTCGCTGAACAGGCCAGTCAATGGAATCGCCCATAAGCCACTGCCCTGGTACGGCGATTACACTGGCAAACTGCTGGCCAGTGCTCCCCCGATGTACCCATCCAGGTCCTACGATCCCTATATCCGCCGCTACGACAGGTTAGTGTGTCTGTTCCAGCAATTCAATTCTATCGCAAGGAGATAGTTCATCTTTAATCGACAGCTTTTCTCCTGAAGTAGTTCTGCTAGAATTTGTAATTATCTATTTGATTGATTCCCTATTATCAAACTGTTTTGTTTTACAGATATGATGAGCAATACCATAGGAATTATCCGCAGTACTTTGAGGACATGTACATGCACCGCCAGCGCTTCGATCCGTATGATAGCTATAGTCCCCGGATACCGCAGTACCCGGAACCTTACGTTATGTATCCCGACCGATACCCGGATGCACCGCCATTGAGGGACTATCCGAAACTGCGCCGCGGATACATCGGTGAACCCATGGCGCCCATTGATTCCTATAGCAGCAGCAAGTTCGTTGCCTCGAAGCAGTCCGATCTGAATTTTCCGGTTCGTAACGAACGAATCGTATACTACGCCCACCTGCCGGAGATTGTACGAACACCATATGAAAGCGGATCTCCAGAGGATCGGAACTCAGCTCCTTACAAGCTGAACAAGAAGAAAATCAAAAACATTCAGCGCCCTCTAGCGAACAATTCTACCACCTATAAAATGACGTTGTAGGAGGGCATTTAGCATCTAAGAACTTTTTTTTTATTCATTATTCGAATGCATTTGTATTTGTCACCCATGGAAATTAGCACCAAGTTCAGTGTTACACCACATAAATTAAAGCAAGAAAGATAAATATAGGCAAGTTCCTCGACTATCAGATACCCATTACTCATTTAATGGTAGTGCGGGGTCGGGATTTCAACATTTTATTGGGTATTGGCAAAACATGTATAACAAAAATGTTTCAAAAGTGTGGGCGTGACAGGTCTGTTTGTCTGCTTGGTCAGTTTGTGGGCGCTAGAAAAGGTGTCTGAAAATCAGGAAACAAAATTGCGCTTCATCTATGTCTCTGAAATCTTTATCCTTCATCGTAACCTTCTAGCCTTCATAGTTCCTGAGGCGTTCGTACGTACAGACGGACAAGGTCAGATGTACTCGTCAGTTAATCCTGATTAAGAATATAGATACTTTACTGGGTCTACCTGTTTCATACTTTCATACTCAATGAATCAGTTTATGCTTTTATTCAACTAGTAAGATGTATAAATACACTTTATAAGGAAGAGTTATATTTTCTGCTAGCTTTATAATTAGTATGATAACAAACACATTATTTTTTTTTAGTTTTGTAAAAAGCAAAAAGCATACCGATGATAGTCAACCAATTAAATGGATTTTAAGTTTAGTTTATTCATGTGTTAAACTGGTTCTGAATAACTCTATTTGGCCTGTGGCTGCGATCCCGTGCCTAAATGCAAATGTTTTCATTTGGAGTACGCATCGACGCACTTTGGGGATAGGTTTTATAGGTTTTTAAAAGGCATATATGCATATGATATATATTCTGTTTACGTGTTTTCAAAATTTGTTGAAAGTCACATCCAAAAAATATACGCTGCATAATTAAAACAATTTAGGGTACTTATAGAACATTAAAATTACAGCATTTTTATCGAAAAGTCCAAATCGATTTTGAATAGGCAAATATTTTTTAATTGATGCCTTTTAAGTGGAACGGTTGAACATATAATGGAGTCAAAATATCTTATAACTAATAGCAAGCTCTGTTTTTCCACAATCGTGTTGGTGCCCTTTGCCGATTTGGTCATATCTTACTTAAAAAAGATACAAGGGAGTGAGCCAAAAATCGTATTTAGAAAAGATTAGAAGGCTCTTGTGCTGTGTAGAAATGCATTTATCTAATTATAATTGAACTATTTGTTTGTGTTGTTTTTATTTTTAAGTGCTGTTCCAGTTAATTAAATACATACACCAACAGGATATTATGGCAATCAAGCTTTTCTTATGTTTACTGCATACCACTTGACAGAGGTAAGTTTGTATTACTTAAAAAGCCATAATTCAAAAGGTTCCCTTAGGTTTATTCACTAGTGGAATTTACAAACGTACAGTGCGAGCCTCTGGATAAGGACTTTTGCATATTTGAAAAGTGTCTCCTGAAATCTGTAAACCGATCTTACAAATATGTTTCCGTTAGTGTTAAACTGCTACAGCTACCCGTAACCAAAGTTAAGGTATATTTAATTTATTATTTATACTATTCTTTAATTCAGGTGCACTTTAGCCTCCAAAAACGTTTGAATGGCTATAAGCCATTCCTCTACAATATGACTTTAGACGCATGCAGATTCCTTAAATCGCCTAATTCAAATCAGGTTGCTCTTTTTTTTTACAATTGTTTCAAAGAGCATTCCAACATGAACCACACTTGTCAAAATGACCGCTACATTTCTATCCTCGACTATCAGATACCCTTTACTTAGTTAGTGGGAGTGCGAACGAGATATTTCATCATTTTTCTGCAATATCGATAGAAATTGGGAAAAAATTTCAAAAGAGTGTGCGTGGCAGTTTTGGGCGTTCTCTCCTGTTTTTAAATAATATATTCCTTTAATGTTTAATCAGAAACACAAAGGATTAAACAAGAACTTAGTCCAAAAATGTATCCCCTTAAGCTGAAAGAAATCTTAAAGTTATTTCTCTTCCATTCACAACTTCACAGGTTTTGTTTTTTTTTGACCAAGTTTCATTTACGGATATGGATTTATTGAAGACCCGCAAAATTACGTTCATCGGTTCGAGATCCCCAGAGTCTCGTTAATTACGCAACGCCATTACTTTGACTTTTGTTTCGGACTGGGGGGGATATTAAAGTTTGCGATTTGTGTAATTTAACTTTTTCGCTGTCTCTGCAAGTAATTATTTACGAACATGCATATATCTATGGCAAATTTGCTTGGTCGACGAGTATACCTACGTATGTATTATATGGAAGGTCAAAAAGGCCATTCATCCTGGAGCTTTATAGTATGTGTGTTCTCGTTTCGTATTGTTCTCGTTTTCCTTGTCGTTTTGACACAAGAGGAGCAAAAGAGCTATTACTTCTGTAATGCATGAACACGTACGTCTAATTAATGTCCTTTTTTTGGGGCTAAATTTGTCGGAAGGAATCGGCGGATGTAGTTGCCAATGGTGAATGGCATGCGTAGGATTTGTCAAGAGGCAAGTGGCAAAAACTTAACTATCCCTTATATTTCATATATTCATGTCGCAAATAAGAATTAACAATTATTAGAATAAGCAATACAAGCTACAAAAACACTTCATCAATGAAATTAAAGAAATGTACGTGTACTTATCAAGTATTTCCCAGTATTTCCCAGTATTTCTGAAAGCCCAGAATAAATAAATGATATCACATGCAAATATGGAATGAAAACCTAAAGCTATCAAACCCTCACCAATTTGTGTTGCTTGTGCAGGGTATTTCCATGCCTACTACATGACTAAAGACTAAAGCGGACGTCTGTTCTGCGTTTGTCCATTTTACGAGCTGTGCTTCGCTGTCCGTTTTCCTGCGGCATTTCCGTGTTATTACTCACAACTTGACACGGACATTTTCACAGGTCACAGCCACGCACACATGAACTCGTGCACACACCCATGAATTTGGGCGCGCAGGACAATTGCCGTCCTTGTGGGACATTTTGCATGACGATGCGAAGGACTTGCGCTGGAATTGGAAATGGAAATGGAAGTGAGAGTGGGAGTGAAGGTGGCAGGGGTGGCCACCTAATGAGCGCACACCACCCATCGAATGAAATGTAACAGGCGAGGATGGATTCCCACAGCACTGGCCAACAAAATAGATCTCACTGCAGCACCATAAATGGGCTGCAAAGTTGCGATATTTATAATTTCATAGTGCTCCTTTAACATATGTAATATGTATGACAATCGCATAATTTATTAATTAATTAATTCATATTTTTACATTACTATAAAAATGACTCTCTTCTTGACTGTCCCTTAGAACGCAATGTTGGCCAAAAGCCCTAGAATTTTCTAAACACCTAGCTTCTTGGCCGCTGCTGTGCGCAGCCACATACATATATCCAAAGAACAAGGCAATTCGGCTGCTTTGTGGATCTCGGGTTTGGCAAGAAAAACAATAACAATGATGCACGCGATACTTAACAAACTTTTGCGCCGGGCGGCTCCATAATTAGAATCATTGAAATAGCCATTCAACGTTCATTTGCCCTGACAGGGAAGTCGGCCTTTTTTGGTCAGGAGCTGGATGCTTTAGTTCAGGATGTTCCTTTACCTTTGGGGGAACAATGTCTGGCTGGCTGGCTGGCTGGCTGGCTGGCTGGCTGGCTGGAGGACCTCGATGGCCAAATGGCACGACATATGCCCCATGATTTTTGGGGGCGTATTTGGAGGTGTTGTGGCAAATGAGAAAACAATGCCCGAATAACGACTCTCCGATGTGCATTAAAAGATTTATTTCCCTCCGAATAAATGAAGTTTTTCTTTATGGCCCCGGTCTCGGCAGTATTTCCACATGGCTGCCACTGCCACTGCCACAGCCACTTCCGCCATCAGGATGCTACTGATTTTGGACCGCCATGGAGCAGCATCTTGACCACCTCATGGAGTAGGCGTACTTTGATGGCACATAAAGTACGAATGGAGCCATCCATTCACCACTCCTTGCGGAGCATTCACGCTGTATTCCCGCCGAATAGTTAAATTCGCTCTAGTTACTTATTGCGTGGGCCGTACACAGGGTATAGAGAGTAATGCCTTCTCTGCCGCATCCACATGTCAACAAATCACCGAAAATGTATTTGTCTACCCCGGGTAGACTTGCACGTAATTAGGCAGCCAAGGTACAAACGACATACTCGTAAAGAAACCTATAAAAATTCCAGCTCCCAGTTAGAGTGTCAACGGCGGAGTGGCCAAGTTGAATGCCCTTAATTGATGGAGTGGCGCCCAATGGGATGGGGATGCGCTCCAGGAAGCTAATCATCGCTGGAGTAACTCCCAGCTCCATGTTTAAGAAGTAACTTTAAAGAACTCCTAGACTCTTAGAGTCTTAGACTATCGATCAGGAGAAGGATTCGCCTTCGTTTGCGAAGGTTCGTTAGATACCACCCAAGTATCAATAATGACCATTATCAGAGTTATAAGAAACACAACTGAGAAGTTAAAGAAGTGTTAAAACGCTGGTTTGAACATTTTTTAGAACTCGAATGTCTGGCAATTGATAAGATACCCTGGAAGTACCAAAAACCTTCTGCCTGATGAAATCAAGTTCAGATGGACTGAGTTAAAATAAAAGTGAAATTAAATATGCATTATTTATAGGGAAAAGCAGAGTGGAATCGTATTATAACACCTATGATTGACCTTCTGCATTCCGGGCAGCTCATTAATAATACTGCTCATTTGATAAATACAATTCGGCGGGATAAACAGTTTGTTTGGCCCCTGCCTTTGTATCCTCGTATCTCTTGGATACTCGTGCAGCCAGCATGAATAACTGCTCACTTATTCTTGTTTGTAATTACCAGTTGGCCAGTCTGTCCCAAAGCGGTGTCCCATCTGGCTGGGCAGCATGGGTGGGTGCAAATATGGCAGATATGTGTATCCTTCGTCCTTTGGGCGCCGTGTGGGTGTGCGGCTGGTTGGGCATTGGCGAGGGTGGGGCGTGGGTTGGGTGTATAATTGTGGAAGGAGTGGTGCGTGCGGTGGGCGGTGGGCGGTGGGCGGTGGGCAAATGCAAAACCTATAAATCTTTATCCAGTCCGCATTATTGATTGGCACTGTGACCAGGACGCAGGACGCAGGACGCAGGACGCAGGACACGCAAATGGACATATGCTGGGCAATATTACGAATATTCATGCACGGGGAACGGTCGGTCAGTAATGTCAAATTTGTGGGGCGTGGAACTCTGGAACTCCACCCTACTGATACGATGGCTGTGGAGAGATTACCACCACCGGAAGGCAAGCGAAACTTGTTCGACGTCCCAATAATAGGATAAATAAATAATTCAAATAAATAACGCCGAAATAAAATCAAATGCAATGACGAGTTATGATGCCTTGTACCATCTACGAGTATGTTGTATGTTGTATGTTGTATGTTGTAGGTTGTAGGTTGTATACAGTATCTCCTTGTTTGGCTATGTGTCCCGAATGATTGGGGAGCTCGTAAATCACCGACAAGGGGCAGATCGCATCCCTTGGTCCTTGATTAGAGGCAGAGAGCATCGGGGCAGGGTGTGGGCAGGCATGGACGTTGGGATGCCCCTGGCCACTCGAGTGTCAAGTGCCATGGGCATTCCGAGTAAGGAGAAGCAAGTATGCAAGGTTGTATCTGCTGGCTTGTTGTCATAAATATTCCGTCGTCTGTGCTGTGCGAAAAAATTTATCATTTGAGTCAGAGTTTGTTAATTATTTATGTCGACCATGCCTCCTCATATTTTCGCTCTGTTGCGATCTGATTTATGTGTGGCCCCTGGAAAAACTATGGCTAGTTTTGCCTGGGGACTTGCATGACATGTGACATTAGATGACAAGTGCTGCATAGCAAAGCAGCGGCATTAATTTAGATAAACAAACTGATTTATTGTCCTGCCATTTCTCTCGTCCAAATCCAAATCCATATCCATACCCATTCCCGCTTCGCCAGAATGGCGAGTCGTTAGTCAGATTCGATTCGGTTTCTCGGTTTCTCGGTTTTTCGGGGTTCGATCTCGTCGGTGAGTGGAGTGGAGTGCAATAAAGTCGAATTTAATTGCCCGTTTGAAATGAGCAAACTTAATGGACAATGACTCATTAACACTGACACGTCAAACAATAATGGCGTGTCTGGGATGTTTGGCCGAAAACGGAGGGAAGGCAGCAAGCGGCCAGGCGGAAATTGAAATAACGTTCTTCCTGCGCAAATGCTACGCACTATACTATGCTACACTATACTATATATACATACATATATGAAACACGTTCAGGTCCATGACAAAAGCCCGCCTTCTCCACATTGGCACATCAAAAGGACTCGCACATCGCACATCGCACAAAAAAAAAGCAATTAAGCGTTGAAAGCAATCTTAAGCGCCGCTGACGGTGACAGTAAAGACAAAAGGGAGGGTGTGCCCGAGCCCGAGCCACTGCCTCCATGTCCTCCAATTCCTCCAATTCCTCCATGTCCCCCATGTCCTCCATGTCCTCTATGTCGTCCTCATGTGAACTCCGATGTCTGCCGCGTGGTGCGAGTGAGTGGAAGCCCTTAAGGATGTGACATGAAATGCTTATCAGCAGGCACAGGCATAGCTCACTTGCACTGCGAACAAATTCGACTAGCTTTCTGAACAGCTATCCCAGTACGTTGCTTTCCATTCAGCTGTGGAAGATCACTCTGAGCGCTATTCCACGTAGTGACGAAGAGCACCGCGAGAGAGTGTCAGATATGAGTTTTTGTCTAATATAATATATAGGATCATTCGATCAATTGGTGATCGAGAGGCAAATAATAACTAAGTAAGCAAACTTTCGTCACAAATTTGATATCAAACTTTTTGATTTTCTTCGCAGCGTATCTCTTTCAGTGCGGGTCTGCTCTGCTATAGAAATGCCATTGATATGATATAAATTGCACAGCCCAGAAAGCCATACTTTTTTTTTCTAAGTGTAAGCACCCAGTTTTTCGCGTAGGAAACGAAACTCGCCCCACACGCACACCCAAGACAGTACGCCTAGGAAATTAGTTTTCCCACAGATAAAACTCTGTGTGTGTCAATTAAGCAGGCAATGGACAATGGACAAGGGCCAACCCATCCGAATCGAATGAGTTCGATCAAAATGTAGCTGGCGTAGAGCTCTTTAAATGTTCCCCCCCCCCCCCCCCCCCCCCCACCCCCCAACAGAAATCCCAAAAATCAGCTCACTCCTTCGTTTCTGTGAGCTCTACATATGTATTTGCCCCGTTTGTTTGTCCACAAAATTATTCGGCAGCCATCGATTGGCGGCGACTAATGAATAATGCCTGATTTTGCCTTCATTGCCTGAGGGAATCTGCCGCTGTCCATACAAATGAGGACTGCCAAGTGGCATGTGGCTTGTGGCAAGTGGCAAAAGGGAAAACGGCAAATGGCAAAGTGGTATGTGCCAGAATTGGCCAAGACAAGTGGCTTGGATTTTGCCATTCCGCTGACCTTTTTGCGCATTTCATCGCCGATATCTGCACTTAAACATACGGCCCACGTTTAATTGTAGTGCCATAAAAACCAACGAGCAATTATCAGTTTCATACCAACTAAATGAACCGTTGCGATTTATGTTTGTGCCGAATACGGTTTAGCCATCTAGAACTCTGAAAGGATAACCCAGGAGGTACTTCTCAAAGGGAAACGCGTGGAATCAAATTATAAAATCTGGATTAATCTGGCAATGTCCGTACATTTGTCCGTATGTCCGTACGACGAGATCTGCAAAGCAGTAAATAATGTCAAATATTAGTACACTCATTACACGGGTGTTTTAAAACTACTTAAACCGTAAACCGTAAAATCACTAAGATATTAAGGGAGCACATTTAATTACAGGTGATGCGGCTAATGTTTTTCTCGCTTACTGATCGAAAAAAAAAAAAAAAAAAACAGCGGAAATCTGTGTAGAAAAGCGCCAAAAACAGAAGATATATTTCACAGCACATGCCCTGGTCACATCTGTCCCAAAATGAGGCCAAAATTACGTTACAAAATTAGAGGAACGGAGCCGGAAAATGGGAGCATGCGGGGTGAGTTGCATATTTCAAGGAGCCAGGCAATAATTTCCCGTTTTCGAAGTGAAAGTGTGGGGGATTTTGGGTGTGGTTAGCTGCCAGGCCCCCCCCGCAAAATATAGCTTTAAAAGGCCATGTCCCAAGCTGTTAGAGGAAGGTAATTGCTATAAAATTGCTTTGTAATTGCTTACTAGAAACAAATAGCCGTCACATTAATAAAAAACAACAAAAGCAGCAAAAAATGGGCTGCTGTTGTTGCTCGAAAGCAGGGCATAGTGACGTGGGTACCACGAGCCGGATCTATTTGGTACCGGGCGTTGAACCGCTTTATTTAATTAGACGCTCGCAAACCAATTAATCAATTTGCGCCCGAGCTGCTGCCCCCCCTGCTCGCCCACAGATCTCGTTCCATTTTAAAGGACTTTCAGGACCTTCAGGACCTTCAGGACCTTCGAGAACAAAAACACCACCCGCGCACTTGTTGTTGTCCCCGTGTATTGTCAATGTCAAATTATGTACACTTTTATGCCAAAATAAAGTGACGCTGGGCTGGCATTCTGCTGTTCTCGTTGAAGGCGACAAGCCGGCCAAAAATGTAATGAAGAGCAACTTGCTCGCAATCCTGTTGAGACCATTTATCACTCGACAATTTGTATTTGTACGCTCCCAAAAATGATATTTGGATATTTGCCGGGCCTCGTTTTCGTTTTCGTTTTCGTTCTCGTTCTCGTTCTCGGCTTCGATGTAAAGTGAAATTATTTACAGAGGACTGATTTCACCCTCGTTACAACAATTGTTAACCGCATTTTGCGTAATTCCCTGCAGCAAAAATATTTATTCAGGCCTTTCGCTTGGCCGGATGGCCGAGCCATCAAAAAGTAGCATTAAGAAATCCTGCCACTGATTTATTTTCCTCAAGCAGTCAGCCGCAGTTTTGGGGCAACCTTTTCGCAGGCCCCAAGGAATCCCAAGGAGTGACGAAATATCAAGTGTCTCAACTGTCACAAGTCCTTCCATCAGCAACGGCTACGGTATTTACCTATTTCTAATTACTTCAAGTGCTGGCAGGTGATATTAAAAAGTATACATAAATATATAATATCAAAAAAAACAATTAGGCTTCTTCAAATCGAATTAAATGTGAAAAATCTGGGCTTAAATTGCAGCTTTGCCTGCGAGCAATCATTTGCCTTGTTCAAAAAAGATGCCTATCATAGTATAATTTGTATTTTTTTTTAAGTTTTCATTTTTCAATTTGTTAGAGTTCGGATGCGTATTGAGTTATTAGATGAGTGTGAGGTTTAAGGTACCATAGTATTATTGTGCCTTAGTACCAAAGTGGTTGGTTATTTAAGCCAAATTTTCTACATGCCATTTCCAAGCGCCATTGGGGCAATAAAAATGTTTTCGAGCACTCACTTCATTTCAATTTCATGGAGTGATTGCATGGCATAAACAAAGCAGAAGATCTGCTCAAAATTCAGTGTCATGGGGCGACACCTTTAAAAAACGTACCAAAATTAATTCCAAAGGCCCATTACGACACTCCCAGTGCCCCAGAAAGTTGGCTTCTGGGTCTCATCCTCATCCTCATCCTCAGCTTTAGTCTGTCTCAGTCTCATCCGGATTTCACATCTCCCCCAGGAGAAGCGACGCCGTACAGTCCCAGCCATAAGTATACACCTTAATGCGTAACTGGCCATTTGTGTGCAATAATGCCGTGTAGGTACAACACGAAATATGGAAATAAAATATGCAGCACAAGTGTAAATGAAATGCCAAAGGTGATAGGTGAATGGTGGGTGGTGGGCGGCGGGCGACGGGCGGTGGATGGTGGGGCTCTGCAGCCCTTAAACGAAATTTGCATATTACAAATTTAGCACATGCACTTACTTCGCCAAGTCGAGGGGGCAATAAACGCGTGTAGTCGATGCTAATGTGCCCATTACAATGCCATCGCCCGGAATTCATGATCTGATGCAAATCCAGCGAAACCACATGCCGCACACATCCGGCCGATAAAATTCACAACTTTGGTGACAAGCGGCACCTCGTCCTTCCACTTCCACTTCCAATTCCACTTCTCCAACTCCATCTCCATCTCCATTTCCATCTCCATTTCCATCTCGTTTTTTCTCTTTTGACGGAACGGAAAGCGGAAACGGAAACGGATGGCGCTGGCGTTTAATCGCAGCCAGTGCCATTGGCAACGGCTGCCCCAATGAAGAAGGTGTCATAAAAATCCTATTATGCGCATTACAATATCAAACGAACGGAATCCCAGAGGAAATTCGTAATATGCGGGCCACGCAGGGACGCAATGTTGCCATTGTTGGCATTGTTGCTATTGTTGCTTTTGTTGCCATTGTTGCTTTGTTGCTGGCAGCCAACAGTAAGCGAAAGCAGACACACACATTGCTGCACTGAGAGAAATGGCTACGATGCACTCGCAAGTCTCGTAAGATACGCACCAATATAAAGATAGAGTGCAAGCTTAAAAGTATCTATTAAATACGAGTTTAAGAATCATTCGAAATATAAATGCGATCTTGTTTTGTAGGGTTTACAAATCAAACTGTTTGCCTGCTTTGTCAGTATGTATATTATTTATTTATTTATGTAGCCAGTATAAACAAATTGCCATGTTTGAAGTGTTTCCATTCGGCGACTTAACGCATTTCTTCTGGCAACGCACTTGCATCGCGCTTTTGACAGATCTGCCGCAATGAAATGTATCTGGCGGTGGAGTTTTAATAAATTTGCCAGCACAAATTTGCCAACCGCTGCCGAGAAGGTGTTGTCGATGCTGCTGGTTCCTGTGCCTCTGGCCCAAAAAAAAAAAACCGGAAGCCGAGGAGATGCAGGGCATCCGCGTGGCATCGGAAGAGCTCCACACCCAGAGCGACATAAATTATAACTAAATATGAACCGCCGATGGGACGGGGTCATGACCACAGGGCACAGCTTCACTTTCACTTTCACTTTCACCCTCGCAATTGCGATTGGCATTGGCATTGGCATTGGGTTAGGGTTAGGGTCAGGGTTACGACCCGCAAGCAAAGAAGCTAAGGAAGCTGGGGAAGCTGAGGAAGCTGGAGAAGCTGGGGAAGCTGAGGAAGTGGGTGCCCACCAGAATCGGGCGAGGGTGCGTACTGGATGTCCTGGCTGGAGGACTTGGGTGCCAGGAAATGTGGCAAAACATAAAAGTGAGCAGCATCGGGCGCATAATAAGCGAATTATAGAACGTTTAGAAGGGTCACACACAGCAGCTTGCTTCCTGGTTCCAGGAAGTAGCTACCCGTGGATCCCAGTAGATATGCCAGCATATTTTCCAGATATCCCCCTGGCGGAAAATGCCTTGGCCGATGCAAATTTACATTAATTTCGACAGGGACCGAGCGCTCAGCATTCAATAAATGAGTTCTGTTACGGCAATGAAGCGGTAAAAACGAACATTTTATAGCCCAACCCAATTTACAAATGACTTGTCCTCCCCGAAATGGCCAAATCGGCTTGCCAATTGGATTAGGGCCAAGGTGGTTGGCAGATAACATCAAAGATGCGCCTTTGATTAGCAATCGCCGGGGAGTTCAGCTTAAAAAACCATTTTCGCTTTTATAGTGTCGACGACTTGATAACGACAGGATATTTGCAATAGTAAAATAGAATAAAATAGAGATGCAGCTCACTAAAATACTTAACAAACTGGCATTTAAGATTTTGTAATAAAAATGGTACACTTAATTAATTAATTATATTATTTTTGTGGCACCTCTTATCTATAACATTGCTATAAAAAAAAACCACTGAAAACTGAGATGATTTCGGTAAAAAAAATAACAAATTTGGAAGTATGAATCAGTTTTGTGTACTGTTTCATTCTAGAAGAATACAAATGGTAAAGTCCCACATTTTAAAGAAAACTGGCTCGTTTATTTTTATTTGCCTGGCCAAATCCATAATCTATTTATCGCATTTTTGCGCGTGTGACTTGCATATAAAGCATTCTTAGCCAGTGATTCAGATGCAAGATTTATACAAACTGAAAATGGCATTTCGACGACCCACGATGCGAAGATATCGGGATTGGGATCCGGGGTATCCTGGGAATCCTGGGTATCCTGGGTATCCTGGTCGGTGGACAGGGGTAGATGTCGCAAACTGACCAACACCAATTTCCCAGGGGTGTCGTAATTTTCGAGATGTGAATGTGAAATAATTTTTGCGCCTCGAAACTGTCGAATGTGGGTAGATTTATAATTTGTTACCCTCTCGATAAATTTTCAATGAAATCAATATTCAACACTGAGCGGAAAATTTAAAAGTTCCAATAAAAGTTCAGTATTTTGGGTATATTTCAATTACATTAGGGTTGTATAATTAGGGCTACATTTTCTGTTAGCTTTATAATTAGTGTGAATACATTATGAACCAAAATAATCATTCAGCCCATGTTTTTAGTTTCGTAAAAAGCATGGCCAACTCTCATCGGATAGTCAACCAATTAAATGGATTTTCGGTTTAGTTTATTCATGTGGTAAACTGGTTCTGAATAACTCTATTTGCAAATGTTTTCATTTGGAGTACGCATCGACGCACTTTGGGGATAGGTTTTATAGGTTTTTAAAAGGCATATATGCATATGATATACATATATTCTGTTTACGTGTTTTCAAAATTTGTTGAAAGTCCCATCCAAAATATATACGCTGCATAATTAAAACAATTTAGGGTATTTATAGAACATTAAAATTACAGCATTTTTATTGAAAACCGATTTTGAATAAGCAAATCTTTTTTAATTGATGCCTATTAAGTGGAACGGTTGAACATATAATGGAGTCATAAATATAATAGCAAATATAATAGCAAGCTCTGTTTTTCCACAATCGTTTTGGTGCCCTTTGCCGATTTGGTCATATCTTACTTAAAAAAGATACAAGGGAGTGAGCCAAAAATCGTATTTAGAAAAGATTAGAAGGCTCTTGTGCTGTGTATAAGTGCATTTATCTAATTATAATTGAATTTGTTTGTGTTGTTTTTATTTTTAAGTGCTGTTCCAGTTAATTAAATACATACACCAACAGGATATTATGGCAATCAAGCTTTTCTTATGTTTACTGCATACCACTTGACAGAGGTAAGTTTGTATTACTGAAAAGCCATAATTCAAAAGGTTCCTTTAGGTTTATTCACTAGTGGAATTTACAAACGTACAGTGCGAGCCTCTGGATAAGGCCTTTTGCATATTTGAAAAATGTCTCCTGAAATCTGTAAGCCGATCTTACAAATATGTTTCCCTTAGTGTTAAACTGCTACAGCTACCCGTAACCAAAGTTAAGGTATATTTAATTTATTGTATCCCATTATATTTGCAGGGAGTCAAATAAGTTACTATTCTTTAATTCAGGTGCACTTTAGCCTCCAAAAACGTTTGAATGGCTATAAGCCATTCCTCTACAATATGACTTTAGACGCATGCAGATTCCTTAGATCGCCTAATTCAAATCAGGTTGCTCTTTTTTTTACAATTGTTTCAAAGATACGCGAAGTTTAGAAATAAATTCTTGATAACTTATTTATAACTTATTATAACTTATTTTCTTACATAACATTCATTTCAGCATGATATTGTGCTGGATAAGATGCCGTACCATAGTATAAATAATAAGTTTACCAAAATACTGCCCTTTCCGGCGGGGAATTATAAGTTTGAAATGCACTGGATAGCCTACGACATTAATCGAGCTATAACTAAATTCTATTGGTCACTTACTTGATAAGAAAAAGCTATAATCAATGACAATTAAAAGCCGAGTTTATTAGAAGGTATTTGGATCTATTTATGCACTGGTGGTGGATGATATGTAAAACAATCTTTCCAAAACTGCCACATTGCTAAGAAACGCAAAGATACTTACTTATTTTAACTTATTTCCCGTTTTCTTGCCCTCATCAATTTGCATCCCTTCGTTTTCATTTTTAACCTCCAGCGAATGAATCAAATGAAAATCAATTATCAACGAACGAGGCTCAACAAATTCCTCAGCAGACACGTGACCCAAAAATCACAATAAATCCGTTAAAACTTGAAGGAAATACTTTTGGACCTAAGGCTTTTCCGGACGCAACAAAATTTCAATATGCAGTATGCGGGGGGCGAAAAAAAAAAACAACAGGCGTGCCAGAATTTATTTGATGCCGTGGGTTAAGATACGTAAAGCGGAGCAATCTACATAGCAACCCTGGGTTTTCCGTTTGTCCGTATGTCCGTATGTCCGTATGTCCGTATATCCGCACAGCCCGGCTTGCCGGTTCTCCGCACTTCCGCATTTCCGTGTCCATCCTTAAAGGACGACAAAGGCGCCCGGACTGACACATTATTAACTTGTCATACAAAGATAAAAATGTATCAGCAAATGGGTGCGGAGCGGTGTTATTTCGCCGCACGAGATCAACATAAATGTCGGCGGCTTTATAGCGCCGTGTAACCCTCATCCCATCCCCATCAATGTACGGAACTCCTTCCACCGAACTGAGAAATAAAAAACACAACTGAAACTGGAAGAGCTGAAAAACTGAAAAACTGAAAAACTGAATCGCTAACGCTGCGATGTGAGGTATTTTTTGGCAGTGGTTGGGGCTGGCAGACCGTCGACAAAGATGAAAAATTACTATAAAACGTTTTGTGGCATTTTAATGTCCACGGAACTCGCCTCTCTGCTTCTTTTATGAGAAATGCAAAGGAAACACAAAGGTTGGAAATGGAAATGCTTGGGAATGAGTTGGTCTTTGCGCTGTGTCCTTTGTGGATTTCAATTTCCCTACCATCGTATTTTCGCATTTAAATTAGCTTTTGACTCGTTTGTCACACAAATCGAACTACATCACTTCCGGCCAGCAGAATTATTTGATTGCATATATTGTATTCAACTATGGCATAAGTCAGTGTCGTATCATTTTTAAAACACGCAACATGAATACACAAAATATATTGAGTATTATTAATGATAAAATCACTGCCAATCGCTTGAAATGCATGTAACTTGTCATGATTCCCACTGATATGCCGACTAGTTTCAATTTGATTTCAATGAGTAGATAAAACTCTATTGCTATTCGCTGAATGGTAATCAAAACAAGTGGATGCAGATAAAATCTGAATCGGAATCTGAATACACTGCGATGGGCGGGCATAAATATTTTGTTTTCAAAAATTCTGGGCATTCCTTTGAAGTGTGTCGCGTTTTCCATTCAACTTGAGTCGTTGTTTGCGTAGCCTACTGAAAGCGTTTCAGCCGAATTACTGGCCTGCCCCGAAGCAATACTTCCAATTTGCTTTGACTTTCGGCCAAACGGAAGGAAGGCCGCAAATTACGGGGGACCGAAAGACGGGGAGGCGGAAGTGACTGCGGACAGGAAGTTTTCGAAAAATGTACCGATAATGCGTAAAATTCCATTAAATCGGGTGTAATTAAATGACATTTACTTTGGCCACATTAAAAAGGGCATAAATCAGCGACTTCAGTAGCAAAGCATATTTCGACGACCCCGGGCGTTCGGCGATACCCGTAGGATACTTTTTATGGGGTATGGGGTTTCTGGAGGGGGGATGGCAAGATGACAGGATGAGAACGAGGACAAGGACGAGGTGGAGGTGGAAGGAAGTTACCTCCTCGTTTGCGTACAAAAAGCCAGAAAACAAATATGGGGTGAATTGCTTGGCTGGGCTTTTGGGCAAAGCAAAAGTGGACCCCCGAATGGAAATGGATGGACAGAGCGGAGCTATGGATGGCATGGCCTCCATAGCACTGCATGAAGGTGTGGGGGCAAACGGCGCGGAATCTGCCGAGAAACCTAATTTATTGAAAAATTGTTTCTCGGGGTGTGTCGGTTTGACTTGAGTTGGCTTCTTGTACCAGGGGGCATGCTGTGACCTTTTCGCCGGCGCTTTTCTGCTTCTTGCGAACGAACACAAGTTCACAGTGTTATAAAGACAACATTCTACTACTTAATGTCCGTCGCACCAACCAGGTTTTTCCCCATTCTACCACACACACAGCTGCTGCCTGCTGGCTGCTGGCTGCTGGCTGTTGGGTGCCGCGAGTTCCTTTGTAGAACTCAAAAAAAAAAAAAAACAAAGGAAAAAAACTGAAACTGAAAAAAACAAAAAGTGTGCATCAAAGAACAAGTTTTGCCCATTCACAACCACCATTTGAGATGTACGAGTATGCCCCACCCGCCGCAGACTATAAAAAGTTGGGCTTGCCTCCTCCACCTGACAGCCGCTAAAAGCCACAAAATTGTACATTAAAAAAATAAGCAAAATATTACTTTTGGGATGACCGCATTTCCTTACCTACGATTTAACTTTGCTCTTTTCATTAGAAGCCGCGGTAAATCACCACGAATTCTTTTTCCCAAAAATATATGTACATATATACTCGCATAACCATAACCACATGGTGCGAGCAGAGAGTTCAGATGTCAGAGAAAATCAATAGTGGAGACAAATAACTACGGGCCAACCCTTTCAATCAGCCCCAAAAATATACGTATTCCACTCGCGTAACTGTAGATTATTGGCCGCAGGACTCTAAGGACACTAAGTGCGGAAATCGCCGGGTAGTTTTTCTTGAATATATGTACATCAAAGTTTAGGTTTCATACTAAAGTCTTGGAATGCTGAAGTGAAATGGAAGTTACCATTACTACTACTACTATTACACTATTCCGAATAAAATACCCATGTTCTTGCAAAGATCAACTATTTATATTCTATTTTATTCTATTTGAATATATAGCACTTATTATATATAGTGCTAAAATGCACATTTCATGTTTCAATTTCTCTTGTGGACACTTCAGAAATGTATATATTTTTCAATTAAATCTTTTAGCTGTCAAACGCCGAGTTACTGAAATTGGCAATCCATCTTCCGTGTTTGTAAAATCCATGAATTTGGACTGGCATTCAGTGCTGCGTTGTTGTATTTAGACATTCAAAGTGCCGATGGCCGTGTAGTTAAACTGATTAGTGTAGTTTTGTGTATTGTGGGACTGGAAAGACATATCCACACAAGGCATATCCAACATGGAGGTGTGGGAGTGTCCGGCGGAGGAAGTTTGAGTAGCACTGGGAGTACAAAGTGCAACGGATTCCGTGCTAGATCCGGTCCCATTCGGGGGATTCGGGGATGTACGTTCCCATTTCGAGCACACAAACACGCAATAGATGGGGCGGAAATATGAAAAGAGGAGGAGCAGCAGTGGTAGCAGTGGCAGGATCTAACACACCTAAAAGATTGATGACTGTCGTGGCCATTTGGCGTTAGGACTTTTCAATTATTGGTTCGACATGGCAGTGGTTTGCGTGATTTGCATTGTTTTTACTCCTGCCCCGATCCTGTTTCGATCCTGTTTGCTTTTCCTTTGCCACATCATCGTGTCGCGGACACTCTGTCATTTCGTTGGGCGGTCGTTAGTCCTTCGTCCGTCGTCCTTGGTCCTTGGTCGTATGTCCTGGAAATCCAGTCGCTAAGTGCTGGCAAACAATCAGCGTGTTGGGGAAATGTGAGGGGTCTGTCTCAATATGCAATATGGATCCCTGTTCCCGCATAATGATTTGTCAAAACTTTGATTCTGCACAACGCACAGTGGTAAACGACCAAAAAACTGGTCAAAAACATTCTAGTTAAGTCACTAATCCATAAGATATTAAGTAGTTTTAAGATAGCTGGCTTAAGAAACATTCTTTTAGGTAAGAAACATTATGAGTGAAATAAAAATTAATTTCAAATTTAAATAACTTCGTTATTTAACTATTGTTAGCATGAAGGGTGTGGTTAAAATTCAGTGTAGCTATTCGAATTATTAAAAAGCTAGCTTCTTTTTAAGTATAGCTATTTTCAATTTGCAAATGTATGTGAGAACATTTTGGACCAGTTTTTGTCGTGGTCTGAAACCACTGTGCAATGGGCAACGGACGCAGTAGCACAAGTCACTCTCATTAATTAAACCAGGAAGCACCAGACTCAGTTGATTTAAGGTTGAACCTCAGTTCCATCGATGCAATTTCGCCATCTCATGTCTGCTGGACCCAAGCTACTTACCAAATTTATTAAGGCTTTATGTGCTTAAATTTATATTATTAATACGTCTCTATCTCTCACGACTCGATTTGTCTGGCTAACGTTTTAATAAACATTTTTGGGAGAAAATTGTATGTAAACACCCAGAGGGCCAAGTCTGCTGACCGAAAAACCAATAGAATAACCAGACGTAGTTGAAAAGTCACTTCGATCGCTTTTATCCATCAGATGCTACACTTTTCCGAACATTCGCTTGATTTGTTTTACGATGCCATCCACTCGACTTCCTGGTTTCTAATTGAAAAGAGGTTGAGCAAATAAACACAAATTGTAATAAAAGTTTACTTGCAATAAATATTTTTTGGATACAGGCCAGTGCCTTTTGCCTTTGGGTTTTGCCTTTCGCTTTTTGCCTCGACAGCAGCCATGTACACTTGCTTCTTTGGCTTTTGAATTTTTTATTCGAAAAATAAAATTGAAAATTCAATTTCGCAATCATTTTGGCACCCCAGACACACACACACACCCACACACCCAGAGCTACCTATAGGTATATACCCACCCTTACCAAAATGAAGAGCCACCCCAACTCCAAGCAAAAACCGCGCTGCAGATTAAAAACGACAATCTCCTGACGGCAGCAGAGCAAACTTGTCCAACAACCAGGCCAAAAACCAGTCCGGCTCCAGACCAGACAATATTTGCACCAAGACAAGGACTCCAAAAGGACTTGGCCACGAGTGTGCATATCGGATGGCCGGAAACGGGAGGCTTCATCAGGAGCGGGATAGTAAGTAAACGCTGGCGACTCGAAACTTTGCCCTCGAGAACTCGGATTTGGGGTAACCCGTTCGGTGGACTCCGCATATACTCGTACTTACACCCAGGGGGAAGGATTCTAAAAGTCCTGGCGCGCCTTATTGGACATTCTCGTCATAATAATTAAAATATAAAAAAGGATGAGCAATTGGGGAGGGGGCGCAACAAAAAAAAAAAAAGAAAACAGAAATAAAGGGCTGCGACTTAAAGACGGCATAACCCTCTCTTTAAAGAGTGGCTATTTGTCGAATGGATCTCCGAATAAGTACATGCCGTGTTTTAAGGCTGGAAATTATTAATTAACCCGTTGTTAGCCCACAGCGGCCTCATTTTATTTTTTTTTTTTTTGTAAATTATGCACCTATTAATGTTTAAAATGCAAATGCCGGGTCGGCACAGGACGACGACTAAATGGCACAGGACGAGACCGAAACCGAGACCGAGACCGAGACAAGACCAAGGCCAGGGAGCGGGCCAAAGGAGAAAGGAGAAAGGAGCTCCATCCTTAAGCCGGCAGAAGCTATAAACTTTTATGTGAATAATGCAAACCGTTGTCAAGGAATTATGGTCTAGCTGAAAATGTTCGCTTAGGGTCACCTCTATGGAATGTCCATTCGTTTATAGCCCTTTACCTTTTACACACAAAGAAATACCAACGCACAAATAGAGATTCAGGACTTACCATGCATAAAATAGGGCTTATCATCATAACTTGGCTAACAACTGTGATAAGGCAAACATATTTACTGTGTTGTGTAGCTAATTACCAATGGCAACGATGCTTATCACTTTTTGACGGATTTCGAAAGATACATTTTTGCGTCGATTTTCGCATTCTTAGTATCAAGTATTCGCATCACCAAAATTTGCAAAAAATGGAAAAAATTTTGAATTTCCAAATTTAAATCCAAATTGATTGGGACTTAAATAAGAAGCTCAGCAAGGTATGACATTCCACATGTGGACCATTATTTTGAATGTTCTGACTAAAATACTGATTTTTTGTGTTCAAAAATTTAGTGAAACGATTATTGTCAAAAATTCAATATTTGTAGATCGTTTTTCTGTACAACTTGGCTAAAAATGGTCACAAAGCTACAAGAATGACTGTTTTGGTCAGCTAATTGTCCATACTAAACATCCCTATAACTTTTGGACGGAGTTGCGAAAATTAATTTTTGGGTAAATTTTCGCATTTTTCGCACCATTATCGAAATTTGCGAAAAATGCTTAAAAATTGAAGCACTCAAAATCAAATCGCCAATCGTTTAGTAATTAAATTACGAGGTCATCGTGTTATACAATTCCATATTTGTGCTATTATTTGTGTAATTATGGCTAAGTACTGATTAGATTTGAACAATAATTTAAAATTCGTCATATAATATTTACAATCCGTTGTTAGAAATATGCATATTAATGGAAGCGGGAACAATTTAAATATTGTTAGGGTTATACCCAACCCATTAAAGGTTTATGTCCCTTTAAAACTACCATTTCCGTGACCTACACCCATGAGCTTACCCATACGACTCGTTTTATTCGCACAATGAGTGTTTCATAAAGCTAATCACTGCAAACAGTGGCTCAAAAGTGTGGAGCATTCAACCACAAACACGGTCGCCGAAGCCATTTAACGAAATGCTTTCAATTAAGCCGAAATACCTCAAGGTAAGGCTGAAATCACTTAAAGAAATTATAATCACTTTGTACACATACGCTTGGCTCCTCGGGGCTGCTCACTTTCCTCGCTTTCCTCGATTTCCTCGATTTCCAGCTCGAGTTTTCCGACGCTTTTCCCGCCCGCTTTCCACCCTCCCTCCACCGCTTTCATTACCCTTCGTTTTCGTTTTCGTTTTCGTTGTATGTAGTTAGTGGAGAGTCGAGCTCAGCAGCTGAGTGGAGTTGAGTCGAGTTCGGTTCAGTTGTTTTTGTAGTGGATTAACCCGAGCAAAATAAATAATTTCACCTGCAGATGCTGGCGAGTGCCTTATCGAGTGCCTTGCGACTCCACTTGCACAGCTCACCCCCGAAGAACCAGACATATGTCTGGTATTTCGCTGGCTGGGGGCTTGGGGTTTTGGGGGGTTGGGGGGTTGGGTGGTTGGGGTTTGTCTTGGGGTTCATAAGCCCTCGCCGTAAGGAAAAGGTAATTTAGTAAATAATAGGGTCAAAGACAAATATTGTTGTGGGCTTTTGCCAATGAGGGAACGCTTTCGGCGTCTTTTGTGCGTGAAAAGCGTGTGTAAGTTGCTTTTAGAGGCAATTGAGGACGATTAACGGTTAGAAAGCAACAAGGCCAATACAATAGACCCCCCCCTCCCCATCCCACACGCTTTTAGCCTCCAGTCGTGCAGAGCGCAAATAACCTGTAGACAGATATTGGCCAGTTTTTCTCATTTCTACCGCTAGCAAATTAAGGAATTTAGTAACTTACGTTGGGTAAAGGAATGTGGTCACAGTCGGTATTTGCACTCGCCTATGAAGGTGTCTTAAAGTATGCAATAATATAGTTTGAGCCCTCAGGTGCGATAGAAACATGGTCTTTATTATCTAATTCTGATCAAACTGAATTTTAAACAAGGGGTAGCACTACAATCAAGTTGCTCAACTATCAGATACCCGTTACTCAGATGATAGGAGTGCCCTAAGCTTGCATGTTTAATCTCAACTTTCTAGCCGAGGTCATACAAACAGACGGACATACGGACATACGGACATACGGACAGATGGACAGACGGACAAACGGACATACGGACAGGGCCCGATCAACTCGGCTAGTGATCCTGATTTAGATTATATAGGATTATATATGATTTAGATAAATGGGTCGGAAACGCTTGTTACAACCTGTTACATATCCTTCAACGAATCTAGCATGCCCTTTTACTCTGCGAGTAACGGGTATAAACATAAAAAATTCCACAAATTCTCGAGCCTTAATGGATTTCCGGATTTAAAAAGCTTTACAGCATTGCCTTAATACTTAGTTCGTTTTTTAATAGCTTACGGATTTAAGACTTAAGCGTTTCGTTAGCACAAAGTTTCCTACTTTGGCTATGGCACAAATGATTTAAGGCACCGGGCCGCAGTGGACCAACTTTTGTGGCCGGAGCAACCCATTGCGAAAGGAAAATGTTATGCCAGGCACTGTGCACATGAGCGACATCAAAGCGATTGTGGCCCATCTAAGTAAAATGTATACATATTTGCGACAGCGGAATATCGAAATAAAAACTGTTCCGTGCGCAATCAATTGAAATTAATTTGCATAAAGGAATGTCCGTGCACGCACTTCAGCCACTCCACTGACCTCTGACCCCTACGATTTTCGATGAAACTGGTCTTTGGCACTGGTTTTGTGGAATGTCTGATTGCCTATCGCTCTGGGACTTGGCGACTGACTTGGCCGCACCAGTTGGCTTAATTGGATTTGAATTTGCGCATTATGAAAAGTGTGCGTGGGCGTGGCAGTTGGGGGCTTAGTGACAAAAGTTTTCACTCGCAAATTGTATGTTAAACAAGTTCCATACGGCATCCTGGTCCGGATGGGACTCACTTCCATGCGTTACGCAAATGTGTGCACTGCCCAGGGGCATTTGGGCTGGGACTCGGGACTCGGGAGCTGGGGCAGCGGAAAACTCTGTTGGCACAGCTGAATTTAGGGTTTAAAATTAATTAAGCGGAAGTAACCTAGAACGTTTGATTGTTTTAGACAGATCCTGTGTGTGATGGTTTTTTTGTTGTGTTTTGCTGTTTTGCATTTGTTTGGGTACATGGAAATGGTCACCTCAAACCCAAAATTATGATTAGCTTTAATTTGTTTCATCAGTCATTATGGCGCAATTAATATAATATGTATGTCAGATAATCTCATATGACAATTACTGGTTGATCAAAGTTCAATTGTGAAAACATAGGTGGCGATCTGCTCGTGTCCAACCAGAGTAGTTGTCTACTTATCTGTCCATAGATGGCGCCACGAGATGGTATGTTGTTCTTATTCTGAATTGCCTACTTTCAGGCTGTTAGACTATCCAACTATGTACTTTGTATTATGTTTCGAATGCGTTACTAAGATTATATATAATTTCAATTATCTTATATTACCGTTTTTCTTTGATCATAGTTAAGTATTAATAAACTTTATTACAATTTGGATATCGTTGTTGAATACCAATCTATACAATTTTGAATCTGTTTCTTGTATTCCTTAAAGTGTTTTAAAATGGATTCGGTATCTCTTGCTTTAAACCATTCCCTTTGTCTACAATGTATTTGAGTATTTCCTAATGGGCTGAGTAATTTCCTATGACTATCTTAGCGCATATGATATATACAAAAATATAATGTTCTTATGGAAAAAAGTCATCTGAAGGTACTGAGACTTGTGTTCTCCTGGTTTTCCAATTAAATTAGAATACGCAGCAAAAAATTGTAATAGCAACCAGATATAGGCTGCTTAAAACTCAGGGTGAATTCGGTGAACACATAGTTATTTCCGACAAATTTGCTGGCAAATGAATAATCTAACTAGAGAAGAGAATGGCCCATATGTAGGTTCTTTGAACTCGACGGGTCTATGTAAACATTCTCGACGATTACTGGGAAGGGGGCTGAATCAAAATCTGTGTGCTATACACACCCCAATGAAATTACTCAAATGTAAATGGCTCTTGAAAATCATTGTATGCATACGATGGACGTGGATGTGGACGTAGATTCGAATCCGAATTTGAATGCCAGTGCGAGTGCGAGTGCGAGTGCGAGTGCGTCGACAGTGATTTCGTTAATGAAATTTTTCGTTGACTCGTCATTGCGAAGGGATGAGGACACTGGCCACACCCCTCAATTTAATTGCGTATTATTCGCTCCGTCCGTTGTACACCCTCCATCCAAAATTAGTGGTTCAGGACGAAGGGTTCGAATCTAATTATTTTAAAATGCATGTTTGCATGGCGCCAATGGACGGGAAATGGGGTAAAAACTCTTTCCTCTGCAGCTTGCTGGCCTTTTTATTCTCTCTAAGTCAGTACGAAAACATCAACATACTCGTATATGGATATATATATATATATATATATGGTCAAATCATATTGATTAGATTTCATTTTTGAGCAAATCATTGCGATATTTCGTTTAATCATATAGGCTTAGTCAATAATTATGCGAAAGTATCCAGTTTTTTATCTTTGATGGATAGAGAATTATAGATACGTTTACTCCAAACTACTATTATCTTTACATAAACTGAGATTGCTGGGAAGATTGAGTATGTGTGGATACTTCAAACTTAAAACGATATTTATAAGTAATTACCGGAAATGTATCGATGAGATACACATACAATCGAAGGTTCCTTGTAGGAGAATCTAATATGAACTTTAATTTCATAACCCGCCCAGTTTCAGGATTGAAAATCATATCATGGATGATTGTGAAAACAGCTTGGTCATATCCTCATTGATTAGTGGGCAAAACTGAATAAAGACATGGGTTTTGTAATTAATCTCATGCTGCGACACTTCCCACTATTTTTTTTAAATATATACTTTTTTTGGCTTGCAACTGGATCGGGATTGATCGAAAGTGCTGGCTCACGTGGCATAGATTACTTAAGTTTGAGGGCCCAAAAACGTATTTCATTATGTTGATTGACGATGAATAATTTGGAAATGTAATTATGATTTATACGGTTTCCCTTTGAGCTCGGCAGAGATCCACTCCGATCGCCGAAAAAAAAGAGGCATGCATGTGGATAAAACTAAAATTTTACGGTAATGTTGCAATGAATGCCGCCGTGTTGAGCGGACAGATTGGATGGATAGTTCGAATAGACGGATGGATGGATGGTTGGATGGATGGATGGATGGTATTGACTGTCATTGATTAATGCTCCTTGGCGCCGAAACTTGGGAAAAAGTGCAACTAGACACGCGTACTATACACTATACTTGGAAAATAATGTGCAGCAGGAAACAAAGCAAAGCCGCCGAGTTGCAACGCCCTTTTGGATGGTTAAAAACAGGATGGGAGTAAATATAATTAACTGCTTATCGACGGGGTGCGAACAAACCGTCGATTCATCTTGGGAGTACCAGGTTACCTCGGCACTTTGTCTTCAGAATTCCATACTCGAGCATAGGTATTTGATTTTTGTTCATTTTCCACATTTCTCTGCACGATCTTGGACACGGCTGGAGCTCGACTTTTGGAACAGGTACTTGATGAGCAATGTACGCGTATGATTGATTGATGATCACCAGCATATGCCGGCCGCTTGGATCATCCAAGGACGAGTGTCATCCAAGTGTCTGGATGACACTGCTGTGCGCAGGAACTACACGAGTGGGTCAACCGTTCACTGGTTACCAGATAAAATCGGTAATTGGCTTCTCGGGTCGTCCGGGAGCAGCAGCAGGAGTGGGTGCAATTGGGCCAGCGGCAGGATAACAGAGTGCAAAGGATCGACCTGGCGGGATTAGAGATCGAAGCTGCGCGGTTGACAAGTGCAGATCGAGGTCCTTCATCCGTGCCCTGCTGCTGGTACTGGCCACGATGCAGACTGAGTAATTACACCCACACGGACAGACGGACGGACGGACAGACGGACGGACGGACGGACACGAGGTGAATAGGATAATTAGTTGTATTTGCCCCTTTGTGTCCTTTGTCCTGCCGCTGCTACCGTGTCCTTTTGCTCATTTGCTCCTTCGCTCCTTTGCTCATTTTTTGGTCTCTCCGCCATTTGGCTGCTGGAAACGTACGTATTTAACGCTTTGCCGCATTGTTTTGCCTGCTGCGTTTGTTCGTCCTGCGTCCTTTGTCTTTGGCAGTTAAACCCCTACGGGAAAGGTATGTTGTCCTAGCTGTAGGTACGTACGTACGTCTATAGGATGGCTGGGATAGCCGGGATAGCCGGGATAACCGGGATAACCAACCTGTTTCGGTGCGCTTAGCCTTAGCGCATGGCGCTACCATCTCAGAGGGCCTCGAACAGGATCAGCAAGGATATCGGCATTGTTGGCCTTTGTTCGAGCCGCTTGACCTATTATTTTAATTATTCATTCGCAACACTGTGCCATTGTTGTCCGCAGAAATCGATGGCATTGTATGTGACCGGCCGTCGGTTGGTATGGATGGCTTTTCTTTCTTTCTTTTCCCGATCTGTTGTGTTAACCGAACGATTTTAGCATTTCCCCGCATCTCAACTTTTCCACCTTAATCCCACCTGCATTCCCACTGATCTCCGCATTGTTTTCCCGCTCCTCGCTGCCCGAACTTGCCAAAATTATAATTGTCTTAATTTAGGAAAACACATAGATTACCAGCCACGTACAATGGGCACCACTCCAAATATGCGCACTGAAAAGTTGTAATATTAAATATGTACATAGAATTCAAAGAATGCCGCATAGTTTCAGCTTAAACTTGAACTAAGAACGATTGTTAGCAATCATTTTTCATCTTAAACTATTAATATGCGACCTAGCCCAATTAAATTAATTAATAAAATGCCATAAGCTACTCCTGGACTCTTCCTGGGCTGAAACGCATCTCAACCCCTTCGGACGGTTGGACCGCTGTTGAAATTTGATTTGAACCAAATTTTTTGATCTGGAGTGGGACGGGGTCGAAAAGTGTACATCTATACGGAAATCAAACCCTAGCACGGGGTCGCACATAAGGGCAAGGCAATATACATACATATGCATGGTTGGTATGGTATGGATGGGTGTATGGAAATTTGCCCTGGCTTATGTACTTAAACAGCCCCGTCCATGGCAGTAATAATAATAATAATAATAATAATAATAATGGCTGCCCTGATTCGGTCTTGTGGTTGGTGGCGTTCTGTAAATGATGACGCAGCTCGATGGCGTTATAATTAAGGTTCACATCAATGGGTAGCGGCAGCAGGCTGCAGATGAGGAGATGAGGAGATGAGTGCCACCTGGCCATCAGACATTAGGTAAAAAGCATTGCCAAGCAACCGGAGAAGCCTCCGCCGTTCTCAAATTAATCACGATCCGAAGTCTGCCTCAAAAATGTATGATCAATGTAATCTAGAAAATTTAGAAAATCTAGAAATATAGAAAATCTAGAATATCTAGAAAGTTTAGAATATTTAGAAAATCTAGAAAATCTTGAATATCTAGACAATTTAGAAAATCTAGAAAATATAGAAAATCGATAAAGTCATTGCCAAATCACTGTTGCCTAGATAGAATTGAAAGCCCTCAAAAAGATAACCATTTCCCATGGTAAATATAGTGTAATTCAAATTCAACTTAAATGCATATGTGCCACTGTGACAGTGTTCCTTTTGGTGAATACTTTTGCCAACGTTATAACTTAGCAAGCGACCCAAGTACACAGAACGTGGTAAATTAATTGAATTAAAATCTGTGCCGAGGGAGGTCAACAGATTCAAGTTCCTCTGAGCTGTCATTATTAATAGGGAGGGACCAGATCAATTAGGGCCTGCACTCCCCAAGCCGAAAGCTCCATTAAAAATGAAACGACGACGACGACGACGACGACGACAATGGGACTCGTGTCACTTTGAAGAGTTGTAGAACATCTGAGGCGCTTAATGCCAGGTCACGCCAAGTCCAGACGGGATGTGCTCCATAACTGGGGCTTGTCTTCGAACTGACCCTAGATATTATGTGATCTAAGATCGCCCCGAAAAGCCATCACCATTAAAGTTGACCAACGCCATGCGCCCCAGTTTGTGGTCACATATCAAATTAACTGTCTTAAAAAACGCGTGACTTCCTTTTCAATGGTTAAAGAACGCACTCCACGCATCATTAAGATGGTTGGCATTTTGTCCCGGGTTTTCCACGATCTTTAACTGGAATCGGAAATATGTGGATACTGCGTAAAGTTCACCCACCTGTAGGTTTGCATATTCATTTTTAGTTTGGAACCATCTAAGATTATCATTGTTTAATTATTACTGCATAATTAACTATAGTTTAAATGCAATAAAGTACTTATTTTGTTTATTACTTTTTAAACGTTAGCCTGTAAACGCTCGCAATAGAGTTTGGGATTGGTTTCATTCGGAAAAACTCGCCGCTTTAAAAACAATTTAAATAGAAGATGCACCCCAACCAGCAGCAGCATGCCATTTGAAAGCCCCAATGAAAGAAGCTGACAAAATTGCATCCAAAGGTAAACAGGAGAATGCAAATATTAGCAAACACTGCAAATCATACACATAATTGGAATTCATGTGCATTGCCGAGCGGGTTGGGTGTTGGGGCTGTGTGTCTATGTGTCCTTAGAAAGAGCAGGAATCCAGGACTCCAGGACTCCAGGACTCCAGGACTGCAGGACTTCAGGACTGCAGGACTCTGGGGCTCAGCCTGCGTGTTTGCCTGTTTGGCTGTGTGTGTTGGCCATTGTGCAGGAGGACGGACTGATGTGCATTGAGCTATAAAAAACAATGGCATTCGCTTTAGAACACAAGAGCACGGACCATGGCCAGGACGACCAGGTCCATTCCACTCCATTCATGGGAGTCCCAGTCCCAGTCCCACTCTCAGTCCCACTCTCAGTCCCAGTCCCAGTCCCATTACGCCGATGTATACGGCCAAACATTTTCGTATATGAGTATTTAATTAATCCGTAGTTGACTCAGGGCTGCCTTTTCTTTGCCAGCCCATCCCCTTTGTGGGCTTCCAGAAAACGAGAAAACGGGAAACGAGTGGCGATTCGAGAGTAGCCGCAATGAATTCAAAAATAAAATCGTGCATAACCTGAAAAACTTAAAGCTACGGGGCAAGTTCGCCTATAACATACCCTGGATGTTTGCAACAGAAAAGGAAAAGGTTATTTCATTCTAATGATTATGAAATGTGTTAAAAGTGTGTGCAGAACTATGAACTTGCCAAATAGATAAGATTAATTCCCAAAATAATCTGAAACAGCTATAATATACCCTTTACTTCAGGCTTAAGTTAAACCTTAAGTTAAGTTCAGGTTAAGTTCGATTTAGTTTCGGGTTCATAATTGTGCCTATCAATCAAAACACCTTATATGGCCAAAAAGAGGGTGCTACGCTCAGTATCAATGCTATATATCTCGCTATATACATACCCTTTAATCGCGTTATGTCGTTCTGCCTGCCAACTGGGACGAGTCCTTCTCGCTCAAGAAGGGAATGCAATCAAATATACGAGTATGTACGAATGCAGGGACTTATGTGAATTGAATCAACAAAACATCGGGTGGTGGTTGGCCGGCAGTTTCGAGGGGGGAAGGGCTACACAAAATGAGGAAACATCCTTCATGGGAGACATTTTGTGTGCCAAAGAGCTGCGAGATTGAGCCACTCGAAATCAGAGCAAGGGTGAACGAACAGTTTTATAATCTCTCGAGGATCCTCATCGCCCTAGCTGTCATCCTGCCGCGCTGTCACAATCATCGTCCTCGTCCTCGTCGTCGTCGTCGTCCTTATATGGGAATAATATGGAGTGATATAGAAATCGGCCATTGCCAATCTCAGGATGAAAAAAGAAAAGAGGAAAAATATAAAAAACACACCCCGCACAAACGCACTGCTTAAATCAACATTAGCTTGAGCTAAAAAATAAATGTTGAGGAGGCTGCGATGCCGGGATGATGATGATTACCATGATTCCGATGTTTATGATGATGATGATGATGAGCAGGGAGATTTGTTTCTTTGCTCTATTCAACAAGCACGCCGCCGCCGATCACAATTGCTTTGGTCCTTATAAAGAGTCCTTATGTACGAAAGGCACTTATGTGAAACATTTTCCAAACTGATTCCCATATCATGATCCCGCGCCTGGTTCCTTTGGCCACTCAACGCGACGTCATCTGTCCTGAACAGCTCGCAAATGGACAGGAAACAAATCCTCCATCAAACACACACATACCACCTCTAGTACAGTCTGTTTTGCCGGCTTTTTTTGTGAATGAAACAGGATAGTTGCTCTCGAAATCAGCTTTACTTTAGGGTTACTCGGCCAGCAAAATGATCGGCATCAAAGGCAGCATTTGTACTTGAACACTTCATTTTCATTTCAAGATTATAGTTATTATAGTTTAATCAGTTGGTTTTTAGTTCACTTTACTAAGACAAATCGTTGCATTCTATATAAAAGCAATCTTGTTGTTAAAAATGATGATGTTATGTTATGATTCACATATTTTAATTAATAGATTCTTAGTGAAGATCAAAATGATGTGTGTTTATAAAACTGGGTATATAGACTGGGTAAGCGGTTGTTCTTTCTTCTAAGATGTGTAGCTTACAGGGTACCAATTCAGATATATTTCAACAATTTCAGCATTTGTACTTGTACATTTTATTTTCATTTCAAGATTATAGTTATTATAGCTTAATCAGTTAGTTTTTAGTTCACTTTACTAAGAACAGTCGTTGTATTCTATATAAAAACAATCTTATAACATAGTTATTTAAAATCAATCTCATAACATAGTTATTTATTTCACATATTTCAATTAATAGATTCTTAGTGAAGATCGAAATGATGTGTGTTTATAAAACTGGGCATATAGACTGGTTTTTCTTCTTTCTAAGATATGTAACTTCATTGGTACCCTGTAATTCAGATATATTTGAACAATTTCATTTCATTGCCCACACAGTTTAATAATCTCACTCATCGTAACTGGCAAATGAAAGGCTGTATCAACAGTATTTCCCCCATCGAGATGTCGTTGCCATTATCCTTGACCGATGGGAAAGGGGCCCAGGGGCTGAGGGGCTGAGGGGCTGAGGGGGCCAAGGACATTGTGCGAGAGTGTGGCAGGACACGCTCCTCATGTGACCCCCAGTGGTCCAGGCACACATGTTTCCCTTATTTTTTCTAGTGGCGCAAACACAACACAATTAAGTACCGCTTATAATGGATGTTCTCGTGTCAAAAGCCCATTTTTTGCGGACTGCTAACAGCTCGGATATACAGAGATGTCGGCCCGAATGTATATATACGTGTACGCATATATAAGCCTAATAAATGCCTATTTGTCAGTGTAACAATATGCGGGCAACGCAGGTGGAAATGTTATCTTTATTTCAGCGTGCCATTATCAGCGTGGGAATTTATTTCGCAGGATATTCACTATTTAAATGAAGCGCTTAATTCGGGATAATTACGCCATCAATTGCGCCTGATGATTTTGCGGTGTGTTCTCTATTTTAAGTGAGTTACTTATTTGTTGCAATAAATAAATAATTATTGTTTAAGGTAATGCAAATCGATGAGAGCTTCTCAATTCAATATCTTTTGCGGTAACATTTGTACTAAAAATGTCATCTTGATGTTGCCATCATTTCGATATTACATATTATTTCTGACATAAAGATCACATCGATATACTTGTAACATTATTTTAAATAGATATATATATATAATTTTTCAGTATTCGATTGTTAACGCTAGAAACACGCTTGTAATTGGGAGCATATGGATAATAGATACATAGATATTCGCAGTAGATACTTAGATACTTTTAGTACTTCCCACTAAACAAGACTGATATACTCGAGGATTCAGGATCGAGCTGCAAATAGGGGACATTCTCGCATAGGGGCTGTATCTGATTGCTAACCCTGCTCTCGCTCGCTGACTTCCGATTGGTTTTCGGGATTGTCCTGCGAAACCCCTTTTAAAAAAAAAACAAAAAAAGGGGGTTAATTGCACACATAAGCTCGTATGTACTACACATCCATTGGATCCATTTGTGGCCCATTTGCAGCATACTTAGCCAGCGATGGGCGCCGGATTCCAAGTTCATCGAGGTCGGATGTGGAAATGGAGATTCACTCGGTTGCTTGGCCGGATCAGCGGGCGCACCTTTTGTTGCACAGGTGCTTTTGTCCTCTTCGTCCTTTTCGTCCTTCCGCAGTCATTTAGTCAGTCAACTGCTCTACTGTTCTTCTGTTCTGCTCTGCGGCATTATTTTTGCTGTTACTTGTGTTGCCACAGCTCGTTGTTAACAGATTGCGATGCGATTGTTTTCAAAAATGAATAAAGATGGTGTTTGGGCGATAGCCACCGTTTGCCACCGTTTGCCACCGTTTGCCGCCGCCTGGTGACGGAAATGACGTGAATCCACGTCTCTGGCAATCCGGGGAATCCGGAGCAAGTCCCCTTCTGGGCATCTCGACATTTGGGCATCTGGGCAACTGGGAAACTCGGCATCCCATCCAAAAGCCGTAAAAATTGCGGATTACAATCGCGGATTTCCATCGCACAATTGTTTATTATTGCTGGCCCATTTGGGTGTGGGTTTTTTTCAGCTCGCCCCTCGTTTTGGTGGGCCTTTCAATGGTCTTTTTATTTCTGCGCTTGCCTTTTGGGGCACTTGGAGTGCTCCTGGAAAATTCAACCGCCCCCCCCCCCAGTATAATTTCCGCCCCCCATTTCCACCATTTCCACCATTTCCCCCATTCCCCCACAATGACAGCCAAAATGACAAGGACAAAGACGTTGTCGGCGGTTCAATTCTCACTGGTGTTTCTGTTTCTGTTGGTTGGTTGGTTGGTTGGCTGTGTATTTTTGTTCAGTGTTCTTTTATTTCCCATTTTTTATGTCTGTTCCACACGAGAAAACATTTGTATTTGTGTGGGCAAAGTGGACGGGAAGTCCTTGCAGAAGGAATTCAGTCCGTTTGCGCTTTATTTGCTCTTGTTTGTTTGGCTTTTTTCACCACCACCACCACCCCCTGGCCCCCCTCTGACCACCGCCCCCTGACCCCCACCGAAAAGAATCTTAAATTTGCTAATTTGTGAACTTTTGTGTTCGCATTATAATTCGCTCCGCTCTGTGTTTTGTGCTTTGTTTGGCATTGGGAATTGCAATTGGATCCGCGTGTCCTTCGCCCCATCATCTCGAATCCAGCCCCTCACCACCCGCCCCCCTTTTGGTTACATGGGCGTCTGCGCTTTTTGCTGCCCTTTACTTTTTTTTTTTGTTTGCTCCCTTCGAGTAAATTAAGCGGCTCAGTTTTTGTTGTTGGGGTGGTCCCCAAGCCAAACACAATTCAATTTAAGTCGATAACATCTTAATTTGTATTAATAAATACTTGTTGGACTGCTCCGAAAGTTGGACCGCTGTTTCCGGGTGATTCTGCTAGTGCATTATCGCGATCTCATAATTACCGATTTATTTTCACATGGTTTCACAATAGATACACGAATTTCCGCTACACTACGGAGAATATAGTGATTTAATTGTACAAAATAACAAGCTAAAACTGGGATTATATAAAAGTTATTACGATTGAAATAATAGTTACTAAAGTTACTAAAGTTACTTTGGAAAACAACAGAGTTGCATATACAACTTGGCATTAGATGCCACAAGATGGCAGTGAAAAAAGTGTGTAGCTTTAATAATTAGAACTTTTTTGGGCTAAAATCCTTGAATTTGTCTTTGCAGGATATCCATTGATATTTGCCCCCCCCCACGATGTCGTGTTTATAATTTTTTTGTTTTTTTTTTTGCAGCCCATAACGCGGCAACGAGGCTGGAACGGCAGAAGTGTGCATTAATTAAAATGTGAAACCTAATAAATTTAAATTACAACTTTCAATAAAAACTTTTCAACGCCCACCGTTCTGTGCCGCGGAGTCGACCCCATTCAGAAAGACGCTTCTACGATACTCCTGATACTGGTCCTCCGAGCCGGAGGATGGAAATCCAGATGGTGGATGGGGCTACTTTGGGGTAAGGCGGAACTTTCATGAGTAGAAATTATTTAATGAGCATGAAAATTGCGGGGCAGCGAAAACGACGCCAGCAACGCAACCATTTTATAATTTCATATTTTCGTTTATTTTTTGTTTTTTTTGTTTTTTTTTGTTTTTCACTTTTCCCCCTTTTAGGCATTTTCCAGCATCTCAACGCGGTTCAACCCCCAAAAAAGGCTGAACGCAGAACATAGCGCGACAAATAGATAACCTCAGGTAAAAATTAATAAACATCCTTCCGTCCGTGGGTCCATTCCGGTTACTCCTTCGTCCTGCGTCCTGCGTCCTTCGTCCTGCGTCGTCTGCGTTGTGAAAATGCCGCGGGAGGCAAAGACAATATCTCCCCGCCTCTTTTCGAATGAAATCAAAATGGAATGGGGTGCCACAACCGAGGCAAAACAAAAGGAGCTCGAGCCCGAGTCCTGGAACCCAAAAAAACCCCAGATGGTTTGCACGAAAGCCCGTTGTTTTTCTTGTAATCAAAAGCGTTTTCATTGTTTAACAATTAAATTGCTGGAAAAGGCATCATTAGCAGTCGTAAGTCGCGAACTGCCAAAGGAGCAAGCAGCAGCAGCGGAGCAACTGAAAGGAGCATCAGCGACACATCCAGCATCCAGTATCCACAGACCATCCACATCCTTGTCCACATCCACATCCACATCCACATCCAGCCAAGGCATCCTGGCGAAAGGAACAAAGGAAGTTCGAGGAAAACACAAGCCCAGTAAATGGAATACCCCACGGTAATGGGTCGCAATCGCAATGGCAATCGCAGTCAACCCATTAATACAGCGAAACAAATTAGATATATCCTTTAAAGCACTACAAGCGCTACTACAATTAATAAATATTAGACAAACTTGGCATAAGAGATCTATAATAGTTGGTAACCATATAGCTGCAACTGGGTTCTGTCTATATTTTATAAACCAAAAATCAAATCCGTTTTATGCCCATTAAATATAAATAAAGTGATATAAAAGTTAAGAAACCAGGCTGAAAAAATAACGTAGGGTATTACGAACTCTGTCAAACAATTTCTATCGGTGTAAAATAAGAATAAAATATATAAACTTAATAAATTGCACAAATTTTAGCATATTTTACTAATTTTTCTTTTAAAAATGTTGAACCAATTGAACTATGCTTGTATTTAGTTTTCGATGAATGTAACAGCAGGTAGTTGTTCCATTTAAGACCAAAAATATACTTATACACTTCTGTTTCTGTCAGTGTAGCAAAAGTAAGGCCAAAAGCAAAGTTCACTTTCTGGCAGACAGAAGCCAAAGTTGAATCACCAGACAGTGAAATGGGGTGGTGTTCTAAGCTCCAACTGGATGGGGATGGGGATGGAGATGGGGTTGGGGTTGGGTTGTCTCTACGCATTACGTAGAATCAATTTGGGGGGCGCTTGGGGGGTGGGGGGAAATTATGAGGAGGCTGCGTTACCGTTAACGTTACCGTTACGACTGCCGCCAGCAACGACCTTCTGGGCTAAACTTTTGTGCAAACAGTTGTTTAAATATCCAGCAAACACGAAAGGGTTAAATTCATAATATGGCCAAATTAGATACAGGCGGTAGGAAACAGCCGTAGAATAACATAATAGAATAGCGCAACCCTTTCTGTCGTCTCTGTGTCTCAGAAACCAGAAAAAAAAACCCCCAACCCTCTGTTTATATATATATATATATTCTGAATATTCTGCTTATGAATTCCCAAAAGGAAATTTCGCCCGAGCTCGGTTACAAAATTGTTATCGTATAATTTTTGCCGCCGTCTAAGAAGAGCGGAAGTGAGCGGTCGCCGGAAAAGCGGAAAAGCGTCTGTTCGTTCGCCCATTTAAACTAGCCTTGTCCCCATCTAGGTGAAATTGTCGTGTGCCAGGAGTTCCACTTCCGACTATTAGACTATTATGAAATCCCCCGCCTCCACCCCGAACGGAATCTAATTTCATTACGCCTCCCCTGGCCCGCGGCCATTTCGCCCATCTTCGAGTATCCATTATGTATCTGTATCTGTATCTGTATCTGAAGATTGGAGAACTGAATGGCCGGAATGAGCTTGGCCTGTCGACAAGTCAGTGGGTTCAGCTACTTGTGTTTTGGGCGTTGGAAAACACACGCATTGTGGTTAATATGCATATGCGAGGCTGCAAAAGTAAGTCAGTGTGTTGATGTATAAGTAGATGTACAAGTACATCCATATCCATACTGATGTATAAGAAGATGTACAAGTTGATCCATATCCATACTGATGTATAAGAAGATGTACAAGTAGATCCATATCCATACTGATGTATAAGAAGATGTACAAGTACACCCATATCCATACTGAAAACTGCAGTTGAAACTTAAATATATTTATCTAAAACGTACTATTTTTGTACAAAAATAGATCTTGTGGCTGCAAAATATACCAGCTTTATTAAAAATAAGCAAAAATGCAAGACTTGAATATCTGTAGATCAGAACTTACTCACTACTAACAATTACTTTTCATACTTGGACATCCTTTTTCCTACAAAAGTGAAAGTGGCAAGGAATCCACATGGCCAATTGCTCCTTTCCAACTCTCTAGCATTGCGATGTACTTTCTCGCGAAATATATACGCAAAAATATGAAGACACTTGCAAACCCAATTCATGACATGTCAAAATTGTTACATGTTTCTGGACGAACTCAAAAACCCCATGGTTGAAGCACTGGTTCGCAAGGTAAACTGCCCTTTTCAACCCATTTGTACAGATATCCCCCAAATGTCCCACTCTCCCAGGACATCGCACACAATGGAGAGTCCTGCGAGTGGGCAGCAAGCCAGAAAGCGGGGAGTGATTTGAATGATGCATTCCATTTGTGTTCCACACCACTTCAGTTCACTCCCCTGAATTTTTCAAATTTCGTCGAACCTGCGGTCTGGGGCTCCATGGCCATTATAATACCACTGCATCCGCATGTCGCGGTGCATAATTAAAAACTGTAAACCACACAAATAATCCCCAGATAGTAGAGTCGAGTGGACGAGTGCGTCCCCAGCAGATCCCGCATCCCATACCATACACCATATACCATATTCCATATTCCATATACCATGTACCGTATTGGGCATCTGGGGTGGCTGTGCCCATTTCAATGGTAGATGGAAGTGGTATCTCATCTGGGTTCCGTCATTAGGGCTTGGTGAAACTTGTTCCCGAATCACTGAAGCACTTTGTGTGTTTCGTACATACATAATACATTGATGTGCCCGCGAGGGTGCAACCTCTAATGTCCTTTAATAGTTTGTACCGACCTACGAGCAATTACTAAATATATCCTCAAACTCAAACTCTCACACACACGCACAGAAACACACACACACAGAAACACACACACACACACACACACACAGATACCATACACAGTAGCAGGGAATAGAAAATCTGCGGAAAACCTACCCCAAAAAATGCATAATTATTGCTCGATGTGAGGTCTCTCCTGGATATTTACTGAGTATGGGTGTGGCCTGTCGGCATCTGTGTGAGTGGAAAATGTATTAGGCCCATGCCTCTGAACGAATTCCAGATATCAAATATACCCCGAAAGGATTCAAGCTGTTGAGATTTTTGAAAAGGCTCAGTTTCAATAAGGAACAAGCAAATTTATTCAAAATGGCAACTGGACAGCGTTCGTTGGTTTCTGCAACGTAAGGTTTTGTAATAAAAGTAGTAGTAGAAAATAACAGAAAGATGTATAATAAAAGAACTGCTTTTCAGGCTTTTGTCTTGTCATAATTGCATTTTTTTCCTAACCGATTTGGTATTACACAAACTTAAAGGTTTGTTTACCTTTTCATTTAGCTTATGTTCTATATGATTTATGAGTACATGTTTTTTCTTCTATAAAATGATTTTTTTTATTTATTAATTCCCCTAAATTTGGATTTGACACTGAAGCTTATGGAGTAATATATATAATTTTTATACAGAGTTTTTTTAATTAATTAATGCGCTTTTCAACTGAATATTTTAAAGATTGTATTCATAATAATTTTTTACATATTATATTTACAAGGAAAAATGGAAAATTTTCTTAAGACTAGCTTAATAAACAAACTTAAACTAACTATAAAATGATTATCTTATTGCTATGATCTTAAGACTTTGAAACTCAATATACTGTGCACTTCATTAGATATTGGATCACATATTTTGCTTGTAAATAATAGTTATTAATTACGAAAAGAACAGCAGTAATTCCATAATAAAGCGGGTTCGAACCAGGGATATCGATGACCTAAGCATATTTTGCTAGACGGGGTCATCTGGCCTCTAAAACTGCTTGGAACAGCCAGCAGGATTCGGGATTCGAGTCCTTCAGATGTGGGTGGGCCAGGATCGATTGCTAATCCCATTGGCCATTGTGTGCCTATGGATGCATTGTGTAATAGCGGATATACGATCGAACCGCCATTTTTATCAACGGATAATCTCCGTCAAACATCTGCAGCAAATATGGGAAATCATAATATTCCGCCGAGTCAAACAACAGATGAGATTCGATCCCATGTCTCTATATAGTTCTTGGGCGTCACAATGGATTGCCAAAAATCACAGAGTATTACCCAAGGAACCTTCCTTTGTTGCTGTTCTCATTGTGCTCGAGTATCTGGGCTCGAGTATCTGTTGTAATTATGGCGTAATTGCTGGGCATTGTCAGATAAATTCATCGTGGAACACACTAACCATATTGATATCATTTGTGGTCAGGTCTAGGCCAAAGTCTCAACTCAACTTACCGAATGGATACTGTATAGTATGGTATATAAAGAACCTTTTTTACTAAATTATTTAGTACAAAACATTGTTGTTTCTTAACTCAAATCAATGACAAATGGCAGCTACGCTTGCATTAAATCTTCAAAAGAATTCCCGTCTGATTCAATTATTGCCCCTGGTTTATGGACGCAATATTTTCGTGCCTGCGAAGGTCCTTTTTATTATTATGCCAGCTCATTATGGACTCGTGGGTGACCGGAGCTGTGTAGTTCAATTATTTACTTATTCATTCCCGAGCTTACCGAACGACCTTCCCATCGCTGGCGGCACTCCCATTCAGCAAAGTCCTCGTCCTGATTGTCCTGCATCCTGGCGTTATTTGTACCTGAAATGGTCGGCAGGATTTTTATGATCGGCCATTATGAAATATTTTGCCGACCGACATGTTGGAAGCAAAAACGAAACGCAACGCAACGAAACCCCTTTCCAAGCTGAACCGAGTTTTATCACCCGGTTAGCAGAGTTCTCATGAAGCCATTGTAACCCTTTCACTTAATTATTGGGCACATAATGTACCATATTCATGGCAACCGCCGCGCCGGCAAAAGGGAGTATATTGAGTACTCACAATGGAAACTACTAGCCCGACCCGTGTCCTTTATGAATTCCCCGTATCACAGTTCACAGTTCCCACTCTACCTGGATTTGCAATTGTGCAATATCCAAAGGCCCGATTCACCATCTACCATCTACCGTTTACCATCTACCATCTACCATCTACCATTATTATTATGTCTCATGTGCGGACCATCCCGCGCGGATTTCACGCATTCATTGAGGAATTGTCGAAGGATTGTGCGATAATTGCACCACCTCACCTTCAATATTAATGAATCGCACTGCCTGTGCATATATTAAATATGCGGGTTGACCCAGCAAGGACTCACACAGGATTCACACAGGATTCACACAGGATTCACACAGGATTCACACAGGATTCACACAGGACTCACACGGGACTCACACAGTCGGCGGAATAAATCGCAATATAACTGACCTTTTTCGACCAGTTATAATCGACTTTTTAGTACTGAAAATCCATCAAGGGCTAAGTGAAGTTTTACTCTTATTTTGTGAATAAGAATAAGTTTTCTTATTAAGGAAAATATAATTAAAAGTTATAAATCTAAAAGAAAATCCCTTGTAAGAGAAATTAGAGATTTAGCAAATAAGGGAATTGTTAAAAACTCCATTCATCCATATACACTATATATTAATGATGGCATTTTTGTTAACACAAATAGCAATAAATTTACAGACCCACTGTTTCCAAGATCACTTGCACAAATGTTTTCTTACATCTAAAAAATAATATTAGAGGGTTACGATTCCCCAAATTCAAATGGCGTTTCCTCCAAACAGTAAAACAGTAAAATGAGCAATTAATTCAAAACGATGAACCCCAAAACAGACTCACAATTTCCAGATGAGCTATATATTTACAACCATTATTTATAATGCCCCGGTTTTTTCGGCTACCAAGGATAATTGTATTAATTGTGCCAGGCCGATTCGTTTCGAAAATCCTTCACTCGACAACTCATCTTCGAGCATCTGAAGATCTAACTTTCCAACCACATAACTGATGAACAGTTGCTTGAGTTTTCCCGGCTAAATTGCCCAAAACTAATGAGCTGTCCTGTCCTGTCTTTTTCGTTATTCTTCTGCATTTTTTGAGGGGAGCTTGGGGGCGTGGAGGCAAACTGATCTGAAAAAATGTAATTAAATGTGAGATGTTGTGACGCCTTTGTTTGAACTGAGGAGAGCAAAGCCAGCAAACTGGATAGCTTCCCATGGCCTTTTGCAGTTCCATATGAGTATCAATACTCGGTTACTCAGGTTGATATTTAGCTTGGGTTTCTGGTCCGGGCTCAGGGCGTTTTTTTTTTTTTTTTTGCTTTTTTTTTGTGTGGGTAAAAAGAGTATAGCTGGGTATCGGAATCGAAATCGATGCAGGGTCAAAAATTATTAATGGATTTTTAATATCATTTGTGTCAGCGTAAATCGTATTTAAAGAAATCTGAGGAAAGAGCACCGAAACAAAAAATCTGAAACGATTTATTGACCTGAAGTCAAGTACGGCGAGAAAGAGATGAGATATATATATATATATTGTATATATATAGTCGTTGGATCTTTGTAATCCACAGGGCCTCCACTTGATGGTTCTGGATCTGGATGGCATGGGCTTGAGGATAGAGGATAGAGGATAGAGGACGGAGAATGGTAATGGTAATGGTAATGGCAATGGGATGGAGAATGAGATTGGGAATGGGAACGAGAATGAGAATGAGAACCTGGACGACAAAGTGTGAAAAATGATTGATCGATTTCGTCTCGGCTCTCGGACCTCGATTACGTTTCGATTTTGGTGTTCGGTGTTCGGGCACAAAGGGTGCCGTGCTATCCCCGTCTTAATAAAGAACTTTGAGCCCGATTCCAAGCGATTGTGATTGTGATTCGGATTCAGTATCTTATTCTTGACTTTAACCCGGTGACAGTGGATCTGTGCGACCATGAGGAGCCTGAATTTTGATTCCAGCGGCGACAGCAACGACAATCGACATAATAAGATAGCAATTATTTATCAAATCTGGCAGGGGGCCGAAATAAATCGAAAGAAACGAGCATTTATTTCTCCGATTTTTGATTAATGAAAGCATTTCGCCACACAATAGAAGAGAAAGGAAAAACGAAAGTGTTGACTAGCACTGTCCAACATTGAAAAAAAAGGGGGGGCGACATCGAGATGACCCCAGAGAAGACATTTCCATTCGTTCCAAACAAAACTACAAAAAAAAAAAGAAAAAGAAACACCTTTAAGGATTGACTTTTCACCTTCGAACTCACATCAATCACTTCTCAAAAGCCAGTTGGCGGCGCCGAATTGAAAAGTGACACTCAGCACTGGGGAATCGATTATAAAGGCACTCCACACATTAATATTATCAGATATTATTCTCAAATCAAGCAATTTGGGGACACCTTGTTGAAGAAAATCAAGGCAATTCAATGGTCACTGCACTTGTCATTGAAATTGATGGTGCATTCGGTGAAATCTTCTTTGAAAAATGATTTTTATAAGAAAGCTAATTATAAACCTCCTGAATCATTTGAACGTCACATTTTTTATATTATGTATTTATTGTATTGTTTATATGTACGTATTTATTGTGCTTTTAAGTTTGAGCATGTATGTGGCGTGTGGGATTCAATTCTGTAGTATGCTATTTTAAACAATAAAACAATTAATGCTTCTGCAAATATAATATATGTACAATATATATATAAATATATATAAAATATATTCAGTAAATAGTGCTATTTAGCATAAAGTATTAACATGTAGAATGTATCACTAACCACAAATTTTTATAGACTATTGCTTCATTTACATATGTACATACATACATATATACATACATATATTCAATCCCGTGATTATAAGTATGTGTTTATGAACGATGAATTCTATTTAGGAAGCCTTAAAGCCTCAAGCTTTAAAGAAAGTATTTAAGCTTAAGGAGTGATTTAATATGATACCGAATAGGTGCAAAAACCCATTTGGTTTTAAATTAGTGATAGTAAAGTTGAAGAAATTTTCGTTAGATCTTTATGTACCATTTAAGCATAGGTAATTTTATGATACTTTAGAAAATATAATGTTTCGAAGCTTTTTTTATTATATTTAAACGGTGAAGAGCTGACCATTTCCTTGAAGTTTAACATTGATGCTAGCGCCTTGTGGGTATGCAACAAAATAATGCGGTCCTTATTGTGCTATTGTTTTTTTTTTTGGGTGATTAATGCAAATAGGAATTGTTGCCCAAGCTTTTGTTTCGCTGTAAGGACTTTTCTCGGACATTTGTGTGTATAAATTGAAGCACAAACGTGGACAAATATGTGTACGATTGTATCCTTACGGTGGACATTCCAACGTCTAGCAAATACATATGTATGTACATGCATATAATGCGAGGGTGTGTGGGTGAGAATTATTTTAATTCTGCAATGAAAAGGACAATGAAACGACAAGGAGCTGTGTATGCATGTATGCATGTGTGTGTAGGTGCTCCTATCACATAAGCCACTTACACACCGAAGCTGTGCGATTTACATAAGTTATACATGCAGACATATGTATGTATGTATGTACATATGTATGTATATAGGGTGGGCGGTCGTGGTGATCGGGGCGGGAAGGGGCTGCGGTAGGGGTGGTGGGTGGAAAGAGGAAGCAGCAGCGACGCTTCTTTGTCACCAGTGCTCGAATTCCATTGGTGCTGTGTGGCGACAGGGAAAAAAATCGAAGCGAATCGCCCCCATTGCCAAAGTGTCACCCATACACAGATGCACCTACACAGCGACACCAGCACCCACACACACACAGATGCACAGCGCAATCGCAAAACAAAGAGAGCCGCTCAGTGCGGACATTCGAACGGGTGCGACAGGGACGGCGAGAGGGCACAGCACCGAGTGGACAAGACATCAAATGACAAAAATTTCTAAAGAACCTTCGTAAAGAGAAGCAGAGAGGAGAAGCCCAAGACAAAATGTGACGTCGCAACACAGCGACAAATTACGTACTGTGTACTGTATACTGTGGCCATTGCCATTTCACTCTCGTTGCTCTCTCCCTCTTGCGCTCCTGCTCGCTCTCTCTCTCTCTCTCTCGCTCTGTCACACTATAGTGCCCGGCCATGTACTCACACCATCGAACCAGGGCACCCATACCAGCAAGCGGCGAGAGCGAGCGCTGCGTTCTCTTTGGCTGGCGGCGGTGCGTGTGAATGTGTGTGCCGCACTGACCACACACACACACACACACGTCGCATGTCGCATGTGTCAACCCAACGAAACGGTTTCGTCCACTCAGACGACAGTGTGCGAGCGGGCGCGAGATAGCCGCATGAGCGTGCCACACTGCTCGCACGCACTGGTCGGCGCTCTTTCGCGGCGAGAGTAAGAGAGCGGTGGCTACTCTTGCCGCACACTGCTTTGCCGACTGGGCGAGCGAGATGGCCTCAAGTGCGGGCGGATCTCTCTCTCGCACTCGGGCGAGTGCCTAATGACCCATCGACGACAATGTGACGAAGGCCAATTCCAATAGCGCGCTCTCTCACACTCTTCCAGGTGCAAGAGCGAAAGAGAGAGGGAGCGAGAGTGAGCGGGAGAGCGAGCGAGAGAGAGAGAGAGAGCCAAATGTCACCCACCCCGCGTGTGCGTGCTTGTGTTCGTTTGTGTGCGTGTGTGTGTCAGTCAGTCGGTGTGTCGGTGTCGGTGTCGCCGCATTTGTCGCTCGCTCTCTGCCCGCTGCGCTGCCGGCGTCGCAGTCGCCGCACAAATTCGTTGGTGAAACGACAAATCGACAATCAGTGTCACCCACGACATTCGAAGAAGTGGATCTCTGCTGTCCCTGCTCTCCGCACATCCGCATCTTCGTCGCTACTTCGTTTGCCACTTTGCCACTCCGCATATTCACATATTCGCATCCGCATATCCGCGCCCAGTCCACTCTTCACTCTGCCGCGCGCCCCAGTGCATTAGTGTGCGTGCGTACGAGCGTGCGCGTGTGTGTGTGTGTGTCATCGTCAACTGTGAACGACCAACTTTTTTAATATCTCAGCAAAATGCAACAAAAATAAATGCACCACGGGCATGAAAACAACAACAGCACACGGCTCGAACAGTGAATTCTACCATCTGAATTTATCAACTTTTTACGCATCACAATATCCAAGCAAAACAACTCGGAAACAAAACCTTTTTTTAAATGACAAGCCTGTGACAAAGTGACAAAAAGTTAAGCAAAAAAAAAAAAAAAAAACTCAAACAGCAATACACCAAAATACAATCAAATATCCACAACTCGCTGCTAAATTAGCAAAAGGTATGTATAGTTCGAGTATAGTTGCTTTGCCGTCGGCACTTCACGCTAAGAATTCAAATCAAAGTGAAGACATAGTGAATCTTTTCGAGATCAGTGGAGTATTTTCAAAGAAGAAAACCTGGTTCTATACAAATATTGGCCAAAAAAGGATTATGTAATAAGAATGGCATAAAAGGAACGCAATGATAGGATTTTTCTGATAGCAAGACATGATATGCTCAAGATCAAATAGGCTGGTGACATTAAGTGACTTTCAGTATGCATTTAATGTGATATTACCATTTTCGTGGAAAACTATTAGTTTTCTTACAATATGGCTAAATTGGAACTAGCTTGTTAATCCAATGTTCGTAATCCCATTTTTGTCTTTTTTCTGCGTGAGCTTCGATGAAAAAAAAGTGATGTCTTCGGGGAAACGCCAAATGTCAAAGTTGTAATTAAGATTTTTGTCTGCGGTTTTCGAGCTCTGTTTTTCTCGTTGAGGTCCGGACCATCGGGGTTGTCATCTTCGGACCATCGCAAGCCCCTTGCCCATCGGCTCCTGCTTATTATAATGTACTACTATTAACAGCAACTACAACAGCAATTATAGCCGCCGGATTGCCCACATCTCGGCATCTACCATCCCCATCTGCCCCACTCCGTGCTCCGTACTCCGTACTCCGCCGATCTCGGATCCACCATCTATAGCGTCTCCCAGCTCTCGGAATTCTTCAATCTGGTCGTTTCTTGTCTTGGGGACTTTCAACATTTTGATGCCACTGCCACTGCCGATAATCAAAAAACGTTTCGTCCGAGAGCCATCAAAAGTTGTGATTGGTTTTTCCCCTGCCCCCAGCTGCCCAGCATCACCCCCCTCTCCCCGTCGCTGGCTTAAGACATTTTAAGCGTTTGACAAAAATAATTACCCATGTACATGCATACTCACCTCGATCTGTCGACCGCATGCACTGAGAGAAAATAGCGAAGCTATTGTTTTGGGCTGCACATTTTTGACGTACGCAAGTTAGTGTTGATACTAAGATCTTTGATTATATTCCGATATAGCTCCACTACGAATCTTTGAAAGATCTATACTTTTTTTTCTACAAAGATCCTTGGAAGATATAGGGCTATAGGCACCTCCAACTCAAATGATTTAGTTACCTAATTATGATCTGGAAAATAATTGCAGCGTCTTTAGTTCATCCTCTATTTCCTGAATGGTAACGAATATGGTAACAATATTTTCGGCACCTAGTCAGAAACTGATTACTTCCAAGTACTTGACAATTAAGTTTTTTCCCCCTTTTCGCTCTTTTAAAATTTTTTTTTTTCGCTTTTTCGCATTTTTGCCGTGTGTACATACACTCATTTTAATGCTATTGTTGTCATCGTTACTAATGAGCCCCATAAAAAGCGACCATCTCCTGGCTTTCTGCAACTGCGTGTGTGTGTGTGTGTGTGTGTACGTGCGTCTGTATGTGTGAGCCATAGTCGTATGTGGTTTTCGGCTTAACTTTTTACTTGGCATTGGGCAAGCGAATGCGACTGTGTGTTCGACTTTTGAGATCGAATCCAGATAGCCAGCCACGACATCGCACACACGATCATCACCATCGTCATCCGCATCTCACCGCAATTGTCCCCAGTTTTGTGACGCCCCTGGGTTCGGTTCACTTTTTTTTTTTATTTTTTTTTTTTACCCCTGATTTGTTTCTGTTTTTTTTTTTACGTCAAGTCGACTGTTCACAATTACGGTAGCGAACGGAGCCCACAATAAAAAAGAGCTAACTCTTTTGACTCTGGCATGGCTATAGCTTTGGCTTTGGCTTTGGTTTTGGTTTTGGCTTTAACTCCGACCGATCGGATCGGATCCAAAGTCGAAGTCCGACACTGATCGCCGCATGTTGTCGTCGCCGTCCACGTTGTCAGAGGCGATTTTAATGGCCAGAAGAACCGAAAAAGCTGTAAAAGTGTTCGCTCGAGTAAATGAGGCAATGTGCACTTACACGAGCACTGCGCCAGTGTGAGTGTACAGTGGGTCCTGGCTACGTTAGAATCAAAGTTTGGGCGGATCAAAGCAGGATGCATGGGAACCAAAATGGGGAAATTATATAAAAAACTGTGCGTGCACTGTAGGTATATTTATTTATCGTGGTCAAATCAAGACTTCTCATAGGTTACAGTGGCAATTTGAGGGGCTCTACTGTACCATCAGGCCGACATGAAAGATATGCCGCCATCGGTGTCACCGATATAAATGTTCGTTTGTCTGAGTTATTGCGAGTAGTGTGTGTCTTACCAATAAATCTGGCTGGATTTGCACAAAGTTGGCTAAGCTCCTTGGGAGCTTTCACTTGGGAATTTCAGCAATACTCGTACACTTGAGATATTGGCTTTAAGCGCTTTCCAATGCTATAGATATATATATATATATATATTTTTGTTTTTTGGCGTGGCAATACATTCGCTTCTGATAAATCTATTTCTTAAGTGCATCGAATATAATCAAACGAATGACACAGAAATCAATGAATAATCCATTTGATCAGCAATCGGTTTTAGCTGGCATCTTTAAAGACTTTCTTTTAAGTCTGTACTTCGAACTGTTCCTCATAGCTAATCGTTGTAATCCACTGATTAATTGTGCTGCCCAAAAATAAACTTTGCTCCCCTTCTGAATTGTTTGACCGTCTTGACTTTTCGCACTCTAATTGCGCATCAATGACCACAATGACCAATGTGCCAGGTCCCCGGTCCCAGGTCCAGGAGTCAATGTCCATGTCCCCGGCACCACAGACCATTCCGCAATTTGCCCTGCTGACTCTCGGCGATAAGGTTGATTCCTATTCCCAGTTGTAGTTGCACAATCGGGTTTGCCAAGCAGCCCTGGTCAAAGTTTTCGATTAGGACTGACCGTTTCAGTGACTTCCTGATTGACACTCCCTGATTGACACTTCTAACGATTCGTTTCGATTTTTTGCTTGTTTTCCAGGCACAACCAGTCATCGCCACCACCATCGCCACCGCCAGCGCTACCGCCACCATAGAAACAAAATCCACCATAGACGACATGGAGCACATAATGAATCCGTTCATGTCACCGGCTTATCTGCTGGGCCATGGCCCACATTCCCACCAGCATGTGCACTCCCATCTGCCGTCACACCCGCAGCCAAATGCCGCCTCTCCGGCCAGCTCACCCGGCGGATCCAGTGGCTCTGGATCGGGATCGGCAGCGGGTTCGGGATCGGGATCGGGATCGGGTGCGGGCACGGGATCAGGCAGCGGATCGGGATCTGCCTTAAAGCCACGTCGCTGGGGCTCGCCGCCCATCAATCTGGCCGGACAGTTCATCAATCCGGCGACAGGAAAGAAACGAGTGCAGTGCTCCATTTGCTTCAAGACCTTCTGCGACAAGGGCGCCCTCAAGATTCACTTTTCGGCCGTGCATCTGCGCGAGATGCACAAGTGCACGGTGGAGGGCTGCAACATGGTGTTCAGCTCGAGGCGCTCGAGGAATCGCCATAGCGCCAATCCCAATCCCAAGCTCCATTCGCCGCACATCCGGCGCAAGATCTCGCCGCACGATGGTCGCACTGCCCAGCAATTTCCGGTTTTCTCGCCCGGAACAGCCGCGGCAGCAGCCGCTGTCGCCGGACGACTTCCGGTTGCCTTCCCCGGACTGCTGCCACCCCCGCCGCCGCATCATGGTCACCATCCGTACGTGATGTTCGGCGGACAGGCGGGTCTACATGGCTTGGGCCTGCTTGCCAACGGCTGTCAGGATCCCGATTCCGGATCGGTGGACAATGAGCAGGATGCTGATCCCGAGGATGACAACGACTTTGTATACGTGGACATGCAGGCCAATAGCTCCAGTCCGGCGGCCTCCAGCGAGGATCAGGAGGATCACGAACGGGATCATGAGCAGGACGAGGAGATGCACTGCAGCTTGAGCCTGGCCAGCAGTAGTAGCATCGGCGCCGACGAGGAGCGAGCAGCTGACCAGCCGCTGGACTTCAGTCTGCACAAGCGTCGCAAGTCGGAGCAGGATCGGGAACAGGAGCAGGAGCAGGAACGGGAGCAGGAACGGGTGCACGAGGCGGATAAGCAGCAGGAGCAGGATGTGGAATCGGACAAGGAACAGGAACCAGAACAGGAGCATGAGCTGGAGCGTGAGCGTGAGAAGCGCTCGCCCAGCGATGCCTTCTCCATGGATCAGTTGCTGGGCAAGCGGAAGCGACACGATAGCACCGCCTCCAGCTCCGCCTGTTCCACGGCAGCCGCCTCCTCCGTCTCCTGCTCCTCCGCCAGCGCTAGCGCCAATCCACCACAGACGAGCATCAAAATGGAACTGGACCTGGACAGTGACAGTGCCTACATGACCAGCCGGCGGCAAATGCTCCCACTGCCCGTTCTGGACCTCGAGGAGCATCATCATCTGCGCCTGCTGCAGACCCAGATGTTTGCTGCCGCAGCGGCTGCTGCCGCCACCAGTCAGGCACCACCCACCGCCTTCCTGCCGGCGGGATCCCCCGTGGATCTGGCCAAGGACTCGCCGCCCATGTGGAGCCTCCTCTCCGAAATGTACCGCTCCATGCTGCTGAAGACGCAGCACCAGCAATACAACCACCATCACCAGCTGCAGCAGCAGCACCAGCAGGAGCAGCATCATCATCAACTCACCCTGAGCCACCACCATCAGGAGCAGCACCATCATCTGGGTCACCACATGGGTCACCACCACCACCACCACCACCATCAGCACCACCAGCAGCAGCCGCAACAGCAATCGCCGGCGGCCACGAACGCGCCAATTTCCGTCTAATATCCAGTCTGCTGATCCATGGCGATGATTTCTAGATGATTTCCTTAGTCAAATTTGTTTTTCTTTTTTTCTTTTTTTTTGTGTGAATCGTATTGTAATAAGAATACGTCTGGTGGCGTGCTGCATTAAAGAAAAGTGGTGTTTTAGGTGGTGGGGCTGTGCCATAGCTTGACCATTAAATGGCTGGCACTCCTCCTCAGGCGCGACCCCGCAACACCCACCTATGTCTGCCCACCAACACCCAACGCCCAACGCCCAACACCCAACACCCAACACCCAACACCCAACACCCAACACCCAACACCCGATGCCCCTAGGCACCCCCCATTCCCCCCTCTCCCCATCCCCCCAATCTGAAAACTGGAATTGCTCCAAAACTAAGCTTTTTCTGCTCGTACATGTGTTATATGGATTTTTTTTTTGAAACCTATGTATAATGTATAATGTATACTGTAGTGCGACATCTAAGTGTATAGTATTCAATCCGTTCCTCAGTGTGTGTGTGCAGATGGATGAGTGTGTGTGTGTGTGTGAGAGAGGGAGTGCGTGTGTGTGTGGGATCCAAGGATCGGATCCAAAAAAAAAAAGTCTGTCATCTGAAAAGCGGGCTGGGCAGTGCAGAAGCGGGGATTTTGGAACGGGTTCCGTTTCCCTGCCCCCTCTATCGGTGTACAACGAAGTATTGATATTTATAACGAAATATATATTATGAATGCATATATTAAATAGTTTTAAGACAATTTTTTTCGTAGCCAATAAAACTATATTGTATTGTATAACTTGGATGTACTAACACAGCAAGCAAATTCTATTGAAACATATCCCGTGTGTTGAAAAATAAAAGAAAAAACCAGAAGAGATTAGCCCGCTCCCTAAAAAAAAAAAATAAAACAACAAACAAAATTATACAAATCCATCGAAAAGGTTGATAGATCGTAGGTGAACGAAAATGTTATTGCTATCGCAAACGAGAATTCCTCCCGACGATTGTGTACTGTATTACATCAAGATTTTAAGTTTTTTATTAACAAATAAACAACGGCAAAATTGAAGAAACATGTAATCAAAGATGCTTTTTTATTGGTTCTCTGGGCGGATACATTATTTCCATGTTTTCACTAGAAGTGCTAAGAAAATAGAGCAGGTGCTTTATGTGTATTATATAATCTGAGTCATCGGTTTTATGTGGATTGGATTTTGTTATTCCACTTTGGAGATACATACATATATTCGTTAAATGACATTTCATTCAGATATGCTTTGGGAAATGTTATTTTATTTGTGTAGCTCATTTGGATCACAAGCCAAGCTAGTTCATCTCCAGATCCAGATTCCAGTGTACATGGTATTGGTCTGATGAGATCCATAATGGGCTACGCCCTCGAATGTGTCTGTCCCTCCCGTTTGCGCAAATGAGTATCCGAAATGCCGACGGACTCTCGAGAAGGCGTGACATGCGGCATAAATTGTTTTCGGCTCCGCAACTATGGCATACCATAACAAAATCATACTTTACGGTTCCGAACCATACCATACCATACCATACTATACCATGCCGTACTATTCCTATACTCGAATACTTGTACATATCGTACTCCCCCCGCGCGAATCGTCGTGATGAATGACCAACTATTGGTCGCAGCGGCAACCACATCATCATCATCATTATGGATAGGCATTTGAGGCCACTTATGGACGGATTACACACTCAGGCGCACGCACACCGACACAGATACAAATATGTATATGCAGATACAGATACATTTGCAGATACAGATACAAATGCAGATACAGATACAGATGCAGATACAGATACAAATGCAGATACAGATACAGATGCAGATACAGATACAGATGCAGATACAGATACATATGCAGATACAGATACAGATTCAAATGCAGATACAGATACAGATGCAGATACAGATACAGATGCAGATACAGATGCAGATACAGATACAGATACAAATGCAGATACAGATACAGATGCAGATACAGATACAGATACAGATGCAGATACAGATACAGATACAGATACAGATACAAATACAGATACAAATACAGATACAGATACAGATACAGATACAGATACAGATACAGATACAGATACAGATACAGATACAGATACAGATACAGATACAGATACAGATACAGATACAGATACAAATGCAGATACAGATACAGATGCAGATACAGATACAAATGCAGATACAGATACAGATACAGATACAGATACAAATGCAGATACAGATACAGATGCAGATACAGATACAGATACAGATGCAGATACAGATACATATGCAGATACAGATACAGATACAGATGCAGATACAGATTCAGATACAGATACAGATAAATATACAGATACAGATACAGATACAGATACAGATACAGATACAGATACAGATACAGATACAGATACAGATACAGATACAGATACAGATACAGATACAGATACAGATACAGATACAGATACAGATACAGATACAGATACAGATACAGATACAGATACAGATACAGATACAGATACAGATACAGATACAGATACAGATACAGATACAGATACAGATACAGATACAGATACAGATACAGATACAGATACAGATACAGATACAGATACAGATACAGATACAGATACAGATACAGATACAGATACAGATACAGATACAGATACAGATACAGATACAGATACAGATACAGATACAGATACAGATACAGATACAGATACAGATACAGATACAGATACAGATACAGATACAGATACAGATACAGATACAGATGCAGATACAGATACAGATACAAATGCAGATACAGATACAGATGCAGATACAGATATATATGCAGATAAAGATACAGATACAGATACAGATACAGATACAGATACAGATACAGATACAGATACAGATACAGATACAGATACAGATACAGATACAGATACAGATACAGATACAGATACAGATACAGATACAGATACAGATACAGATACAGATACAGATACAGATACAGATACAGATACAGATACAGATACAGATACAGATACAGATACAGTTACAGATACAGATACAGATACAGATACAGATACAGATACAGATACAGATACAGAGACAGATACATATGCAGATACACATACAGATACGGATACAGATACATACGCAGATACACATACAGATACATATGGAGATACAGATACAGATACAGAGTCTGTAGAATAAGTGACCAAATAGAAAGACCCCAAGCAGACGGCAGTACGAACCTCACATTCTCGTTCGCCTCTCGCACAAATTTACGATTCTATGAAACACGCAACGATATTAACACCGCGCTCTTCGCTTCCACAATATTCTTCGCCTCACTTTTCCAATCACTTCGGACACGGCTTACTTTAAAGAGACTAATTATGCCTGGTCAAAATGCGGTCGAGTGGCTCTTTAATGGCCAAGGAATGGTTTTGTGATTAAAGAACAAATACAGTTTGTTTCAATATAGTCCTATATCTTTTCTACATACCAAAGAAAGGTGTATGTAAGTCATTCGTTCATTTTGCCCAAACGGCTAAATAGTCTGGGTTTTAGGATTCAGACACTTGGTTGTACGAACTATTTATACAGAACGCTTAAGATATCATTTCTGTCGGTGTGCCCGCAAAATCCAAGCTCAAAATTCCGCATTCATGTGGGGAATGGAGCCTGTGCACACACACTCGCATCCACATGAATGTGTACGAAACCGAAACCGCAGAATTGACATGGATGCGAGACTGTGAAAATGTCAAGTGGTTTGAAGCGAAGGATATGAGTCGAGAGTTCCGTGCTCCGCGTTCTGAATGCAGAGCTCGCAGCCAAGAACTCGAGAATTTGGATCCCTGAGTTTTCAGAGGCCAAAAAAAAACATGAGCCGAGAGCTGAGCTGAGCTGAGCTAAGCCAATCCCCAATCTCCACCTCCAACTCATTCCTATACCCATATACTCGTGTACTCATATACCCGTATCCATACCCATACCCATACCCATACCCATACCCATACCCATTTCCATTCCTATTCCCATTCCCATTCCCATCCTGATGGAGAGTGATGGTGCAGGGGTGGATGGAGCTAAACGCTTGCCACATTATGAGATGATCCTTGGCAACGATGTCACTTGAGACAAACAGAACAGTCAAGCAAAGACAACGGAACGCAATGGCAATTGGAAAGGAATGGAATGGTGCGGTCTCATCTCTTGGGATCTATTTACTTTTAAGTTTTTCAATTGGATGATGTCACGAGGCAGCCTTTGGAGATGGGTTTACCAGAGGGGCGGTGGTGGGGGGACGGGAGGTGATGTATGTTATGGGGTCGGGGTGTGTAACTTTTTTCAAGTACCTTGTGTTATGTGGAGAGGACAGAACGGAAATGGCAAACAAAAAAGGTTTGCTCATGCCAGTCAACCTTTGAAATACCCTTTCACGTATTCATGGGATGCGCAGAGCAAATCTTTGCCACACATAACTTATGCATAGCCAGCCACCCAGTATGATATGATATGTTTATGCGCCATAAAACTTTTAACTAGCTTTCAAGTTTACACATTGCAAACTAGCAAGAAAGTGCATTTCATATTCGCTGTGGTGGCAAGCAAATCTTTTCTGTTGCCGTTTTGTAGACTTTTGGTTTTATGAAATATTCGAAAAATTCACAATGCGTTAAAAATTAACATTTAAAATGGGATTGGGATAGACTCAAGTGTGCGTGTGTGTGTGCGTGCGTGTGTGTGTGTGTAAGGGATGCAAATACGTTTATTTCTGGAGACAATTGAAACCCACTCGAGGGTTATTGAGATGTGACAGTCAAGTAGTTGGAGTCGAGCAGTCGAGCAGTCGAGCCGAGCAACTTGACGTTTGAAATAGGATCAACTTGCTCATACCCGACGTTGGCCACACTGGCGCGAATCCAGAAATGGCCCAAAATCGCAATGTCCAATGCTCGTCACGCCAGACAGATCCCTATGACATCCGAGTGGCACATGCGACTGTTCCGCATCAAAATGTATGGATAGGATGGGGGGTTGGGTTGGTATTTGGGTGCACCACCCTTCTGAGGAAGTGCTTAAAGGATTGGCAGCATGGGTATTACCCTAATGCGATTGCAATTCACAATTTGACAGTTCATAAATACGGTGCTTAAGTAAGTAACGTGCAAGCTAACAGTTTGAGGGCATTTATTTAATTTTCCAAGAACATATTTTTGGAGAGAGTGTGTCACCTTTAATGAACCTGATCGGATAAAAAGTCGCCCAAATTCCATCAAAGTGCTCATTATAGTTTTTATTCCAGTTGACAGAGAAGTAATTCGATTTGTGTTACGATTTTGGGCACTCTTCATTCATGTGCTTCTGTGTTGGGGTTCTTTGGTTTTAAGATCGTTTTGTAAGTGGAATTACTGCCTGGGAGCACCATAAAATTTGTTTCGATTTTGGGTAATTGTACACATATCAGCAGGCAAACGAAGGAGAAGTAACAACAATCTTGCGATCAGCAGCAGACGACAGCATTCAGGTTTAACTTTGATTCCGAGTAAGTAAATCTACTTAATTTTAATGACAAGAAACCGCTGCTTAAGTGGCCGCTGATTGAATCTGGTTAGTTCTTTGCTTCTTACTCGGGTCGGAAAGAACAACGGCCTCAGTACTTGGGCAATAAATTCGACATTTTAATTTACATTTCATGGAAACATGATGGGTTGTCTTCGCACACAACCACAACTACAACTACAACCACAACTACAACTACAACCACAACTACAACCACATTCACAACCACATTCACATTCACATTCACATACACATTCACATTCACATGAGAACACGAACGAAGTTGCCCCCGGAGGCAGTGTTCCAATCAACTGGGAACAACTATTCCATGTTGTCACATTGGGGACCTCCGGGAAACTTGAGTTCTAGGACCACTTACTTAGCCCTCTTAATTAGCCATTTAATAGTTTTGTTGTAGGGCCAAACTGCATCGATTTGTACTCATTAAGGTCCCACTTGAAATGCTATGCAAATATTCATGTAGTAGTTGAGCTGCAAGAGCTCTGATATTCCATAGATAAAACTTAAATATTAGAAAACATACTTTATTTAGTATGTTAGAAGTTAGCCATCCAATGTCGAAAATCAGTGCAAAGCATTATTAAAGTGTAGAGAGCGCTCTTACTCAAGTTTCCAGCTGATATTGTACCCAAAGTGCTACAAATGGCCAAAATGCGGTTAATAAATGGCAGCATACCACCCACATTCGTTGCACAAACAGCTGGAGTTGGAATCGAAGCCCCTGGGCGATTTTGACACCTGTCGTGGGGCAAACAACATGGAGTTCTGGCCGATTGTTTGCTCACGCACACACACACACACACACACACACACATTATCTGGTTAAACAATTGATTAAGTTTTAATAAATTTGAAAAATCAATATTAAAAATTAAGTGCAGTAATTACTTAAATGGCTATTTGCGTTCGCCTCGCCGGCAAGGAAGCAATGCAAATATTTTGCGAACAACAATTTAAACACGCCGGCAACTGGCGCGTTATACCCGCGGGCATGTGTGTGCATTTGCACGGATGAATGTGTGTTGGCACACAGTGCACGCATGTTCTTCGATATACATATATATATGAAATTCATATATACATATATATATATATATATATGTATATATTACCTGCTGCAATATATAAATATTTACACACACACACACACAGCGGCGGGGAGTGAGTCACGTAAAGTGCGTAACGCCCGTTGTCAACAACATAATCAACATCAGCGCCAGCGCCAGCGCCACGAGCAGCCAATGGCGCCCCATCCCCGAGTCCCCAGAATCCCCAGAGTCCCCTGAATCCCCTGAATCCACAGCTCCAACTGCACCACCGCACCACTGCACCCGTCAGCCGCGCACCACCAAGCCATTATTGAGCCCGGCCAGAGTGGCCAGCTGGGGCAGCCAGAGGTGTTGGCCGTCTCCAGTTCCACAGCTCCACAGCTCCACTGCCTCCCTTTGTGCGTACGCTGCAACATGAGGCGTACGGCTTGGTGGCATGGCTTGGTGGCATGGCGTGGTTTAATATGGTGCGGTACCAGTATGTGCGTGGAAAGCGATTTGCATATTTCGCTGGCTTTTTTTTGTCATTAATTAAATTACATTGCGCAAATTGCAGCTACCACACACTCTGTGCAACGGCCGCGCGGCATCATCAACGGATTGCCCGTCGCACTGTGTGTGCATCCTCATCCTCATCCTCGTCCTCGTCCTCATCCTAAAGGAGCAGGAGCAGGAGCAGGAGCAACATCAAAAACAATAACATGTACCCCAACGACAGTGGGTCCACCCCAGCAGTATCAGGAGTCACGTGCACTGAGAAAAACACAGTATGCCAGCTTCATATAAACCGAAACGAACATAGTAAGTACTTAGCCAACAAAAGTGTTGATTTATTTAAAGAAAGTGGTAAAATATGGACATTTTTTAAGCCTAATATTGCATCTATAACCGATATATCATATTTAAAGATTATAAATCTCAAGTTACCCCACACTTTTTACTTATAATAGAGTTTAGGTAATCTAAATAGATAATTCATATGCCAAGCCATTACGTTTCTGTATCTGCACATCGTCATAATCGACATCAAGGACTTTTATCAAGCCATTAAACATTATGTGCCCTCCGTTCTCCAAGTGTATTCATCCCCTTCGATGAAGAAAGGCGGCTTGCCTGTCATACGCATCATCGCATGGTTAAATACGATGTGTGTTTGTTGTTCGAGGGAAGGTGAGATGATCTACCAGCCACAAGATAACAAGACAGGCAGTTCGGTGCACGGAGCTTGTAGGATTGGGAAAATATCAATTTAGCCCTCCACGATTCCTTTGCTCGTACATCGAACGTCTGTTCGGATGCTAATTAGCAGAACCATAAAAACGCAGTGCATACATACATACTAGTTAAGACGTGGCCAACTGCTGCGCCTCTGATCTTTCCGGAACCAATGGCCAATACTCAGAACAGCTACTGAAGAAATGCCCGTCGGTAGCCGAACTTCACGTCAAACAAACGGCGATGGATAAAAGTGTGAGCGGCTCTACAAACAAACCGGGCCAAAATAAACGGGAATCGGATGTGTGTACGATCCCCATGGTTCAGTCGGCCAGACGACAGCCCAACGAAAACTGTTAAGGGCTGCATGTCTGATAATAGAACCCCTATATCTGTACCCATAGATATACCTAAGAAATTGGCCGTTTGCTTAATCAAACACAAACACCTCCTAACGAGGCAAAAAACATACCAAAGATGTAAGTTACATTTTCGTGATGCCGTAATGTAATAATTATCGCAGTTCGATTGATTCCAGGCCTTTGAAACCCACAAATAAAACCACCGTGAATAAGAAACTAGTAAGCAACACAAATTTCAAAGCCAAATCTCATATGATGCGATCATCCCGAAAACAGTCTGCATTCGAGTGACATCTTTTCATTAAGGAATACTTGGCAGGTATATAAACATGGACGAATTTATCAATTTGTGCATCCGAGCCGTGCCAACAAATGGTGCATTTCCATTTCCATTTTCCAATTCCATCTAGATCTCAATTTCAATTTCAATTTGAATTTGAATTTCCATCACCATTTTGATTTCCACACGCTTTCAGCGGCGAAACGAGGAAAAGAACAACAAAATACTGTGGAATGGTGAAAGATAAATAGAAAAACCGTGAAAGGGTAAATTGGGCGACATGTTGTGAAAACATGCTACTGAATTTCAGTTTACGATAGTGCGACAAAACGACCCAAAGAACTGCGACCTACGACCTACGACCTACGACCTACGACGACCCAATATTGTGTGTCGGTGTTTTGTGTTCTTCTGGTCTTTGGGTTACTGTTTGGTTTGTGCTTGCCAAGATTTAGGTTCGTCCAAGGCTGAGTTGGCGGCAGTGCCGTTTTATCTGATGCCTCATCGGGCCAAAGGGACAAATGAGCCAGAGGCCGAAAGGATCACTTTTCAGGAAAAACACTGCCAAGTGCAATTAACACATTCGGCGGAGTGGAAATGTGTTAGGATCCCGGGCTCGACTGATAACGATAATGTGATCTGTGCGCATTGTGAATGTCATGTATGTACTTCGCTTGTGTCGCTAAAGGATCGCTGTGTGTTATATCAACAAACTATATATATGGAAAGACTGAGGAGTACGGTGCCTTTGATTTCTGCCCCAAAATGTAGTGGGTAAGTGCTAATTGGCTTTGCCCGAAACCGAAACCGATACCAAACCAAACCAAACCGAATCCATATCCACATCCATCCGTAATTCAAAAGGGCTGCATTCAGCTGCGTTCATAAGTTTCTGTTATTTTTCTTGGGGAACTGGGGATAGCTAATGCTGTAATAGATCCTAATTCCATCCAACATCAATGACAGTTCTGTCCGGGCATCCGTTTTAATAATATATCCATCGCCACATGCTGCCAGACGAAAAATGGAAATGGAATGCATCCTATTGGATTTCATTAAACAAACTTCCACTCAAAGTATCGGAAAGCATATACCACACATGGTTGCATGAATTCGGTTCTTGAAGCTAATCACGAACTGTATAATTTTGTATATTCCATAAAAATTACAAGTCTAGCCAGAATAGCAGTAATTTCATTTATATTCTGATATATGCCATTTTTGATAGTTCTTAAATCGAGAAAGTTGTTATCTACTTCATTTTACAATGCATTGTCACACTTGAATCGGTTGCCGTGAGAACTCTGCGATTGCTTAACCCTGTGCTTCACATTAAAGCCTGATTAGTAATCAAAAAATCATCTCGTTGACGCAATGGCCGTATCAAATGCTTTTTTTCCCGTTCACAACTCATTGCTTTGAATCCGAGTCCATCAACCAGTTGGCAATGGGATATGGGATATGGAAACTGGGTACTGGGTACAGCGAACTGGGAACTGGGAACTGGGAACTGCGAACTGGGAACTGCGAACTGCGAACTGGGAACTGAGATCTGGGTTCTGGAATGGTAGCTGAATGGTTTTGGTCCTCGAAAAGCCTCCTCCATTTGGCCAGACGAATGAGCCTAAGTTGTGTTTTTCCATTTTCGCATCTGCCAGCCGGGTACTTCATGCACTTTGACCGCTGCGGGCATTTTCGCTTGACCAGAGTTCGGTAAAAATAAGTTTTGCCTTTTTTTCTGTTTGGCTTGTGTGTGTGTGTGTGTGTGTATGCGATGTTTTTGAGCGATTCAATTCAAATTGAATGCCATGAATATCGGAGCAAACCGAGTGCAAGCGCGTTGCTTCTTTTTCTGCCGTTTTTAACAAACATAAAATCAATTACACAAGCTTCATTAAGCTTGCCGGCCAGGTATGAGTATAAGTATGAGTGTGAGTGTGAGTATAAGTATGAGTGTGAGTATAAGTATGAGTGTGAGTATGAGTGTGGCTGTGAGTGTGGCTGTGAGTGTGGCTGTGAGTGTGGGTGTGAGTGCGAGTGGAAGTGTGGTTGAAAGGTTGGTAACGTTGGTAAGGTCGCCTTGTATTTGGCTTACCTGAAAACGCCGGAAGCCGCAGGGAAATGGACCGAAAGTGGGTGGTGGCAGTGGGTGTGGGGGGGTGTGGCAAGCGAAGCACCGCATACGCGACCTCAAGACCCACCAAATGTGGCATGACAGCCGAATATGACTTCATTTAGCTTGCTCTCCCCCCCCCCCCCCCCACAGAAAGCAAAATCCGGATAAGCGACAACTAAAATGGGATCAAGTTCAGATGATAAAGCTAATACGCAAATGATGGCATCTCAATTTGATTAGAAAGTCCTTAAGCCTATAATAGCAGTATTTGTAATTGCTGAATTACATTCTAGTAGATTCTACTATAGCTAAAGCTTGGATTGAATTCCGATGGTGTGAGTGTATCAATTTCGTTGAGCAACATTAAAACGCAATCATGGAACGTCGTTCGCGGTATTTCTTTGCTGACTCCCGACATCATCAACATTATCATCAACATTTCACCACCTATAAAAGCCGTACGATGATACAGATAGTTACATTTGAAGTATTCTTTTGATCAAGCTGCAATTAATGGCTTTAATCAGTCATATTTATGTATGTACATAGCAGTTTCCTCTGACGACTTTCTACATTGCCACCAAGCTGGTAGAATTCAGTTGAGTTGCAAAGGAGGAAAAATCGTTAAGTAATCGAGAACAGCTGGATTGTTAGAATAAGGGGGCGTGGGCATCCGTTTAGCAAAATTAGCTGGAGGTACAAAGGAAAATGCTTAAGCCACAAATATTTGACTGTCGACCGCATCAACAATGTTTCTCTTGCCAGAAGTTTGGCTTTTTTTAGTTTTTGCGGCTCTCGAACTCGAACTCCAACTGAACTCGAACGGAGGTCGAGTTTACACCCCCCCCACCACCCAATGCCAGTCCAAACTGAACTCTGAACTCTGCGAACTGTCCTCGCCGAACCCTGTCCTCCAATAGCCGAATCCGTGTGTTTACCCATTAACTTTGGCCTTTATTGACAACGACTTTGGTGATGAAACGTAAGTAAGTAAGGAAGATCAAAGCCAAATGCTTGCCTTGTCCTTACCCCACCGAACTCCACCCACTTTGGTTTATTTGTTTGTTTGTTTGTTGGATGCTGGGATGTTGGGTTGTTGGATTGTTGGATTGTTGGGTTGCCGCTGGATTCGTAATGTTTGCACAGCCACCGGCCACTCAAAAAATGTTGCGGGGAAGGGGGCATTATCCATGGATGGATACGGATTCGCATTATAAAAATCAATGAATTAACATTTACATGCAAAAGTATTTGACCACAAAAAAGAAACAAATGTACAACGACGCCGGCGACCTATGCCTATTTGTATACGTGGCGTTAACCACCCCATTATCCCTCCTCCGAAGGATGGCCGGAAATCCTGGGGCATCCTGCCCGGCAACCCAACAGCCATAGCCCAAGCCATGTCCTTCTCTATGTACACACGTGATTACTGGTGTTTTTACCCCGCGTTGTATTTGCTTTTCATGCGAAATGTTTTCCCTTTTTATTTCCTGCCCTTCGTCTTCCCCCCTTTTTACATTTGTTCCCTATTTTTTTGCAACATTAAAGTGGAGAAGCCACTCGGTTTATTCATCTTTGAATGTGTTTTTTTTCCTCCCCCCACAAAAGGGGGCGTGGCATTCGCTTGCCTTTGCCAGACGACAAAGCAAACGAGCCTGGCCGAAATCAATTCTATCACAAATTTAATCATCCTAAACAGTTTCCCCCACCCGGCAATTGATTCATGTCAGTGGCCTTCAATTGGCTTTTAACCGATTAGTAGCGGCCTTAACCCCTTCGTGGCTACTTAAACCACTTCATTAGCATAAAACGGCAATATTGGCCAGGTCGCTCCATATGTCGGCATCCCAAGTAGAAGTTTTCCATTTGAGAATTGCCACCAAAACTGGACAGCAACTCCACTTTGATAGCGGTAACTATTCGCTGGTGGCAAATGTGCTAAATGGAGTCAGAATCCTTTGCCAGTAAAGGGTTTTTTTTAGGGTTAAGTAATGTCACTCAGATTAGATTTGTAGATTGGTAGTAAAGTGAATATAACACAAGTTCCCTATATATACTGTTAAATCTTATGGCATTCAATATCATTGCAAATGCTGCACAGTAGATATTCAATGATATTCAATAGAACTAGTCGCCGTTTAATGCTTACACTTACAGAAAATATAAATACGTTGTTCTTAGCAATCTACTAACCGTACTGTGCATTCCTTTGCTAGCACTCGTAGTTCAAACCGAGTGAATACTTGTTTCCCAATGACTTAACATCTCGTATCTCACGAAAAGCGAGTCCTAGAAGACCATTACGCAGATTGTATGACACACGGTGTCCATTGGGGCATCGGCATCGGCATCGCTAGTTTACGATCGTGTACTATCCCAAGCTCCACCGAAACCCCACCGAAACCCCATCGAAACCCCACCGAAACCCCACCGAAACCCCATCGAAACCCCACCGAAATCCCAGCAAACTGAACCGATAAAGAGAGATCAAGCCGGCGTGGCCGCAATTTGCAGATTAGATCGCCGCGGAGCGACAATGGAACGTGCTGTGTTTTTCCTCCAGTTACTTTTTACTTTTTGCTTTTTTGTTTGCCGCTGATAAGAGAGGACTGGATTCGCACCTCCACTTGGCAAGGATTGGGGATTGCGGATTGGGGATTGGGGATTGGGGAAGCCAAGACCTGGGTGCTGTCAAAGACAAAGTGTCTGGCATAATGCTCATGGGCAGTTCTTTTTTTATATTCACCTCTTTTCGCCTTTTTGGTTTTTGCTTCGTTTATTTTTAAAAGCCGAAACGAGTTGGCGGCAGCAGCGTTTCCTGCTTGTAATCCAAAAGCCAAGTTGCTCAAGCTGGCCCCCGTTTAATCTGGACTCGATTTCCACCAGGAGGTTTCGGCACGTATCCCCTAACCCGGCGAGGAATATACGAGTATATCGCAAAGTGCTGGTGGTGGCGGTCCTTGTCCTGCGGCAGTAGTAGTTTTACATACAATGCCATGCTGAGAGTTGCAGAAGCATCTTGCTGCTACCGATGATGCGATGCATCCCATCCGATGCATCTGTACGGTGGGCACTCACCACAGAGCAACCCAGTGATCGCATGCGATTGCGATCGGCGCGGTAACAAAGCGATAATGCGAAAATCGTGTAATCCATTAGCGTAACTTTTTAAAAATTTGTGACAATGACAATATTTAGATAACACACACTCGCACACACACACACACACACACACATACAGAAACAACAACAACAACAACAAGTTGCAGTGCATTCGGTTCCACTCTGTCTCCCCATCCAAAGTTCCCTTTCGTTCGATTTCGGTTTCGATTTTGGTTTCGGTTTCGGGCTTGGTTTCCGATTCAGATTGAATCTGCCAAATTAATTTGTCGTCAGTGGAGCTGAGCTGAGCAGAGTTGAGCAGAGTTGAGCAGAGTTGAGTAGAAACCCACTGATCCGATCTGCAGAGCCACGAGAAGAATCGGTGGCGAAGAATCGGGTTCGGTGGTCCGACCCACAACTCTCTGGCGAAGAATCGCGTTGCAGCAAAGCGCAGCCGCAGATTAATTTCCAACTTCAGATCCAACTTCAGATCCAACTAAGAAGATCCCAGTCTCGATGGCTTTAATTGAAGATGCGTGCGCGCATACTTAAATCGCGCAAACAGCACTTTGATCTTAAAAAAAGTGACGTTTAGTGGTAGTTTTCTGGCTTTCCGATAACGATCTCTCAGATGGGACAGTGATGCCATTTATTATGCATCGATTATCGGGGCAAAGGAGGCGCGCAGGATTGCGAGTTCGTGGCGCCCAACTTTTGCCACTTGGTTCAAATCGAATTTTTAGGTGACATTCTGCTTTCTTTCTTCTCTGCCCTAAGAACATGGCTCATAGAGCGGATTAACATCATAGCTAACATTGATAGTATACCTTGGGCTGCACTTTATTAAAACAGGCTACCCATTTTTTCGCTGTGCACTTGGGCTCCCAGTTTTAGCACCGACGACATCCACAAAAAAAATCAACGTCAACAATGTGACTTTTAGATATACGAATATTTGTTTTCTCATACTGCGCTGTGTGTTTACACCACGAACGACAAAAGTTTACGTTTGCTGTCATTTAAAAATGAACGAAAGTGACAAACAACCGATGGGCAACTAAACACACATCTTTTTCCCCGTACAGCAATAAAAAATGGAAAGGACATTGACTTCTAATAAATGCGATGTGATTGCAATTGATGGCTAATAAATAGTTGTCGAGTAGGAAAAACACGTATTTGTTCACACTAAATATCGAAATGCTCAACGAGTTGTTTTGTCTCATTTGCAACTACTACATTTTGAAGAACTTTTTTTTCATATAATATACATATATCTATAAGTTTGGAAAGTAATTAGCTGCCTAACGTGACCGAATGTCAAGTCAATTATATTGACATGACCCTGACCAGCGATACGCCCCCCTAATTCTTTCAGTGCGGCCTGCAGAGATAAACGGGTGAGCCACCAGTGGAGTAAATCGAATCGCACGAAGCGTCGACCATCTGGACTCCAACGACTCGAACTCCCAACTCCCAACTCCCATCAAATAACAGTTTATTGCACTGCACGTTCACCACAACGCACGGCCGGATCGGGGATCCTCCAGCTACCATCCCATCCCATCCCAGCTCCAATACTCCAATACCATCTCCCACTGCAACTCCAAATCCAAATCGTAACCCTCCTCCTGCCAGCGATGTCATACATTTCCGCGCACACCACATTTGCCTGCGTCGCTCTACACTTGACAAAATAAGGTCCCAAAAGATTGCTAGATATTCTGGAAACTGAGTTCTGGGCAAGCACTTTGAAAAGCAAGTGGATAACACACGAGTTTTGATGACAAAACATAACATAAAAATAAAACAAAACAGAAACTTTGGTAATAAGTTCATAAATGTAAATATAAAACATATGCATAGGGTAATGAAAATATTATAAAAATCATAAAAAAATGTACCTCAAATTTATTACTTTAAAAACGAAGCATGAGTTTTACTAGTTTTTGTAGTTAAGTTAACCAAACTGCAAATTTGTAACACAATCTGGCTTCATTGAAATGCAGTTCCTTCTGGCAGCTATTTCTCTCAGTGCTGAAGCACGAGGCACTAGAGCAGTGCAAGTTGCCCCCGTCCCATGAGTGCCACCAAACTACTGGGCTCAGAGCACAGAACACCACCCACTCCATTTTAGCCATCATCGATTACTCGCAGCATACACATCTATCGTATTTTTAGCTGGTGTTGATGTGTTCAATTAAAGAACCGTGGATGCCGAGAATGCTGCCTACAACAATTAGATTGCGGTGCGTTTAGTTAGTGCGAGTGCGATGCGATGTCAGACTGAAAATGGGTGGTTTGGGTTCTTATATTTCTTTTCTATTCTATTCTTTTCTTTTCTTTTTTTTTCTTTCCTTTCTGTTTTGTTTGGTTTGGTTTTGTGGGTGGTTGGGGGGGTGGAGGGTGCCTTTCTTCGGTTGGACTTTGGGTGGTGGAAAAGCGGGGAAAACGTATCTGCAAGGTGTCGACACCTCGAGAAATTAGTTGTCAAATGCTTTTCAGCGATTTTGTGGCGACAGAAGGCTTTTACCAAAGTGTCGCCACATCTCAGCGACCTGGGGCCCATTCCCATTTTGGCCATGAATCACCATGAATTGACTTTCAGTTTGTTTGTGTGCTTAATAGCTTATGAATTTATGATTTCACGCATCTTGTCAATATAATCAATTTAATATCGAATTTTTTCCATTAGTCACAGTCGCCGATTTTAGACGTGTCGTCGCATTCATATAATATATCCATGTTTTTCCGTTTATATCGACATGTGTGCGTTTCGGACTACGAGTATGATGTACTCGAACTTTAAAAATATTTCTGCTAGATGCCATGCGGATTTGGCATCGGAATCGGAATCACTATCAGAATCAGAATCAGAATCAAATTCAAATTCAAATTCGGAATCGGTATCGGGACCACCAATTGCGAAGTTTGCCGTCGAGCGGCTGAATAAATACATAAACCGGTCAATCCGAACTGCGTGCGGTTTCTTTCGACTTTATGACTACACACATACTCGTACATATACGGATTCCCCCCAACAGTTCCATCCATACCCCTTCTTGGTGGTCTTCTCAGCAATGCGGTGCGATCCATACGATACGATTCGATCCGATACGATACGATCCGATCCGATCCGATCCGATTATTATTGAGCCAGATATTTTTGCAAACGGGTCGACTGGACACTATTTCCAGCGAATCCGTATCGGTCGGCTACTCCAGACCGTGACTCTTTGGACACATGGGTGTAGAATCAATCGACGGCCCCTCTGATATATTTCAGTTTCAGTTTTTAGTCACGAACAGATGTATTTTTGGATACATCTTGCGACCCCAACGGAAAAAATCCTGCCGGTTGCAGTTCGCATGCCATTGTGTAACGCAATCGGTGCATTCAATTATGTTACAAAGCGCGAGTTTCCCTCGCAAAATATTTCTACGATCTCTGGTTTCAGCGGAATGGCAAATACGACCCGGTTCCCTAATTACAATTTCGAAAAAGTCGATTTTTTGCCTGCAAAATGTGCTTGTTTTGCTTGTAGTTGTAATATGCACCTGTTATGTGGCAAAAAAACCGCCAAGTTTGTAAATTGAAAATAATTGTTTATGGGATTCAGTATCATTGCAAGAAAGATATTGACGCAAAATGCGAAATGACTGTGGCAAAATCTCCCTGGCCCGATTCAAGACACATTTGAGGACTCCCTGTCAAAAAACGACGCTTTGGCAAATTGATACAATGCCATTTGCATTTGCCTGAACGGAAAGGAAACCCCTTTGCGGAAAGTGTTTTTCCGGACGCGGGGGAGCTGCGAAAAATGGGAAAATGTGCTGTTGATACTTGTCGGTTGTATTGTGTTGGAAATTGATTCTTAAACGCTGTGAAGAATGATGCGAGATTGACTCGGTCCCCGGTCTTCGGTACCCGGCTCTGGTCCTCAGCATCCAACCCCTAACCCAAAAACCAGGAAGATGAACGGATGCTGCCGGAAAGCAATATTTTCCTGGGGGATGGTGTAACCAACCAGTGGGGGGTTACTACTACTGCTGCTGCTCGAAGCCCATTAAACAGCAGCAAAAAAAATTTAAATGCCAGTGTAAAAATGTGCTGGTTAAAGGCTACATATTCGGATACAGATACAGATTCGGATACAGATTCAGATTCAGATACAGATACAGATACAGATACAGATTCAGATACAGATTCAGATACAGATACAGATACCGATACGGGCACGGTTGCGGATACAGATACGAATACATATTGGCAGTAGGAAAACAATGTGGAAAAAGTGACCACAACAACATGGGCCACGGGTCCAACCGCAGCCCACCCTTCAGCAGAAGCTCAAAAATATACGTTAAATATACGTACGTACATATGTATATGTAAAAAGGAGTTGCAGATGGGTATGGTGATGGTGATGGCTATGCCGATATGGATACAGATACAGATACGTACAGATGTCGAGAGTCTTAAATTGCATTAACTCATTTAATGATGTTCAAATTGAGGCTGCTGCCGCAGTGGGTGGCCTGCCTGGTGGCGCCTCACCGCCTCCCCGCCTCTTTTGTCCCGCCCACTTGGCCCAAAAATCTCACGCCACTTTGTCACACCCCAGTACAAAATTAAACCCCCAATACTACGGCGAAAAATGGGAACTTGGATCGGGGGGAGCGGAACTGGCATCGGCATCACTTTAAATTGCTGCTGTCAAAGCGACAAAGTGTGAGTATGGGCACGAGATTCTCTGGCTTCCCTGGTGTTCCCTGGTGTTCCCTGGTGTTCCGTGGTGTTCCCGGGTGTTACGGGGTGCTCCTTGTGTGCTTTTTTGGGCACGGGCACCGGGAGTGGTAAACTATTTGTCATGCCTGTCATACTCTCGTACATCTTTGTCAACACTATTTAGAAGTTTAATAAATTTTCACTTTGTTGAAAAACAGGGAATGGGAGGGGGCGAATGGGAAGGGAATCTGGGGGATGTGTGGCGGCGTTCCGGATTTTAATAACAAGTGAGGCCTGACATCATGCTGCCGTGATAACTCATTCTGCTCATTTCGCAGGTTGGGCCAAGTCGCACTCGCACTTTCATTTCATATGAATGACAAAAAAGCTACAAAGAAAAAATGGGCAAATAAAGTTGTCAAAATGTTAAAAAAACGCGGAAAAATGAGGTAATACAAAGCAGGTCTTAGCTAATGTAAATTATTTATACATTATACAAATAAATTATACACAGCTAAGCCCTTTTGTTGTAGATAAATATAAATACCTTATAAAAAATAATAGTACAATACTAATACAATGCAATACAATACAATAGTAATAAAAAATTAAGTACATAAAAATATTTTATAATATAATATTATAATTATTATATAATATATAATATAATAATATAATTTCTTGTAGATTGTATGATCTTGATATTATTATGAACGATTTCTTTAAATATTTTTGTTAGCATTTATAAAATATTAATTTCTTAAATAAATTATAAGAACTATGCACCGCCAATCTCATTTTCCTTGCAAGTGAAGAGCACAATTTTGATTAAAAGTAAAACATAAACATATTCTTTAATAACATGCATAGGCTGTAAAATAACTTTCTCATTCAGCGATTTTCCCATGCAGATTCCAATTGAGCTAATAAATATAAGATCTCGCATTGTGATTAAATCATAATTGCCACCACCACAGTTGCGCCAAATTGTGGCACCTGGAAAAACTCAATCAGCCGTGCATCATAAATTTATGAGAACTAAATTAAATTATTCAATCAGTTGCCAATCCCAATGCCCCAACTTCTCCGTACACTCTGCTCCTGCCCGTATTATTACCTTTTTATCAGCCAGCGTGTGTGCCACATTCCTTTTCATACTTTTTCCATATTTTTTCCGGTGCTGTTTTATTTTTTTTTTATTATTTCCTTCGTTATCCGCGGCATCAGAGGGCCAAATCTGCGTGAGAGGCGGAATAGAGCCCGTACTGCAACACCAAATGGGGATTCCCCTCGTGATATCCCGATGTTGTTCCTGTTGCTGCTGTTGCTGATGTTGCTGCTGTTGCTGGTGTCGTGTATGCAAATGTTTGACAGTGTCGCTTTATTGTTCCGCTCCGTTCCATTTGGTTTGGCACTTGGTCGTCGCAGATGGAGATGGAAACGGAGTTGGAGTTGGAGTTGGCGATGGAGTGGAGGGCAAGGCGAGCAAGTGGCAGAACCACTTGCTTTTGTCGGCCGGTATCGCCGTTCCTGTTCCTGCCTGGACGTGGTAGTAGATGTGCCCCGCTTGGTTGTGGAAAGTCACGCTGCCATATTGCGTGTTTTGATTGATGGATAAGCGCGATATTTGTTTTGCAAACACTTGACAGGAGGCTTGATTAAAAAACTTCACTGCTCACATGGGACTTGGGACTTGGGACCTCGGTACTTGGTGCTTGGTGCTTGGTGCTTGGTGCTCGGTGCTCGGTGCCCGGTGCTCGCAACTCCTCAGCCGGCAAAAACCTCCTTCTTCTCGACGACATTCACGGGCGTGTCCCAGGACCAGCCCACCCGAATGCGAATGCTATTGCGAATGCGAGGACTGCGAAGGACTCGACCCATCTGATTCCCGGAGGGGCGGATACCAGGAACAATTACCAGGGGGCGGCAGGCAGATACAATTTACATGGCTCTTACGCCTGTTCCTGATTTCTTGTCGCTATTTATTTCACAACCTTTGTTGAACATGCAAATTACCATTAATGAAATTGTCGAAACGAGCAAACGCCATACGCGCACCGGCACTTGGCGCAATCTTTCTTCCTGTCAGATATGTCATCGCTTCTTCTGCTCGGCTTAAGCGCACGAAACTCAAGCGTTGATTAATCGTAAATTCATAAACCGAAAGGCGGATTCCATCGCTTCACTTGGATAACTTCATTTCTGCGATGACACACGAGTCTTTGCGTTCATCTTGGCCACTTTTGCTGTCTTGCCAATCGCAGAATGGTGACAGATGTTCCCTGGTCACCGTGAGAAGGCAAATGTATCTGGGATATGCTAAGCGTATCACAGTGCTTTTTGTGATGAAAAAAAAAAATATATTATATACATATATAGTAGGTGGGCAGCTTAACATCAAGCCTTTGTAACACACATTTTGTTATATCCATTCAGCACACAAGTCGTGCTTGTTCGGAACGGAGCTAAGTAAATTATCGTAAAACGAACTTCATTCCGATGGCCCAGTTTTGCGAGAGGCCCAGTTCATTACAGACTGGCAGACACTGTGCAATAGCTGGTAAAATGTGTGGAGCTCAGTGTGTTCCAAACATACTAATAATATATTCTTAGACGTCCTCAAGTAGATATGATCACGCAGTACAAACCTGAAATCATCCTTACTGGCTGCACTGGAATTCGACTCAATCATTCACAAGACGTTACAAACCCTGTCGTCAATCGGCGCTTTGACTACTGTAGCACTGCGAGCCCATTGGTACCTTTCATAAGTACCTTATCAAAGGTTCCAATGGTCTGGCAGAGCTGCTTTAGTTCATGTTCTGGAGGAGGAGTAATACTGAGACCAAGAAATATGTCACTCTTACTATGTAACTACTGCTTTAACGAGTCCCAGTAATTAAAGCAAGGTTAATAATATAAATTTTATTATAACTTAATTTTTTTGATTTTCTACAACATCATAACCTCAGAAAAATGACAAAAAAATTCAAAAAAAAAATTTTCCAAATTTAAATGCAGATTTTTAGAGAATTGCTCCAGAAACATTTAGAGGTATGCCACTTCAAAATACGATTAAGATAAGTTGAGTTATGGAGTTTAGAACTTCAGCTTTGGGGCATTTTTTAAGTTTTTTGAATTTCGACACATCATACATCAGAAAAATTACAAAAAAATTAAAAAAAAAAAATTTTCCAAATTTAAATGCAGATTTTTAGAGAATTGCGTCAGAATTATTTAGAGGTATGCCACTTCAAAGTCCGATTAAGATAAGTTGAGTTATGGAGTTTAGAACCTCAGCTTTGGGGCATTTTTTAATTTCTTTGAATTTCTACACATCATACATCAGAAAAATGACAAAAAAACTAAAAAAAAATAAATTTAAATGCAGATTTTTAGAGAATTGCTCCAGAAACATTTAGATGTATGCCACTTCAAAATCCGATTAAGATAAGTTGAGTTATGGAGTTTAGAACTCAGCTTTGGGGCATTTTTTAAGTTTTTTGAATTTCTACAACATCATACATCAGAAAAATGACAAAAAAATTATAAAAAAAAAAAATTTCCAAATTTAAATGCAGATTTTTAGAGAATTGCGTCAGAATTATTTAGAGGTATGCCACTTCAAAATCCGATTATGATAAGTTGAGTTATGGAGTTTAGAACTTCAGCTTTGGGGAATTTTTTAATTTCTTTTAATTTCTACATATTATACATCAGAAAAATGACAAAAAAATTAAAAAAAAAAAAATTTCCAAATTTAAATGCAGATTTTTAGAGAATTGCTCCAGAAACATTTAGATGTATGCCACTTCAAAATCCGATTAAGATAAGTTGAGTTATGGAGTTTAGAACTCAGCTTTGGGGCATTTTTTAAGTTCTTTGAATTTCTACAACATCATACATCAGAAAAATGACAAAAAAATTATAAAAAAAAAAATTTCCAAATTTAAATGCAGATTTTTAGAGAATTGCGTCAGAATTATTTAGAGGTATACCACTTCAAAATCCGATTAAGATAAGTTGAGTTATGGAGTTTAGAACTTCAGCTTTGGGGCATTTTTTAATTTCTTTTAATTTCTACATATCATACATCAGAAAAATTACAAAAAAATTAAAAAAAAAAAAATTTCCAAATTTAAATGCAGATTTTTAGAGAATTGTGTCAGAATTATTTAGAGGTATGCCTCTTCAAAATCCGATTAAGATAAGTTGAGTTATGGAGTTTAGAACTTCAGCTTTGGGGCATTTCTTAAGTTTTTTGAATTTCTACATCATACATCAGAAGAATTACAAAAAAATTATAAAAAAAAAAATTTCCAAATTTAAATGCAGATTTTTAGAGAATTGCGTCAGAATTATTTAGAGGTATACCACTTCAAAATCCGATTAAGATAAGTTGAGTTATGGAGTTTAGAACTTCAGCTTTGGGGCATTTTTTAATTTCTTTTAATTTCTACATATCATACATCAGAAAAATGACAAAAAAAATTATAAAAAAAAAAATTTCCAAATTTAAATGCAGATTTTTAGAGAATTGCGTCAGAATTATTTAGAGGTATGCCACTTCAAAATCCGATTATGATAAGTTGAGTTATGGAGTTTAGAACTTCAGCTTTGGGGAATTTTTTAATTTCTACATATCATACATCAGAAAAATGACAAAAAAATTAAAAAAAAAAAAATGTCCAAATTTAAATGCAGATTTTTAGAGAATTGCTCCAGAAACATTTAGATGTATGCCACTTCAAAATCCGATTAAGATAAGTTGAGTTATGGAGTTTAGAACTCAGCTTTGGGGCATTTTTTAAGTTCTTTGAATTTCTACAACATCATACATCATAAAAATGACAAAAAAATTATAAAAAAAAAAATTTCCAAATTTAAATGCAGATTTTTAGAGAATTGTGTCAGAATTATTTAGAGGTATGCCTCTTCAAAATCCGATTATGATAAGTTGAGTTATGGAGTTTAGAACTTCAGCTTTGGGGAATTTTTTAATTTCTTTTAATTTCTACATATCATACATCAGAAAAATGACAAAAAAATTAAAAAAAAAAAATTTCCAAATTTAAATGCAGATTTTTAGAGAATTGCTCCAGAAACATTTAGATGTATGCCACTTCAAAATCCGATTAAGATAAGTTGAGTTATGGAGTTTAGAACTCAGCTTTGGGGCATTTTTTAAGTTCTTTGAATTTCTACAACATCATACATCAGAAAAATGACAAAAAAATTATAAAAAAAAAAATTTCCAAATTTAAATGCAGATTTTTAGAGAATTGCGTCAGAATTATTTAGAGGTATACCACTTCAAAATCCGATTAAGATAAGTTGAGTTATGGAGTTTAGAACTTCAGCTTTGGGGCATTTTTTAATTTCTTTTAATTTCTACATATCATACATCAGAAAAATGACAAAAAAATTATAAAAAAAAAAATTTCCAAATTTAAATGCAGATTTTTAGAGAATTGCGTCAGAATTATTTAGAGGTATGCCACTTCAAAATCCGATTATGATAAGTTGAGTTATGCCGTTTAGGACTTCAGTGTTGGACACATAAACTATCTATTTATCTTATACATAAAAGCCGACAGCTGAAGAAGTAGAATTCCTTGACTTGAATTCTTAAGGGAGGCCCAGTTGCGGATAATTTACTTCTGGGCTGCTATGGCCTCATATGTGGGCCACATAATATATATATTATATTCAGTGAAATCATTAAGGTGGCTACCGAACTCGGCGCGGTAATGGATTGGATATTTGTAAGCCGCAATTGGGATAACTGCATAATGGTATATTTATCATGAACGGCTTGCTAATCAATGTGGTTGGGGTTTTCCTTCCTTTTATTTATATTTTTTCTTTTTTTTTTGGGTAGAAGTGGGTAGAGTGCGTTGGGTGAATGGGTTGAGGGTCAATCGGGTTCGACAAATGTCCCCCCGGCACTCTTAGTATTTATTTAGCACGAATAAAGATGTCATAAAAAACAAATTCCACTTTTATGTTTTGGCACGGCCACCGGGCGGAAAAGATTCATGGCCCAATCGAATTGGCCCTTAGCAGAAATCACAATTGGGGTGCTGCACTGAGCGAATACTATGAAGTTATAAGCTAGAAAAAATTCTAAATATTAAAAAAATCATAGTGACATTAGAAAGATTGTTTTGAGCAACTTGTGCAATGTTAATTTCTAGTCTAATAATAATGCATACCCTGGAATGAGCAGCACCAATTCTGAATTATAAGTAAAGTGCTTATCCTATATTTTGTGCGCTGCTTAAAAGCACTTTAAATATGATTTTGAAGTCGCTTCCCATTTGGCGCTGTGCATTAAACGAGTGTGATGCTACCAGCGATGATGCCCAATTTCAAAGGACTCGCAACATCGAGGCACATTGAAATTAGCAGCTACGGGGCAGGCTCAAAGGGTTGGCTCATATACGTATTCCCGAATCGAGATCCCTGAGGGTGGAGTCCCTGCCCCTTTTCATGTTGATGTTGTCACCCTTGTGACGCTGAGCTGCTTATATCCTCGGACCAGGGCGTTCTCCACCGCCTTCAGGAATCCACATCCACATCCACATCCACTCTCACATTCACTGCCCAGTTTGGGGCGAAGGGAGAAGGGTTGGGCCGGGCTTAAATGATTTGTCGCCTTTTACGCGAGCGATTACCACATTATAGGCTAAAAGCGCTCCTTATATCGGAAAACACTTTCGTTTATTGCAGCCGTGCTTGGGGTATTCGCCGTATTCCCACTTGTGCGACCGGAAGGGCGGATGGTGGCGGCGTTGTCCGTATCCGGATCCGGAATCCTGCTTCCCGTGCTCCTGGGCTTACGGGTTCTCAGGCACCGGCACCCTTCCCTGGCTTCCAAGTGGGCGGGCATTGCGACACATTCGCCCCCATTTCCCATAGGGTTCATAAATAATATCCCTTCCCAGCCTTTCCTGCATAAACAACTACTAAAGCCCATCGTACACGAATTCAATTTGGAGCAGGAGCAGGAGCAGGAGCTGGAGTTGGAGTTGGAGCTGGAGCTGAGCCCGCCGTCTGATCCTGAGCCCTTTTTTCAGCAGTTCCGCTAATGAGTTTCTACGCAATTTCGTGTGCCGGAATTATTAAAGGCCGAATCACAAATTACAATTTATACACTGCGCGAATTGGACCGTTAAACGGTAGCTACACTTTACTCCGTTCGTTGCATTTAAATTGAATTTTGATGAATTTGTTTATAAGTAATGCATCTACTGAAAGTATTTCCATCATTTCTTCATGCCAGTCAATTATTAAATATTAATATTAAATATTATTTCATAATTTCATTAGTAATAGGCAACTACTTAGGTGCACACAATTTTATAATATACAGTTGGCTGTTGAAGAAGCCAATTCAAAAATATTTGTTAAATTTATATGTATAATATACAAAGTTCCAGATCCGTTTGTGGCAAAGGTAGTACTTGAAAAATCAAGGGATTATCAAGGGATTAGGAGGGAATGCCAGCAGATCCAGTCCATTGGCCTCAGCTGCTGGAGGCAAATCGTTGTCCGTTCCCAGGGAATTGTCACTGATCCGATTCGTGAAGACCCACTTACATATCTGATTTGTCATTGTCCTGATCGAAAGCCAGCGAAAACGGAGGCATCATATTACACTTTGTCGCGGAACCTGCTCGTTTCCATCATAAGTATCCACTATCCCCAGCTCGAGACACTAACAAATGGGACCACCATTCGGGTGACTTCTGCTGCAACTGTTGCATTTCGCAGATAAGATTGCTACCCGCTACATTTGCGGACATTACTTTGATGAGTTTGGGGTAGAGCAGAAACGTGGCTGTTTGTTTTTAGTAAAAGCAGAGATTTCATTGAGCTTATGTATAAAAATACATGATATAATACAACATGTTATGTTCCCAAAAAAAATTCTGTCATTACAAAAGCCCAAGGGAAACATGGAACTAGTGGCATATAGTATTGAAAAAACGCTCTTCCTTTTTCATTTGAAGGATCTAGAGAAGGGAAAAATACAGGGTATTCCCTAGTTTGCTGGCATGATCGCATTTTTTGTCGAGATCGAGAGATCTTGGTTGTCGATTCGTGTGCCTGGGGTGTCCATGAAGCGCTTTGAGGCCGACTTCATCTTCATCATCATCTTCATCTTCTTCTCTGTTGCCCAAGCTCCTGGGCTTGGATTTGGATTTGGAACTTGGAACTTGGAACTTGGAACTTGGTCGTGAGCGGGTCAGATTTCAAGCTCTATAGCGAAGGCATGGAGCATTCATTGTTCGGAAACTGGGCGACAATGGAGACAATATTCCTTTTATCTGGAGCAAGACCCTTTCAGTAGTTGTCCGACAAATGGACAATGGGACAGATAGTCCAGACAGACAGACAGACTGACAGACAGACAGACAGACTGGGTAAATCATCATTGCCAGTGGGCCATAATGAGTCGGTAGCCACAAATTGAAAGCCACATTCCAGGCGGCACATCATCTCAACTCAACTCATCTCTCTGATGGTCAAAAAGTATGTGCTGTGTGTGTGTGTGTGTGCTCATTTAATAACCTCAAAAACCCCAGCCCCTCAATAAAAACACACCTATTTTCCCGGGCCAGAAAAGCTCTCTCGCCTCTTGGCCGCAAAATTGTTTTGTTTTATTGGTTTTGTCGATTTGCTTGGCGGGTGCCGAGTTGAAGAAATATGGTCAACGCTCCACGGATCAAGTTTGAGCAGGACTGACCGGAACAGGACCAGAAATTTACGAAAGTCCTGTAAAAGTTCGGCTGAGGACAGCTGCTGGATACAAATTGCTGATATGTCCAGAAGCGATGCCGCAAATTAGTGTGTTTAGTACGTGTGTGTCTGCAGCACTAACAAATTGAACTCATTTCGCTTACATTGCGATGATCACCGGAAAACAAATGGTCGCCGACTGACGGAAGCCAGCCACACGTCCTGTCCCAAGGACCAGGAACCCCAGAACACCAGAACACCAGAACCCCAGAACCCCCTAACCCAAAACCCAAGACCCAACTGCGGACGCAGTAAACAGGACACCGAGTCCAGAGATCCAGAAGTGGGGGGGGGGGGGGGGGCCCAAGGTGTAGTCCTGTCCCGCACTAGAACTTGTAAACATCGCCCCAGCCATCGGTACACCGCAAGAAAGTTGTCAGACTAAGCATCGCAATTTTACACAAATATCTGTAGGCTGTGAAAATGTATGCTCCCCCCCCCATTGTTTCAGTGCATTCGAAAGATGAACAGATTACATAAGACTCCCAAATAATTGCCGCATAGTTCGTAGGCTTTTCGCCAAGTGTATGCTTGCGTGCTGGCCACATATCCTCGGACATCCAATGACAAAGAGACAAATGAGAGGCACGTAAGTTATTTGCTCGACTTGTCCCCCTGCCGAACTGACCATCATGCCACCATCCCCGTGCCGTCATCGAGGAAACGCCCTTTGGACATCCGACATCGGACATCAGATGTTATGGTCATAAACAAAAGTGTTTTCATAACAAGGTTAATGACAAGTGGAATGCCGCTGTCGTTTTACTGAAGTGCGGCAGTGGTATGAAGTATGTATGGTATTTAGTACGTGAGACTGGGAATCGTCTTAAGAAAGGACGCCATAGGAAAACAACAAGGAGCAAATCTGTCCAACTTGTCCATTCGGAATGCCATCAAGTGCCGTGGCCTCGTATCAAAATTTAATTATGTCAAATATCTCACATGTCAATGCAACTGGGACCTGGGCACTCTGAACTCCAAACGGCGAACTCTTAACTTCGAATGGAAAGCCACAGACACACACAGACTGAATGGGGGGATAAAATGTGCAGGAGTATAACAAAGTTCTTGCCACTTGCCACTTGCCACTGGCCATGCCACTGGCCACTGGCCACACTTGAGGCGAAAGTGGCAAGAAGCCACTGCCCATCCACTTCATAGATTATTAAAGCGAATTGCTACACAAGGCATATATGTACATAATTCTTATTTCGTTATTACAACTACCACCAGCACACGCTGATGCAATCAATTCATGCATAAACCCTTATGACTTTATACGCTTCACGCTTTCCCTCCGCCGGAGAACGATCCGCTCTACCGCTCCGCTCCTCGGACACGAGACCTCAGCTCAAAACTGAAGCCCATTCCCAAAACCTAAAACCCAAAAACTGAAAACCCAAACCAATGCCAAAAAAAAAAAAATAATAAAACAAAAAAAAAAAAAGCCCAAGTAGAAAACCGAGACGGCTGTATCGACCGTAAGTCAGGGCAATATTTTACCATAATGTAACGGAAAATAGCCAAGACGTGGTCATTTGAAATATTTTATTTTATTTCGCTTCGGGGAAAAGGTGTAACGACAAAACGGACGGCAGCCGCAAATGGCCACAGAAGGCCACGAATGGCAAGAAGACAATATACGAGTATGACTCGCTACCTCCAGATACTTGCATACTTGTGGATACTTGTGGATACTCGTGGACCACCGCCCATTCAAATGATTTTTCGACCATATTTGCCCATCTTTGGCCATCTTTGGCCACAATGAATGGCTGCAGACTTATACATACGAGTACACTTGCTTTTGGCAAGTCGCAATCTTAAAGATTCTAATGGATCAGCAGCCGCAGATGGGGAAACTACTTTAGGAAGCACAGCCTGAAAATCTCGTCCTTTTTGAAGGATCTCCCGTCTTTCCAATTTGAAAATCAAAAGAATAAAGAAGCAAGCAATTGCATAACTTATTAGTTCGAAAGAAACTATAACAATAATTTTAAAAGATAGGATGAAATAATGAAACTATTTGTCTTTCATTATATTATAACTGACTGAAAGTATCTTAAAAACCAGGATACATTACATTAAACATTAAAAGCAAACTAAGTTCGATGCAAAATTCTATATAGGTTTATTAAACAATAATGAAGCTTAAAAACTACAACTATTTGTCTTTCATAATATTATGACTGACTGATAGTATCTTAGAAACGAGGATACATTAACGAACATTAAAAGCAAACTGAGTTCGATGCGGAATTCTACGGAAATCATAGGTGGATGGATGGAATAGAAGCCCCACCATAATCGATACATTGAAATGGATGCGGTACGTGAAAAACTTGGCAATGGTATAACGTATAAATATGCTGAATGAAAACTTTTGATAAACCGATTTCAATTTCAATTGAAAAATCTCCCACACGCTGGCATGCATTAGAGAACTTCTGAGCTCCGTTACGTGACTAAATAAAATATAGAATTCAGAATCCTTCCATTCGGCTGCGAACGAACAGGGGGTCCCATTCAAGGATGCCCGATGTGTGCCATTTGATTCATGAGATCTGAAAAATATATATACGTAATATATATTCGGGTGGGGGTGGGTAGTCAGGGGTCTTACGTGTTTATGAGTTCGTGTGCGGTGGAGGATATGCGTGTGTGTGTATGTGCATCTGTGTGGGTGTGTGTGTGTGTGTGTGTGTGTGTGTGTGTGTGTGGGTGTATGTCTGATTTCAAATTATTGGCTGCTCCCACGGGTGTCGTAAGCTCGGACGGAACGTTAAGCTCGGTTTGTGCATAGTTAGCCCGAAGGAGCGAGTCCTGCACCATGTCCTTTTCCTTTTGCTCTTTGCCAGTAGCTTTTTATCTTATTGGATTGTCGGACTGACCACAGATTGCCACGGCCTCGCCCTGCCGCATATTACTCAGAAAAGAAGTATAAAAAAAAAAAAGGAAAGAAAGCAAAATACAGGGCATTTTAAATTCCGTGAGCAGCTGCCAAATAAACGCGATTGATCGTTAAAGTGTATGCTGGAATCGAAGCTAGTGGTAGGCACTATATTTTATGGCTCTTAAATTGAAATAAATACTGTCCGAATCGTTCTCATAAATTTCATTTGGTTTTAAAATAAAAAGAAAACGTGCTTAAGGGTTGCACACATCCAGGACTCTCGTCTTCCGAGTTTAGGGTGAGTCCTAATAAGGAGGTCAGTATATACATATGTAACTCTGAAATGGGTTGGCGAAATGAGTTTTATATGTATGTATGTATATGGCATAATTGTTGAATATGTTGCCTCTCAACGTTAATTAGTTATAATTCGTTCTGAAAGTGTTACGCTTTGATTGAGTATGTTTTATTTTACAATTGATAAAACTATTGCTTCCGTATTTTAATTTATGTGGCTAACACTTGAACTTGAATTCTCAATTATTATTATATTTTGCTACGAGCATATAATTATAAAGTATGAAATCGTGTACCCAAGTGCTGTGTTCGACCCACATTTCAGTTGTAAAGATGTCCAAATAGGAGAGATCTTAAATTACCCCAAACAAGCCGCCTGTTTTGTCGCCCAAAATGTCGAGCACTTCAGACGGCATTCCATACTGCCACTCAAAAGTCGACACAATTGCGTTCGGGCCGGGTCCGTCAAAGTCATCAAACGGTGACAATTTAAAGAATCGCCACACACATTTACCTCATACCATATACCCATACACCCATATACCCATACACCGTATACCATATGCCATATGCTGCATACCATATATATCCAAACCATTTTAGCCCGATTTCGAGTGCGATTACGACTCTAGACAGTGCTGACAGGTGACAGAATTAGCCTTGAACACACCGTGGAGGTATTTCCTTTTATAATGTTTTCTTTTTCTTTTTTTTTTTTTTTGTTTCGGCCGTGTCACCTCAACCAATTCTTGTCTTTGGCCCGGCTACGAATTGAATCGAATCTCTAATGACCAGGCCAGCACCAGCAACGTGGATGACAATGGAACGTTGGTAATCGCGTTTCTGTCACAGCAGTTAAACGACAACGCGTTTGACACATAAATTGACACGATCAAGTGCAGCCCAGTCGAAAAAAACACGAGATATTTATCCACATTAAGGTGGATTAGGCAAAATGGCAACTCCACGGCTGGAATTCCCATTCAGACGGCTTGACAGGTTGGCCAAGACAACAATGGGGCGACGCTTTTGCTTCCCACTGAATGTCCACCATTCCTCCTTTGCACTCGAATTAAATTTGTTAACCAGCTAGCCGAAGGTGGCGATGTGTGCCCCCTGACATTTGAGAACATTCGGCGGTGGCTAGGTCATTTGGTAATTGGCGCCAAATGTGTTATTTTTAAAGACTGCCGTTTACCAGTCTGCATTGTAAAAGTTTGGTGGAGTAATTGGCGCTAAACCGCCTACAAATCATCACAAAAATGTGACGAAATAAAATAAACAAACTGTCAAATGTCAAGACACTACCATAAACATTTACAACCCTTCTTCCTACATGCCCCTCCCTCCATCTGTGTCTGAACGATATGTTCTGATGATGCTGCTGCTGCTGCTGGTGCTGCTGGTGATGCCGATGCTATTGCCATTGGCGCCCGCACATTGCATGGCATTTGTCGAGAGGCCCCCATGTCGCCCCCATCCACACGTGGATGCCCGAAAATGCGGAGCACATTGGAGGTGCAGGGATAGGGCCACCACCAACAGCCTCCGAGCATATCCGCCTGGCTTGTCTCCGTCGTCTCCGTCTCCGTCTCCGTCGTCTTCGTCTCCGTCGCCGGCACTAATGCACCCGAGGCGTCGTGCCCAGATGTCTGCACTGAGAAAAAAGCTAATCCAGCACTGCAATATCTCTGCTAAATATCAAGTAGAAAGTATCTTTATGAACATGCAATCGATATGAGTGCTATATCTGCTTTAGATTGCTCTATATTGTCATTGAAACAATGTGATTATCCTTTCAACATACTTTTTATCAGGAATAGGGGTGCTGTTTTCCACAGTGTACTAATTTGTGTATAGTTTCCCATCCGGACGGGAGAATGCGACTCCGCCAGATGCCGTTAGTGAGTCCCCGGCTGGATCTGCGGAGACAATGCAAGCGGGTATACGATGGATGCAATGGGATGCGATGGGATGCAGCACATCCCACCCACTGAAGAGTGGAAAGTCGAAAGTCTGCCACTGCCAGCCAGTGGCACCTCAAAACGAGGCAGGCTGTCGTAGTAGCTGGTAGCTCGTGGCTGCCACATTTGTGAAAGCTCCGTGCTGTGCTGCCTTCGCCGCAGACGTGTAGCACACACATAAAAGATTTCAAATTTGTCCCAGGAGCATTGAAAATTTACAATTTAATTTGCAGATGGCTTTGCCGCTTACCCGTAAAATGGCATGGCACATCCAACAAATTCCGACTTCTTAGCCATCAATGTCCGGCCCGTTCCGCTCTAGTTTGTATGCATGCAGCCGAAAAGGCAGCCGCCAGATTAATTCACAGATAAAACTTGAATGGTGGGGGTGGAGTCTTGTCTTGAATTTTTTGGCCAAGCCACTGGCTTTAAGAACAGTCTTGGCAGAACAGTCTACTTGGCAGAACAGTCTGTGACCTTTGATTGAGGAGAAGGAGATGGAGACGGAACAGCAGGGGGATTGTTGTTCACATGTCACCATTCCAGTGAAGTCAATATCCAGAGTCCTTGTTAAGTATCTGGCATCGTTATCCGCTTAATTGCGATAATCATTCATCAATGTGACATTTGCGTTTGACAGAACCGAGCTGAATCACGGCCATGATTAATTCCGCATCTCGCCGAACAATTCGCAACTATTCCGATGGATTCCCAAAAACTACACACACACACACATGTGGCATATACTCGTGCACAATGTATATGTATACATATTTCGAATTTTGTCAGCTCATGTGGGTGTCCAATTTGTTGGATACATTTCCCAAAAGCATTAATTGCCCGACTAGGTGGGGGGGGATTTGGCAAGTCAAAGAGTCGGAAAGTCGAAAAGTCGGAAAGTCGCAAAGTCGTCAGAGGTTGAGTAACCACCACATAGTGTCCGGCTGGAAAAACTCAGGGGAGTTGTGCCCCACTGCAACTCAAGTGGATCGCCAGAGAATCGCAGCAAACACCAAAAGACGTCAGTATATTGCAGCGAATTTGATGCAACATCGCGATGGCGATGGCGATGGCGATTGCGATGGCGACACGGTGGCGAATACAATCGAATTGACCAACGCAATCGGTGTGCCAACTGACCAGGCCAGGAAAGGGTGTTGGCCAACCGATATTGGCGTGATATATGAAATGAACTAGCTGCAAAACAACTATCAACTCATGCCACTTAGTTGGTCCTCTTACTTATAAAGTCCATGTTTAATTACCCAACATAGATATTCCATGCCCCATTATTCGTATTTGTAACAGATACAAGATACCTACTGTGTAGGTAATTCAAAAGACAGATGATTAGATGCATGGCCTAGGGTCTGTCATTTGCTCCTTAAGCGATGCAAAATATTGTTTACTTTCGCGGCACATGATCCATCATCATCTTGTTAGCCAAGCGGTGGCTCCTGGCTAACTTACACACACACACACACACACACACACACATACATATATATACGTATGTAGGGGCATGCAAATATAATTTAGTGGAAATTGGCTGTCCTTTAATGCGCAATAAACGACTTATTTAACACTTGGGCGATGCAAATTGCGAAATTCATTTAGGGAAAAGTCGAGCACACAGCCAGGGAACTTCAAAGGCAGTGCAACCAGCGATGAGGACAACGCACATTTACATATGCAAATTAACCCAACGCAGAGGACTCAACTCCGCTACAACAACAACAAAAAAATATAAAAAAAAAAATATATATATATATGAATATAACAACAAAATATTCGCTACAAGGTAAGTGTGTGTACGCAAGTAAGTATATGCGCGAAATACCCTAGGGTTTTCAATCATTACTCAAATTATGATGGTTTAATTTGGGCGCTTTCGGAATCCGCAGTCATTAGCCCTGCCGCACCAGCACCAGCACATTCACATTCACATTCACATTCACATACTCATACTCATATTCATACTCATATCCATACTGACATTCACATCCCCATCCACATCCACATCCACATCCACATCCACATCCACGGGGCATATGGGGTACCCGACTTTATGGCCGGGGTGCATAATGTTCAATGCAATCAAAGGCCTGTTTGTTTTGCATATAAGATAGCGATCAAAATGTCAAGCCTCTGGCTCTGTAAACGAATCAGTCAATCGCAGCATATATCTGGAACATTTTCCCCCCCTCCCTTCTCAGCACATTTCATCTACAATTTATGCCAAATCGGTCAAGATAGCTGATGAATTAAGGCAAAATGTAGCTTTAATTGCAGGTCACATTCACATCGATAGCCACAGCTTATTGTTCTATGTTCTATGTTCTATGTTCTGTGTTCTATGTTCTATGTATTATATTCTATGTTCATGGGAAAAGTTATCACTGCTTGGGTGATGGCTTCATCTGTGATAGCTTCACAGTTTTGGAATATAAAACGAGCCCGAATTTAACCGCTTGTATTCAGTGGGCCTTATTAGCTTATCTAAAAAAAAAGAAATGCAGACAATATAGTCGTGAAGTTAATTGAGAGTGCTGGGGGGACAGAAAGAAAACGCTTTCAGCAATTTGGTCTAATATGTAAAGTCTAAAGTCTGAAGTCCGGTGGACGACGGTGGACGGAAGTCGTTGGGTAGATAAACTGGACCCCCGAGTGAAGAAACTGGAACTGGCTGTGCGATATAGTTGGTGATTCATGAATATTTAAACGTCACATTTGGTCGCACTTTTCACGATGCTCATTAATAAGTAAAAGAAGAAAAAAGAAGAAGAAAAGAAGGGGGAAAAAACCGAGCGAAAAATGAAGAAAATGTGGCGATCATCGTTGGCTCGTTGGCTCGTTTCAGCGTTACAGCGTTTTAGCGCTAAGTTTTCAGCGTTTTTGGCTTCAGTTTGCGTTTGCGTTTGCGTTCGCGTTCGGATTGCGTTCCGTTCGTTTCTGGGGCAGTGAACAAGTGCCCTCTCTATGCACATGGACACATGGACAATCCACATCCACATGATCATCAGCACCATCGCCATAGCCATCGCCATCACCATGATGATGATGGCACGGTTGGACAACTGTGCGGCACTGGAGAGAAAAGTTTTCTTTGTCTCGGTTTCGGTTTCGGTTCGGTTTGGTTTGGTTTGGTTTGGCTTGGTTTCGGCTTCTCGGACACACATGCATGTGCATCTGTTGAATATCTGGCGGATCTGGACTGCACCACTTGGATATGCAAGATAGCGACGACGTCGCTCTTGCTCTTGGTCGTCTGAGATACATAGAGTGGTATACTTTGGTACCAAGTTGGATTTAATTTCATGCCGCAGTAGTTCGCGCATTCGTTTAACGCCGCAACATTTCCAGCTAAACGGCAACGGGAGCGTCCAACGACTTTTAATTCGAACCACACGCTCGGGATCGGGGCATAAACATAAGCCCACTACTTACTTATACAAGTATGTATGTACATATATGGCTTGTCGGCACTGGGATAGGGGGTGTACATCCAGCGAGGCATATTAACTTATGCATGAATACATAATCAGCAGCTCAACATTGGCCCATGTTGTCAACCCCTGCACGGAGAAGACAGTCGGGGTCTTTTGTGGATGGATAATGACCTCCTCAAGTTCAAGACACTGCACTTGCCACCGTACGACCTTTGTCACCCATACGTTGCATATGGCAGTTGCATATATTTATTGGCAGGTGCAGCCACCCCCCACCCCCCACCCCCCAACCCCAAACCCCTCTTTTCAGTCGCGGTCACGGTCACGGTCCATAAATACATGTGTTTTATTTTTTTTTTTCAACATTTTTTTGTCTCTTTGTTTTTTAAGTAATTCTAAAAATTTACATTCGTAATCAGCCCAAGACGTTGCTCTCGGTTGACCAGAACTTCCAGAGAAACCACAAGAGCAAACAGCCATAAGAATTGGAAAGGGGCTTCTACAGAGACTCCTCTCCACAGACGGACGCCACATAATTTGTTCTCATTACGTTTTCGTGATTTTTCGAATTATTCAAGAAATTAATCATTTACATCATTACCACATTATCAAACGGAGAGAACCGAAACTTTTTGGCCCGCATGACTCGCTGCTTTCATATAAAAATTCGTTTTCCTTTGATTTTCGGTCTCTGGGATTTTCGATTTGGTTTCGATTTTGATTTTTCCCCCCCCCCCCCCCCCCCCCATCTTTTTTTTGGTCTTTTTGGGTGGAGGCTGTCATCTGATGAGCGAACGAACACTGGACAAGTAAATGATCTAACCACAGCGAAACGGACGACCCAGTGGGGGTTGTGGTCTGCGTCCAGTACCAATGTGTATGTAAAAACTTTAATTGACAGGGGACCTTAGTATTCGAAGGCATTCGAAGGCATTCGATTATGTTGCTACTCGATGACTAATAATATTGTATCTTGTTGGCAGCCACTATGGGTTATACGAGTATATGTTATGTAGCTTACGAATGAGGTTTAATCAAAGTCGAAAACTACTTTATTGAAATTCGCGCAGCACAATGGTGCACAATGAAATATCAAGTCAGAACCTTGAGTTTGTATAATTACTCTGGGGTTTCTTTTTTCTGCGTTGTGCTAGATATGTCTACTAATTTCCTCTTCAACTTTGATTACAAGACTTAAAAGCCAACAGCGCCGTTTGTAACGTTATTTTATTGATTTTCATTAATTTTTCATGGCTAAAAAGTGCATTTTGTAATTCAAATGCAAGCCCTTTTATTTGGTCATAATTTGGAACTCTTCTCAGTATTCGAACATTATTTTTTATTGTTTTTGCAAAAGTTTTTTTCCTTGTTTTTTATTTTTTTATTTTTTTTTGGCAATATTTGACCACGCCCACCAATATTTGCGGTGAGTCCCTGTCGAAGGACATTTTTAATTAGCGCATTCACAGCGGGCAGAGGCTCTAGATTGAAATGCCTTTCGCAGCCGTTTTCGTGACCATGGCCGTGACCGTGGAACTTTAAAGCGGCGAAGAAGGTAGGGGCACAGGCATGGTCTGCCCTTCGGGCCTCTCTTCACTGAGAAAAAAAATTTGCCCATTCTTGCCCTTTTTTCGGTCTCATTTAAGCTATACTTGGACCCAAGATAGTGATCAGTGTTGACCAGTGTTGATCAGTAACTAACTCCACTTGGTGATCGAATTTAAGTGTGGCAACGCAAAAGAAAACATTTGCCCCATTACCATTTCACAAATGAAAGTCCCCAAAATTGGGCAACATCAAGAAACGGATATGGCTTTAGGAAGTACTCCTTGCAGACGCCATAAATCAGGACAGGATTGAAGGGCTGCGGCCAGCGTTGAGCAACAGTATTTTTTGTTAGTGTCTACCCTCGGATGGCTATCTACGTTGGGCGTATCCGACGGCTACAGCGGTGACGTCGTCCACCCCGATCCAGAGTGATAGTTCGGTGTCTTTCCTGAGGTCGTCACCTCGCCGCACCGCAGCGCGCCGCTCCTTCACATCGGTTCACATCGAAGGTAAGATCACCTAAGATCACCTCGGCGGCAGCTGATTCATTCCCCTACGCATTATTAATGCACATATTTTGATAATTGCCGGGTTCGGGCAGTCAAACGTCTGCTTCCGCGGTAGGCGTTCCTTTTTCCTTTTCTCTTTGACTTGAATTTGTTTTAGTTTCGTTCGCTTTGGGTTGGATTACGTGGAATCCACATACTCGTATACTCGCATACTCGTTTATGATCATCTATATCGACGATACACACGATACTCAGCCTAGTAACTGGGTTGCGGTTGTCTCAAAGATCAGGTAACTGGTAAATGGTAAATGGTAAATGGTAACTACCATTCGGCATCTTTGCCCAAAATGCATTTGTTTCTGTTAGACGCGTAACCTCCTTTGATCATGTGTGCAAGTTGCTGGGCTCCAGTATAATTCGTCTTGCCGGGTCATCTACGACGACCCAATCCCAATCCCAACCCATCCCATCCCATCCAATTCAATCCAACCCAATATGTCTTACTATGGCTCACTTGAAATCTCGCATATTTCATTTATATTTCCATCTCATTCTGGTATTTACTTCCCATCCGTCAATCAAATGAAAATGACCAAAAGATTAATCGTTTCTTTCGGAATTTTGTTTTGATGTTTTATCGCCACAGTCCTCCAGATTACCGAAGCACCACGAACAATAACTCATACCCATACCACGCAATCTTTTTCTCGAACTTGTGCGCCCTGTATGTTGTACAAGTTGTGCTCCCTTCCCCTCACTCATCGAATGCAAAGTTTCGGCTTTGTCGTATATACCTGGCTCATTTTAACGCTCGCCCTAATGATACTAGAGAACGAGGGGTGACCCCACTTCCAGTTGATCACTCTGCAGGAGAATTCGATTTATATATATCCAATGTAGGTCTTGGGTATCACTCACCATGGAACAAGATCAAAGATTTGCAAGGCAACTACGTATGAGGTGGTCATCTCTAAGATCAGGAAGGGAAATAAAGCTGTATGATAGAGAAAAAGATCTGTGGGTCCGTTTATACGTCCGTACATTTGTCCGTATAAGCACCCGTTAGTCTGTCTAGTTATATGTCCATAAATTTCTGTACTTGCAATCCGATGTTCTGTCCGTATATTAGTCCGTCCGTCCATATATTTGTCCGTATATCGGTTTGTAAAATTATTGGACGGGGGGTGACAGTAACATTTCTTTGGGTATATCTGTTAACTATACTTTTTGTATCTGTCCACTTGGCCGTTTCTCCCCCAAAGTAGATTTACATCTATCTAAATAAGACTTTCACGACCTAACTAGTATATACTTGCGTAAATGATTTTTCATCGATTTGTTGGATTTGTTTATAACTAAGACTCAGCATGGGACATGCTGACCACTACGTGCCAATCACATTCACACTCGCGCACCAAATTGGACTCACACACTTTCGCCTTTCTCCAAAAGCAAGGAAACAAAAAAACAGACCCACCATTTCGGCCACAATCGCAGTGCCAGTCCCAGGTTTCAGCCCCAAAAACCAGCCTCGTCGGTCAATTTGATTTCGACAATATGGCAATCGACGGTCTTCAGTGGCCCCGTCTCTTGGCCTTTGTAGTTGTGGTTGGCTGGTTGGTAGGTCTATTGGTTGGTTGCTTGGCTGGCTGGCTGGTTGGTTGGTTGGTTGGTTGGTTGGTTGGTAGGTTGGTATCGATGTTGTAGCCAAGTTGCTTGGCATTGCCGATGTTCTGGGCCGTGGTCGATGTCGAAGTCGATGTCGATGTCGATGTCGATGTCGAGGTAGATGGTCACAATTTAAATTAATGATTTTTTCTACGCTTGATCTGTGATAGTGACTGACATTTTCCCGTCATTTTTAAGATTAGTCCATAGTCATCGGCATTTACTTTCTACTTTTGGCGCACACTCTTTTTTCGACTGGACAACGCTGAGCATGGACCTGGATGGTGGCCACTGGCATGATGGCATTGTGTCTGGAACTCAGACTCTCCTTCTCCGCCCATTTATTCTATGTATGAGCGAGCACTTTTTTCCCCGCATAAGGGAAAACGTAATAATTATGTAAAGAATCGCCCGCCCCTGTACTGTGTGGTTTGCAGTAGCTAGAGCGGTCAGTGCTGAAAATATGGCCATTTTCCCGACGATCCATCTATATTCCAGAGCAAGTAATGGGATATTAACAAAATTAATTTTTGTTACACAATAAATGAAGTATTAATTTTTTTATACGAATCGAAATTCCTGCATTTGTATGTCTGATAGAAAATCACTTGAAGATTATTCATAATGAATTATTCCAGTATGCTGAAATATGAATTCCGGAAATCTAAACACCTTCATATAGAAAATGTGGACCTTAAAACACACACTTTCTCTGGCCTTTTGCGTAAGAAACTAATATTGGCCAATAAATAGGCATCACTAGTTTCATCCTAGGAGACGGAATCCCAGACGAGTCGACTTGGGAATCACTCCTTATAGAACACTTAGATCTCAAAACCCAGATCCCCGACCGTATACATGTGTGTGAGTGAGTGACTTTGATTTCATCCCAGAGTGCGTCCGTGTGTTTTTCTTGTATTTTTATTTTTTGTATTTCAGCCCGACAATCGGGCACTCTGGCGCTTCAGCGGCGTCATTATCAGATTGAGATTGATGGCTTATACCTCAAGAATCGGGCTTGGTCGGTGGCTATTTGACTGGATGGTCGGATCGGATCGGATCGGATCCGATGGGATGAGATGGGATGGGATGGGATGGGATGGGATGGAATTGGATTGGATTGGACTGGATTGCAATGGTATGGTATGGTGTGTTATGGTCGGCATGATTTGGATTGGATGGCTGGTCTGCGGTGGCGCCTTCGTTCCCAGACCGCTGATACTGTTGTCAATAATTTGTCACAATCGCACGGCGCTCGGAACAAATTGTTCCATGTCATGTCTTTGTCAAGATTTGTCGATGGCCCCGCCGATAAGCTAGTGACAAAATAATTAAAAACCCGACAGAGTCACAGTGAATCGGTTGTTGTTGCTGGCTGCTTTGGAAAATGCACAGCAGATGATGGGGACGTGTCGGAAATCCAGATAAAAATGTTGGAAGTCATGCACTTACCGGCTATTACAAGGTGATTAAGACTCAGCTGCGACCGCAAAGGCTTTTTGTCAAATGTCGAATGTGTCCGCCTGATATATCAACAGATTTGTCAGGTAGAATTTGGCCCCAGGAGTCTGTAGATCTGGCGGTGATAATAAACACGAAAGGGTTGGGGGTTACACTTTGGAAACGTAATTTTTATGAACTTAAAGTAATTTCAAAGTGTATACTAGAGTTGTCTTTTCTATGGCTTTATTTATAAAAAATAGTTACAATGATAGAGAAATACTATAGGTGGCATAAGCTTTTATTTAGCATACGTGTACGTATGAAGATACCATTTTTGATTGCAGGGGAATATAAGCTTCCCTTCTTGTTGTCATTACATTTAATGGCCAACAAATATTGAGTTCTGGGAGAACCCGTCTTCTTCTCATCTGTATCTTCCAAAATAAAACTGTGGGATGGTTGTGATTTTTTGAGAACATATATGTATGTATATTAGGGGGATATTAGAGAATGTTGAAAACTTCTACGAGTATGTAAGACTAGAGAATAATTTGATAGCTATTTTTTTGTATTTATTGTCTTTGCCCTTTTAAGTAGGCAGCATATTGTTTGAAAACGCAATGAGTGCAGGAAATCGTTCGAAAAGAACATAACTAAATAGCTGAAGTTAAATTTAGTAATAATAGTTGATGATTTGTCCGCTTTTTGGGCTTCATTGCCCACTGTACACCGGTCGCTGCCTTGATTAAGTGCTAGCATACTGGCATGGGAGCTAACCTTGCCAGGCCCAAAATGCTTTGGTTAATGATATTTGAGCAGTAATTTCGGTTTGGAATATTTAAAAATTTCCCATAACTCAAAATCAGTGGAAACTATTCTGTGATTACCGCTTGTTACTGCTGTTATTCATGTTGCTTTCTAGCGCGATCAATCAATTCAATTTATCAGCCTTCTCACCTTTTTATGACCCGGTCTGTGTAAAAAAAAAAGAAAAAAACAATCACAGCGTTTGGGACTTAGGCGATCCAGAAGATACATCTCTGCATTTTCAGCTGATTATGCCCGCATTTGTAAGAATCATGATTATATTGCAGCCAAAACTGCAACAGCTTATCAAAAAACTAAAAACTAGAATTAATTTTTCCTATTCAAAGAATAAAATACAGTAAGAATGCTGAATACAGTAGGATCCAGACGACTATGGTCTATGGTCTATGGTTAAAATTAAATAAGAGTTTTCCCCATGATGGTCACTTTAAAAGAAGTCAGTTTTGAAACATTTTATCCCCAGTGTGCCCGAAAATCTATCCATCAGACATATACATAGGTGGAGAAGTAGAAATAGAAGGGCAATCGGAAAGTGTATAAATATCGAAATGGGAGTGGGAATGTTTATATCTGCATCCGATTCTGGCCTGGAAGACAACCTGCTGTGGCTTCGAACATTTCAAGATGAAACAGTTCAGATCCATTTCCCCACACAACCCTTCTGCCCATGGACACACATACGAGTATATGCATGGATACGGATCTTTGGACAACTCAAGTGTCTAAGTGCTCACCGACTGATGCCACGACTTGTATACCCCTGCTGATCTGGCGATGCTTCTGTAGTTTCTATATGTATTTCCATATCGCCGACGTTCTATTCGAGAATCAGCATTCAGATCCCAGAGCCAAACATTCGCATTTAGACAGGCACTATTCTGGATATCTGGATGTGGCCATTGGGGAAATGGGGGATATTTTCTGGGGCGGAGTGGCAGAGTGATGCATGCGAACGGTGAAAGCTACCGGACTTTTCCCAAACCACTGATATGCGCCATCTTCTGTCGTTCTGCACTGCAAGAAAAGAGTCGATTTCCTGATTTTACATTTATTAAATAATCCATAATACAATTACCAGGCTTTTTAAACACAATATTTATGTAGATCATTGATGGCAGAGATTTCAGAAAACCCTGTGAGTACAATAATGCTTCAGAGATTTCAATTTAGTTATGTTATACAGCGTTTAGGAGTGTCTCAATGTTTTAGAGATAAGTAGCGAAAACCACTGCAAGCTTGCCAAAGTCCTAGTGGGGCATATTTTCTTCGAGTGCACGAAATCATGAACGTCGCCAACGCAAGCAGCGAGAATTCGGCGGGCCATCTGTTGCACATCATTCGCACTTGGTCTCTGTCGGCGCGCTGCCCTATATTAATGGTAATATCTTACTTTTTGTATACATTTCGGATTGAATGTGTTTTGCCTATTTTGTTTTTAGTCCGCGGCAGGCAATTTTGAATATGCGTGGATTTCATATAATTAAATCGTCTTCGTTTGGTTTTCGGTTTTCGGTTTTTCGGTTTGCTTTGCATCTTAGATTTATACTTTGTTGATACTTAACAATTAGGTATTGTGCTCCGCTGTCTTTTGTTGTTTTGAGGCAATTGCACACGGTGTTGCGCACAGATACAGATGCATGGATATGAGTGTCCGGTGAATCGAAATGGACTGTACGATTCAATTCAATTCGATTCGATTCGATTCGACTCGACTAGGTGGGATATATATATATATCATATATGTATATATATATGAATGTATAGATGTACTATATATATACTCATAAGCGGGTGGACCGCAGAGATTGCTGGCATGCATATATGGGTGACTAATTGCGAGGGATACACTTACAAAAGTCATTAATGAATTAAAAGCAAAAATGAAAACCGCCCGAGGTCGGCGACGGAGTATAATGGACATAAGGTCTGCGTAAATCGAAATCATAGGGAATGTGTTGCTGTAGTACGTGGAAAATAAAATCATAGGAGCGGTACGAACAAGGCACACTAATAGGCCTTTTGCAGCCAAATGCCGCACACTCAACTCAAGCAAAACACCATCAACGGCAAAAGGAGAAGAATTTACAACGTACAACGTACAACGTACAACGTACAAAACAATATCAACAGAAAAACACAGTGGGGAACTTTTTAGATGTCTTTATTTTTTAGTATTTCGCGTGAAAGAAATTACGATGAAAAATGTGCTCTAATAACAATTATGAATAAGCAAACAAAACGCCGCAAATAGCGGTCTCTACCTCTAATAGCCCCAACACCCCCAAAAACAAGACCAAACAAAAAAAAAAAAAAGAAGAAGAAATATCTGAACATAGATACATACATATGTATATGTATATATGTACATATAGTACGCCATATCCCTTTTTTTCGACGCGAATTCACCTCAAGTCATTGGCGATGAGATTTTATTATACTCGTAGTATACGCATTCGTTCTGCGAGGCAAAAGAATACGCTGTTTGTATCTTTTCCAATATGTTTATATTTTGCCTTGGCCCACCCCTACACCCTACGAATATTTCAAGAAAAAATAAATCCCAATTCTAATGAAAAGCAAGAAAGAACACTGCAGCGAAGTTATCCGACTAAATGATACCCAGTGCTGCAGAAAGTATTGCCTGCTTTAGGGCGTGATATGGTAACCTCTCTAGAATTTCTCCGCTTTAAATGAACTTTCAACCCAATGTGGTGTTATTAGATATTTCTTCATTTTCCGGAGACTAGCGTATACCCTTTTTATATGCTTTCGATAGGTAGAAACATACAAAACATCAAAAGTCATGTTAAAAACATTATGAAAACCATGAGAACCATTAGCATTTGCTTGGGACTCTAGAAATACCTTCTCTTAACAAGTTGATCGGTTTATCACCTGACGGAAAAAAATCATCTCTTTTGATTTTGACTGTTGAGAAAAAAATAAACAATAACCAACCGAAATGGGTATTTATGTGCCACAGAAATCACTTTGACTTTTAAAAGAGCCTGCGAAAGAGGAAATTTACTAGAGAATTATAACAATACGATAAATATCCTGTTGCAATGGTGGATTTGGAAAATCTCTGGATTTTTCCAAGCCAATAAGAAAACACACACAAACTATGAATGTCATTTCATTCATGGCAGCTATTAGTTAGTTCATTAGTTTGTTAGTTATTTTTTTCTTTGGGAACTGCACATTCCAATGGCCTGTGAGTTTTTCCTTAAATGTGCATATGTAAAAAAAGAGTTCAAAGTGGGCATTGCTAAGATATGTGTACATTTCGGCAGCATCATTTGTATTTTTAGCCGAGTGTTGGAGTGTCGGAGTGTCGAAGTGTTGGACTTTTGTTTATGGCCAGGGATTGATCGGGTGAATGCGAGCGAGTGCCAGCAGTAAGTGCCAATCTGGCCAGGTTCTTTTCACAGTGCTGGCCAGGCGTTGCCAGAATCTCCACGAATGTATCTAATCGCCTCACTTCCCCAAAAACTTTACATGCAAACGTCCAGATAGACCCATTCCACTTGTCTTCGAGTTGGTGGAGATTTTTTTGGTGTGTGGGGATATGCCACGTGAAAAATAGCGGTCCAAAACTTTAATGCCTACTACACATTTTTTATTTCGATCTTGGGTAAACATTTAGCTGGAAGTAAACAAATACAAGACACTTAAAGATATTTTTGGTAGTCGGTACTTGCGACCAAATGTAGACATTCTGTTTCATACACAGTTGCTACGCAGGAATGTATCGTTACAAATCGTTTCGGTAGCTCGTTTATATGAAACGCAAATGATTTCGTTTTTCTAATCTTTCTGTTGTTTTTTTCGTGTATGTTTATTGATTCAAGGAATACGTTGACTCACGCGCCATTAACACTTCAAATTTCACTCGTACACACGACCGACAAAACAATTTTGTACCTTCATATATGGCTAGTCACATTAATTCCGACATGTATACAAAAGGCTTGCAACATCGTGGCATGCTTCTTCATTTTCAACAGAACCGTACTTCTTTATATCACCAAAAGTCGTAAATAACAAGCCTGCAACAAGCTGAAGGGATCATCATATAAACAAGCTTGTTTTAAATGTTTTTCGTTCCACAAATCATATATATTATTCTATTGTTTATTATTTAGCATTTGTAAGGATATTTTAATATTTGGTTTCATCGGCACATTTTTCCGCTGACCGTTTGAATCCGTTTATTTATTTTTTTCCCCATATTTCCTGCTCCTTTTTTTTCAAGGCGTAAATAATGAATTCAACTTTAAATGCCATCGATGCAGATTGCCATATTCCATATACCCATCCCATTTTAATTTCCTTCCACCGATAGACTTGCCATCAGCTACAATGTTCGCGGAGTTTCTGCCTCTAATTTGATTGTTTTTTTGTTATCTTCCTTATTTTTTGGGCTTTTTCGCGTTGTTTTTTTTTTGGGTAACCCGAGCAGTGCGTGCAGTGGACGATTTTGTTAACGTTTGTTGCCAAAAACTGGACAAAAAACAAGAAAGGAGACGGCGTGACCTGGCCATGGTTAGCAGACATCCTCAAACTCATTCGCAATTTGCGTGTTTTCGGTAGGGTCTCAACTCGTCCAGCTCAATTCCGTGGTGTCTTTGTTTGATCCGTGTGAATGTGAGGAACGATCATCGATCGGCGGCGGCGGCAGCGGCGCTTACGAGGCTGGAGTGCCTTAAAAAAAATTTAAAAAAAAATTTAAAAAAAATTAAAAAAAAAACCAAGCTATAACAATAAGAAGGACAACAAAAGGCCCACAGATTGAACGATGATGGGGAGATGAAAGAGCCAGAGAAAAGCGCTTAAATAAAAACTGTGTCCACCAATGTGCATATATGTATGTATACACACAGGTACATACATATGTACATATATGGTCATATGTGTCTGGGCTTTTTAGATGCCACTTTTTGACTTTACTGCCAGAAGGTAACACCCACCGGCAGTCGACCGACCGACGACTCCTGCACATTTCGAATCGAAATTCATTAAGATTCATTCTATGAGCCCCGAAGGCAGCAGGCATAGCAGGATTTAGCCATAGCGTCCCCTTTGATATATTCTCGTGACCAAGACAAGAGCAAGAGGTCCTCGAATGCAACGGATGTTGCTCTTTTTGTCGATCCACATTTTTTGTTTATCTGTGATGTGCTGGTGGGGATGGTGATGGTGATGCTGATGTTGATGGTGATGGTGATGGTGGTGCATCCGGATTTCACGTTGAGGCATCCATTTTGGCGATTTTTGTAACTGACAGACGGACAGAAAATCCGCCAGCCAGCCAGCCAGCCAGCCAGCCTACCAGCCATCCAGTCAATCAAGCAAAGAGCCAACCAGCGGACAAACCAGCAAGGATAAATGAAATTAGGCACTTATTTTAATGGAGTCCCTAAAACCTGCGAATAATACTACGTATGCATATACATATGTATATGGCACAGGGTAAAAAAAAAGGAAACGAACAAAACAAAAAACTGGAGGAGGAGACCAACTCGAGACGTCGGCGACAGTAAATGTTGGCCAGATTGTTTCCTTTGCTCGTTGGCCACATTCGTATTATTGGAGGAATAATCAAGTTGGTCCGAAAAAGAGGAACTGAGAAACTGGGACGAGGTTCGAGACTGGGAGACTGGAGACATGGAGACATGGAGACATGGGGACAAGGCCAAAAAGGAAGAACGGCCACAAAAATGTGCCTTTATTTGATTGTACATAAGGATACACACGTACGGGCAAATCCATTTGGAAGGCCGACTTTTATTTGTTAATTTATTGTGATGTTCTTCTGAAAATTAGTCTAGAGGTTCCCCCAATTTCCCATTATGTATGCTGTCTTAAGCCTTCATAACTGCCCATTCAGGACAGTCCCATGTGAGAACCCGAGCTTCTTCCGAGATAAGGATGGGGCCCAAGATGGAACCAGAGCAAATTGGTATTGGTATTGGTAGCCCTACGTTGATTCGTCGAAACCAATTAATCATTTTCTTTAATTTATATACCCCCTTCGCCGTCACGAGCTTTGTACCTTTAATGTTTTAATGCGAAATCAAAGCGTGTGACTTTGTCATTAAGTTTCCCCAAAAACCCGTTGATAAGCCCATGGGAGCACCCCATGTCCACGATGCGAAAGCAGACTTGAAGACTCGTATCTAATCGCAAATAGGAAGGTTCCAATGTGGCAGCCTGGGAATGCCGCAACCGAGGTGTGCAATCAGTATTCCCTTTATTTATTGGCCACCACTGCACAGTGGCTTGGGTTTGATAGCAGCAGCGCACAAATGGTGACCCCAAACTGCATTTTTGGAGTCGTTAACTTGGCCAATTCGATGACAGCATTAGAGATCATGCCTCCAAATGTTTGTATTTTGATTATGCATCTTTTATTTTACTTCGAAAACAGTGAGCTGCCTGATTTTTCTAAGTACGCACAAAGTGGTGACCCAAAACGGTACTTAGACAGCCCATGCGATCGCCAAGTTGAAGAGTTTTACCAATGGGATCTGTCAATAAATTCTCCAATAATCTGCAATAAAAGATTTCTTATTTTTTTTTTAACCAACGATTTTGGTGACCCAAAACTGCACTTAAGGTGGCCCTAACTTGACTAATTGTATTCAGATTTGAAAGTGTCATAACTCAAAGGGCCTTAAACTTTTAAATCTTGCAATCCCCTGATTACACCATAGTATATGTGTTGTTCGCCGGTTTTGCTCACTCAAAATAACAATTAATATTGACTTTTTCCGAGCGGGACTGGCCAAATCTCCCACTGTGCCACGGACACATCCAATCTGCGACGAAACCGACGAAACGGAGCTCGTCGTTGTCGTGTCCGTTTTGAGTCATGTTGCTTTATAATAGACTACAGCTTTGAAGTTGTTTTGGCGATGACTTCGTCGCTTCATTCTCTTTCCTTTTTCCATAAATTTAAATTATTAATTTTTTAACCACGGATAAGATGACGGCGACGATGATTATGTCGTTTTATTATTGCTGCCGCCGCCGCCGCCGTCGTTGCTGCCGAAGCCTTTGTGCCCTTTTAACGAAATGAGAGTAATTTGTGAATTTTTTCCCCTTTTTCATTTGGCTCCGCTTGGGTATTTTTTTTTTTTTTTGGTTTTTTTGATTTGGTTTTTTTTTTTTTTTTTTTTTGCCTTACACAGACCATTATGTGGACCAAACAAAGGCAAACCAATTTGACTACAAGCGGCCAAACATCAAAACCGTCGTCGCCATTGCGTTAAAAACAAACATGAAACAAACGTGAACTCTGAGCCTCGGACACTAGGAAACTTGACCTCGACGTGGGGCATTCAGATCTGCAACCACCCACGCCTCCTTATGGTACACGGCATTCATAAAAATGATTTAACAAAACGCCACAGTACCGCGTACATTACCTGTGGGCAATGGCCGCCAAAAGCCCTGCCAACAAGGATGCAGAAAGCCCTACGAAATCCCCAGAAATACCAGCCGGAAATCTCTTTTCATTGTTGCAAATACAAAGTCCGAAATAATTAATTAAAAATACAAGAAAATATATTATGCAGTATGTAAATGCCGTATGTAAAAACGTTCTTAAGTTTTCGGTCTGAGCTCGTTCTCAAATCGTTCATACTGAGCCTAAAACTAAAGTTTCCCTTATTTTAAATAACTTATTTTTAATAACAGTCATAAATGTGTAAGAAGCGTAATGTTTAAGATGTGTCATGTGTAAGTGTTGTAAGATTAGCAAGCACTGAGGAGGCTATATCATTGATATCGGCTTTCCATTGGACTCCGTTGTGTCCGGGTTCGTGTCCGGGTTCCTGATTCCCATTTCTCATTCCTCACTGGCAACCTGCCACAAATAAGAAGTACAAGTGCGAGTAAACTTACGAGTGTTTGTCTTGGCCGGGAGGAAAAATCGCCAAAAGGGGGCGGGGCATTACCACGACCCACGACCATGGCACTGACTTTTTGTGTCTCTGGTTATTTTGTCTTATTTTTTTTCTCTGCTTTTCCTGTATTTTGTTTTTTTTTTTTTTTTGGTTTTAATACAGGCCATAACCTGCGCCTGCTGGTGGCAATACCACCAGATGGCCGGAGGTCTTTGCCGATGCAGTTAATGAAGATACGTTTCAATTAGCTCAATTCGAACGTGAAAGTGTGAATATGTGTATTTATAAACCCAGCCCATGAGGCCCTTGCTGCGCTGCTCGAACCAGCTGCATAGCCACTAAGCCAAACGAATAGTTGGCCACACTGAGAAAAATTAGATGGTTATTTGAACTGCGCTTTTTGTTGCCGTTGGACTAGGCAACATTCAATAGGTTTCAGCGATTTCTAAGCAGACTTTCAATCGTTTGTGGCCTTTAACTTGTGTAAACACGAGTATGTTTGTTAATTACAGTGCGTACTATTGTACTATAAGAAAGTAAGGTAATTAAAGAAAGTATTGTATAATTAGGAAATCTCCCAAGGCTGAAGTTCTAAACTCCATAACTCAACTTATCTTAATCGGATTTTGAAGTGGCATATTTCTAAATAATTCTGACGCAATTCTCTAAAAATCTGCATTTAAATTTGGAAATTTATTTTTTTTGAATTTTTTTTGTCATTTTTCTGATGTATGATGTGTAGAAATTTAAAAAACTTAAAAAATGCCCCAAAGCTGAAGTTCTAAACTCCATAACTCAACTTATCTTAATCGGATTTTGAAGTGGCATACCTCTAAATAATTCTGACGCAATTCTCTAAAAATCTGCATTCAAATTTGGAAATTCATTTTTTTTAATTTTTTTTGTAATTTTTTTGTCATTTTTTTGATGTAGAAATTCTGTGTTGTAGAAAAAATTAAAAAATGTCCCAAAGCTGAAGTTCTAAACTCTATAACTCAACTTATCATAATCGGATTTTGAAGTGGCATGTTTCTAAATAATTCTGACGCAATTCTCTAAAAATCTGCATTCAAATTTGGAAATTCATTTTTTAAAATTTTTTTTGTAATTTTTTTGTCATTTTTTTGATGTAGAAATTCTGTGTTGTAGAAAAAATTAAGAAATGTCCCATAGCTGAAGTTCTAAACTCCATAACTCAACTTATCTAAATCGGATTTTTAAGTGGCATGTTTCTCTAAATGGTTCTGGTGCAATTCTCTAAAAATCTGCATTCAAACTTAGAAATTGAAGTAAAAGAAGGTAGTACTTGGCCCGCGCCCGTTTTTCTATGCAACACAAAGCATTTTGTTCTCTGCACTTCTTCCAAAGTGCCAACATAACGTAACAGATCCAAAGACAATGATCTCGACCCTAAGTTCAGTTGAGTTGAGTTGAGTTGAGCCGGGCAAATAGTCATAATTGCCGGCAACCAGAAGTCGAAGTCGGAGTCCAAGTCGAAATCGGAAGGAATGGTGTTCTTGTGCTGGTTCTGGATGTGGTTCCTCTGCTCGCCAGCTGATCATTAAGCACTGTTGTTCACTTAACGCATGAAGGGCAGAACAAATGCACGCGCGAAAATTCTTAAAATCAATTTACGCTCCATGTTTATGGGAGCGAGTGCATTCTGCCATTGATTTGCTAATGTCTGCGAATGTCATTGAATGAGTTTTGGATGCGCGGTGGAGTAGGAACTACACAACTAGGTACACTGCGGGCCTACACTGAAAAACATACTTTGGGCATACTTCAACTATACCTTTTGTACTTGCATATATAGTAGGGTAGTACGGATTTGTTTGCTGCAATTCTTGGGGTTCCTTTCAATATGATTTTATAGTAAACACACTTTTCTGGAACTAACACACAAATGTTTCAGTGTAACATGCAGTGGGAAATGTGGAGTTTAGCTCATTTAACCGGAAAACAAATAAAAATTTTAGCAACCGAAGGGCATCTTGCAATCTCGAGGAATTTACACTTCAATTGCTTTATTTGAGTAGTCGCAAATGAATGAAAACTTTTGCACAGATGTCATGGCAGTAGTATACAAATATTATAATTACAAATAATTTAGTTATCTTAATTACAGGTTGCAAGCACTTCAAGCTAATATACTTTGGAGATCGTTTCCCCATTTCAAAATGAAAACACCCAAGTGATTAGACTTTTACGATTCAATTACCCTGCTCCATGGAGGTTCTTTATGCATTCCAGGCCGTAACTGCCCGATTTTCATGTACCGCCAAAGATCCCGGGGATTGGCCATATAGCACCATCAAGTTGGGGATCCTCCTACAGCAGATTACATCGCCCCGAGTGGAACGCATGTGGCCCACGTGTAGCATTCAACATCATTTATTCGGAATTGCTCCCCAGAAAAGATTGACAGCGCAGAGGGGCTAGAAGTTCGTCATTCCGTTGAAATGCAATTGAAATGTGCTGCTTTCGAATACCGAAAATACTACCGGAGTCTGCTTATCAGTGCAGCAGCTTCCCAAACAAACAAAAAAAAAAAAAAAAAAAAAAAAAAATGGTCATTTACCTAATGTCTCGCCTAATAGAGCAAACAAATTTTATGGGTGGCATGGGGCAGGGCAGAGAATTTCGGGGCTGAGACCTCGGTCTTTAAGTATTCCGGCAATCAAGAGCCAAAGTAGACGCACGTGCGACACTCCAAGCGACTCATTAGCCCCCACCCCCCATCCTTTGGTTAAGTATTGTATCTGCAGCCCCAAAAGTCCGGCGAACAACATCTGTGGGCTGCGGTGGGGTCTCTAATTCCGAAGCGGCTACTTCCGTTCCAATATAATAATACTCGCATTTGCTTCATCCCGATGCGATTAAAAAGCCAAGAGCGCACACTTTTCCATCTCTGGATTTTCAAGCCCATTCCGTTCCGTTCTGTTCAGGTCAGTTCTGTTCAGTTCAGTTCTGTTCAGTTCAGTTCTGTTCAGTTGGGCTGTGTGTGGGGGAATTTGGTGGGGTCGAAACTAACAGCACATTGAAATACTTTTGGCCCTAAGTGGTTTATTACGATAAGCGAGAGAGTTTCCCGAGAGCACTCACTCACCCACTCACCGTACGCGTTTCAATTACCATTGTCAATTCCGATGGCAGTGCCTGCGGCTTCCGCAACTGAAGTTTGAAGTTTGTTGAATTGCTGCCTGGCCTGTTTGGGCTGATATTGGGCTGCTGCTTCCTATTCCTCTGCCTATTTCCAATTCCAATTCCGATGCCCATGCCCATGCCCATGCCCATGCCGATTTCGAATCGAATCCCAGTCAAGTGGCGCGCAGACTGGGCCCAACATGTGAGATGATTGCCATGATTGCGCCAGCCACAAGGATTACCCACGGCCAAACAAACTGACAACAAACAAAAAGAAAGGGGGAGCTCAGAACAAACAGAAGTGAAACAAAACAGAACGGCAGTAGAGAGCAGCCAGCCATTTGTTGATCTTTTTATTACCACTTCTTTATTTGGGCTTGCAAGTGCATATCAAGTGTCACCCATTTGTACCGACGTTCAGGAAATAATAGTGAACATTGAACTATGATATATATAAAAAGCTTAATAATAATATATGATATATGAAATGGTAAATACTAGTTAGTAGTATCTTCTGCTTAAGTGAAGACTTTGCTGGTTAGTTAGTTGACCTATAAAGCAGTACTCCTTAAGTATTTAATGCATTGAGCTGCTTCTCCAAGCGAATTTCCCTAATTGCAGGATTAATTCTCCAACAGCTGTGGTGGGAAGTGGGGAGTGACCCCCAAACAAACAAGAAAACCCAACACACTCGTCCTATAATCAGCGAAACAGCGAGCGGTTTTTGGTTGCGATGCACTTGAGCGTGACTAAGTGCGACTCCGACTCCGACTCCTACTCCGACTCCTACTCCGATTTGGATTTGGATTCGGTGGTACCGATATGAAGTGCTGCCACTAAAGCTAAAGCCATGGCTAAGACAGCCACGAAAACTGCCACGAAAAGCCAAAGCCCAAGCCGAATGAATGGATGGCTCCACCTGCTCGCTGGCCGTTGCATTAATAGCGAAGCAATCAGGGCGTTGCAAAAGCGAGCGCTAAGATCATAACGAACGGTTTAAATACGAGTATAATATGTTAACTGGATATGTTCATAATGCACAGAGATTGTCTTGCCGCAGATACATTCGCAAAATGTATAAATGGGCGGAGCCAAATCGAAGCGCTTGACCGATGCTATATGTGTTTGTGTGTACATATGTACGTGTATGTACGAGTATGTGTGTCAAAAAAATATAAATTATTATTTCATGCAGGATTTTGTCAAATTCTCAATAAATCTATGTGATGTTTGACAGTTTTAGCAGTTCAGATAACTTAAATGAAAGGTGTTCTACTGAGATATGAAAACTGAGATTATTTCATATAATAAATACCAAATTGATGTATAAAAGATGTAAAAAGTAGCAGCAAAGGCTTAAGAAGGGCTCACAAACTAGAAGATGAATCGCCAAACGGACACTTTAGAGTTAGTTTCCAAGATGTTCGCCATGGGCTCTACCATAACCATGGACCATGGTCATAAGTGGTTGTCAGCGGCAGAAGGCCTAACCCCCATCCACAGCACCGCGCAGCACCCCCTTTCGCAACACCCCCTCACAACGGCGCCCCTGTCACTCGGCGGAGTGGCGAGTGCTACGATTTCGTAGTCGCAGTTATTACTCTGGCCAGTCGCAATTAAAGCTTTAACAACAGCAACTAACCGAGAAAAAAACTAAAAAACACAAAAAAAAAGAAGAAAAAGAAAAAAATTATAACAGAAGAGAAAGAAAAACTAACGTCTTTAGCTCTGCAGTTGCCGTTTGTTTCATCGTCCTCACTGAACACGCGCATAAATTTTGACTTAATTAGATACGTTGGGTATGGACGCTATGGAAAGGGGACCGAGCAACACCACATATACACACACATATATAGAGATACTTGTATATATAAATATACTATATAGTTATAGTCTTGTAGGCATTGCACTATCATTGGCATGTCTTTGTCATGCCACACTTGCTCGCAGATATATAGAGCCCACACCATATAGAGCCGATCTGGTCAGTGTACTGTTCTTTTCCACTACTTGAATCGCCATCTACGAATCTACTTGGATCATGAGTAATTGGCCTTCCAGTTCGCTGAACATCGTTAAGGATGTATATCGAGGCGGCTAATGAGTGGTTTTGTCCAGATTCCAGGTTTACGCCATACCAATTCGACTGTTGGCTTAGTTCTGAAACAATGTTAATCATTTCCTTGATTTCAGAAGCTTAAAGTGTGCTTTAACCATATCGACCACCTAAATGCATTTCTGTATTATTACTCTGCTTTCATTTTTGGTGCTACGCTACGCATACAATGTTTCAAATTTATATCTCGTTAATGACGAAAATAAGAGCTAAATAAAATCGTACTCATGTGTAGTATGGGTATTTATCGACCTATAAAAAAAGGATTACCAAGAGATCGAAATCTGCCTTTAGTCGATCAATGGGGGTCTTATGGAAAAAATGCTTTGTAGAACCGAAAAAATTGCCACAAAGTCCCATTTAATTATTATCACTTAAATTGTTTCTTTTTTGTAAGCTTATGTTATAAGAAACGTATTAATATTAGGTATTCAATGCGTTTATGAGCATTAGCAATGTTGTTTAACATATTCAAACATATTCCTGTCCTTATATACACCTCTATTTACTCAGATACCAACAGAGCGATGAAGGGGAAAACTGGGCACCAATCCCACCACCCCGGATAGGAATATGAAATATGTGTGTAGCTGGCTGGCAACCATGTCCTTAGCCAGGATTGCGTAAGTGCCCAAACAATGAAGGAGGCCAGTGTGCAGGCCAACAATGGGAAATCGCTTCGGTACAATACAAATACCGTGCCTGGTACTCGCACTCGCACTCGCACTCGCATTCTATTCATTCTATCTTCAGTTGCCGAGGCCATCCATTCGATGCCAACCGATTCCATTCGATGCCATCCGATTCCGGCTTGGAGGAACCAGCAAACAGATGGCGCTTGTTCGGTGTCTTCGACATTGTGCTCGTCATTAGGGGCTGCTGCTTCTGCTTGATTAAGGGATCGCGGGCGAGGAGGATTGGGATTTCTATTTGGAATTATGACAGCATAATAATAATGGCAACTAGGGGTTTGGAATGAGGCCCGCTCCTGCACGCTCCTGACGATGCGATGATTGCACAATATTTATTTACAGAAATTATTATCATTTATGAGAAGGCCGTCTGGCGATGCATTGTCTGGGCGCTCCGGTTCATCGGTCTTCTTTTTTTTTTTCTTCTTTTTTTTTTTTTTTGTGTAGAAGGGGCTTCACTTCACTTTACTTAGCTCTTCACTTTTCATCTAATGTTTTTGGGAATCGAGACAGTTGCTTCCTTGATTGAACCGCAGCCTGTCTATCTGCCAATTGTTTGCTAAACAGGATACACGCTGTATTCAAACAAGAAAAGGAGCGGAGCACAAACAAAAGGCACATATCATCGAAGTATGATGAGTACATTTTAAATTTGAACTCCATTTTCGATTTGAACTGTTAGTACGTATTTGATATCTTTACCGTTAAAAATGCCATATCTTAGCATCTCCTCCTTTGCTGTTTTCAGTGCATTCAGAAGCAAATTCCGCGGGTTGTGACAGTATGAGATCAGTAACCTGCAGTCCCCTGGGAAAATCGTTACCCCAGGGTGCTCATTTGACACATTACCCCCCCTCCTCTGATGGGTCCCCCATTCGGCGGTGACCTTTCCCGCCCTTTTCGCAATGCCCTTGAGCCCTCTTGCATTGCCGTCCGATTATCAATTCATGACTGCGACGTTATTACTCGCATCTGGAAAAATGGAAAAACGCAAGAGAGAGAGAGAGAGAGAGAGAGAGAGACAGAGAGAGAGAGATAGAGAGAGGGGGAGAGAAAAAGTCAAAGCTGCAGTCTGTGGGGCAACCGATCTTAATTTAAAATAATGAAAAACTTGAATGCTATGGGGCGACGGCGGTTAGGAATGTTATGTAAATTGAACTTGAAAATCGCTGAAACAATGGAAAAGGTTTTGAATATTTCTCTCGCTTAATTAGTAAACGCAAGGAGGCGAACGCAAATAATTCTCCCTATAGAGCAGCGCAGTTACGTCTCAAAGCATTCAGAGTTGCTAGCACTGAGAAAAATTTTAGTAATGTACACATAAACTGATTCAAAATCAATTAATTTCGCCTTCTGTCACAAAGGAAAACATAAACGCGAATTCTTCAGCGCAAGAGAAATCAACATGTATAACCCCTATAATTTTCATAGACAAATTGTTAGGGAATATTTTTGTAGTGCCCAAAAGATCAGTTATTTGAACGTGACCATTTTGGTATTGAATGAGGCTGACAAATGAATGAAATCGCACAGCATTTTCGCACAGTGCAACGTGGAGGAGGTGACGTTGTCGGCGACGGTGAAGGTGGCGCATAAATTATTTAACAACTGGTTGGCTAGGCCGGTGTGTCGTGTGGTTTGGGCCAATCTGGCCCGCTGATCGGCCCTCCAATTGCGATTCCCGACTTTGACTTCGACTTCGACTTCGACTCGGCCCTCGGTCCGTTCCGCATTGGCGACGCAACGCAGCCGAGTCGCGTTGATCCGAGTGGAGTGGAGTGGAGTGGAGTGGAGTAGTGTGGAATGGAATGGAGTAGAGTGGAGTAGAGTGGAGTGGAGTGGAGTGGAGTGAAGTGGAGTGGAGTGGACTCCGACTGTCGAGAACCCATATATCGAGATCAAGAGGGACTGGTTCTAAGCTCAGAATCGGCCAACGAAAACAGCTGATATTTATTTTGGCGCGTTCAAACAACCAATATCATGATAACAAGAAGTCCTGGAAGCGGACAAGCTACACCAATACTATGCTTGAGCATAATCATTGTACACCCATCCTGAAGATAGTTAATGTGATATCATATTCGGTTCAGAATTGATCGTTTTCTTGGATGTGTAGGCAACATTAGAGTTTGGTGCTTAGAGTTTTTAACCAAGGATATTCGATACTCGCATTCAATAAGTTCTTGTAGGAAATTCACTCTTAGTTTCATTATTCAAGTGTACGAATGGAATAATTCAGAAGACGACAACAAAGTAATGTCCCCAATGGAATTTTCACTGTGTACACTTGCGTGTACACATGTACATATGTATGTATGTACATGTGGTATCGGTTGGCGCACAGGTGGTGTACTAATGCGAACAGGTGCCTCAGGGAGCCGCGGTCACAGTCGCAGTATCGTCGTGAAAATTGCTCTGGGAGACCAAAAATTTGAATCGTCTCTATCGCCAGCATTGTTATGCAAATGATGTCGCTCGACACGCAAACGCCTTCGCCTTCGCCTTCGCCATCGCCATAGCCATCGCCATCGCCTTCGTTTTCGCCTTCGCCGTTGACTTGGCTGGTACTATAGTAGAAGTAGTATCTGTCGCGGACAGATACAGATCCCTTTGTTGTCTCTACCTGGGGCGATTGCATATTATCATATTATCATATTATGCGACAGGGCCGCGATGTTGACGGTTGACGGTTGATGGTTGGTTGTTCATTGTTGGTTGCTGGCTGGTTCGCTTGATGTTACACTGGGCACGACGAATGTCAACGCACAGCGCGACCTAGGCGAAATGCTTTCGCATGACAGCGAAACATTGCCGCCACCGCATTCTTCAGACTGAAGACCATGGAGCTTGGAAACCACGTCGGGGTCTGGGACTTGATCGCCGAGCTTCTCGACTAACTACTAATCCACTTGGTAGCTTGGTTTTTGCAGAACACGAAATACTTAAGGTCATATCCCGTCTCTTCTACTCTACGGTCCGTGCGTACTTACACGTATATAAGAAGACCTTCGGAGGGCTTTAAACTGTCAAGAGATTTTACTGAAAAACGTAGCGAAGGCTTTTTCAAAACGAAATGATATAGGACTGCGCCTAATGTGCATTTCACACGCACTAATTATGCAAAAAGTTTGTCAAACTGCAAATGGAAGCAAGCTTTTCCATCGGTGGGTGGTTCTCGATGGCTTTTAATAAGGTCGGATTGGGGATATGCACCGGTGTGACCGAGTTCAGCAACTTGGCAACCGTGTGACCATGCACCACAAAAAATAGTAAACAAACATATATTTTATGTATTTTCTAGAACTTGACATATTTTCATACATTAAGAAATAAATATATATTCGATATTTAATAACATTTTCTACATTTGTGTAGTATTTTTAGGGCCCAAGATACTATATTATAATCTGCTATATGCACTTAGCAGTACAATTGTAAAGGTGACACTTGAAGTGTTTTTTTTCCCGGTGTATCTGCAGATGGGCCACCTATTGTGGGATCGGTGATCTATAGCATTCGATCCCGATCCCCCGGTTGCAATGCCATCCCCATCAGCATCACGTGAGCCGATTTCCCGCACAAGAGGCTGTAATTAGCGGTCAGGGTCCTGGTCCTTTTGGCCATCGCATGACATTTGGGCACGATGAATGAAGCCAAATGGAAGAGAACCCAAAGCGCAAAAATTCGAAATACAAGAGAAGAAAGACGGCCTGGTTGCTCAGGTGTTGCGTGTTCGTTAAGATGCACTCGCCGATAAGAGTCAACAAACAATTTTCGAATTGTAAACAATTTGCGATGGTGTGTCTAGGACGGGTCCATCCAACTTGCAAGTTGCAACTCACAACTCCCAACTTACAACTCGCAACTTGCACCGTCCTAGTCCCAGTTTTTAGATACCAAATCGAGTTCTGGCCGCAGCTTAACCCTTTGCAATGGGAACTGCAGCTTGTGGCGAGTGTGAATTTGACTCCCAGCATGGTCGCTCCTGCGTCCCATCCCCATCCCCATCGCAGATCTGCTGATTCGTTAATTAACTTAAGTCGCTCCACCATGAAAACTGTCATGCCGAATAACCAGCAACACTGAGCCAACAAATCGATTTATTTTCACAATGCGGGATATCGTGGGTCTGCTGTAAGAGTCGAGTTCTAAATGCAGTTCTCAGCGTTTTTTTTAGTTAGTATTCAAATTACTTGCTTAACTACGCATATATGTAGCTGCTATCCGGAAGGTTTTAAGAACTATTATCGTAAACAATAAAATGTATACCAAATTAGATAATTTCTAACCAATTTATCTATCCAATTTCCGGTCATATTTCACTAACATTCGAAATGCAGATTTACTTTGTGGTTTTAACTTAGAACTCTGAGGTCAAATGAGGTGTTTAGGTAGCTGAGTGGACCGTTTGCTACACACTCGTTCCGCCCTTCATGAAAATAGAGCTTGGGGCAGGGAATGGAAATGGAAATGGAAGTAGAAATGAAAATGGGAAATAGGCCTGAGAACAAGACTTCGAACTTCGAACTCTGAACCAGCAAACTACCAAACTACCAAACTATAGTACCAAAATACCAAACACCAAACTCAAAAAGTCCGAGACTGTGAGCGAAACGAAATAGAAAGGCGTATTGTTCAAGTCCGGGCGATTTTCAACAGCGTTAATTTTTGACATGAAGATAAATGTGTGCTCGGTGGCTTGACTCCCCGCACCGCCTTCCCATCGTTCTAATGTGGGGGCACCACCATATACCATATCATGCCACATACTCGTATAGCCAGGCATATAGCCATGGCAATAGCCCTCCCCCGTCCGTCGATCCACGCCGAGATCGAGAGCTCGAGTGCGAGTTCGAGTTCCGAGCCCTGGTGAATGTGGCCACGGCAAATGATCAAAGTCAATGCCGAAATCCAAGTCAAGAGGCAAAAGAGCGCTCGGCGATCGAAGGAGAATTGACCGCAATTATGCGATAAAGATAAAACAATGTGGTGTCATCTTTATGGTTCTTTTTCGATGACTCTCCGGTGCGGGAGTGAGCGGGATGGCAGCAAGGTGATAATCTATAATTGCCCTTGCTACAACAATTGTTCCTTTAATTCCACCGCCGGCGACGAAAAACTAAAAACTACAAAAAAAAAAAAAAAAAACATAGAGAACAACACAAAGACAATCTGTCCCAGTGTCGCGGCAGGAAGGCTGGAAGGATGGGCATACTCGGTGTTCTTAGGGTTCGGATAAAAGGACAGGGTGCACCACCAATACCAACACCAACACCAACACCAATACCAATACCAATACCAATACCAATACCAACACCAACACCAATACCAATACCAATACCTGGTATGTAGCACACAGGGCACAGAAAGTCGGATCCCAACACAGACATTTGGTAACACGTGAAACGAATGCGTTGACAGCTTGAGAGTGTCTCCGTGTGTGCCTGCGGTGAAAAAGTGATTAGGGATCAAAATATCGTTTATAACCCATAATGACCATGACAAATATTGCATTCATTGAGCTTCGCTTTAGAAGTCTGCCTTGCGGATCCTTGACAGTGATGCCAAGTTGGCTTTTCTCCCCAATGTATACGATATGTGTTGCCTGCCTTTTTGTGCCGTTTTAAAATTGCCGATTGTATAATTGGACATATTTTCCAAAACGGTATTCCCTATAGTAATTGGGCTTCCTATAATACGCATATAAATTAAAACATAAATGATATGAAACTTATATAAAACTAGGTTACTGGATCATTTTGGTATTGTTAACAGTTTGACCTATTATTTATAATTCGTACATATGTGGAATTTAAGTACTTACTAGTTTCTACTGCCAAATCTGGCTAGTCACACAAATAGCCACACCTAGCTACTTTTGTGGTGTAATTAAAGTGGCCAACACTGCTGCGCTGTGCGGTCAACAGTTGCGGTTGGGCAAGGGCAAGTCTGGTCAGTCAGCCCAACTGACCCTCAAGGACCGAGAAATTGTGGAAAGTCGGTGTGGTTGTGGAGGGGAAAGTGGTGGCCCATATGGCACGGATCGCGAACGAGGGTTAATTCGTAATATTCGTAGTAATAGCGTCATGTGATGTGACACACCCGAACCCCGCTAATGAAGGTTTGGCTGGGTTTCGGCTAGGGATCCCTTGGTAGATTCAAGATCCGAGGACAAAGAGACACAGAAAGGGGCCTGGGACCGTTAAGTCGCGACTAATGGGTAATCGTTTAATCGCTTATCAAAATTGCGCCCATCGCCTGGACTATATCGGTTCCACATTAAGCACAATTAGTGTGGCCGTGCCGTCAATTAATTTATCTTCTGTTAATTACACTCGTTATTTGTAAAACATAAGGGTATATTGCACTTATGGGGTAGTATTGGTATTTCAAAACCAAACTTGGCTTGAACATGCAAACTCTCTATAACTCTCCATCATTTGTTGCCAAGTTGGGATTTCTTTTTCAAACTAACTTTTACTGGGTAAGGGGTATACCATATTCGCGCCAATTAAATTCACAGTCCATTCCATAACCAATACTTTGGGGGACTTTTTAATGTTATCTATCTGCAATTAAGTTTCAAACTCACTGTGAAAAAAAGTGCATAGCATATCGATTTTACTCTGGGATCAAAAAAAAAAAAGAAATACCGCGAGTTTAAATTTTTTTTGCCGAAATAAGTACAAATACCTAAAATATCGTAACAATATTGGTTGTTTATATGTCTATGTGATATATTGATAGGCAACTTTTTTTTAATATTATTTTTAACACTTTCGAATTTAAAGTTATTCGGGATTGATGTACGTTTCCCTGTGTAAAATAGAACGAACCGAACAGCTTCAACTAAAACATGCCCAATCAACATTCTCGTAAATTTGCCAATTGCCCAGATACTTAACGCTATCGAGTCCAGAGATACGAACCCAACTTAACTGAACTGAAATGCAATTACGATAGATGGAAATGGGGAAAAAAAAGTGGAAAAGTGGTTCGGTTGCGGAGCAATACAATTTGGAGTGGGTTAAATGAAGACGAGACCAGACCAGAGTCAACAATTTGTTGATTTATTTGTATTTATGTTCCGATTTTTTAGCGTTGTCACCTCGGTGAATTGCGCACTTGACCGTCCGAGCTGAGAAAAGGTGATGGGTAAAATCGGAGGGTAAGGAGCTTAAAAGGACACACAGCTAAAATAAAAGGATGCGCCACCGAGGCTGGCAAAACAATGAGATTGCCGAATTTCAAAGAATGCCCATTGCCCTGCGTAAACGTTTTACGGTTCTAATCCCCCATTGTGTGAAGGTAGACATATGTGCGAGATCGGTTCTTATTTTTCTTATTATTATTTTTTTTTTTTCCTGTCGAGGACCTGCAGCACAGCACACACCCCCCGTTTTCAAAAGCAATTCTGATCCCTCGGTCTTCAGATGACAGCAAGGTGCGGGATTTTTGTCATTTGTCGCTGGCCCTAAGTCAATCCTCCCTCAGCCACTTGACTCGAAATGCCATTACCGCACAGCACACTCTCACCGTTTTCCAATCCTCACCCTCATCCTCACCCTCACCATCAACCTCACCCTCACCATCACCATCAACCTCACCCTCGGCTCATCTGATCTGATCTCGCATTTGGGCCCAGTTTATTGGGATTTGGCTCACAGGTCGATCAGGTTGGACGGTCGAAACGAAACAGAACGAAACGGAACGGAACGCAGATGCAATCGAAGCTGGTCCAGACGGAAATTCGAATCGCCGCGGGTCATCAGCTGCATCAGCTCCATGAACCTCCAGTTCCTCCAAGTCCCAGCCTGATCCTCCCCCAAAGGCAGCGAAACTATACCCGCTCCCTCGCGATTATTTTGCCGATAAAAGCATTCGAAGCTGGTCGATCGATTGGGCCCTAAGTATGTTGCACCTGGCCAAGTCCCCCTCGATTACTCCACCTGCTTAGCCACCCACCCACTGCAGATACTCAAGCTCCCTTGCCATTCTTGCGTTACATACGATGCGTGGCAGGACGTCATATTGAAACTATTGCACGGCAAAACCATCGATAGCATTCTCGATAATATCGATTGTAGAATTTAGCAAGCACTGTGTTAGTTATTTACTCAATAGTTAATATCAAGAAAACAACACAGACTCCTTTCTTTGCCTTGGAGAGAAAGTAATTTTTGAATGAGTAGTTTGATGAACCTAGAATAAAGACAATCCTTGAAAGCACCACATCCCACCTCATCCCGCCACCTTGTGAAATCGCCATTAACACACCGATGTGCACATCTGCTAAAACCCCAGCTTGGGGCCTCAACCAAGTCATTGCGGATCGTGAGAACTTGGCTTAATTGATTTCTACAGGCCTGGCCAATGTACGCCATCAGTGGTCGCGAAACTGAGTATTGAGTATTGAGTATTGAGTATTGAGTATTGGGTATCGGGTATTGGGTATCGGAGCATTGAGTGCCACATATGGGGCAGCATTGGATTGCACAAGTTCAAATGCCACGCATGACCGTCACAAATCTGAAGCAATCTCCGCTAAGATTTGTTCACAATGCAAATGGGAATTTCAAGAGTGGCTTGAAGAATTGTGTACCAATTCTAAAGGCAAATAAAAATGGTGTTAGGAAAAGACTTTCGTTAAACACTCTCAGACAAATAAATTTTTATTATTGCATTCCAGGCTTAAGAAAAATGAAAATTTAAATGAAATGGCTTTGGTTATGGTTTTTATTTGATTAAATTGAATCTTATTTATATTTAATAGCCCAGTACAAGTTTGCAACTATTTTTCCGAGTGTCCAAGAACATTTTGGAGCTGCCTAGAACGAGTCAATATATGTGCATCTGTGTTATCTGCAGGAAAAGAGCTACGTTTTTGGCCCGCGGCATGTTCATGCTATTTTTTATTATTCGTCCTCCCTAAGTGATCGATCGAAATTAAATAAGAGGAGGCTGGAGGAAAATGCCCAGCCGCTGCGCACTGGTCCCACAAAAAGTGGCTTGTGGAGTTGCAAGAGCGATGGTTAATGTGCGTTTAGATACCGAGACGTGTAATTTCCCAGCTTTACCTTTAACTCCAGCCTTAGCCCTTTTCCGCAGTCGAGTTCGCTGGAGGAGGAGCATTTCTGGCTTTGCTGGACACTTGTCAATATAGCACCGAGGATTATCTCAGCATCGACAGTTGGCAATTTGAACCTGGGGATCAACATTTAGAAAAATACATTTTCCCTGGACATTTCAATTTTGATAAAAATGAATAAAAAAATATAGTTTTTATGCTCAGATATTCATATATAGTCAATTTAAAAAGCATTATATATCTGATCTAGTAGCAGAAGATCCATTGTATTTCGTATTGTTTTTACAATTGTAGCGAAATATGTTTTATTGTCACTAAAATGTACATTATTTATCTTGAAAATATATTATTTGTACCATTAATAGAATATGCTTTATATGAGAGATCTACCCACGAAGCTCCACTGAGCATGAATTTAATAGAACAAATGGAATATAACCCACCTAATTTGAAACGACCTTGGGATTACCTAAGATTAGCATTAATGCTCGATAAAAACGCAGTGATGGACCCAAGTCGGATACCCTAGCCTCTGGGCAGTAGCCTCCGAAATTCAGTGGTAGGTGGTAGGTGAGATGGTGGGAGGTGGGTGGCGCACTGCTTAGCCGACGGCGAAAGGCGAACGATGCCCCTTGCGCGACAGGGAGAGCGATAGACTTTCTCTCTTTGCCATGCGCAACCATCCATTCCGCTTTCGACCAATAAAGCGGGGAGTAGGTGCACCTGGCCCAAAGAGCGCGACGGACAGAGAGAGAGAGAGAGAGCGAGAGAGGGAGAGCGCGAGTGCGAGTGAGAGAGAGCGACGGCGAGCGAGAGACATTGAGAAAGAGAGAGGGAAGGTCCTGGCGACACATTTTCATGTGTCACACGGAGTCCTGTGGAACCGAGCCGAACCAACCCCACCCTCCCTCGAGATCACCGCACTCTGTCGGACTTTGGATTCGGATTGGGTGCTTGTGCGGGGGAAAGGGAGCGCTCTATGGACGTGGGGCAGGTCCTTTTTGGTTAAGGATATTTGACCTCCCCCTCCCCCCAACACTCGCACACACACACACACACACACACACAAACACACACTGATATATATGCCGTGCAATTGTGTTTGTGCGAGTGCCTATCTTGTGGGCACAGCTCCATGTGCAACTTCTACATGGGGATACACACTCACCACTCACGTATTTACTTTCGCATCCAATAAACAAAATGTGTCTACAAATCCAAGAACACGTACATACATATACATATGTATATGGCTATATATATCTTTATATATTTGTGTGTATGGGGGGGTATAAATTTATCCCATTTGTATGCAATTGACATTTGGTTCCTGCATTTAATTCCCCAAATGGGGCCCCCCAGGATTTCGCAAAGGATTGCAGTTAAGAGCTTTAAGGCGTATAACAAGGCTTTTCGCCAATTACCAGCCCTTTATAAATTGGGATGGGTGGATAATTTAACCACACTTAAAGATCCTTTTAAATTCTGCATGCAATGTTCATCTGGAGCATAACATTTATCCATTCAGCTACTTTAGTTCAAAATTGAACCGATTACAGTAAGATGCTTGACTTATCCAACTTTCTTAACTTAAGATCGTATAACTGTTGGAAATTTCGTTAAAGTAAAGGAAAATGTATTTAGCAGACTGCTTAAGCGCACTTATTGTTATTTTCGTGCAATTAACAAGTTCTTTGTGAAATTGTGTTAACATTATGAAGTCTTGCATATGATTTTACAAAAAGTCACTCGAAATCCAAATTAAAATGTACTGTTCAGATATACAATTTTTTTTAATTTAGAATAGTAATTTACCATAGCAATATATCATAGCAATGGTTCCATAAAAAATTTTAAATACCTGTAAAAAGCCGGCACATCATCAACTATTCCATGTCCGTTAGAAAAAAAATTATGTTTTGCTCAAAAAACAAAAAATATGCATTTAAAAATATAATTAAAGCTATATAATTTTAAATTAAATGAAATTGGTCTGGGCATCAAACAAAGCAAATTGAACAGATTAATGTAGCTTTATTTATTTAAGAAGATTAATTGCGTTTTCCCAGATGTGATTTCTTTATCTAACCCAAAAAAAAAAAGAAGTCCCTAAACTACAATTTCGCACGGAAAACTGCCAATTGCCCATTAATAATTTGAACTGATAAATAATTGTACCCAAATGATAGGGAAGAATACAAAAATATTATAGCCATACCGCAGGACTCTCTCTTAATGCTCTCTTCGCGCTCTTGCCGCTCTTAAGGTGCGAACACTGCTTTCAACTGCTTGCATTTTGAGTCTCTCCGCGCGAGTGCGAGGGAGCCGGCGATACAAGCGAATGGACAGCGCGTTAGAGTGTGTGAGGTGCTTTGTGTGTGTGTGCTCCAGCGCGCTGGTGTGCGAGTGTCCAGAGAATTCACATGTAAATAGCGGCGCTGCGTGTGTGTGCGTGCTTTGTTTGGCTCCCAGACTCGTTCGTTGCTCTCGCTGTTGTTGTTGTTGTTGGTATTGTTGTTTTTTTCTTATACTTTTTTTTTTCGAGCAGAGCGCCAAGCGGCAAAAGCAGCAAAAGCGGCGGCGACGTGATTTCAAACAGTGAAGTCGACTTGCCGCTGCCGCATCGCATCGCACCGCACATTTACCGCAATCGGTAATCGGGAATCGGTTGGGAAGAGAATCGAATCGGAATTGTAGGCCAGCATTCGCAAAAACAAAAAAAAAACCTTTTCGCCGTTTTTTAAAACAACCTACAAAATTCGAGATAAAAAGTAAAAATATATTTAAAAAAAAAAAACGAAAAAAACCGTTTGTGTTTTGCCGTCGCTAAAACCGTTAGTTTATACATTTTAAGTTTTGTACTTTTTTTTATTGTTTCCACAACTGTTTTTACTGTGCTACCCATACGAAAAAAAAAATATTCCCGAAAACCAAAGAAATAACAAAAACCAACATAAAAAGGATTCAAGTGAATTGGTATTGGTATTGGTGCTCCGCCCCTCGCAGGACATTTGTGTGTGTGTGTGGGTGTGAGATAAAAAAGAAGGAAGAGCGAAGGAGGAGTGGGTGGGTGGGTGTGGGTTGGTCGGCTTGTCTTCCAGGATAACAGCGAATGTCCTGCTTCGTGTGTCTACTATTTATTTACTTTTTTTATACCTCGGCTCCCAGCTGCTTCTTCTTCCCCTTGCATTCCAATTGCCGAGTCGCGCCATCTCGCTCGCACCCACGCCCAAGTGTCGCACGTCGCCCGTCGTCGTTTGTCGTTTGTCGCTTGTCGTTTTGTCGCTTGTCGTTGCGTCTTTTGGATTGGCTTCCTTGCTTTTTGCACACACACAAAGTGCGTTGCGCCTTCGTTTTTTACACCCACCCACGCCCACTGCTTGGATTGGATTACATATACACATGCACGCGCTCCTTTTTCTCTTTGATATATTTTTCCTGCCTGTTTTTTTTCTTTTGCCTTCCTTCGTTTGGGGACATACCCAGCATCTCTGCCGGCAGCGCTGTCGGCGTCGACGTCGACAATTCGTTTTTTGTGACTCGTTTTTTTGCGTGTGCGTGTATGCGAGCTTGTGTGTGTGTGTGTTTGTGTTTGTGTGTGAGTGCGAGAGTGCGTAATTGTATGTGTGTGCTCGCTAATATTGTCGTCGAGTGTCATTGGTCGAAAGGCAAACGAATGGGAAGCGGGTGGCGCAGAGGGGCAGAGAGGCGGGGGGGTCTTTTATTAGAACGAGAGAGAGTGGGCAAAAGGGGGCGTGGTGGTGGGCGATAGTAGCCGAATGGGTTTTTGATTGTGTGTCGTCGTGCGCGGGTGTCTCTGTGTGTGTGGGTGTCCCTCTATCTGTATAACTGTATGTGTGTGTGTGTGTGTGTGTGTGTGTGTGTGTGGCTGTGTGTTGCGTTGCTGGTTTGTTTGTGTCGCAGGGCGTGAGCGAGCGAGATAGCAACAACTGCATGTGCATTGGCGACCGCGAGTGCGAGCGAGAGCGAGAGTGCGACCGATTGGCAATAGCGAGAGTGCAAAGTGCATAAAAGTTTTTGGCCAGCGAAAAATGGCGACACATCGGGTGGGTCGCAAGCGGGCAAGAAGAAGCAGCAGTAGCAGCAAAAAGCGACGCAACGCGACTTCGCCGTCCAAAAAAGCAAGCAGCGTTCTCGTTCGTTTGTCGCGCGATTTTATAACCGTTTTCAAAAGCGGCGGCACTGCGAATTCCGCCTGTCGTCCGTCCTCTTCGCACGGAAAAATGTTGAAAGAGACACCCACGAGAAATAAAAAACAAAATGAAAACTAAATGAGAAATATTTCTAATATAATACACCAAAAATACGGAAAAGAACTTTATTACAAAATGACCAATACTTCGCTATAAAAAATCGAAACCAATACCAAAATTCAGTGCCGGAATAAAACTTAATATTATATATCATACTGTCTATGTATTTTAGCCCAGTTAAATGAGTTGATCAACATGAACTGCAGCAGCGAAAAGGAAGAAGAAGACGTATTTTAAATAACAGCATATTTATGAAACAAAATACGAATTAGAAACAACAAGCCAACCAAATCTAACAACAACAACAAATAAGAGGGAGCGCATTTCGAGAACAACAAATAAATCTCGTGCACACGCACGTGGGCTTGCATGTGTGCGAGTATGCAAGTGTGTGTGTGAGTGTGTGTGTGTGAGTGTGTGTGTGAGAGCAACTAAAACAGCATCAACAGCAAGCTGAGTAAAAGCAACTGCAGCTACAAACGCACCGACACCAAACGCACACTAACATCGATTATAAAGGTGAGCAAATCGCAAGAAAATTGGAAATTACCCCAAGAAATTACTTATGTATCCGTAAATAACATCGAAATGATCTCAGAATATCATCTAAAGGAAACAACTTGAAAGTACTGAGGTGATAAGCCCGGTATTTTCCTACATCTACTAAGATTTCGACAATATGGAAGTTCTTAAAAGGGATAGCCTATTTCGATAATTTAACAGAAGTATTACAATAATCAATTTTTTTTTTTTGTGAAAGATGCAATTTTGTGTTGCGTGCTCACTTATCGTATATTTGAATAGACAATTTCATTGAAGAATTTCAAATTACAAGGAGAGTATGATTATCTCTACAAGGTTTAAAAAATCTTGACTGAATGTGTTTTTTTCGCTTAAAATGATAAGAGCTTTGATTTGATTTGATTTGATTTTGTCAATAGCAGGATTAAAAATAGCACGTTAGCACGCAGTACATTTTACTTAGCAAACATATGTTAATTGATAATTAAAGTAAATACATGAAGTAAGGCAAATAGTGGTTAATATTATGATATGAAATAAGATTCAACTCGTTTAAGTTGGCTGCTAGAGCTCCAAAGCGACTTGCACTTTCGCATTTATTACGATCATGCCACTTGTACCGGTTCCATGTTCCCTGTCAACTTTTCACTATCTCCATTTGATCAAGTGCGATTTAATTAGCCAATCTGTAAGTGAGATAGCGTATTGTTGTTGCCGGTAAACCTGCTTATCAGGATCTGTGTGTGTTAAAATGTTACCATTTCGGAACATGACACTATTAAATTTCGATGAAATGTGTTATAAATTGATTTTTAAAGCATTTTTTATTCACTTTTTCTTTGGGTTTTCACACATTTTCGACAGAAACTGTATACAGTTGTGTTTTCCATATTCAGCTATCATTTAATATGACTTTTGTCGTTTGCTTCTATAAAACACAATGCTTAACAGATTTTAATGTTAATATTAAAAGTTTAATCTTTAAAGAAGCAATTCCTTTAAATACCTTGACCAATTTAATCTATGTAAAGATCATACTGATCTATTCTTCTATCAATCCGGCAGTAGAAACAATTAATTTTATACTTAATGTATAACAAAATGTAACTTGAATACTAAATATTCGGTCATTCTACTCCACGAGTAACGTATTGCTATGCAATTAGTTTTCACTCGATGAAAAATGTATCATTTGTTCAACGTATTCGCAAAAAGGAAAGAACAAGCGAATTTTAAATGGCGTTGAGCGATTATTCCCCCTAAGCGCTATGCGCCCATCTTTTCCAGTGATTTCCGAGCTCTTTCATTCAGCCTTGATTTTCCCTCAAACGAGCACTGCCCGCTTTTTTCCCAGCCATGTCTTCCATCTGGATTTTCTCATGAATTAAACAGGTCATTTTGGTTTTATTAATTCTCTTTTTTATTCAATCTCAAGGTCGGTTCCGCGCATATAATACTTAAATTGTGTGTGATTGTGTGCGTTTGTGTGCGTTTGTGTTGGTGAGCACGTGTGTGTTTTTCGCTTGGTGGAGGTTTTTGCCTAAACATTGATTTCCTATCCACTGAAGTGATGAACAATAAGCGAAATGTGCACGTATCTATCTAGGTTCTTCATTTTAAAAATGACAAATGACGACACAAGGAATTCAGAACGGTAGCAAGTGAATGAATATATGGGAATATACCTGAATGGTTCCGACATTTGCCTTTTGTCTTCGTACCCAAGAACCTTTTTCAAATACATACATAAGCATATATAAATATATATATACACTTATACATATTTTGTATATATGTATGTATGTATGTGGGCGCGAGTGCCGAGTCACAGCGGAGGCCATAACTATATAGTCATATAATCGTTTGTTCGTGAGCTGTAAACACAAGCATTGTAAATTTACACCATGCTTATAATTAGCAATAGAACGGCAGTTGACTTTTCCAGCCACAACCGCCAGGCACCTTTCCACTCATTTCGCATCTTTTCACTGCAACTCTCTTGCTGCAACAGCATTTTCAGTAGCTTCGTTTACAATTTACATTTAAATGGCACTTTATTACCCCTGATAATGTGAAGACATTATCCGTAATAATATTATTAATCTGCATATAACATGCCTTCCTATAATTCGTAACTCTCTTTCTGTATTTTTATTACAAATTTAAATTTAAAAACAATTTTTTGAGTCCCTTTTCCTAACTAAATCAGCAATTAAGCACTGCAACTGTGTGATTTAAATCGCTGTAAGGAATTGGGGTATATTCTGTGAGCCGATGTTTATATTGCTTTGTTGGGCCAAGAAACACTAATTTTTCTCAGTGTTATTGGGGAAGGCAGTCAAGAGACAAAGACCGAATGACAGGCACACCTCCTCCCACTCCCCCCCTCCCCCCTTTCCACTCCCAACACCTGGGATCATGCTTGGCTGACGACAAAGATTGTCGCTCAGGCGTCCACAATGGGCGCCAGTTTGAGTTGAGGCGGAGAGATGGGGATGGAGATGGAGATGGAGACGGAGACGGAGACGGAGACGGAGACGGAGGCGAAGGCCCATGGCTCAGTGCCTCCAGCTCCAGCTCCAGGTGCAGCTCTAACTGCCGCTGGGTAAGAGCGATCCGAATGACCGATCCGATCCGACCGCAAGGTAAACAGTGCTAAAGACCCTCTGACACCTGATTACAGTGCAAGTGAATGGGCTACGATTTCATTACATCATTGTTGAATTAACAAAGATAATTTGTAGAAAGTAATATTCTAATTGATTGACAACGAATTTACATTCCAAGGCGTTTGTAATAGGCTGTAAACTGCAAAGCACGTTTAAAGGCAACTATCTACTATTTGGCTTTTCTACAAGAAAACATGAAATGGTTTCTCGCCATATATCGCTAAACCCAATCCTTTGGTCATTTGTATCTTAAGTATTTGCCTAAAGCGAAGTCAAGTTACAATGAGGTTGATGAGACTCGCAACGAGCACTAGCAAATGATGGGAAATTGGGGCATATAGAGATCCAAGCCAATGATCTCAATCTCAATCACTCCTTCACTCGCCAGGACAGTAATAATTTTGCCCGATTTGTGCCTGCCTCCCCCTCCACCTTTGAAGACACCAAGAATGCATGGATGCGACTCGATGATCCCTTGCCCGCGGTGGCATAAAATAAAATAAGATTGCAAAGGCGGCGGCAACAGCAAAACACACGAATCCGCGCAGATGCAATAATGGAGGACATGGGACATTGTTCTCACATCCACAGCAACAGCCAAGGTATCCACGTCCACATCCACGTCCACATCCATAGCCATAGCCACATCAACCGCATATATCCATATCCACATCCACATTCACAGCCAAGTCCGACCTCGTCATCGTAATTGTTGCTGCCCAGCGCCGGCTCGTATAATCCGCTGAATCCGCTGACCATCTCATCCTCATCCCCATCCCCAACCCCATCCCCATCCCCATCCCCATTCCCATTCCCAGCCTTAACCCATTCCATTCCACCACCCCCGCCAGCCATGCCAGCGTATAATTGCAGAGCAGCCACCGCTGTACAGTGGTTCGAAAACGATTTATTACAGCGCTGATCCATAAGTTACATCGTATACTATATATTATGAATGATTTCTTTTCATGCTTGAGAAATCGATCATTTACCAAGTTGGCCGAGTATTGGTTTAAAGTTAGAGCCTAGCGCTGCGCAATGATTTTGTTTAAGATCGAATGGAATAGTGGTTTGGTCTATTACTGGCAAGTGTGTTTTGATGCCAAGACATCTGGCAATCTGGCCAAACATCCAGAAAGTGTACCGAGTAATCGGCAAATTCGCCGTAATAACACCTTCGAGAGTGCAGAAATCATAACGATCAAAATAGCCCACTGTGATCCAATGGGCCGCCGCCTCCGCTACCTCACAGCAAGCCACCAGATGTTCAATCTTCCGCTCGAAGTGCTCGATCGAGTTGGCAACAGTTTTTGGCCAGATCGTAATCGCTTTGGGTCCCTCTCGGTTCTCCATCGGGTCGTCTATATGCACATATGTATATATACGCTTCGCATATATGTATGTACATATGTAAGTATGTATTTGGCTAAGGTATTGCTTGAACTCCTTCAGGTCGAGTTCTCGGTTTGGGTTTGTGCGGCAAAAAGGCGCAGATGAAGACGACAACTTGGAGCTTATGTGTCAGGTGCGCGTCGTGCCGCGAATGTAACAATTTATTGCACTCGCTTTTGCAGTGTTTTCTTGCCGCTTTTTTTTTTTTTGTTTTCCTCCTTTTTTTTTTTTTTGCTCCTGCTGCCGCTGCTGCTGGCACCAAATTGAATTTTCCACCGAGACCAAGTTGTTTTCGGCTTCTTGGTTGTTATTGTTGTTGTTGTTGTTGTTGTTCATGTTGTTGCTGTTGTTGTTTTGCAACAAGATTCCTTCAGCTTTGCATTCATCCGTACGGCCACTTATTGTCCAATTTTCATTACCATAACGAACTCAGAAATAAGCCCCGATTAAAGGGCATTGTTGAATGGCAGTGCGGCGCCCCAAAAGAAGTGGCAAAATATCAATGTTATTACCAGCTGACGCAAGCTTGATGCGAATCAGTCGGAATATGATATAACAAACATATTGGTACAGGAAATGTTGAAAGCAATTGAATGGCATTGCTACACAAGGTTTACTACTCAAGTTTACTTAAAACCTTAGGGGGGTTCACACTCTAAATATTCATCTTCTATACTTCGAAGTAATTATTACAAAGATTAAGAATAAATTCTGTGAGCAAAAAAAAAAAGAAAAAAAACAGTTTTTACTAAAAGTTAGCTGAACTTGCGTATAAAACAAAATCCCAAAATAGTAGATCATTATGTATGTCTCGATCTAATCGATTTTTCGTTTTTTCCTTTCCCGCATTTCGATTAAGCCATTACATAGCCTTATGTGTATTAATAATTAAGGCATGGTGTCGGCCTTGCCGTCTGGCTGGTCAGAGATCTCAGATCTGAAAAGATCTTTCACGGCCTCGAGATTGGCCACGAGCTGGCCACTGTGATCGGTTCCCTCAGACAATGGAACACTTTGATTTTAAAATATCTTTATATATGTACATACATACATATATGTTTATATGTACATTAATGCAAAAGTGGCCATACGGCTGCGTCTAAAAAATCGTGACTGCCACAAATTATTAGCATTTAAGTATCATGTTTTTGATAGTTATTTCTAGCATTTCAGTTTCGAGTTCTAAATAGGTCTCTTTGCGAGTATTTACCAGTCTGTTACATAATATGAAAACTGGCCATTTTAGGTTCCGAATTGGCTATGTTTATACCCAAACAGACGGACATCAGTTTATATGGTTTATAGGGTAGGAAACGGTTACTTGTACCCCATGCACGAGTACAATGAGCCCTTTTAACTGCACAAAGGACCCTTTTGTGGCCATGTTGCCTTGCAACGGTACTTTATAGGGTCGGAAATGCCCCCCATCCCCCTCCCTATCAGCTCCCCTCCCCATCAGCTATCCTGCATACATTGCAACTAATCTATACCCCAGTACACCGGCTGTATTTATTAACAAGCAATTATATGTACATATGTACATACCCCCTGCGATATCAAATTCGTGTCGGAGAATTGAGGCTTTGGTGATTAGTTTTCGTACATGGAATTGACATCAAAATCAAGGCTTTTACCTTCCTTTGATTAAGATCCATTGCATCGTGTGCCGGCACCCCACTAGTTTTTTTTTTTTCTTTTTTTTTCTTTTTTTTTTTGCCGTGAGGAGGGGAAGCTGTTCGCAATTCAATTACCATCAGGTGGCTTCTTGTGTGTCGGGCATTGATATCGCCATCTGAGCAGTGATCCAAACAGAATACTTGGGAATCTACACGATGGCCTTAACTTATCTCGTGAGGGCTTATTTTCCCTATCGCCATCTCTGTTTCTCGTAAAACTCAATCTATTTGTAGCAACTGAGTGGCGTGAGTGGCCCAAACGCACAGCAGTGGTTGTTGCAATAGTGGCTTCAGCTAAAAACTAATAATTAGATAAAAAGTGAGCCAACTAGCCCATTTGTTTCTCCACTTAAATGTAGCACTTCCTTAAGTCTTATTAAGTTAAATAGTTGGTATTAAGCTTGAATTTGCAAAGAGGTTAACTGGCATAACATTAGTTTCAAGTTTGAAACCTAAAATGTTATTTTTCTGTACATATTTATATTTACAATACGTTAACGTTAACTATCAGCTCAATCTCAATGACGCATTCATTTTGTTAGTTGTCTTAAGTGCTCCGGTTTGATTTGGTTGCCAGATGATGGGGCTATTCGTGTGACGGGCGGTGTGCTTTTGTTTGTCTGGTGGCTGCTGTCTGATGGCTTTGTCTCTATTCTGCCGAGTGTTGCTGTGCTTTGTAGCTTTTTGTGGGTTTTTCTCGACTGATGGCGGGATGGCGGATGGCGGATGGCGGCTGCGTCTCGATCTTCTGTCGTCTTTACTTTGCCTGGGCACGAAAGATTAAATGTTTTTAATTTCGGCTAATTTGTGACATGCGCGACCTTAATGGCTTCTTTTCACATAGTAAACCTCGGCGTGCACGGCCTTTAATTGCTCTCTCTCCAAAAAAAAAAACAAAACAAAAAAAAAGAAAAGAAAATACCTAAACCAAAAATAAAGCATTTTCCATCGTCAAACTAACCGGTTGACAATTGTCTGGGAAAATCTGGCTGCCGCGCAATGAATTAATCATGCATTTGGTGGCTTGAGAAATTAAGCGCGTTGCAGCGCGTTTTTAATATGCTTTTATATTCAAATTAACACGCATGCCAAACAGTTTCCATGAACGCAAATGCCGTAAAACTATGCTTTTATTTTCACACACTAATAACATTGTTGGCCCTGATATTATTAAATGAATTATAAGTATAGTCACCTTTTCAGGCGTTTCCGAAATATACAAAATAAATTTAAGGTCACAAATTATCTTGTTTTCACATGTATACTCTTATTTAATGGAATTTAATGGAATTTCGCTGTGCTTATGGCAAATCAAAGATAAGTAAGGGACTTGCTTTTAACGAGGCATACTGATGAATGCCATAGGCATAGAGCCAAAGATTTTCGATTGCCCCAGACATTTCCCCCACTTGACCACTTTTTCCTGAAGACCAAGTTCGCGCCTGGAGCAAGGTCTGCACTTAGAGAAATCGGCGGCGGTAAAAGCAGCAAGTTTGACAGGGCAATAAAGAACTTATTGGATTATGAGCTTCACAAATGTTGAGAAGCGATAATCCCAAAGACGAAATAAAATGCCAGCTCTTTAAGATATGGCCCTAACTGATTTTAATTATTTGTTGTGACACCATACAAGCTATTTGTTAGGATTACCACGGCTTTCTTGTTTCTGCTGCGAATCTTAAATGTGTTCCCTGTTTTTAAAATAACTCTTTTTTTGAATACAAGGCATCTTATCTTTGCTGCATTTCAATTTCTATTGTGGTCCTAATACAGGTCCTAATACAAAATCCTTTCATTTTGATTGAGAAAATGGTGACAAGTGCAGTGCACAGTGGAATAAAATGATTCGTTGTCGTAAGAAACAACAGAATGTATAAAAACAAGAGATGACACCGCGAATACGCTATAAGTATTCAAAAGTTATATGTTAAGTGTTAAAGTTTGGATTGAATAGATCGATATGTATACATACTACTCATGGCACTTCGCCCCACTGTGCAGCGCACGGTGCACACTCGTTCGCCACCATTTATTGATGTGGACAATTTGTAATGGCATGCGATTTCCTGCCGACCTGTACAACCAGTCCAGTCCGTCTCGGCTTTCGAGGTCTGGACCCAGCCTGTAATTGAACTCACGCTGGCAGCTGTGAGCTAATGACAAGCCGAGTCCAAGCAAAGCGTATTAGCTGATCCCAACTTTGGCCCGTGATCCGCACTCCGTTCGGTTTTTTTTCTCTTTTTTTTTTTAATTTTTTATTTCGCTTTTCCCTTCTGTATCCCGGTGTTCCTATTATCGCTGCCCCTTTCCCTTTCCCTTTTTTTTTTCTTTTTTTTTTTTTTGGTTTTTTTTTGTATTGCCAATATTCTTGGCCATTATCTGCTGAAAATTGGCACACCGCATGGGACAACACACGAACACAATACTCGCTGATATGTTGATTAGCCCGAGTTTCCATTTGCAATCCACTTTGGAAACAGTATATGAATCAAAGATTGGTTTATGCTGGCGACCTTCAGAATTCAAGAATAAGTAAAACGCCAGCAAGAAGAAAAAGAGTCCTCGAAATTGGAGCCACCCAGTATTATCAGTGTAGGGAATTTAAACATAAGATGAGTTATCAAGTTAAAGATGGATTTTCATAAGTCCTAATCATAAGTTTAAGCAACATGAAAATCTATAAATGTTAACTTACAGTATATTAGTAATTCGATCGACTTAACAGCTGTAAATTTTCTTCAGTAAATTGACCCATTTTTGCACAGTGTGCAGTGTCGCTTGATCACACAGAAAACAGAGACAGAAAAAGGGCCGATTTCTTAATTATACATATATAATATATGGCTGTCATTGGAAAGATGGGACCATCTAAATGGGGCGTGGTTGGCCACTTTTAAGCAAACCTAACCAACGGAGGCATGATACGGGCCAGCAAATGGACATGTCCGGATCGACACGGTTGTTTTTGTTGTGCAGATCAAGGAAGTAAGGCCTGTACTATACCATGTACCATGCAGAACTGACAATTTGTAACTGGTAACTATTATTAGCCCATGCCAAGCCCAAACCCAAAATGAAAAGGTCTAGATAAAAAGTCTTCAAATGACAATAGAGGCTGATTTTTCACACCGAAAAGTGCGATTTGAGGCGGTTTTCGTTTGCATTAGATTCAATGAGCATCAGTCATCAAGTTTAACAACTGCAGACGGCACACTGCAAACTGCAAACTGCAAACTGCAGCAGTAACCAGTTAGCAAGTTGTGGCCAAGAGGGGCATGGTGCATGCTGTGCATTCTTGACATCGGTTCGGTGGATACTGTACGTTTTCGCACTGGCTGTTGTTTAATATTTACACCTCGAACGGGCAAATCCATCAAAATATAGCAACTCGTTATGTGCCAAGACGATGGAGGCGATGGAGACGACGAGAGAAGGTGTAGATGGCGTAGATGGAACTGTGGGATTAGCGATTCCCCGAGAAGAGAAGAGGGCGTTACCTGGTACCCCAAAAGGGTCGCCGGAAGGAGAGGGCGGACACACTGGCAAAACTGGCAAACTGGCAAACTGGCGGGAACATCTCGGACCAAGTTCAGTTTCTGTTTGATTTTATTTAATGGCATGACAAGGTCAAGTCGCCACTACCACTACCACTACCACCACTACTACCACTACTACTACCACTTGGCCAGACTACGCAGCCTCTGCAAGCGAAGACCGCAGAGCGCAGAAAAGCAAAATAGGGACACTGTGGTGGAACATGGGGAAGTGGAAATGGAGGTGGAAATCTTTGGAGGAGTAGGACGTGAAGGTGGAGTCGGTGGTGGTGGAGGAGGAGGAGGGGCCTTTGAGTGGAGTCGGCAGCTACCTGCCGACTAGCAATCGGTAAAGCGATGAACGCGCAAGTTGGGCCGGGCCATAAGTCACAAAGCAATTACAGTGAATTGCTTTTTACAGGCTCAACTCCGAGTCCAAGTCGCAGGCCGGGATCCCAGCTCTCTACTCTCTACTCCTGACTGCCGACTGCCGACTGCCGACTGCTGAATGCTGACTCCTGACTCCCAACTCCAGTTCCAGCTGCAGCTCCAGCCCAGCTCCAGCCATCTTAAATAAATGGAGGAGCAATAGAGCAGAGCCCAGCGGCATGGACGGCCAGAACGGTCAGATGAATATGGAGAAGCGGGTGGAGCACACTGAACAAAATGACCAATTTGGGAATAGTGATTATGTGCATGGCCAAACAGAAGGTATGTACAAAAGGTATCGGAAGTTTGGGACACTCTTTTGTTTGGTGCTGTTTTCTACCTACAACGAAAGGAATAGCCCAAAATCAGTTTAGCCCGACTATTTAGTATATTAAACCAAGGTTTGGAAGTTTCCAATTATGGGTTTTATCTAAAAAAAAAATAATGAAATATTTGTGCCAGTTCAAGCTAGTTCAATTTTATGTACTCGTATGAACTTGTATTGCTTAGAACCAAGTTAAATGGCTTTTCTCCCTGTGTAGTCTTAGATCATTTGATGTGGTCAAAGCCTTTGCACTAGTCTTCTTTCGATTGAAGCTATATGGAAGCCTTTGAAGCATTGAAGCATTTTTAGAGGCTTCGTTATTCTGAATATGAGCATATAACTACTGCAACTAACATATTTAAAATGTTATTATCCTGTGCACCATTTGCCCCATTGCATGCCATTCCATCCAATATTCGTTCCCAAATTCCGTACAGTGTGCCACAAGATGTTACCGATTCAAGGATGGATACTAACCCACCCAACGCCAGTGTCCACCCACCGAGCACTGAACCACACCACACCGCACATCACCAAATGGCATCCAAAATGAAAATCACACCGAACCAAAGCACTCTTCCTTTTGTCAAGTTGCGTTGGAGCGTTGAGAAGGTGGCGAACCCTGGGTTTCATAACACTATAAAGATGAAATTGAAACCGATTACCGCACTCTTGAAAAAAACGATCAAGTACCACGAATGCTCGCGGACACATTTTACTCATGTAATTTTATTGCGGCTGCGAATGATTGGCAATTCTCGCTAAAAGATAAAGCGAAGGGGAAGGCTGGACCGATGGATGGATGGATGGCCTGGGCGGCTGTACAGATGGACAGATGGACGGATGGTTGGATGCTTGGCTGGCTGGATGGATGGATGGTTGGTTGGTTGGTTGGTTGGTTGGTTGGTTGGTTGGTTGGTCGGTTGGTCGGTTGGTCGGTTGGTTTGGCTGGCTGGCTGGCTGGATGGATGGATGGATGGAAAACCAGTTACCGCCGTTGCACAATGGCGAGGCAATGTGATGCGACGGGTCCATGACTGCGGCTTGATAATGCCAAAAAAAAATAAAAGGGGATTATACAAAAACGAGCAAGAAAAACAATGGCAAACGAAATCAAACAGTTAGACGAGACACCTGCCATAGAGACGGCTATTTTTTGCTGTATTTTGGTTTAGTATTAACCAATGTATACTATATATGTATGCACATATGTATGTGGTGGAGCCTAAACCATCCAATTCAATCACTCAACGGCGGCAGAGCTAGAAAGTATGGCAATCTGGGGCCATCATAAAATGTGCGAATGAGAACTGAACCCGCCATTTCCATGCCTGTTAGTGGGGATGTGAGTGTGGATGTGAGTGGGGATGTGGATGTGGATGTGAATGTGGATGTGAATGTGGATGTAAACGCGCTAACATTCGCAACCGCGTGCAGAGCCGTAGATCAGCAGGCATCAAAAACGAAGGGGGCTTGTTGGTAGGGGGAAGGGGGAAGGGGGAAGGGGGAGACAAAAGCACTTATCTTGTCTCGGGCTCAATAAGCCAACCTGTCAGCAGGAGCGGGAAAGGTAAAGGCCATGGGAATGCAGATGGACGCGGACTTGGACGTGGACTTGAACTGACTTGGAACAGGGACATCGGCACTTCGCTCTCATCTCGCCCAGCTGAGCTGGCAATGAACTCCACGTGAATAAAAATGACAATAAATTTCTAAGAAATATTATGCTATAAGCATTCTAGATACATACATATGAACAATGTGATTTCATCCCCATACTCATTTTGGGTTTCTCATGCGAGTGTATTTCTTTTGAGTGTATTTCTAACTTTATCAACCTTAAACCTTCTAACTTTACCCTGCAATGGAAATGATTTTTTGTTCCCTTGAATAACCATTCCCAAATCAGGATTGGCCGCTCCAGATGATATGTATTTCACCTGGACAAGGTGTCGTGTTAGACGACAAGGTTGATGCGTCCTGAGATCTGAATGGACTCGAAAGCTTGGCAAAGGAATCGAGGGGGCCGAGGGGAAAATGGGGAAATGCAAATGGAAATGCACAGCATCGATGTGGCAGGCAGGTGAGCCCTGAAATTGCGACTGACTTTGCATTCGAAACTGGGCATTTCGATTCTTTGGCACCGTATGCGGTCTACCCCGCCGAATGGAGGGAATGGATTGGAATGGTTTGGTCATGAGGGACCGAGAGACTGGGGGATATTCCTGCTGTTTTTCGGTTCACAGCCCTCTGTTCCTGTTCACATTATATGGCCATTCTTGGCGGTGACGGTGGCGGTGGCGTCTTCACTTCCAGGGCGGAGGATCTATCGCATTGTGAGAAACATGGTCGGTGATGCCTTTACGAGCGAACATTACCCGAATATGACGATCACAGACACCCATTGCCATGGCCATATGGCAATTTGTTGCCATCTTATATTTGCATCCTATCGCCTGACACTGCAGGGCTATTCGTTTTGATACTGCCGCTAGTGGCTAGTGGCTAGTTGCCACGATCTTGAGTCCGATAAAAGAGCTTTCCGCTCTAACTTTTGGTCAACCAGCTGAAGATGCATCCAAGCTTGGTCAGCAGCTGCTCCCTGGGAAACCTTTCAGCTGCCATTTGCCCGGATATTTCCGCCTTGGCCTAATCCAGTTATCTTTGTATGCAAATCTAATATAATCAATATAAACTAATATAAATTGTTTCCATATTTTTTCAGTTTTAAGACTCTATAACATAAATTATATACTGCTCCATAAGTACACGTTTTTTGATGTTCAGTGTAGTGTCTTTAATTCTGCTAGCATTAATTGCAAACTTTTTATTTGTCCAATCATTTAAGTACAAATTCTTGAGAAATTGATGGCATGCAATAGTAATAAGCCATAAATCTTCACAAATTAAGACATTTACGATTGATAAAGTTCAAATATTCAGATGTGAATTTGACCAGTAGATTCAACTGCATTGCACAGTGTCTACAAAGAACTCCTCACCATGATGATGTTTCTTCAGTTACACCTGCTGCCGAATGTGGTTCTTAATCAAATCGCATCGGTTACATTTCGAGCGAGTAGTAATAATATCGATATCAGATGGAGAAGTCGATACTGAAACTAAAACGAAAAGGACACTGGACACAGGACATGGGACACGGGACACGGGACACGGGACACGGGACACACGGTGGAAGATGAATGCCAACGCACGGTAGAGACGAGAAATAACATAAACACAAGAGACAGACCAGACAGAAACAAGGAGAACATGCCCCCTAAAGTATGAAATTCGCATAATTTTCGAGACCGATCTCAGTGGCATGACAGAGCCAGATAATCATTTAATGCCCTCCGAGCGGAACGCCCCTGGATGAAAACTGGTACGAGAGCTAATAACGTTGCGCCGCGATCCACCGATCCAGCGATCCACCGATCCAGCGATCAACCGATCCAGCGATCCAGCTACGAGTGTGTCCAGATCCAGCAGATCCAGCTTCGGATCGAAAATGGGAACTCTGGGCAATGAGGATTGGGATTCGGAATGGGAATGGGACTGAGACTGAGACTGGAACTGGATGATTGGGGGACTGAGTAGCGAGGATTGAGAACTGAGAACTGAGAACTGTGGACTGAGAAGTGTGGTAACTGGGAACTGGGCCTTTTGACTCCACTCGACTTGACGCTACCCTTGACTTTTTCGGCTTGTGTGTTTTTTTTTTTTGCCTTCTTGCCGACATCGTCTGCCGCCCATTTGTATTTACCTTATTCGCTGGCGTTTTTCCTCATTTTTTTTTTTATTTTCTCGTTTTTATTTCAGCTTTTTCGGATTGACAGCTCTCGAGTGACTCTCGCAAGTGTTTTTGGCTTCGGGTTTGAGTTTGAGGTACGGGTTCGGGTTCGGGCGACACAATGCACCTTCTTCCTCACCTGCAGCATGATAAAAGCACCACCATATATGGCCGCACATACACTATATAGCATACTGCATACTCCATACTCCATACTCCATACTCCATACGCCATACGCCATACGCCATACTCCATACTCCATACTGAATACCATCCATGCCGGCTCCTTTGCGGCCTCGGTTTTGGATTGGAGGAGGCGACGAACTATTTCTCCCGTTAACATGCTCACTTCTCAAGTGTTTCCTTTGTGAATCGCTGACTTGGCTGACTGACTGGCTGACTGACTGTCTGCCAGTATGAGGCCTGGTCGCTCGACTCAGCTCAACTCAGCTCAGCCCAGCTCAGTTCAGCTAAACTCGGCTCGCCGGCCGGCCGGCAAAACTACTGACACCGCCATGACGGCTGCCTTTCAAAAACAAAAAAAAAACCTGGCAGAAAACCAAAAAAAAAAAAAAAAAAAACGCACACAGGCCAATGCCAGGTCCCCAATTGCAGTCCCATTTCCAGAGCCTGTCCTGGTCGCTTTTCCCCTGAAAGGCTGAAAGCCTCGCGGCCAGTGTTGACAAAAGAGTTGGAAGTCAGACGTGAGCTGATAATGAAATGGTATCATTATGTTTGATGGGAGTGAACTCTTGGCTAGCAAGCCAAATACACCCAATAAAAAACATAATATTTATATTAGCGATCTCCTGTTAAACCTGAATGTTTCTTTTTAAATGGAATAATAAGGAATTCAATTAAAATCCTTAACTCCATAGAAGAGAGGAGAGCCAGCAAACCGGAAACGGATGTTCAACAAATTTCCATTGGCATTTAAGGACCTGCCACATTCCAAAAGTTTAACTAACTGATAACGATCTTAAAGGACATCATCTAAATATCCTGATTGTGGTCGAAAGCCCGCCAGATTTGCCATACTCCTGACATAGAACACATTATTGTGATTTATACCGGGTTGTCATTCCGCTGACAAAGTCAAGTCGTTTGCCGCCGAGCTTCTTCAGTTCGTTGGTTCGCTTTGGCTTGGCACGAATCAACTGCTAATGGGTTCCCCGATCACTTGCAACAGCACCGGCTATATAATAATAAAACGACAGGGTGACAGGGACGGTTCACCAAAGGGTTAATGCCGAATCTCAAAAGGCCTTAATGAAAAGTTCAGCTGATTTGACGTCCCACTCGAGAAATCGCTCGCTTGGCGCATTCAAGTCAAAGTCACCATTGCCATGTCCGTCGATTCGACTGCGACTGCGACTGAGACTGAGACTGAGACTGAGACTATATATACTATACCCCATATATACTTAAACGCCAAAAGCGGAGGAGAAACGACAAAAAGTCAACCTGGTCGAACGCGAAGTCGAATCCGTGGCACGACAACACGACATCGTTTTGTACGTCACTCAAAACGTTCGTGGGCTGTCAGGGAGACAGTTCAAAAATGAAATATGTATATACTCGTACACATTATAACAAATTCTAAAACGAAAGACACTGGCATGCACTCGGCGAGGAAAGTCTGCTAGTCAGACAGCCAGTCGAAGTCATTGATTGAGCATTGACGTTCGCCCTGCAAACAACAACCATATCAAACAGCAACCATGCTCACTGCTTGATGTCACAATGTTTCTACGTAATTTCCAATTCCATTTTAATAGACCCTCTTATTGTAGAGTCTTGCCCAGTGAATGCAATACTCACAAAGCTTGCCATCTGAACTGTAGGTAACTTCTAGTGATGTTGAATAACTTGAAATCAACTAGTAGATCAGTAAACTGATCCTAAAGCTGCGGTCTCAATCTAATAGCTTTATTGTATCATTGTTGCTCTAAAGAGGAATCTTAGATATATATATATTTTTTTTTTTTTTTTTATTGTATTCATTTGAGCCATATCGAATTTTTTTCTGTGCAGCCACATATGTATATGGAGTAGATCTGACCCGGCCGAATCGTAAACCAAGTTCGATGCCTACACCTATACCCAGCGGATTTCGAAAAGGGGGGTCCGGCTCTCGAGAGCCGGCGATGGTGACGTTGCCGTTCCTTGTGCTGAAATGCTGAAATGATGACACGATGACACGGACAGCGAAACAAACACGGACATGGATTCAGGGACAGACGCGGAGGACAGAAAGCGGAGGACAGGCGTTTCTGTCCAGACGGAGCCGGAAAGTCGAAATCCAAGTGTCATTGTCATCGTCGTACATTTTGATTTTATTATTGATTCAATTACAATGTCAACGGGGCAGCAATAGTCGTGCCGAGCGGAAGGATCAAGAACGAGACGTTTCGCTCTGGTCAAGGATATTGTCGCCAGTAAGGGAAAATAAAAGGCACCACCGGACACATGAAATATTCAGTTCATTAATCAATCAATACTTCAGCGACCCAACCATGTGGTACACCCTCTATATATATTTTTTTGCTCTTTTTTTTACAAACCTAAACTAAGCGAATGTTATGTTTGCGTGATTATGCCCGTTACTCGTAGAGTAAAAGGGTATACTAGATTTGTTGAAAAGTATGTAACAGACAGAAGGAAGCGTTTTCGACCATATAAGGTATATATATTCTTGATCAGGTTCAATAGCCGAATCAAACTGGCCATGTCCGTTTGCCTGTTGTAATATATTTTTGTTTAATTTTTTATTAGTTTTTATTAGCCAAAAAACTTTTTACCGCGTCCACGGATATTTTTTAATTTTATTATTAGTCTTTTAAATTTCTATCGATTTGCCTAAACTAATTTTGCCACGCCCAAAAACCGCCCAAAACTGTCACGCCCACACTTTTGAACAATTTTCTTCTGAAGTTCTAAACTCTATACCTCAACTTATTTTAACCGGATTTTGATGTGGCATACCTCTAAATGTTTCCGGTGCAATTCTCTAAAAATCTGATTCGCTGAGTAACGGGTATCTGATAGTCGGGTACTCGACTATAGCATTCTATCTTGTTTTAATTTGGGGTTGTTGTTTGCTCGTGACAAATGCAACAATTTTTTTTTTCGAAATGGAAAGTGAAGAGGTTTTAAAGTTTTTCTTTTAAAGTTTCCTACTGCAAGTGAATTTTTCGAAAAATGTGGCCTGCAAAAAGCGCAATATATGTAAGCCTAGATGATGCAATGGCTACACTGTTATCAGACTATTGCGTTATATATATTTAAAGCGTGTTGATTTGCCTGGTTGACATGGACCGCTGTCACAAGTATAATACGTGTACGAAGCTGATAATTGCGCTAATAGGTTGACCCAATGCTTGCACAGTTAAAACTGTTAACTGTCCAAGACTTAAGCAAAGTAAAGACGATAGGTACCCAAATTCAAGCCGATGTACAGAATACCCTGCCATCTTTCACAACAACGAAAAAGAGCAAATTGATAGAAAATAATAGCTTGATGCAACAATATAAACAAAATGCATGTTCTAGTCTTTCGAAGAGACATACACGTAAATCAGATGCTATTTTGTTTACATACTTTGAGGGTATATACAAAGTGCGCACATTCATGGGCACTGGTTTTCTCTTTACAAACACACAATGGCCATAACTGACGATAACACCTAAATGGTAATGCTAATAAGCCGTTTAAATTTGACTTCTTCTTTTTTCATTGTAAGTGTTGTTGCTGGCGGTGCTAATGACAATAAAATGATTAGCTTGTTTAATTGGTTTTCATTTTTCGCTTTTGTGTCATACGCAGACATGCTGTATGTGAAACACTCTACATAGGAGATGATTTCAAATATATGTTCCAAATTGAACTATGTTAAGAATATAAGCTTATGAGCAATAGCAACTCTTGTCTGCTACGCCAATATATTTTAGCTGATTTAAATATAATCACGTATACGCCAAGTACACCCCGCGGAGTAAAACTTAGTCTGAACAAGTAGGAATACAATATGATTGTTATGGTTTAAGATTTGTTTTTTATCTAGCATTTTCTTTGATTTGGCTGCACTGCATCTAAAGTTATAGGATTTTGGTGCACCTGGCTACTTGTTTTTATCCTCTCGAAATGGGTATTGCAATATTTTTATGAGGTTTGCTCTAAAGTAAAATATAAATCATTGACATCTTAAAGTCAACTCTTTTCATGATTCAATCGTAAATGCATTTAATTATGAACAAAAAGAAAAAAAAACCGAAAAGTGAGTACATTAGTCGACTTTACAACTTTTGTGTGCTCAATCACTTGGCACATTTTTCGTACCTTTTTAGAGAAGACTCGGATTAAATTTTATGGTCGTTTATTATATTTTGTCATTTGATTTAAATTAACACAATTTTCGTGGCACTGGCGGTGGGGTGGGGCTGAAGCATACAAGTATTGTTGACTCTAACATTGCGGCAATCCCGAAGAGATTTGGTTTTTGGCATCGATGTGTGAAATGTGTCGAATTGTTGATGTGTGCCCAAGAATTTGACATTTTGACGGACGTGTTGGCATAAATCATCAAAACTTGTTGTTAGATCGTGATCGGCTATAGCTAACCACTCGTTTTTCATCGCCTTCCTCTCATTTTTCTTTTAGATCTGCCGTGGAACTCTATACTCCGATCTATACCAAGCCGAAGACTTATATATTTATATACATATATATAAATATATCTATATATACATATACATATACAACGCACTTCAGGAAGTCGGTCCACGGCCACATAAAGACGTAAGTTGCAGTATACGAGTGTGAGTAGATGATATTCGCTTTCCTCGACTTCCTCATACCGGTCACTTTTAGGCCATTATTTCGACAATGTCTCGGCAGACTAATTTGTATATCTCTATCGCCCCGACAAGATGACTCCAGATTTGCTTTAGATACGGACCGGGCACAATAGAGTCACAAAGCTATTAAAAACTGATATAAATCTCATTAAATGCGATGCTTGTAGCAGATGAACAAAGCCGCCGCCGCCTCGGTTTCAGCCTCGGTTTTTATCATCAGTTTTTAGCTTTAGTTTTTTTTTTAAATTTTATTTTCTTAAAATTTTTTTTTTGTTTTAGCCTCGATGGTTATGGCCACAGTTTTGTGGCCCCAGCCTCAAGTCTCCTTGCCTTTCCTTTCCTTCAATCAATCGTTGATTTTGCTCCCGGCAACAAACAAGAATGGCTTTTGTGGTTTACTTGAGATCAGTTCGGCGTACTTTCGGTAGAGGCTCTTTTAACCAAAAATGCCACGGCCAAGCCTATGAGCTGGCTTGAATAGCCTGTGCCAACTTGGCTGAATGGTCCGCAGTTTGGACATCATCTTGGTGACGCCCCAAAAAACCGATAAGTAAATAAATAAAAAAAAAAAAAGCTGAACACAAATAACCCGGCAGATCACTAGTGTCCCTTGAACGATAAGAGATCTGAAAATAATACTCCCTCCATTGCTGGAAAAAATAATACGTAGCAAGCATAATTTGCATCATTCACTAACTTGAGGTGGGAAATATAATTTTGAAATATTAAAGGGTAACGTATTTTGAATTTTTTAAATTGGAGGGAGCTTCAACTTCTGAAATACCTGAAATTTTTGTCACATTAAAAAGGCTTGCGCCTGTCAACCCCAACTTTAGCTTAAATTCGCTAACTTTAACTGAAAACCACTGGTTCTTCCACTTAAACGCTCTCATTTCTTTATAAAAAAAAAAGGTATAAAAGCAGATGCTGCACTCAGAAAACCCCAATAGATCCAGTAGCCCCAACATCACACTTTCCATTCGATGATGTTGATGCGGCTTCGTGTTTGCGCTTGAGGGCTTACCGACCTATCCACTTAAAACACAGTCTAAGCCCCGGATTACGACCATTCTGGCAGACTGAATCAGGTCGAGGATACGGGGAGCCAGATCCGGGGAGCATTCGGAGCGGACCCCTGCCAGGCGACCCAAACCCAAACATCACGTCTGATCGGCAGCGACAGTTGGCCGAGGTTCCAAGTAGCGCCAGAGCGTGCACCGAAAGAAAATAGTAGGTAGTTTCAAATTAACTTGGAAGTGCATGCAAAATGCAGTCGCTACAATCGTTTTTTCCGAGTTATTAGCAATGCTGTTCGGCATTCAAGAGCAAATGGCACGCACTAAATTGTGCTAGTAAATTTTCTTAACTAGCTTTCTTCAATGCACCAATAATATGTTCTTTCTTTCTGTGTAAGACGACAGTCAGTCAATTGATATCAATTTCATGATTCTCTTCCTGGTTCAATTGTTATAGCCACATCCAGTTATTTCGCTTACAGAAACCTTTTCTGTGAGTGTACTTTAGATTTCGGTTTCTATCACCTGCTTATTCGCTAATTCCCTAATAGAATGGAATTCTATTAGTGTAAAGTAAGCCTTACAACAAGCAATACGTGTATTTTCTGTACAAGAAAATCACTAAATAGTTTTAATTATGAAATACTTAGAAACTGCATTATTTGTAAACAACTATACGTTTAGATGAACGCAAGTGTTGATACAATAAAAGATGAACAAGCCACTAATTACAAGAATTTAAGTGTTATCGCTCATAATTTCGTGAAAATAAATATTTTCTCTGCACGAATGCCGCATTTGTCGCCCAATCACAGTCGCAGTACCAATTGCGAGCCCCAGTATCCCTGATTTAGGTCCGGGATCCATGTCCATGTTCGTGTCCTGCCATTGAACACTGCTCGATGTTGGCGCTCCTCTCCTTGTGAATTTTTACCGGCGGTGCAGCCCAGCGGCTTTCGTCAACGATCCCGCAGGGGATTTGCATACAAGCAGAACAAAAAGCGCAAGAAAAGCAAAGAACATACAAAAAAAGAAAGAAAGAAAATACAAAAAAAAAAAACAAAATAAAATAAAAACGAGAACAGAGAACAGAGAAGTAGTAAGTTTATGTTGGAATCACTTTGTTAAGCCCTGTTCGGCAGCAGTCGGGGCGATTCAGAGGCGTTCATAATCAGAACTGAAGTGGTGCCATGGGTTCCAATTGGGATTGGGGCTTCAGTCAGTCTTCGGGTTTAATGGGCGAGGAGGGGAGATACTACTGGGGAGATCTGGACAAAAAATATCAAAGGGGGCAGGCGGTTGCTTGGCTTTAACATCGGCTTTGACAGAGAAGGCAACTTGCCAAACATATCTCATGTGCGGCAAGCCGTGTTGACACTTTTAATGTGTTTCATAAATACATTTTTACAAAATAGAGTCACGGGGAATGGGGACTCGGGCTCCTTTGTTGGATCTTGTGGGATCGGATTGGATCTGTGAGAACGATCGCCTTGGATCGGCTTTTTCGTGTTTAATGGTTGACATTTCAGAAAAATGAAAAAAAGAAATAATAATAATAAGAGAAAACGTTCTGTTGTTCGACTTTAACACGCATTTATGACCGCCGCTGCTGCTTTATGACTTTGGAAATGCGTTAAGAAAATGTTCCTTATGACGGCTGCCGCCGCCGATTCTATGCGATAAAGCCAATAATAATCATGATTGGTGTCTGGAATGCCATTTTTCTTCTCCTTTGTTCGTTTCGGTGGATACGCAGAGTGAACAGATCACAGATCGCAGCTCGCAGCTCGCAGCTCGCAGCTTAGCGGCAATTTTGTTATGAGACGAAAATGAGTTTCATGTGAAATACGAAATTAAAAGGAGTTCTCATCTCGGACAGATTCTCGTCTGTCTTCTCGCAAGAGCTTCATAAATGTCGATGAAACCTTCGGATACAAATTGCCCAACAGCATCGATCGGTGCTAACAAACATATGATTGCCGTATTTGGGTGAGCTGCATTTTTTTTTTTTTTTTTTTTTTTTTATGTTAGCCATCCGTCACAAATTTGGCTTATAAATCGCACTTAAACACTTTTTCGAACATCCATCTAAAAATAACATTTAAATAAGGTTCCATTAAAGTCCGTCATCCATTTAAAAAAATAAAATACATTTGAATTTTTGGACGAGCACATGGAAAATATATCTTTATATATCAAAGCCGTCCAACTACTTTGAACCCCAATTATAGTCAGAACTATAGAAGCTTCAATAATTCTCGGTGCAAACTGTCACTTTTATGCAATCAGTACCCAGAGCAGATGGGTTCAGATACACACAACAAGATACACATACGCAAGACACAGTATGCCGATGGAAAACTGGTTTGGTCAGAACTGAGAACGCTCAGATTCGGAACGTGTCAAATCACAAATATAGAAGGCAGAATAGGTAAGAAAAAATATCAAATTAAATATCAACTGAAAGCAATTAAAAGCTGCCGCGTCGTCGTGCATCTCCGGTTCTAAATGCCGGTAAAAAGTCCCCAACACACAGAGATCCGAACAGAAACGTAATCGTAATAAATGTCGTTACAACAGCAGCCCGAACAGGTGGCAATTAAAAAACAATTTGTATACCATTTAAATGACTTGCCAAGATGACATATATCATGCAAAAGTTCCCCAATGCCAAATGGCACTGTCCGAAGGCAGGCGAGAGATTAAAAAAAAAAGCAAAATAATAATAATAGCAGCGAAAGTTTCCATAGCTGCAGTTTTTGATACACATTTAATCGTACAATTTGTCATTTGCCATACACACACGTACATATATCATTGCATGTCGCCCTAGGGTATTTGTTATTTCTACATTTTTTTAATGGGATTTATTTGTTGAATGTATATATAATAAGATATCAAAGAAACTCTACAATTATTTTTTGACTGAGAAGGAAGCGCTTAAGAAGTTCCTTGTTGTTAGTTCATGTACGAAATTGCAAACACTGGACTCTGTTTGTTTTGAAGAAGGATTTCGATTTGCTCGCATGCATGCTGAACCTTCTTTTTGAATATTTAAGTATTCGTCGCAAGCGGCACGGCACTCATCGCATGGGATCATCAAGAGGTCGCGCGTAATGACGAACGCGATCTCTCGGCCTCGATCTTCATCTTGATGTGGAAGTGGCAGTGGAGTTGAGTTGAATATCACGATCGCAGCCCTATCGATTTGAATTCGATTTCGGGAACTCGGATCTAGTCGGGTCGCCTCAGATTGTATCGGTTCGTATCGGATCGGATCGGATCGGATCGCATCGTATCGTATCGTATCGTATCGTGTCGTATAGTATCGTATCGTATCAAAAATCGCCAGTCTTGAGTCTTCAGTCTGGCTCTTGTGTGGTGTGGTGTGGTGTGGTGTGGTGATGCCGGCACAGAAGAATGTGACATGGGGACTTCAAGTGGCCGTAGACGACAGCGCGAAGAGCGTCTTCTGCACACACTATCGCATTGTCATGTCACGCCGGGCTCTCCATGTATATATGTATATAGAAATACATATACATATATCCGTGTGTGTGTGTGTGTCTACAAGTGTCCCTCTGTCCCTGACTCTTCAGCTCCCTCGCCATCGCTCCTTCTAAAGACGTGAAGTGACCACTCAGAATTTGTCACATCATTATTCTTATTTTTATTTTCAATAATCATCTGTACTCGTGTATGCACGGTGTGGTTGTGGATGATGTGTGGTGTCTGGGAGGTCCGATGGTATGACGGCATGATGGCTTGATGGCATGATGGTCCGTGGTCCCTGGTCCGTGGTCCGCGGTCCGCACCATCAAGTTGTGGCCACTTCGTTAGGCGGTTTCGGTGGAAACTCCTTGACAATGTTTGAGATGGTGGAAGATATGTGGCTGCGAGGCGCTCAGACACGCTGCTCCCCAGATCGCTTAAATGCCACACACACTTGGTCACCACAAAGTCGGGCGAAATTAATTCAAATTATAATACCACAGGTACTGGCAGAGTATTTGTATACCCGTACATAAGTATATACGTTGTGACACTCGGCTTTCGCCAGACTTTTGAGCAGAAGTTTAACTATTGCTGGCAGCAAATAAGAATACAAAAGTGTCATTGAATAAATAAATAATAAAAAGGGCACTTAAGTGCCTTAAGGTAAAAAGAGAAATATTATTACTAAGAAAATGATGGATTAGACAAATACAATGCTATCAAGAATTGGTATTTTTTGCACTGTTTTCGTTTAGTTTTAATTGTGTTCCTTAAAGAGTTAAAAATATATATATTTTTTTTTTGAGATTTCGATCTATACATTTTGTTTAAGTTTGTTACTACCGGTAATTGTAATTGTAATATTAACTATATCTTTTGCATTTTCCTACACTTGCAGCGCATCGACAGAAGTCCATAGCACAGCGCACCCAACTGCTGGAAACCTAAATGCCGCATCTAGTCTAATGTATCGTCAAAAGTCTACAGATTAATTGTTGTTCCTAAGCCGCCGCTTGATGAATATTGGCCACGAGAAGCATTCGCCGCACTTTCATCCGCATCCGCAACCGCATCCGCATCCGCATCCTCGCGCCGCCGCCACTGAAGTTCATCGTTTAGCCGCCGGCGGTTCGGTTAGTCCGCCACCGCCACCGCCTCCAACTACGTCTACGTCGTCCTCGTTGTTATACCACCTGCCCACCACCGCCACCGCCGCCGCTACTGTATCCGCCTCCTATCGCCACGCACTGCAAGGTCATGAGAGGCAACAGAGCCAGCATCACCTCTCCTACCCGCACCACCACCACTATCATCATCAGCACCACCCACATTTGCCAACCGGTGGAGGGAACGTGCACCTAAGCCGCGAATCATCACCCGCTTCAATGGTGATGACCCCCAGTCGCCGCAGTTCGCCGCCCCTGCCGCCGCTGCCCTTGACGACGCACCCCATCCACCAGCACTCGCATCCGCATTCGCATTCGCATTCGCATCCACATCCGCATCCGCATCCGCTGCCACTGGCGCTACCGTTGCGCCATCCCCTCGCCCTGAATGCGAACGCCGGCGGTCACCAGTCGCCGTCCCGCTCATCCGGCAGCATCCAGCAGACATCGTCGGCGCAATCGATGAGCGTTCACTTCTCGCAGCTGGCCCATGCCCAGCTGCACTTGCAGAATCAATTGCAGCAGAAGCTAACGGCGGCGGCTAGTAGGAATAATAATAACAATAATAATAACAATAGTAGCAGCACCGGTTCGGGCACTGGAACGGGCAACAGTACGCCCACGCACGAGCCGAATCCCATGAATCCGCTGAGTGATTTGCAGAACATGCAACCGTTCGACTTTCGGAAAATCAGCTCGGCGGCGGCGCTGGGTGCATTTGGTGGTCCCTTACCGCTGCCGCAGAGTCCCACGGAATTCGGACAACACCATCACCACAGTCAGCAGCAGCAGCAGCATCAGCATCACCTGCATCGGAACCAGTTCTTCAATGCAATGGCCATGGCCTATCACCTGCCACCGCCACCGCCACCACCGCCGCCCGATTCTAGATCCCCACCATCGCCGCCATCAGGCGTTGGCCCGTATCAGCATCAGGCGGGTTCCTGCTCCGGCTCCGGCTCAATATCAGGATCGGGTTCGGGCTCCAGTTCGGGTGCAGGATCCGTGGAGGAATCCTCCGGCAAGCAGCAACGGAGCAGCGATAAGGGATCCGCATCGGGATCATGCTCCAGTTCGCAGCGTATGACCCGCCTGGCCCTATCCTCCAATATGCGGGCGAGTCGAAAAACGCCACACTCACCGAGCGGAGGAGGAGGAGGTGGTGGTGGTGGTGGTGGCGGTGGTGGAAATGGAGGATCTGTTGGCGGCGGCGGTGGCAAGCGGCAATGGGGCTCGATGCCCGCAAACTTGGGCACCCAGTTCATCAATCCGGTGACGGGCAAAAAGCGAGTGCAGTGCAATGTCTGTCTGAAGACCTTTTGCGACAAGGGTGCTCTAAAGATTCACTTCTCGGCGGTGCATCTCAGGGAGATGCACAAGTGCACGGTGGATGGTTGCAGCATGATGTTCAGCTCGAGGCGATCGAGGAATCGCCATAGCGCCAATCCGAATCCCAAGCTCCATTCGCCGCATCTGCGACGCAAAATCTCGCCGCACGATGGACGCAGTGCGCAACCGCATCCGCTATTGCTCCAGGCGCCCAATGGTCTCATGGCGGGACTGGCACCATTCGGCAGCTTCCCGCTGCTGACGCCGCCACCAGATATGCGGCATCATGCGATGGGCGGCTCGGGTGCGGGATCAGGAGCTGGAGTCGGTGCCCTGGAGTTGAAGCACGGACAGGATTATCTGCAGAGATCCTACTTGGATGCCGGACGATTCGAGGGACAACGACGTAAGCTGGCGCTGGAGAACGAGCACACTGAGGATGAGGACGACGACGAGATATTGGAGGTAGGTTCAATGTATAAATGTATATATGTTTTCGGATAGATAAACTCATTCTTTGGAAAAACTCTCTTACTTTTGGGTTAGGTACATAAATATTACACATCCGACAAGTTGTCCATATAAGATAAAACGTTAAATGAAATACGTTTCACTGCAGGCATATTTCGATATCTTAGAACTTGGTTCAGATATTTTTGTAGTATGCCTAATACTAGACATTTAGCTGTTCGTTTGTTTATGGTTCTCAACAAATTAAACAATAACATTTTCCATTGTTCTTTTGCAGGTTGGCATCCACATGGCCGGCGACGATGATGACGACGAGGCTGACGGCGATGAGGACGAAGATGACGATGATCCCGATGGCATCGTTGTGGTTGGCGATGAGATCGATAGCATGCCGCTGGACCACGAAAACGATCATGAGAATGAGAACGACGAGAGCGACGAGCGCTCCACATCGGCGGTATCCAGCCTGAGTCAAACCAAAGAGCAATCCAGTCCGGGCAAGGTTGTCCAGTCCGGCCTTGAGGAGTGCCACACATATGCCCATGCCCACGCCCACGCCCACGCCCACACCCACGCCCACGGCCTCTCGCACGGCCACGCCCACTCGCTTGGGCACGCCCATGCCCTCGCCCAAATGGCGGCCAATAAACGGAAACGCAAGAGCCAAAATCCAGTCCGATGTCCTGTGCAATCGGATGAGAATTCGGGCGAGAATTCAATCGACTACGATGTGGCCGCCGATCTGTCCATTAAGAAGGTGCGTCTGCCCGCGCAGGCCGCCACATCCGCCAAAGAATCGGAGGTGGGCGAGTCCACCAAGTCGATACCATCGCCACCCCTCACGCCCTACGGTGATCTCAGGCCGGTGGGTCTCTGCATTAAGACGGAGCAGGATCAGGATCAGGATCAGGATCTTGATCAGGATCAGGAACTGGAACAGGATCAGGGTCCAGAACGGAAGCGGACGCAGGAGCAGCAACCTGAACGACATCCCGAAGTGCCGACATCCAAACCGGATATGAAACTGGAGGAGCAGGAAACGAGGCCAGCTGACAAGGAGGACGACATCGAGGAAGAGGAACAGGAGTCGACGCCGGTAGACACCACACTGGATCTATCACGGGCAGCGGCCGCCATCAAATTGGAGCCGCTGGATGAGATCAACTACGAGGCGGATGAGAATCGCTATGTGCGTATCAAGCAGGAGCTGATGGGCGGCGATGAGTCCTTGGCGGAGGAGTCTGCCGGCGACAAGACTGCCAATCACAATAATAATAATAACAATAATAATAATATTAATAATAGTGTGCGCCGTGAAAGTGGCAACGGATTGAGTGCTAGTGAGCTCGAGGAGCGCGAACCGGAGCCGGAAACTGAAACAGAGCCCGAACCAGAACCGGAACCGGAAGCGGAGGTGGAGGTGGAGGTGGAAGTGCCCGAGGTGCCCATCGATAAGGAGAATCCCCTAAAGTGCACCGCCTGCGGTGAGATATTCCAAAACCACTTTCATCTCAAGACGCACCACCAGAGCGTCCACCTCAAGCTGCACCACAAGTGCAATATAGATGGCTGCAACGCCGCATTTCCCTCGAAACGCAGCCGCGATCGTCACAGTTCGAATCTCAATTTGCATCGCAAGCTGCTGTCGACCAGCGACGATCATGGATTACTCCATGCACCCGTGATGCCCGCAACGGATCCGCTCCTGGAGCTAATGAGTCTCAATTTGAATAATAACAAGAGCGGCTTCCATCACTCGGCGATGGTGGGCTCATCGGCGGGCGGCAGCGGCGGCGGCGGCGGTAGTGCTGGTGGTGGTGGTGTTGTGAATCCAGCGGCGGTGGGCAGCATTCAGGCGGAGATCCTGGCACGCATTTGCGCCGGCGCCCATGCCCATGGACTGAATGTACCGCTCTGTTTTGAGGCACTCCAACATCGTTTCGCCGTTGGACATGGCCACGCTGGTTATCCGCTGATCGCCGGCGATGGCTCGCCACCCAGTCCCCGCCTATTTTTGAGCCACGGCAGCGGCGCGAGTCCGCTACTCTTTGCCGGACTGCCGCGCATGCCGAGATTCCCCCAACTGACGCCACACATGCTGGCCGCCAGTGCTGGCAATACCGCCGGCGTCGCCGTCGCCGGAATGGGCGGACTCAGTCCCTTCTGTCGACGCACCTCCTCCGATTCAAACTCACAGCACTCGATAACGCCACCGCCGAAGAGATCCCGATCGCAGTCCAGATCACCGGATCACTGTGTACATCCGGCCCATGCCGGCGACACCACGGGCATCACCGAGGATTCGGGCCAGCGGCAAAGTCCCGATCGCATATCATGACCATGTACCTCGTACTATGCCAAGGCGTTGGCATTTTATCACTAAGAGCCGCCCATGTCATGCGGCGCACACCCTTTGGAAGTCAGATATGCAAATATACGGATAGGGTTATATCTTGATCTATATATATATATATGTATATATATATATATATATATATATATATATATATATATATATAGGAGTATATATGGAAAATGCATTGCTCATGCTCACATCGAGGATCGAAGATCGAAGATCGTCTGCCGCTCATAAATACGAAAATACTTTCACTTAGGCTAATGCTAAAATAAAAATATTTAGATGGATCAACTAGCATTTTTTTTTCTATACATAAATATACATACAATATATATACATATATATATACATATATATATATATATATACTATATATACTATATATATGAATCCCTTTTTTTTTGAAATTGTACTTATGAAAACTGATGTTTTGTGTACAAGTACGTCGTGTTGTAGAGAATTTATAAATGGCAAAGAAATAACAAGTACTAAATAAATAAATAACGATACATATTGTTAGTGATACTCGATTATGTAAGTTAAGTAGCCTCTAAGCAGCGCCTACTGGTATCGTGAGTAACGTTTTTTTTTTTTTATTGTAACTGAAATATTAAGTGTGTTGTATATGATATGATACTTGGACGATGGCAATGGAAATGCAAATTCAAATGCAAATAATATGAGTCAACCAACGACGAAACGCTTGATATGAGGAAACGAACATAATTTGATTACAGATTGCCGTTTACCGAACTGGGTTAGGATCACTCATTGAAAGTCCTCAAGATCCAAAATCGAAAATAATAAACAAAAAGCAAAAAAAAAAAGAATATGAACCGTTTTGTTGTTTTTTTATTACAAACAAATCCTAAAGTAATTATGTAGTCGGTTAGTTAGTTCTGAAACAGTAACCAGACAAATACCTTCAACTCATATTTAAGCTATATATGTTTGCAATAAAATATCTGAAAAATTCTTAAATCTCTGTTTGTGTTTGGGAATCGGAACTTCAACATGTTGGATTCATCATTGAATAGTTCCAAAGCTGAAACAATGGATATTTCATCGCGGGTCGAGCGGAACACCAAATCCCCATAACCAAATTTTAGGTCTGAGTTTTAACACTTAATAGATTTTTGTATGGTTTCCCAGTTTTGATACCCTCCAGATTTTCCAGAACTTTACAATCAGATTTTTCCGATTCAGTTAAGTTATTCTCTATTAAGTTATTCTGCTGTTCATTGTTTCGTAATTCTATGAATTATTATTTTGCTTGTTATACTTTAGATACATCTTTTTTTTGGAGATATTATGAGATTGCGAGATATTATCATCCCAACACCATACCAAGAACCAATCTTTGAAGCATTCTTTTTAATACATCATTTTGTATAGGTGGTTCCAAGTTTCCTGATGTTCTGAGCACAGTTTAAAATAATGGATGGTACTTTGACAGTGCGTCATTGTATATACACATGTATCTTCTAAATAATGTAATGTGCATTCAAGCCATAAATTTGGCACATAAACGAATTGCACAGGAAAAAGGCAAATTCGCATGAACTTGAGCGCTTGGCAGCGATGGTTGTGCGGAAGAAGAATTGCAAATTGTTGATAACAATTAGGATTGCAGATAGCTGAAATGCATGAAGGTGGAAGTTCGGCGCTTTTCCTTTTGCCACGCCAAACGAAAGGGGTTGATTCCAGCAAGCCGTTTAATTTTAGATCGATTAAGGGAAGCTCGTAAATTTTGCTGTCCTGGCTGCGAGGGCGTTAGTGTCCAAATAAATAAATGCAGTGCGGTGCGGTGCGCCAGTAGATACGATACTACTGCACATGCAGTCCGTCCGGGTTCGCTCCTATCCTATATGGTTATATACATACATACATATGTATATATGTGCAGACATATGTAGATACATATGCACATGGGTGCCATCCCATCCGCATCCATGTGTGTGGTTGGCCATGTCACACCCGGCAAGCCCACCAACCCCAGGCTGAATACTACATTGGTATACTGGTACTAGTAACACCATCAAGCTATAGCCATCGCCATCGCCATCCCCATCCCAATCCCCATCGCCATTGGCATCGGCATCGGCATCGGCAGCGGCACGGCCATATAGCCATATCGCCATATAGCCATATAGCTATACAGCCATATAGCCACATTTCAATGACCTCCCCCCTTTGCGAGGACAGTAAAGGAGAGGTTTTGTGTCTAGAAAATAGCAGAGCCGAACGAACCGAACCGAACCGAGCCTCCGGTGTGGTGCAATTTATTTAAAGTAACATTTTAGTGTTTCCTTCCGCTGAAATCCGCTCTCTTCCTTCCTGTTTGGCAGGACTCGTACTCGGTCGTACTCGGTTTGGGTCCTTGTCTGTGCCACTGAGTATACTCCAGCCAACCTCAACCTGAACCTGAACTCAAACTCCAGCTCCTAGTCCTCCTAGTTGGCTATCCTGGCTATCCTCGCTATCCTCGCTATCCTGGCTATCCTGGCTATCCTGCTGGCTCTTGGCGCCCCGGTCTCGAGTTGCACGAGGAAAAACAACAGATTGTGGGTAAATAAAATTGCCACAATGTTATCGTTCAGCCCGAAGCGAACACGCAGAAAACAAGCAGCAAACGGCAACAGAAACAGCCAACACACACAACACACACAACACACACAGGGGGCACGGCGAATGTGTTCCTTTTAAATGGTTCTCAGCCTTCTTCAACTTTGCCTAATCTCTCTGTCAATACGCATATTTAAGCTAATTATACTTGTAATGTCATGCATAACAGCATATTTATTATTATTTCATTGATAGTTAGTCAGAAATCGAGTTGAAAGGTCCATAAATTGGTAATGTACCATCGGTAATTATGGATTTTTATAAATCCTATTGATATACAAATACGATTTTTAAAACCTCAATGATGTCCACCAAACGCAAGTATCAATCCGGCCAGCATCTTTAGCTGAACAACCAGCAAACTCCTCAGAAACTATCTAAATGATCTGATGCAGTAGGTTCATCCGTGGTCATATGCCTCGCTTCCAGATACCGATTTCGTTCGTTTGTGTGTGCGAGTATTTTCGTTTTTTACGGTCCGGCCTCAGTGCTTCAGTGCTTCAGTGCTTTTTTAAGTGCACCTGTCGTGGAGTGAACGTTAACCCGGCTCTAATTCACATTCAAAGACCCCAAAGACGCATACCAGCAGCCCGGAGTTCTCGTAAACGAGCAGTGTCATCATCGGCATCATAGGCATCTTGTGGCCGGCTGCCACGACTCCCAATCGTAATTTAATGCTGGCGGTCAATAGCATTACTGCGGTGCAGTGCAGCAGCCGTTGATGCTGCTGCTGCTGCTGCTGCTGCTGCTGTTGCTGCTGCACCAACTACTAAAAACTGCAACAACAAATGGCTTATGAACAGCGGCAACAACAACAACAACGACCGCACACACAAAAAAAAAAAAGCTAATCTGATAATACAGAATTGAAAGGGGCGGTCACGGCACGAATTTTGCTACACGCTCTCGATACGATGGCAGTTCTCCACCGCCCCAACATCCAACATCCCAACATCCAACATCCCAACTGAAGTCCAGCGATTGACGTTGGCAGCATCGTCAACCGAAGTTCTTCTCTCATATTGGTATAGTATGGTGTGGTATGGTATAGTATGCTATGGTATAGTATGCTATGGTATGGTGTGGTATAGAATGGTATTGTATGGCATAGCATAGTGCACCGCATGCGGCTTAAACAGAAGGGATCGATGGTCAGACGGTGAAATTGCCTTTGGCCGGGGCTAAAGTTGGAACCCAACAACTCCACGAATGCAGTGTACCTGTGTGATAGAAGGTTGGCTGCTCAGAAGCACAACAAAAAAATACAAAAATACAAAAATACAAAACAAAAAAAGCACAAAAAATGAAGCAAGCTGCAGCAACAACACCAATAGTCCTTATAATCTTCTGCGAGATTGATGGCATGGGACCAGATGTCAATAATTCAGGGCAATGGCGGTAGTTTACTGTATCCACTGGAATAGTTTTGGCCAATCTGAAGCGCAGATCGGTGAGGAAAATTGTTGATATTTATTCTCTAGCAAAATAAACTTGATTTTAAGTTGGGAAAGAAAGAGCATTGCAGGTCAAATTCTTATATAAATGATTTTGTTTGCTTGTTTTGATTATTATGTTTGCGAGCTAGCCATGTACGGCTTAAAATGGCTAAATCAGCTAAGTAAGGCGAGTATATAAAATGTCATGCTTAAGGGAATACACTCGGCTAATAATCGATTCGAATGATCTGCAATTTCCGATTTTTTGACCCGCTAAAGGCAGATTTCCGCCCCAAGGCTACTCTTTTGCCCCGAGAATCGCCGCCGCCGTGGGTCAAACTGGCCCCAAAACGAAACTAGCAGTGGAGCACAGAAAGAGATTAAAAAATCTGCTCAGCTCAATTATAAAAATTCATCCCAATCTCAATTCCCGCGAATCGTCGTCGTCGTCTTGGTCGTCGTCTTGGTCGCCGTCCTTCCAAGCTCGCATTATTGCCGTTCTGGTCTCACATCTTGTGATCCCGATTCACTCTGCGTTTTGCTGTGGTCATTCGTCATTTAAAGTTCGCTCAGTCACACACACAGCGTCCGGTTTCCCAATCTTGAAGACCTCAAGAGGACCATAATCTTTCTGGGCCCAGCGGAGATGCAGGGTTCCAGGTTCCAGGTTCCAGGTTCCCAGTTTCCCAGTTCCCCAGTCATTGACACTGATATGTGTGGCTTTTGAAATGACAATCAGCAATTTGCTATTCGGAACCGTTTAAAGTAATTTATTTTTCCCCGTCCAGGACGAGTTTCACGCGGCGCGAAGATGGCTGTATATCACAAATGTGCGAGCTACTTTCAGATTCGAATCTGAGTTTAAATCTCAGGGATACATAGATACAATGTGCCCCAATGGTCTGGGGCATTGACAAAGGATTTTGTTGTTAACAAGAAGAGGGCAGCACGTGTATCACAAAACTTTTCGTTTAATTAATGACCTCACTACTTTTGCTGTCTCGCAAATCAATCGCCAAGTCTGCGTAGCAGTTGATTACACTGCTAAAAAAAATTTGCAATTTTACATATTATATAAGCGTAAGTTTTAAGCGGCGACTTTGCATGAAGTATGTTTCCAATGCTTATTTCAGAATTACATTTGATAAGGTTAATATGGTATATAGATTATATACTTTCTGAAACATATACCAAACTTATTTAACAGTGTAAGCACAACGGATTACAGCAGCAACATTCCGTTATGGTAAATTGACTTCGTGAATATTTTATGGCCGCAAAAAGAGACGAAATAGTGTAATCCCAGCACCCACATATTCGATTTCCGTCCGGACTGACTTCCAATCACCCAACACTGACCACTCCCACCAGTGATTGAACCCAACGAGTGAGTGGCCCATGGCCCACCATATGTATATGTCAACCCCTTTTCGAGTTGTCCACTGTGGTTCCTGGATGTCCGACCAAGAATCCCGTGTCTTGGGCTCATCTCATAAATAATGCAGTCAATTAGGCCAAGCGAATGCGTTACGCACACCCTTGGCCAAATTGATTGGAATGGGCTGGATAAGGAGTTGACTTAATAGTGAATAGTATCGTTAATAATGGTAATAGAAATGGCCTGAAAAAAGGTAGCCTGGTATAAAAGGTCAAAACCAAGAAAGAAAATCTCATTCCGTTCTTCGTTATAGTTGTGAACCTTTAAGAACCTACAATGATTTGGTTTGCTGATTAAAGATAGAGTGATTTCAGAACCTAAATACCCTAATAGTACTCATCCGCCATGTTGGTCATAGACAAAACGAAAAAGATGCACCAATGATTCATAAAACAGCATTAAAACTTTTATCCTAATACGTTTAAGGGTAAATATTCATGTTTACAACATAATATTGTACCATTTATATGGAACCCTCTAAATAACTGTCTGCCTTATTGTTGTCTTTGTCTTTATCGCCGTCCTTGTTTCTGGGAAGATGTCTTGGCACTGACTAGCCGCTCTTCTTGAATTGCGTGTAAGGGGCACATTTCGCCGACATGCGTGAATAAATTAAGGTTTCTAAAGGGATTGTCACCCATGCCACTAAAACAAAATCCGTTGTCATATATATCACTCGACCAAGGGGGCGGACTTCGTTTCTGTGGCTGGCCAGTGGCCACAGGAAGAGAATCTCGGGGGCTACGACCGGGACAATGGGTACTCCACACACTGGACACACTGGACACACTGGATACGCTGGTCATTGGACGTGGGTCGCAACAGTGAGCTGCCAGAGGTAACCGGCCCATAAAATATGACAAACATAACTGGCCAGCAGCAGAGACAGATACATTGGCGGCAAGGTAACAACAACAGCTGCAAACCTGTCGGCATTGATAAAAAGGGCAAAAGACTGTGTGTGGACACCCGCTTCTTGGCTGTCAATCGTCTAAAATCGTTACGGCCACTTGGCGGCGGTTAAGAATGAAAGGCAGCCCACAAACAGCACAAAGTTCATTTTAAATTATTAACGACAAAAATGTTGTGACCGTCCAACTTGGCGATACTTAATGGGCTATGTAAAACGGACTTTACACCCCTATTTTGTACATCTGATAACTACAAATCCGGCTCGATGGCCCAGGCAATCGATGGAATAAAGAGGTAAGCCCATCCAACTGCGATGGCAAACGCGATGGGAATGTAATGTCACATCCACATGCCATAAACGTTGTGATCACTGTAATCATAATTTATAATTGACTTGCTCGAAAATAAATGGCACCGAGCACCGGCCGACCACGATCATTGGCATCCTGTCGTCACATTCATTTAAATGGCATAAGAGCGAGTCAAATGACCTGGGTCCTTTTGCCTCCATCCCAATTCGCTGGTTCCGCCTCGTCGCCTAACCAATGAGCTTCAGATTTTTGAATTAAATAACAACTTTGCTTTTACCTACATATTATTGAACATTATATTCGTTCTAGATTTTCGTATAGAGATTTTCATCCTATAAAGATGTCTAAATGTTAATGTATAAAGGGTTGTGTTCAATGTATGAATAGCGATAGATTTCAACTATGCAATAATGTTTGAAAATATTAACGATAGAGTGGGAATTATGCGAATTGCACGCCTAGGCAACGACTATGTTGAGTATCTGTTGGGAACAATGGGAAATCTTCAGATGGTAGGGGATTCGATTTAGCACCTTGGCAGGAAGAAGAGCAGCGAATGCGGTCTGAATTGGATTCTCGGGCGCCAATGTTTGCACCGCGGGGTGCAACTGGAAGCAATGATGCGGATTTGGCAGGGAAACGAAACCAAACCAAAGCAGTTACTGTCGGTGGAGCGCAGGGAGGTGGCTGTATTGTATAGCCTGTGAAATGAGAAATAAAACAATGTCATCGCTGGAACTTTTTTTTTTTTTTTTTTTTTTTGTGTCTGGTCCCGCGCGATCAGATCCTCGAGGTGGTGAAATATATGCCCTCCACAGGAAGGAAGTCATGAATCTATTCCCAAAAGCCGGATGACTTTGGCCTCCTGTCTTAGCCTTTTTTTATTTTTTTATTTTTTAGTTTCATGCTTGGCTTTCGGTTGCCAACATTTGGAAAGTAATCGTTCAACGAAGCGATTGACAAGGTAATCTACCCCGTAACATGTGTTCACAATATCAAGGCCGTGCCACCCAACATCCACCCCATCCACCCCATCCCCATCCCCATCCTCCGGCTATCTACACATCCTTTAACTGCCAAGTGGGTAGTGCGCGAAGGTTGTGGCAAAGTTGTGCCAAAAGACGCCTCTCGCTCGACCCTTTGCTTTTCTCAAAGGTCAAGCTTACAAAGGGGAACCAAAAATGATGGAAGCAAAAAAAAAAAACAAGAAAGAAAAAAAAAGAAAAAAAAATGGAAAATCCCAAGCTTGCCAAAGTGGAAAACGTGACGTGCAAAACTTTTGGTCGCTGATAAGATTTTGGGCAGCATTGAAAAGGGTTTTCCCTTTGCCATCTTCGTCCCCTTCGATTTGATGGGTTGGTTTTGGGCCACTTTTTCTCGCTTCATCACTTATGCATGCTTTGGTCTATTAGATTTCCGTTTCCGGTTCAACTGTAACGCATAAAAGTTTAACAACGTGTTTGAGGTTTTACGCTCTTTTGGCACACACGTCAATGCGATTTTAACCGCTAAGGCTTACACACCTGACCCAGGTCCCTTTTTCTTCCGGCTCCTTTTATTGTCCACGGGTGAAGTATTGGATATTTCTTATTCATATTTGTTGCTCAACACACTGGCTTAAGAGAGGAAGCAGCGAAAGGCTAAATGTTGTATATATTTAGTGCAAACTCTTTAAAAACAATGCAATGCATAGATGTATGCCACTTAATATGGATATATGCCCCAGTATATATGATATAGTTATAAAAGGAAGTAGCCAACTTCAAAAATTAATTCATGTAATTGGTCAATAGTAGCTTGAACACATAAGTATAAGTCGCCATTTGCAAAAGGGTATCAAATTGTCGATATTTCGCATACAACCCCTTTGTTTTGGCCACTTTTAAAAGTCTTTGACATTGCAGAGGAGGCTGTGCGAGGACCTTTTTGTTCGACTAAGCATTTAATTCGCTGTATGCCGTTGGAATTACAGCGATAAGAGGGTAAGGTTTCGAAAACATTTATATATGTACATACATATGTATGTATTACGTGTATATAAATATATGTGTGTATATACATATGGTGGGGCGGTCCAATGTCCAGGGTCCAGTCCGGCCGAAATTATGGTCATCGGATAACCAGAGTTTTTCACCAGTCACCCAAAAAGACAAAGGGTTGCTGTCGATGGCGAGGCTTATCTTCATGCAGAGTTATTATTGTTGATTTCTTAAGTGGCCCTCATATCGCAGATGCGACCCGTGTAACCGTGTAACCGTGTTTCCTTTATTTTATTTGGCCGAGTACCATACAAAATATACTGCAACATGTTAAATGATGGATCGATGGAACACATTAGTTTATGTACATATACTATATATAAGGCAATGTGTTGATAATGAAGCCAAACAAAAATGTAATGCTCTGACCATACTTTCATCAAATCTTCCCCCTAGGAGCTATAAATACTTAAAGGTTCCAGCTTGACCATCACCATTTTGCTATCAACTCTAATGGAAAGATGTCCCACCTACCAACCCACTCCATCCCATCTCCTCAAGAAGATCAAAGGAAAATGCAAATACATATCCCATACCAAATTGATATCGAGTTGTTCCCCTTTTTTATCTGTGTAGGTAGGTAGGCGATTTATTATATTTACAGGCATTCTGCCACTGAAGGCGCTCTCACCTTGGCCATTCTTTTGCATTGGGCCCTTTTGCCATTCAGCCGAAGCCAATTCAAACTAATTAGCATAAAATTGAAAATGTTCTTGCATTTACTTGGCTGACTATAAAAAACAAGAAAAAAAGGCGAGGGGGGTGGGGGAAGAAAAAGAAATGAGATGAGATGAATACGCTTTGCGGATCAAGTGCAGTTTGATGAAACTGCGATGGTAAACGGCTGAAAGCCATATCCAGTTTTACCATGGATCATATCACATACACATCGTCGCATCCAGTCAATCGTGGTAAAAAGAAAGAGTTTGGGTAGCGAAGCGATCAACATAAAACAATTACGCCTACACTTGCCCGCCGCCTCTTTTTTGTTCAATTTTTCCTCTTTTTCCGCTGCATGTGGATGTCGATGATGATGATTATGTGCGGATGAGGTTGTGGAGGAGATCGGTCGGCGGCACTTTTGCACTGCACGACCTTCCTTGGATTCCATTTGCTAGGAAGCATCAGGTGCAGTGAAAGAAATCACTTGCGAGTTGTCATAAATTTCGACCCTTGAGTGAGACTTTCCGCCTCACAAATTAAAAAATAACATAGATATCTCCTTAAATAATATAATACAAAAAGAATTTCTTTCGCATGAGTAACATAATAATTGGTAAAACATAATATATGCTAAAAACAATATTTTTTATTGTATGTATATATTTTAAATATATGTTTATTTTTTTATAAAATTTCACATACCTTTAGGAACCTTTTGTAACGATTTTTTCGAGCGCTCCTGCAAGAAAAAGGCAGATAATTTGAAAAATTAGTAATTGCATTTTTCGGTTTGTAATGTGAATTAACTTTTTAAAATTTAATTAAGCTTGACGTAATAAGATTAATGCCATTGTACGCGACGAAATGTTAACTAGCATATGCAACTATTTCAGTGCAACTATTTCTCTCAGTGCAGCCTTCTGTGCGCTATATTAAGGCCGATTTTCAGTGCCCAAAACGGATTCCAGTCGGAAGCTGTAAAAGACTACTTCAGCCTTCTGCGGCAGGCTATGAAACACAGTATTCATTAACTTAGGGAGCATTAATGCTGGGCCCCCAAACTGCTTTATGCAGCTCCATCTGCCGCTCCAAGATGTCTGAGCTGGGTGGAGTGGGAATTGGCGCTCTATGTGCATAAATGCAACCTGAACGGTGTGCCTGGATACGGTGTATACTGTATACTGGATGCTGGATACTCAGTGCCGAATACTGGATTCCTGGATTCGGGATCGGAGGAGAGGCGTTGAAATGGCGTTGGTGGGTCTTGTGGGATTGGCTACAAGTTCATTTTTTATGGTTTCTTTTCACGGTTCTCCTGGGACGTAATAATGCAGATATTAAACTCAGCGTTTAGAGGTGCTTCTCAGATCTGTAGCTCATTTGCCTGTTCGGAAAATCGCAAGTTCACTTCATTGATGGATTTGATTGGCAATAGAAATGAACTATCAGTGTGCACCGTCCAGTGGCCATCCAGTTGGTAATGAAGCATATCAAAAGTGTGTTTATAGTTGAGAAATTAAAGCGAGAAGATTGTGCATCTGCACTTTCTAATCACACATTCAGCATTCATTTCAAGAGCGGCTTCTTTGATTCTATTTTTATTTGCACGAACACTTGGCTTGCTTCGCATTACAAAACTTAACCCATTTAAAATGCAAGTAAACTTAATAATTTGGTAATCATGAAAATAAATTGATGCTCTTATCGTGCTTATTTTGAATTCAACTGCAATGCTGTTGGTTAAAAAATTCAATAAAAAAGCAAGACAAATTGGTAGCACAACAAACAGGGCAACTAAAGCCATTAAAATAATAAGTTGTGGTGAGGAGATGTTAGCCCGCAACCAAATGCAATTAGAAGGACACTTGGATAATACAGGTAGCTTCTTTGTGTCCACATATGGGTAGCCAAATGCGAAATGCATGCGGCTCGGGACAATAACATCAATTTCCTGTTAATGTTCATATTATGAATTGGGGGTACAACGCAACAGCAGCAGCAACAGCAGCAGCAACAGCATCAGCAACAGCATCAGCATCAGCATCAGCCGCAGCACAGCAAAGCAAATTTAATTGAGCCCAATGCAAATTATGGTGAAGAGAATTTTCCCACAGATCGCCAAAGGTTTTAACGATACTTTTTCACTGCCTCTTTTTGACGTAATGAGCCTTAAAGTCAAACGTAGACCTGACAGCTCCAATGGCTTAAACGTAGCACAGAAGCTGCAACTAACCACAAATCACAGTAACTCCATAGCATGGGCTCGGTTTTGGTTTTGGTTTTGGTTTCGGCTTGGGTTTGGGTTTGGGTTTGGGTTTGGGTTTGGGATTCGGTTTTGGCCATGGCTCTCGGTTTTGGGATTCGGGACCTGCGAGATTGCGTTTTGGCTCAGACTTTAGCTGGGAACTGAGACTCCTAACTGCGAGAATATGGGAAGTCGACGCAACGCATAATCATTATCACTTAAATTGGGGGCCCACCTAAATTGGTCGGCATACGATGCGATCCAATGCGATGCGATGCGATCCGATGCGAAGCGAAGCGAAGCGATCCGATACCAATATGTAAGCATATCCATGAAGCATCCATGGCCAGGCCAACCCCAAGACCAATTATGTGGGTAAAGCCAAAGTCAAAGTCGCTGCTAATACCAAAGGTAAAGCTAAAGCCAAAGACGAAAAACGAAATTCCCGTCTTGTGAAATAAAAAAGTATATATGCATATGAGCCTGATGCGATACGCCGGCACCTAAAACACCACAAACCAGACATCCAGTCCATGAGTCCATCAGTCCATCAGTCCATCAGTCCATCGGTCCACAAGTCCATTCGCCATCGAAATCGCCCAATTCGAGTACCGTAACCGAACCCCCGAATTAAGCGAGCCAGGGAAATGTTAAACTCTATGCGACCATCGCGATTGATTGGCCGACTAAATCCTGAAACCATCATTACGCGCAGATTGCCAGTTAAGCGAACGGAGGCCATGCCCTTGGCATTGTCCACGGATCTCCGAGGGGCATGCCACAAAATCGCCTCTTGAAACAGTTCTCACACTAATCCAAGCCGAGTGGATAGCTGGAGGAGAAGTTCTGTTTTGCTCTGTAAGCTGCTGGGTAATTGCTTAATATCGGGGTCATAAATAGTAGATAGATAGAAGTATATTATATTATGTTAATATACAAAAACCACCCGAGTATTGTTGGGAGCGAATTAATTGAATTTACATAGTTCAATTCCATAGTGATTTGAAATTAAAATTAAATGCATTTTTGAGAACACGAAACCTAATTCATAGACGTTTAATTAGATTTTAACTAAAGTTTGTTGGTTCTATTTCCCATGTGTAACGTAAAGTTTGCTATATGCAGTTCTTTGCACAAACTACTTATGTATAAACATTATAGCTTTTCATTCGTAATTATGTTTAGTTGCGCCTTCCATTATCTAGCGAACACAAATTGTTTAAAAACATAGTTTAAAAAAAAAGTGAGAACGCTGCAGTCGACCGCCTCGACTATCAGATACCCGTTATATGCTTAGCTAGTGGGAGTGCCAAAAAAAATGTATCGAATTAAAAAACATTTTTGCAAAATGATGAGGATAACGGATTCTCGTTGTTTGTGGGCGTTAGAGAGGGCGTGACCAAAACTTTTTTAGCATATTTCGTTTGATATTGATATTCCCAAAACGAACTATACAATAAACAAAAAATAACCGCGCTGCGGGCTCTGGTATAAATGGCACGACTTCAGCTAGCCCTAAAAGTATGGTAAATAAATATAAAATATTTTTTGTGTAACATACATTGCGAGTGTGTTTTGGATAACATACAACAGATGGCGGTAAAGAAGTCTCCAAAAATGGCTACTACGGAGCGCTCTTGCAGAACTGCACCTACCGCTGGATGGCGCCTTCGGCATTTCTGTAATTTTGACAAGAAATCATGGCACGGTGTAAAATGGTTTACGAGCGTTGCCACACCAACTGCTTTTGCTTAGAGTAATAACCAGCTTATAATAAGAAAATACTATATTTGTAGAAAGTCTTATCTGGCCTAAAAAAGTTTCATATCTGCTCAAAACGCTCAATATTCCCATTTAGCAAGTTATATTAAGAAAAACTTTTTATGTAACTTATACAAGTTATAACATTTAATGAACTTTAAAATACCGTTCTTATTACATGCTGCTGGCAACATCATCATTCGCACTTATGGCAACGCCTTAAAACATCTTTACGTGAAGAAGAAGAACCAAAATAAACAACACTTTAAGAAATATAGTGTATAATTGTGTATACCAAAAGTTTTACGTTTCTTCACATTGTCTATTAAAAGCGGCCAAATATATGTTTTTTTCATCGACACAAAATTTCTTCTGGCGCGTTAAGAGCAAATTGTTAATTATGCATCCTAAGTTAAAAAGATTACATTTCGAAGCATATCTCTTTTTTTTATAAGAATTGATGAAAACTAAAAAATTACTACGATTCAGTTAAAGTTATAAAATGTCGGACAATTTCAGACGTTTTTTCTTTGCGTGTAGGTCAGGTCAGCCGGAAATCTTAGCTTAAACCTGAACGGAATCCCACCAATCCGGCAGCGCTGCAGATAGAGCGATACACTCGACTCTCTGCGCATGCGTTTTTGCCGCTTACTGTTCGACGTTTGAGCTGAGCGGAGCGGTACTCAAAACGCTTTGAACTATTGTGGTGAGCGGACGTGTTTTTTTGTTGTTTTCCCGTTCCCGAACGCCGGAGTGCTTTTTTGTTGTTAAGTGCGCGTCGTTGTACCGCCGCTATTGTTCACGTTTGTTTAGGTAATTGTCGTTAAATAAAGTCAAATACAATCACACCGAATGTACGGATCGTATCTGTATATTGGCCCTGTACGTCTAACCGTCTTTGCAGTTGTGTGTTATATATTTATATTTACTTTTCCATCAAGAACGGCAAAATATTCGACTGTTTTTCGGGCTTTTGGCTTTGTAACACAATGTACGATGTACGGCGAAATTAATAATACTCGAAACGGAGAAACATAAAAACAGTGGTGGATTCGTTGGTTCGGTGGGGGGAGGGGTTTTTGGGGATCTCAACCACCGATTGTTTATAGTGGTTGTGTGAGTAAACGAACGTTAGTGCGAGTGTGTATCTGTATCTGTATGATTTTGTATCTTTTTTTTTTGGTTTTTGTTGTATTTTGTTGTATTCGTGAGTGAGTGCGGGTTAAAGCAAGAGTTTGTGAAAAAGAAAAAGAAATAACGTTGGGGGTTTTCTTCAAGACCAACTGGGATCTGGGATGTTCTTATTGGCATCTGTCAGTTGCTGCGCGGTGAATGAACTCCAATCCGAACTTACACTTTGGCCGCCTTGCTGCCAAACCAACGGAAAAAACGAGGCGCATTAAGCATTAAACATAAAAAGAGTTATATGTATGTAAAAAACAAAAAAAAAAAAAGAAACCAGAAGGAAATAACCAAAGCAAGCACAAACTCAACTCAGACCACAAAATGGTGGCAGAGACACACAATTATGGCTTATTTTCGAAATATTAACCCAACTGTGCGCAACGGCAATAGCAATAGCAATAGCAATAGCAACAGCAACAGCAAATAACCATAACAATGACGAAAGCAAAAAGCAGAAAGCAAGAAAGCCCAGGTCCGACCAGAAAAAAAGCAAAAGCAAATGAGAGCAGCGGCTGCAGTTTAATGTCTTTCACAGTTGCCCCTTCAATACGGGCTCTTCCCAATCGGAAACTGATTCATTTTTGGGAACACGAAATCGAAAATCTCGTTGGAACGAGACTCCATGCGGAATTAGGGATGCAATTCCCAATTCCGTGGTGGTAAGGGTAAATTTATGCCATAAATCGATTCATGCTATGGGCTGTAAGGCTACACTGAAAGAAATAGCTAACTGTTCCAAAAAAAACCATTCAAATTTATGAAATTCGAATTATGAATTTCAATTTTGGGTGCACAATACTGCACACAATATCTGCATTTTTATTTAAAAAGTTGGTTTGCTTACAACTTTTGTATTTTTATAATAGATACAACTTTTTTAAAACCTTTGCCGAAACCTTCCCAGTGTAAAGTTTCGTACAGTTTTCTTGTGAGTTGTTCAAGGGGTTATTTCTTTCCCAAGACATACATACATATGTACGTATGTATTGAGTATCGAGTGGGTGCAGTTTTTCATGCAAAATAATCTTGTTAGCGCCAGCGCATCCAAATTTCGCAAGTTCGAAACCCACTGCAGATGTGTTAAATATTTTGGCTTTGACGTGGTTTCCTTAAATGGCTTCGTGGCTCAGTATCTAGATCGTCCGGCTTTTGGGGAGAAGACCAACTGCATAATAATTTGAAAGCCACATTTATGGTAAAATAACTTGTATTTCATTAAACCTAGAATCATATCCAAAATAATTTGCGCTTTAATGGCATATCAATTTCGCGGTCATTCCATTGCTATATTCTATGCAAACTTACACATACATACGTCTGTACGTATGTACGTACGTATTTGGCATAAATTAACAACGTGGAAAATTGTACAATTTTTTTTTTCTTTTTTGAACAGATACGTCTGGCTGTGAAGGTCTCTGATTGGATCTCTCCATCCCTCTCTTTCGCTCTGATTAGAATTCAAATTACTATAAGCGAGCATTGTGCCGGTCACATGCGCGTGTATTGGTGTGCTTGCTTAGATAATGGGTACTATCTTATCGCAGGGCTTAATCTTTTGCAAGCTAAAGGCGAAAAAAAAAAAAAAAAAAAAAAAAACGATCGATACGACACAGCTGCCCGGGGAAACGTACTAACAGGCTTTACTTTAACAAAACACCGATCGAATGTGCATTTTAGTATGGCTCAACCTTCGAAATTACTCACAGCTACAACCTTTTGTACGTACGTATGTACGTATGTACATATATACATACATATGCATACATATGTGTGTATCTTGCCAACATGCGAGTTTGGCAAGACGATGACGGAGCCCTTGCTCAGCGAAAAAAATAAGCCGGGAAAGAATTATGCTCGGGATAACCGAATTGTGGATATCCTCTAGACACAAGAGCACAAAGATATTTGCAAAGATAGTTGCCTACCGTAGGGCGCAGTCAAACCTTCGCGAAAAATGGAGAATAGTAATTTCTCGGTCTCTTTTTTTTAGGGTATTTAGCTGCCTATGATATGCATGAATTTATTACATCAGCCTTATCTAAATTATCAAAATTCGTGAGAATATCATGAGAATATCATATGTATGTATGTATATGTATGTACAAATTTACTTAAAACTGCTCACTCTCGTTCAGTCGTTTTCTTTTTAATTGCCTTTTTGCCACCATTTCGGTTGGCTTCTTGCGTAGCTTCACATTTGGCTTCAGTTACTTTTAGAGTCTGTTGCTCAAGTTACTGATGATGATAATGATGATAGTGATGAGGATGATGACGACGATGATGACGACGATGAGGCAACCCTTTTTTGTTCAGGCCTTATTAGACGATGCCGACATGCGGTCGGCGAGATCTACAAAAGTCAGTCAGTTTTCAAATTATCGCAGCCGGCTGCTGTATTCAAATCAATTGGAAAACCAAATGCCCCCGCATTCGGCGGTTTGTGGGCCGGCACACTCATCAGATGTCACGTAATTCTCTATGCAATAATTACTGCAACTGAATTTACCAGTTTCTCTGCCAGATAACACGATATCTCAACCCGACTCCGTCATTGCATTTGACACGAGGTGGCAATTGGCAGTGGGTTAGTAGACAATATGCTTAATCGGGCCAGCAAACCGCAGTTCTGCGAATTTGATACTGGGCAAACGCTAATAACTAGGTTGCGAACGGCAAAAAAAAAAAATTGATTTTTCAATGGGAAATGATTTGTAGCCCAATTGACATCAGCGATTTGAATTACAAAAATCACGAAGTACTCATTTTGCCCAGAATTGATTCAAACGATATCATTTTTCTGCATATGATAATGATCATATCATATGATGAAAACTGCCTAAAATTTATGAAACTCTACTTTATTCTTAACTTTTGTATATGTACATATTAGTTAAAAAAGAAAAATGTTTTTTTAATATCGTCATTCACCCATAAAGATTACACTAATTGCTATCTGGGGTAAACACAAATCTGTGGCAGAACTGGACGGAAAGAGCTTTGCGTGGCACTCATGTGTGTTTGTATTTTAAGAGTGCCGGATACGAAAAGCCTAGTCAAGTGCCATTGGGGGCTATTTGACCTTTTTTGGGGCGCGGGTCAGTGGGGGGGGGCTTAATTAAATGATCAACTCAAGTGAAATTCCCGAGACGTAGATATCTGCCTTGCATATGTGTGTACATGCTCGTATGTATATTGTACACACACTCGTTCGTACCTATGTACATGCATATGCTTTTTCATACATACAATGTGTGCCTGCCTTTTATTGAGGTCGATTGTTCATTTATCGCCAATGTCAGTCATCAGGTGGCCTGCGTGCATGTTTTGTTGTTTTTACACATTCCCTAGCAATTTGTTTACGTTTTGCGATTTGTTTTCATTACAAGTTCCCATCCTCGGGGCAACCCACCCACCAAACCAAAGTCAAACATCTTACTAGCTCGTGTTCCGTGGGCCCTTGGGATTTCCCAATTCCGTGGTATCCCGCATTCCAGCCAGATGTAGTGGTTTTTTCCCTAACTAGGCATTCGCCAGTATCTGCCATTGTTTTGTATCCGAAAATTCGCCGCATAGAAACAAACGTTCAAAAGTCCGTTTTTCAAACATTTTACAATTGGTTGTTAATGATATCTAGCCGTGTTCTGAAAGTTAACTTTGCTAGTTCCATTGGAAAGTTGAATAAAAATGTAGTTGGACTGGTTTAGTTTTATGCATATATTGCTTCGAAGGCATTAATCATCAGATGCTGAACCGATATTGCTATCGTTCAACATTTGAAACTACTCTAAATCCATTTGCATGTATTAATTGTATATTTCACTTGCAGATTTCCTTGTGCAGACCCCAGACAACTATATCGATGGTGGGTGCACAGACGACAACAACTCCCAACTCTCTTCCACTCCAAGCCCTCTCGTTTTCCCCCTCACCATTCTCCCCCAAGCGCTATACCGAAAAATGTCTGACACCATTGCAGTCGAGAAAGAAGGAATCTGTCCTCTAAACGAATCAAAGGGTCAGGAAATCGATACACCAGTTGACCAAGAATCCCAGAAATTGGAGCAAGATATCTTGGAGACCTACATAACAGCGCCTCTGAAAATCGTAGAGCCATTCGAGAAGTTCGAGAAGGAGAAGGAGGAAAAGGAGGAGGAAGACAAGGAGAAGGATAGCCCAATAAGAAGCTCCACAAGTCCGGAGGACATCACCGAGATAGAAGTGATCAGTGCCAAGGCAAAGAAGTCCGTTAGCTTCAATCCCAACGACGAAGAGATACGAAAGTTTACCACCGGTGAACCGATTGTGGATCAAAAGAATCCATTCCGCAATGGGCACATAGCCAGCACGCGGGAGAAGAAGACACCGCCTCCGGTGCCAACGAAACGATCGACCCTAAGTGTTCGCAAAACCGTGACCCAGCAACTTAGGGAACGGGAACGTGAACGTGAACGGGATCGGGAGCGCGAAAAAGAGCGGGAGCAGCAAAAGAACGAGTCCAACACTCGGAAAAGTAAGATCAATCGATCCCAGTCGCAGACGGATGACTTTGTGACCACTGAGGAGGTGCTCAAGCAATCCAAGTATGTGAAAACGTACATCAAGAATCCGGACGCATACTTTGTCTATGATCCCTCGGTGCTGGCACGTCTCAAGTTAGAGGAACTCAAGGAGACAACCGGCAAGTTGCCCAAGAGGAAACAGACGGTGAAGGAAACGAGGACGGGGAAACAGGCCCGCCATCAGAATCAGAATCCGAACCAAAAGGCTCAGCAGTTACAGAAGCCACCGCAGCCGACATTTAAGAAGTGCTCGAAGCCAAACTACCCGGAGTTGGCCAACTTGAAAATCCGCACCGGCACCAATTCCGATCCAGAAAGCAGTGCCTTATTCAATCCCGCTGAGGTAACGAAAAATGCTCGAAAATTCGACGAGAGGGTAAAGAAGCTACAGATCACCTCGGATGATGACCTGGACGATATCGATGGACCGTTGACGAAGAGTGAGTCCAGTGACGAGTTGGCGGCCAGTTCCTCTGTGCCACAAAGTCCAGACAAGCCGGTGGCTATGAGTGCGCCGGGCGAACTGCCCTCGCCCTCGCCAGGCACGTTCACCAACACCATTAGCTCCGATGAGTTCCAAGCGTATCTGGACTCCAAGGGTCTGGCCCTAATGCCCAGGCGAGAGCTATTCTCACCGACGCCCACAATCGCCAGGACCTCGACGCCCATGCAAACGGCAGAGGAGCGACGGCAACAGGTGGCTGAGTCACTGGCGGCCCTGCGCAAAAGCAACACCAAGAAGCTAAATGTACTCCAGCGGATCTCGAACAGTATATTTCCAGCACGACGAAAAACCACACCCAAGTCGGAAACTCCTTCGCCTCGGAGTATCTTCAACGAGTGGGAGAAGGAGGACTTTCGCCGCAAGGCGGATGTCCCCACTGAGATACGTCGTGTTCTATTGGAGCGCCAGAGTCCTAACTGCCGTCGCCAAAATGGGCACATTCAATTAAGTCCAACCATTGATTCTGGCATCGAGAAAAGTGCCAGAAATTGTGACAGCAATTTGCAGAACAGAATCGGTGACACAAGCTTACAAAGGAGAAACGGTGACACCAGTTTGCAGATAAGCAACGGTGAAAACGCCACTTTGCAGAGGCGAAACGGTGACAACACCTTGCGAAGATCGACACTGGAGCGACCAGGTGTTAATCCCAGACGTCAGTGGCCAGAGGCACAGCAGGTGGGTCGCATAAACCGCTCCACTTCGGTGGATCGCAGCCAATTCAATCATGAACAGCCGATTCATGGCACAGCAAGTCCTGTGGCCTCATCGACGCCAGTGCGTGGCCAAAACCAATGGGACCAATTGCGGGCCATCAAAGAGGTGACGGATCGCCAGCTTTACCACAAGCTTCATCAGCAGCAGCAACTGCAGGCACAACCACTCCAGCAGACAATCAGACAACGACCGAATGAGGATATCTACTCCCAGGTGATAGTCCATCCCGACCAAACAAATTTTGTGCGCGGCTCAGTGCAGCGTAACACCTTCTCCGGCATCAGCGGTCGCAACCGACCACTAATGGTTTATAATGGTACGCCGATGAGGCAGCAACAAGTGCAACAACAGCCGCCGCGATGTCAGAGTGTACTGGACAACATAACGCCAAGTGCTGGCAATCCAGGTCAACAGACACCAGTGGTCATGCGGCACAGGGCGGCGAACCAGGGGCAATCGCTGCAGATGCCACCACGTCGGATCGGTGGTCTTCTCACGCGCGAGGAGATCCTCGAAAAGGTCAAGGAGTTTTGCCGCAAGAGCATTACCCGAGCACCGGAAACGAAGACGCCGCTCCAGCCCATCTATAAGCGACATCTAACGCCCCCCAATGCTGATGTCTCGCCCGTCTCTTACGCTTCCGTGGATGATCAATGGTAAGTAATGTTTTATAAATCACCGCTGCTTTTGCCACATATAGACACCTTTACAAGTAACCTCATGACCTTAATGATCAATAAATTTTCACTTCTCTTGTATTCCTAGTGCGCGACCACAGGTGCCACAGCGTGTCCAGAGTTTACCCGTCGCCCAGGGGCGCTATGTAACCAGCGGCATGTCAGCGGACGGACCGTCACCCATTTACGCCCATGTCAGCAAGCGGAACAGTTTGCTTTCCAATGTCTCCGAACAGTATTTATCCAATCAGCAACTTGGAACGCTGACCAGGCCGGTGCCGCTCAACCAGCTGGTACTGGTGGATACGGGCGAGGGTGTTCAGGTGGCCCAGCTTGTGGACTACCTGCCCTATGTGCGACCGGCGCCCGCCCACGGCTATATGATGCAAGATGGCAGGGCCACTCCGCTCATCCTCGACCAATCGGCCCAGCAGACCAGCCAGATTTACTGGACACCGCAGCATCGCCAGCGGATAGCTCATCCTGTGCCGGCACCACGCTTTATGAAGGGTCAAGCCATGCCCACATCCAGAAACAGCACGATAAGCCGACATATGGAGGAAAGGATGGGTAATGCCTCCGACTGGGAGCTCAGCTCGGAAGCTGGGGAAGTACGGCGCATAATGGAAAAACAATTATAATTTTAAGGTGAGTGGCATTAACTTCTTGTTTACAATGCATTTTATTAAAGCACTGAGGCAAGTTGAGTGAACTTCTTGCTTATACGGGTAAGGCCTTTTAATTAACACATTTTGTTTGTACAATATGTTTTCCTACGAAAGCTGCAATTTCCGCACTGTTGTGGCTAATTTCACAATTTAATCAATTGCATACATACATTAAATATTACATATACATTAATATTACATATATTAAATGTTATGAGCCTTCAGAATTTGAATAATTTTACCATGTAAGCGCGGAAGTCATGCAAATGGTTCGGAACTCTGCTGCACTTTAGTGGAATTCTAAACCATGGTTTGAAGCCGCAATATGTGTTTTGCTTTGCGATTGAAATCGGTTATGAAAATCTAGAAAAATCGGATGAACCGATAGGGCCATAGGGCCATATTTCCATCTCTAGGACACACAAAGAATTTATTTATTTACCGCTGAAGATAGTAGTGCTATTTTTTGTAACCCTCTATTTGACTACGCTATTTGTTGCAAATAGTTTGAAATATAAAGGTGTGTAGTGCGTTTAAGTTTCACCCTGACTAAAAATCCCAAGTACCGAATCGAATGCAGCTAACCCACACAACTTATGCATGTACATGGTTCATATATGCATTGTTTTTAACTTTATTGTGAAATGGCAAACATACATACATACAATGTACCTATCCAGATAGCCATTTACGTATGCACTATATATATGGATTTCAAGGCCTATTAAACGTGAAAGCAAAATAGAACCTTGCAATTTTCCCCAAAATTTGCCTTCATGACGTATTTGTTGCTTGCTCGCTTGCGCCAACGGAAAAGCGCGCAGGTGAAAAGAATGCTGCTCTCTCGCTCACTCTGAGGGGGAGCTTCAACATTTTCTTTACTAGGTCAGTGTCAAAATAAAGGGTAAAATGGATAAAACCCACTCCTCTTTTCACAGTGACCTCTTATATTAGAACCGCTCCGATTATACGGCATTTAAATAAGTACCTATTCTACCTACTTAACGATCGAAAACAAGGGGCCCGTTGTCTCTAGACCTCTGAAAAGTAGAATGTAAAGCAGCTACTTTTGTATTTTGATAGCCGAGCCCCGGGTAAACAGCGCACATTGGGGTAAAATGCAGATTTAGAGGAGAATTCAAAATGTATTGTTTTTGTTTTAGTTGTCATTGCAGTTTTTTTTATTGTAAAAATCAACGATCTTTAAATGGTGTATGCTCTTTGAATTCGCAGACGACGGAGCAGAAGATGGAGTCGGAGGGCAGCAGGTGCGAAGACATTGGGCGTACTGAGACCGGGTCCAATTTGAGTGAGGAGTCTCTCGGGAGCAGCACCTCATCGTCGGTACTTAACTCGTGGACCATTCTGCCAGTGGTTAGGAAGAAGGATGACGGGCTGGAGGCGAAGACCGAAGAGGTGACGGATTTAAGGCCGAGCAGTCGGGCGGATAAGCAGAAAAACGAGAGGTGAGACCGCACAATGATTGCCCACGGATATAGGAACTCATCCAGCAATCTTTATCACAAGCAGATGCAACAGGCCTGCGGCCGAGGATCCCCAGGCAGATGATATTTCTGATGGTATTTCAATAATCAGCGATTGCGAGAGTACCGATCGCATTTCACCCAATCTATTTCTGCGCGAACCCCTATTGGGTGACTTAGGTTTCGGTGATTTACCAACTAGTCCTGTGGAACTGATTGCCCCTATTAGCACTGACCAGCAGCTAAAGGAATATCCGGAACGGGAGCCGGAGCCGCAACAGCAGGATGCCAAGAGCGTAGTGCGCTCCAAACTGGAACTCCAGTTGCCAACGTTGGTGCAAAACGGCCTGACCGCCTTTTTCTATGTGGCCTCCACTTTGGCCATTCTGGCCTTTGTCGGCAAACTACGTAATCCGGAATGGCAGGTGCTCGGCGAGGAGAAGCCCCTGATCGAACTGGAGCGCCGGGTGGGTGAGCTGGAGCTACAAAACAATCTACTGCGCGCCGAAATCGATATCATGTCCAAGAAACTGCAATATCTCGCATCTGGTCAGGATGCAACGATGCAGCGACAGGGAGCTGGTCGTGCCAAGGGCAAGACCTTCAAGGCCTGGCCAGGAAATGGTGATTCGGTTCAGCCCGTTGAAATCACCAAGGCCGATTTGAAGCAACCCTTTCAGTGTGCCGATGGTCAGTTCGTTGAGATCGCTGGCATGTGCCTGGAGAACAAGCAGCATCTGGATTCTCTAACAGATGAGATTGGAAATGCCGTCAACGATGTGCTACAGCAGTCTGGAGCCTTTCACAAGTTTGAAAAGGTCACCGAGAAGCTGGGCAACTTTGTTGGTGCCGATGATACCGAAAACGTTGATCCCAAAGGTTTTCACTCGAAGAATAATGATGGTCCACAAACCGTGACTTCCCATGGCCAGTCATCGAAGCTGGCGGATGGTTCGAAAGAGCGTTACAGGCCAAAGTATAAGCAGTATAAGCGTCAGAATGAAGATCACGATCGACGCAACCGAAAAGATGATCACTCAAAGGAGCATGGTAAGAAGAAATACTACGATCAGTCCTCCAATAACCGGGGGCGTTACAATAAGAACTCCAAGAGATCCAACGAGGAGCACTCCAACGAGAACAGCAGGGTACGCAATCCTAATAACGATAACGATAGCGGCAGTGGCGAGTGGCATGAACGAATGATGCTACAGCGAGAAAACGCTCGCCACAAACACCAGAAGCACAACAATAACAACTGGTACATCGAGCGAGGCGTAAGTCGCGAACAGATTCGTTCTGGAGAGACCCAACGCTAAATGGATTTCCTACAATCTTATACATATATAATCTACGCATCAAGACGATGACCTCTGTCCTTATCCCGAAGGGAAAAATGGGATCGAAATTTCGCCACAGAGGTCACATATACATATATACTTTAATCCCAAGATATACTTAAGGACAACGTGTGCTAGTAAAGCGCACACATGAATTTGCGCTGGTTCCTAACTATACATGTGTGTTTGTAATATTTCGACGATGCTTCTACAGAGTGTTTTTTTTTTGATTAAGACAGAAATTAAAAAAGGAATCAATGTTTTTTGAAACACACTGTAGAACCAGAGCTTAAAAAGCATCAAGCGATGCAAGTGCTTAATATTTATTTATTTTTATCTACAACTACAGATTTTGGCTGCGTTAAAGCTAGCATTATCCTTGTAATCCCGATTTCGCAATGTATGTATGTACATATACAGATTCAATAGTCAGTGGTTAATACTAGTGTATCGCATTTTTAATGAAAACATCTCACATATCGCCCACATTTAACTGAAATGGAAATAATACTAAAATGAAAACAAGGATTCATATTAAAATCAAAATTAAATGTAAATGCCACTTAAGTTAAATGTGAGCGATGTCTTTGTATAATATCGGTTCCTCCCAATGAAGGGTGTTATTCTTCTACAAAGTTCCAGCTCAACCTAAGAGACAGACCCATCCAAGTCCGTCAATAAAGCAAAATCAATTTCCTTTCAACGAGTTTATCAATAATCCTTTTGAAACATTAGATTTCGCTACAAATTATGTATTGATATATACATAAATATATATATATTTGTGATACCTATACTAATATTTTTTTTTAGTCTAGAAAAATAAATTATTGTACCATATTAGGAATTCCTGGAAAGCCAATTCAAAATAAAAAAACAATACAAAATTGCTAAAAATCGAAAATGTAAAGGAAATCCATATTTTTGTATGCATGTTCATTCAAAATCTAAGCGTATATATTAATAAACTGTATAAATGTGTACCCAAAATGTTTTGCGATGAAATAAATAAAAATCCTTAAATTTCATTTAGTAGTTGCTTCTCTACATATGTGCATATGTACATTAAAAATGCTTCCACAAATCATTCTTGATTTAAATAGTTTAAAAAGGGAAAGTAAGAGTATCACAATATTTCCTACTGTTCACGACGAACGTATATACATATGTACATACGTATGTACATACACAGGTGTGACCTTTATCCTTTTGTTCGAGCGCGGTCCACTCTAATGTACATATTGCCGCTGGGTGTATGTACGCATATGTTACGTGCTCATGCACTTTCGTTTCTTGTCCCAGTTTTCGGTTAAAAGGGGGAGGGGTCCGAGCCAAAGCCCGAAGAAAGCGACTCGTTTTGTCGACCAGAGAGGCGGGGATCTGTACTAAAACTGTGCCACGGAAGGACATGCACTCATTGCGCAAGCCCTTCTAGGCTCGAATTTACTACGAGCGCAACCAACACACGCCCACACACTCCTGCACTCGCCCAGTCACGCGCAACATTATTCAGGCCATCCGAGTGATGCAAAAAGAAGCCGAAGCTCAAATACCTATACGATAACAAGCACAAATTGAGACCTATTAGAATAACTATTATTTACATTGCTAAGATTGCCACAAGGAACGCATTATAACTTTTTAAGAATATCAGATTGGTATTGTATAGTTAACTTTTTTACATTTACATTTACATGGATTTCCATCATTTAGATACCATTTTTAAGAATATCAGATTGGTATTGCATAGTTAACTTAAATTGATAATTAATGAAATTATTAATTAATTAATTAAATTATAATTAAAATGCCTAAAATAAAACAAAAGAACAACGAAGAATTTAAAGATGTTTTGAATTACCGATAACTATAGCCAGACTCTATTTCTGATACCGATATAGGATATCTTTACATCGATTCTTAAATGGATTCGATTTTTATTGGAAAATTTGACCTTTAGTGATTTTACCTACATTTTGGATATACAAAAATATGTTAAGTGCAAGCAGTGCTGTTAAATTTGTTGCAAGAAAAAATCTTTTTTTCCCAGCGTTGTAGTAGTTATATAAAAAATCTAATGTGTACCGAAAATAAAAACAAATTTATTTTGATTTTAAAACAAGGAAACTATGATTTCTTATCTAACGGGCCCGCATTATTATTTATTTTATTTATAACAAATCAACATAGACGGGAAAAAGCTAAATTGACAACCGTGGGTGCAAGTACCAGAGAGAAAGAGCGAAAGGGAGAGAAACCGAACCGAGTTTAGAACATTTAGCTTCGTAAGTGATTCGTGCGTAGTGCCGAATAAGACCATGACTGTGGTGGTGGTGGTGGTGCTAGTGCCGAAGTGTGCGTCTGCACATGTTTGTTGTTGGTTCACTGAGGCCCGTTCGCGCGTCACTTCAGTCTCAGTTACTAAACCGATTTCAAGAACTACGGACGCTTCACTCGGCCCTTGCTAAGTGGCGTGTGCTACAATTAAGTAACGGGCAGAGACATTTCACAACAACAAAAAAATAGAAAAATAGAATACAACAAGAAATCCAAAAACATAAACCAACAAAATCCCAATAAACCCACATAAAACAAGAAAATAATTAATAGACATCCAAGCACATATACCCACACAAAAATAAAACAATAGGATACTAGTTGGGTACAACTGGGGTATTTTATACATAACTCGCTAAATCCTTCGTTTAATACAACGACGACCACCAAAAAATCCAGTAAATCGAAAACACGAAATTACCATCAGCAAATTGCACCGGTATTTTAAAAAATATACATACATATGTTTAAATACAATTTTTTATCTATTTTGTTCGAAAAAAAAAAATAATGCAATATAAGTGTATACTTGTGTGTGCTGTGCAAAAATTGAGAAAGCAGCCCCCACAGAAAATACAATAACAATGATTGTGATAGAAAAAAAAACGAAAAAAAAAAACAAAAAAGGAGATGGAGCATCGGTTCTCTCACTTTCGCTCGGCTGTTTTCATATCTTCTTGTTTTGTTGTCGTTATGGTGCTCACTAGAGCACTGGGCTTTTCAGCGCCGAAAGGGACAGCTGTTCTTCACCAACATTGGGTAGAGAGCCCGACTCCAGGGAACTAGCTATGTATATTTCCTATGCCTTCGAACTTTCATAACTTAAATTATGAAAGGGCTCGGCACTCAAGCTAACGAAGGGTGCACAACATTCGAACACCCACCCAATCCTCTTACTGTTGGGTACTTTATTTAGCTTGAGCTCTGATTATTATTGTACGATATATGGATATTGATTTGGGATGAATTTCGAAGCAAATACAAAATGATCTCCCTAATCTAGCTCCTCCCAATTTGTTTTCGTGCTTAAAAGCTGTAGCTGACAGCTGATACCACCACCACGCTTTATGAAGGGTCAAGCCATGCCCACATCCAGAAACAGCACGATAAGCCGACATATGGAGGAAAGGATGGGTAATGCCTCCGACTGGGAGCTCAGCTCGGAAGCTGGGGAAGTACGGCGCATAATGGAAAAACAATTATAATTTTAAGGTGAGTGGCATTAACTTCTTGTTTACAATGCATTTTTTTAAAGCACTGAGGCAAGTTGAGTGAACTTCTTGCTTATACGGGTAAGGCCTTTTAATTAACACATTTTGTTTGTACAATATGTTTTCCTACGAAAGCTGCAATTTCCGCACTGTTGTGGCTAATTTCACAATTTAGATACATATATTAAATGTTATGAGCCTTCAGAATTTGAATAATTTTACCATGTAAGCGCGGAAGTCATGCAAATGGTTCGGAACTCTGCTGCACTTTAGTGGAATTCTAAACCATGGTTTGAAGCCGCAATATGTGTTTTGCTTTGCGATTGAAATCGGTTATGAAAATCTAGAAAAATCGGATGAACCGATAGGGCCATAGGGCCATATTTCCATCTCTAGGACACACAAAGAATTTATTTATTTACCGCTGAAGATAGTAGTGCTATTTTTTGTAACCCTCTATTTGACTACGCTATTTGTTGCAAATAGTTTGAAATAAAAAGGTGTGTAGTGCGTTTAAGTTTCACCCTGACTAAAAATCCCAAGTACCGAATCGAATGCAGCTAACCCACACAACTTATGCACGTACATGGTTCATATATGCATTGTTTTTAACTTTATTGTGAAATGGCAAACATACATACATACAATGTACCTATCCAGATAGCCATTTACGTATGCACTATATACATATATGGATTTCAAGGTCGAGTACTAATATGCCTATTAAACGTGAAAGCAAAATAGAACCTTGCAATTTTCCCCAAAATTTGCCTTCATGACGTATTTGTTGCTTGCTCGCTTGCGCCAACGGAAAAGCGCGCAGGTGAAAAGTATGCTGCTCTCTCGCTCACTCTGAGGGGAAGCTTCAACATTTTCTTTACTAGGTCAGTGTCAAAATAAAGGGTAAAATGGATAAAACCCACTCCTCTTTTCACAGTGACCTCTTATATTAGAACCGCTCCGATTATACGGCATTTAAATAAGTACCTATTCTACCTACTTAACGATCGAAAACAAGGGGCCCGTTGTCTCTAGACCTCTGAAAAGTAGAATGTAAAGCAGCTACTTTTGTATTTTGATAGCCGAGCCCCGGGTAAACAGCGCACATTGGGGTAAAATGCAGATTTAGAGGAGAATTCAAAATGTATTGTTTTTGTTTTAGTTGTCATTGCAGTTTTTTTTATTGTAAAAATCAACGATCTTTAAATGGTGTATGCTCTTTGAATTCGCAGACGACGGAGCAGAAGATGGAGTCGGAGGGCAGCAGGTGCGAAGACATTGGGCGTACTGAGACCGGGTCCAATTTGAGTGAGGAGTCTCTCGGGAGCAGCACCTCATCGTCGGTACTTAACTCGTGGACCATTCTGCCAGTGGTTAGGAAGAAGGATGACGGGCTGGAGGCGAAGACCGAAGAGGTGACGGATTTAAGGCCGAGCAGTCGGGCGGATAAGCAGAAAAACGAGAGGTGAGACCGCACAATGATTGCCCACGGATATAGGAACTCATCCAGCAATCTTTATCACAAGCAGATGCAACAGGCCTGCGGCCGAGGATCCCCAGGCAGATGATATTTCTGATGGTATTTCAATAATCAGCGATTGCGAGAGTACCGATCGCATTTCACCCAATCTATTTCTGCGCGAACCCCTATTGGGTGACTTAGTTTTCGGTGATTTACCAACTAGTCCTGTGGAACTGATTGCCCCTATTAGCACTGACCAGCAGCTAAAGGAATATCCGGAACGGGAGCCGGAGCCGCAACAGCAGGATGCCAAGAGCGTAGTGCGCTCCAAACTGGAACTCCAGTTGCCAACGTTGGTGCAAAACGGCCTGACCGCCTTTTTCTATGTGGCCTCCACTTTGGCCATTCTGGCCTTTGTCGGCAAACTACGTAATCCGGAATGGCAGGTGCTCGGCGAGGAGAAGCCCCTGATCGAACTGGAGCGCCGGGTGGGTGAGCTGGAGCTGCAAAACAATCTACTGCGCGCCGAAATCGATATCATGTCCAAGAAACTGCAATATCTCGCATCTGGTCAGGATGCAACGATGCAGCGACAGGGAGCTGGTCGTGCCAAGGGCAAGACCTTCAAGGCCTGGCCAGGAAATGGTGATTCGGTTCAGCCCGTTGAAATCACCAAGGCCGATTTGAAGCAACCCTTTCAGTGTGCCGATGGTCAGTTCGTTGAGATCGCTGGCATGTGCCTGGAGAACAAGCAGCATCTGGATTCTCTAACAGATGAGATTGGAAATGCCGTCAACGATGTGCTACAGCAGTCTGGAGCCTTTCACAAGTTTGAAAAGGTCACCGAGAAGCTGGGCAACTTTGTTGGTGCCGATGATACCGAAAACGTTGATCCCAAAGGTTTTCACTCGAAGAATAATGATGGTCCACAAACCGTGACTTCCCATGGCCAGTCATCGAAGCTGGCGGATGGTTCGAAAGAGCGTTACAGGCCAAAGTATAAGCAGTATAAGCGTCAGAATGAAGATCACGATCGACGCAACCGAAAAGATGATCACTCAAAGGAGCATGGTAAGAAGAAATACTACGATCAGTCCTCCAATAACCGGGGGCGTTACAATAAGAACTCCAAGAGATCCAACGAGGAGCACTCCAACGAGAACAGCAGGGTACGCAATCCTAATAACGATAACGATAGCGGCAGTGGCGAGTGGCATGAACGAATGATGCTACAGCGAGAAAACGCTCGCCACAAACACCAGAAGCACAACAATAACAACTGGTACATCGAGCGAGGCGTAAGTCGCGAACAGATTCGTTCTGGAGAGACCCAACGCTAAATGGATTTCCTACAATCTTATACATATATAATCTACGCATCAAGACGATGACCTCTGTCCTTATCCCGAAGGGAAAAATGGGATCGAAATTTCGCCACAGAGGTCACATATACATATATACTTTAATCCCAAGATATACTTAAGGACAACGTGTGCTAGTAAAGCGCACACATGAATTTGCGCTGGTTCCTAACTATACATGTGTGTTTGTAATATTTCGACGATGCTTCTACAGAGTGTTTTTTTTTGATTAAGACAGAAATTAAAAAAGGAATCAATGTTTTTTGAAACACACTGTAGAACCAGAGCTTAAAAAGCATCAAGCGATGCAAGTGCTTAATATTTATTTATTTTTATCTACAACTACAGATTTTGGCTGCGTTAAAGCTAGCATTATCCTTGTAATCCCGATTTCGCAATGTATGTATGTACATATACAGATTCAATAGTCAGTGGTTAATACTAGTGTATCGCATTTTTATTGAAAACATCTCACATATCGCCCACATTTAACTGAAATGGAAATAATACTAAAATGAAAACAAGGATTCATATTAAAATCAAAATTAAATGTAAATGCCACTTAAGTTAAATGTGAGCGATGTCTTTGTATAATATCGGTTCCTCCCAATGAAGGGTGTTATTCTTCTACAAAGTTCCAGCTCAACCTAAGAGACAGACCCATCCAAGTCCGTCAATAAAGCAAAATCAATTTCCTTTCAACGAGTTTATCAATAATCCTTTTGAAACATTAGATTTCGCTACAAATTATGTATTGATATATACATAAATATATATATATTTGTGATACCTATACTAATATTTTTTTTTAGTCTAGAAAAATAAATTATTGTACCATATTAGGAATTCCTGGAAAGCCAATTCAAAATAAAAAAACAATACAAAATTGCTAAAAATCGAAAATGTAAAGGAAATCCATATTTTTGTATGCATGTTCATTCAAAATCTAAGCGTATATATTAATAAACTGTATAAATGTGTACCCAAAATGTTTTGCGATGAAATAAATAAAAATCCTTAAATTTCATTTAGTAGTTGCTTCTCTACATATGTGCATATGTACATTAAAAATGCTTCCACAAATCATTCTTGATTTAAATAGTTTAAAAAGGGAAAGTAAGAGTATCACAATATTTCCTACTGTTCACGACGAACGTATATACATATGTACATACGTATGTACATACACAGGTGTGACCTTTATCCTTTTGTTCGAGCGCGGTCCACTCTAATGTACATATTGCCGCTGGGTGTATGTACGCATATGTTACGTGCTCATGCACTTTCGTTTCTTGTCCCAGTTTTCGGTTAAAAGGGGGAGGGGTCCGAGCCAAAGCCCGAAGAAAGCGACTCGTTTTGTCGACCAGAGAGGCGGGGATCTGTACTAAAACTGTGCCACGGAAGGACATGCACTCATTGCGCAAGCCCTTCTAGGCTCGAATTTACTACGAGCGCAACCAACACACGCCCACACACTCCTGCACTCGCCCAGTCACGCGCAACATTATTCAGGCCATCCGAGTGATGCAAAAAGAAGCCGAAGCTCAAATACCTATACGATAACAAGCACAAATTGAGACCTATTAGAATAACTATTATTTACATTGCTAAGATTGCCACAAGGAACGCATTATAACTTTTTAAGAATATCAGATTGGTATTGTATAGTTAACTTTTTTACATTTACATTTACATGGATTTCCATCATTTAGATACCATTTTTAAGAATATCAGATTGGTATTGCATAGTTAACTTAAATTGATAATTAATGAAATTATTAATTAATTAATTAAATTATAATTAAAATGCCTAAAATAAAACAAAAGAACAACGAAGAATTTAAAGATGTTTTGAATTACCGATAACTATAGCCAGACTCTATTTCTGATACCGATATAGGATATCTTTACATCGATTCTTAAATGGATTCGATTTTTATTGGAAAATTTGACCTTTAGTGATTTTACCTACATTTTGGATATACAAAAATATGTTAAGTGCAAGCAGTGCTGTTAAATTTGTTGCAAGAAAAAATCTTTTTTTCCCAGCGTTGTAGTAGTTATATAAAAAATCTAATGTGTACCGAAAATAAAAACAAATTTATTTTGATTTTAAAACAAGGAAACTATGATTTCTTATCTAACGGGCCCGCATTATTATTTATTTTATTTATAACAAATCAACATAGACGGGAAAAAGCTAAATTGACAACCGTGGGTGCAAGTACCAGAGAGAAAGAGCGAAAGGGAGAGAAACCGAACCGAGTTTAGAACATTTAGCTTCGTAAGTGATTCGTGCGTAGTGCCGAATAAGACCATGACTGTGGTGGTGGTGGTGGTGCTAGTGCCGAAGTGTGCGTCTGCACATGTTTGTTGTTGGTTCACTGAGGCCCGTTCGCGCGTCACTTCAGTCTCAGTTACTAAACCGATTTCAAGAACTACGGACGCTTCACTCGGCCCTTGCTAAGTGGCGTGTGCTACAATTAAGTAACGGGCAGAGACATTTCACAACAACAAAAAAATAGAAAAATAGAATACAACAAGAAATCCAAAAACATAAACCAACAAAATCCCAATAAACCCACATAAAACAAGAAAATAATTAATAGACATCCAAGCACATATACCCACACAAAAATAAAACAATAGGATACTAGTTGGGTACAACTGGGGTATTTTATACATAACTCGCTAAATCCTTCGTTTAATACAACGACGACCACCAAAAAATCCAGTAAATCGAAAACACGAAATTACCATCAGCAAATTGCACCGGTATTTTAAAAAATATACATACATATGTTTAAATACAATTTTTTATCTATTTTGTTCGAAAAAAAAAAATAATGCAATATAAGTGTATACTTGTGTGTGCTGTGCAAAAATTGAGAAAGCAGCCCCCACAGAAAATACAATAACAATGATTGTGATAGAAAAAAAAACGAAAAAAAAAAACAAAAAAGGAGATGGAGCATCGGTTCTCTCACTTTCGCTCGGCTGTTTTCATATCTTCTTGTTTTGTTGTCGTTATGGTGCTCACTAGAGCACTGGGCTTTTCAGCGCCGAAAGGGACAGCTGTTCTTCACCAACATTGGGTAGAGAGCCCGACTCCAGGGAACTAGCTATGTATATTTCCTATGCCTTCGAACTTTCATAACTTAAATTATGAAAGGGCTCGGCACTCAAGCTAACGAAGGGTGCACAACATTCGAACACCCACCCAATCCTCTTACTGTTGGGTACTTTATTTAGCTTGAGCTCTGATTATTATTGTACGATATATGGATATTGATTTGGGATGAATTTCGAAGCAAATACAAAATGATCTCCCTAATCTAGCTCCTCCCAATTTGTTTTCGTGCTTAAAAGCTGTAGCTGACAGCTGATATTTGCGCTAGCAAGCTCCACATACAGTACGTATTTCCTAACTCGAATCTACACAGACCACCTTACCATTCTGTGCCACAATTCAGAACAAGTGTCGATACCTAATGCTCAGTATTGCGTTAAGCAATATGAAAGTGTCGTTATACTATGTACATACAAATGTATGTATATGTGACTGTGACTGTCCCTGAAGATGGTCGTGCTAGAAAGGTTCCACTGTATCTTGTGCACAGATTTCAATAGTTGTTGCACAACAAAAGACGAATTTTATAACAGTGCATGTGTGTGATTTCATTTGCGCAATTTTTTCTTCTTTTTTTTTATTTATTTATCTGAGACAACATCGATGATTCGATGGCAATTGTTGCAAGTTTGAAAGCATAGTGACCACCGACTGCAGCTGCTTTTGCATTTTTGCCAAAGAACAAATGCAATGAAATTAAATGAAATGAAATGAATTTCGACCAAACCAAAATACGAACTAGTGCCAGACAAATACTATCGAGTCAGAAGACCATCATTTGGCATTTTGTCGCGGGTTTCGTCGCTTATTTGTATCTACATGTATGTACTTTCATACAGACAGCGGAAAAAAAAAGATATTGTGTACTGCACACACTCAAATGTGTATTGCATGGGCATTCCCGGCATGGCAGTGTATTTGTCATTTCAATTTTCGTGTGTGCTCAGATAAACGATAGAGAATCATGTGCCTAAAATTTTTTTTTTTTTATTTGTTCGCTGCTGCTGTTGTGATGTAAAATGTGCCAACATCTTGCTGTTGCGTCTAAATACAAAACAGCTGACTGTGTTTTTGTCGCCTGATATGATTATGGTGCGTTATGTTTAAGATTTTGGCAAATTGCAGTGCATAGGTGAACAAGAAAAAAAAAAGTATAATATTAATACAGCAACAAAATGAAGAGGAAGTGAGAGAATGCCAATAGTTCAGGCAGTTCACAAGCACATACGCAGTTTGTCGGTCAGCTGTTTTGTGTTGTCTCGAGCACCCAGGGTCTCTCATTTTTTATATTTTTTTTTCTTGCTTTTCCCCCACTAGTCTCGTCTCGGTACCTCTCTATCTCTCCTCTTCTCTCGCTCGCTCTCTCTCTCTCCCTCTCTCCTTCTCTCGCTGTTTAAAATATACCCCTGCGCCAGTCGGGGAAAAATTAGAGCAACGCTTGCTCCACAACGCTCGATAAAACTGCGGGAAATAGGACTGCAAAGCAATAACTAAAAATAATTTGTGATGATCTTGTAAATTGAAGTACTGCACAATGTCTACAATCCACAAGTTTCGAATGCGCAATATAACGTGTGAGTGTGATTTTACCAGCAAATCGCTGCAAGGAAAACCCCCAAAGCAGGTTATGCAATGTATTGAAAATCGTACAGCATTTCTCTTTTGTTTGTTGTCGATAAAAATACACATATCTAGTGCGATAGAATTCAGCAGCGCAGTAAACATTGTGTCCAGCCAGATCTTTATGCATACATATATGTACATATACTTATACATACATATGTACATATGTACATAGGCTTTATGTAATGGGGCCCGGTAATTACTTCAATTGGTGTTTGCACAACGGTCTGTTGGTCACATTTCCATTTAGATTTGTCACTTCAGACTCTTGAGCTGCAGTGATAATGATTTAATGCATTTAATTACACTTTGCTATGCAAATCAAATGGGAAATAAATAACGAAATGAAAACAAGCCAGCCAAATAAGTTGGCAATTGCAGAGCTGGTTGTATGTTGTATATGTACATGTATATGTATGTGCATAGACCCATCGAAAGGCCCAACAAAATTACTATTACATTAAAGAGAACGGTCAAAATAATCGAGAACTCGCTAAATCCAATGCACCTTATCTACTTATAATTGGCATCTGTTTAGAAGCGAATACATACACCCAATCAAAACATTTTCCTTGGAGAAACCACCTGTATAGAAGCTAAATGAAAAACAGATGATTATAAAATACACAGATGTATGGTATGAACGTTTGTGTAACCTCATCTAATTATCTTAAAACAAGCGAGCCAATTTCATTCTGCAAGTAGTCGTACTTTAAATACCCTTTGTTACCTACCTGTCTGTGTACACGCAAATTGAATGCTTAACTTAATTGATTCCAATTTCGCTAATTTGTAGACAAAAGCGAATTGCACTGTGTAAACAAAACAAAAACTACTTACACTCAGAATAAAAGCTGAAAGTTCGTTTTAATGTAACGTAAATGTAATGTAATTGCTTCTTGCAATTATTAGATAAAAAAAAACAGTTAATTAGAAAACAATTTGCAACTGGATAAATGTTTAAAATAATACAAGAACTTTTCTACTTAGGAAATGCGCTAGAGGATCAACAAATTTTGTGACTACATACTTTTGGTACATCTAGGTACTTGGTTTAAGAATCCTAGATATGTATGTACTTTTTAAATTTTGTAACGAAAGAGCCAAGCCTTATGTTATCTAATTGTTTTGCTGCCTTGATTTTTATGCGAATGCAATTTGAATGCAAAATTATGTAAGCAAATACATTATTCTATGTACATACTCCCCACTGCGCGCGTGTGTGTGTGTGTGTGTGCTAGCCAAGTGAACTTGAAAAGCCCTATTTTCACTGATGTGCCAGTACATAAGGCACGGAAAAATACGTCTTTAAATATTCGTAGTATTTATTTGCTGTAACGGTGGGCCGGTGGGTAATTGGAATTTGGAGGCTTCATCGTTTTGACTTTGCGGGCGACACAATAAGTAATTCTAAATATGTACATACATACATATGTATATGTATGTACATACATACATATATGCATTTATTTAGCCAGAAGGTGGAGTTTTCCTATTGGCATTTTGGCTTAAGAATTGTTTGTTATTTTAATCAACCTTTAAAACTGGTGGCCCAGATTTTATTGATTTTATGTTGTGAAGAGCGGCACACACACAGTCCATTGAAGAGTGCATTTTCGCTCACGGAGAGTGTCAAAAGTGAGAGAGATAGAGTGAGAGATACCGTTGTGTTACCGTTTTCGGTGAGGGTGAGAGAAAGGCCATCAGCTGAGAGAGTTCACTTTCTCTGCCCGTTCCAGTCACTACGAGCAACAGCAACCTAAATATATAAATATATATAGAAATGTTTATATATACAAAATATATGCAAGGATGTGTACGGAATCCGAGCTTGGGGATGTATTTGTGAAATTATAAGCTAAAAATGTCAACGTAGCAGTGCCTTCGGCTCTCGGCGGAGTTTGTTTTAGTGATAAAGTTCAAAACACCTGCTTTGGGAATTAAAAATGCTCAGAAAGTGACTAAATACTAAAAACAAAAAACAAAATGAAATATAAAGTTTGAAAGTACCCAATTAAAGCAGAGCCGTGTAAAATCTATGGACACGTTGTTTACCCCTTAAAGTACATACTTTTTGATGCTTATTAGCATCAACAGGCAAGTGAATATAGAAATATTCATATAAGTTGGTGCCCTAATAACAATTCATAAATAAATTGTGTTACGTTAATTATGGAATAAATGGTAATGGAATAAATGATAGATGCAGTAATAACTTTTAATTAACAGATGCCTTAAAGTATGCAATGAAATTACATACATGTATATCCTTAAACGCGTATGGAAATAGTTTAAAATGATCTTAGGTGCAGTCTGGTTGACCTTTAACCTTTGCGCTGTCGCATCGCGCAACTTGTCTCTTGCACACAACCCAAAGGGCAAAATTACCTAGATCTGTCATGGAACTAAGCCTTAGATCAACCGATAGTCATTAGTTTAATAAAGCCATTGTCCACCATTATCATCAATAACCTCTGAAGGCAAATGCCAAACCTTCGTAACGGCTATGCCTTGTATGGCATGTGGCCTTCAATTGGTTTATAAAATGCAAAAAGCAGGTTATGTACATGCATTAGATACGCATACAAGCACGCATGACCCCGCTGCATTAACACAGCTGCACTAGTGCTAAAAAAAAATATGTGTGTGGGCGGGCTGGGGTCTCCGTGACGTACACGTATGTATGTATGTACATGTATGTTATGTTACTGCGCACTGGGACCCACGCACTCTGGAGAAAAGTGAGTGAAAATCAGAGAAAGAAAATACTATTCGCTTTCTCTTCTACTGAAATGCAGAATAAAGTTATGCAAAGCAGGAATCCAAAGATATTTCATGTAAGGAAATGTAACCAAATCAAACTTTGCCGTGATTAATTTTGGATTATAGCTGAATGCCTGTTAGGCATTAAGGTTAAACCGAAGTTAGCACACAAATTGCACTCGTTTCTCGCAGTGTATTGCTTCACGGCTTATCATCTGCTTTTGCCGATGTTTTCCTCTCTCAATTCCTATTAAATGGAAATGGCTCAGCTTGCAAAGATTCCACATCCGAAGGCCAAGAAATGCGCTTCGTGTGTCCTCGGATCAGCTGCGTAAAGAGCGTGGAAAGCGCTGAGAGCGCCCGTTACCGTTATGTGGGTGCTCGTCCCACTTCGGCCTACCGCTCAGCTGTGCTCCAGTTTCACTCCCGAATGCATTGTCACCGACTACTCGGCAGTCCCGTTTCGAGGCAGAGCTCCCGACTCGGATAAACAGTTAACCCAAATTCCTAGAATGACGTAGGAAGAGCGCAAGCACATACTATACGAACACAAATTGGCTGGGTAAGCCGTTGCAGAAAATGGATTGATAAACAACTAACTGAATATTATATAAAGTAAAAAGAATTCTACAGTAATTACAATGGCAATTATTTTGATTTACACCCAAATTTAAAGGGCAGTTTTATTTGGGTACAACAATTAGGAAACAGAGAATTTGGATAAAAACATAGGTTCCACGACTATGAAGCATCATCGCTAGTCTCCACGATACGACACATAATTGGTATATCCTCCTCCTTGGTAATGTTGCCCTTCTCCTCGCGATTTAGCAGGCTTTCGATGTAATCGTGACGGAATTTATTCCATTGCCGGGTCTTCAGAAAGTTGGTAAACAAGTCCTGACGCGAGGGCACGTTGCACTCGAAGTAAAAGCGACGGCGGTGCCAAATGTTACCCGGATTCTGTTCCTCTTCAAGGAGCCAGAAGCGTGGCAGGAGCAGGCACTGAACAACAGTACGGGCCATTATCACGCGATGCTCCATCTTCTCGCCCAATCCAAATATACTACCGTAGGTTAGTGAGCCCACGTCTATAAAGTGAGTCTCAACGGGCTGCTGCAAGGGATAGAGTCGATAAATATTAAGCAGATGTGCAGATTAAGCATCCACGTGATATATTGTTTGATATTTGTGATCATAGCTACACATTTTTAGTTTCACTTAATACCTACTTTGACTAGTTTGGCGCTGTCGTCTGTTAAACTCTTTTCATTGATCACCGAACTTGCCGTAAATATTTCTGAGGTTGAACTGGATACTTTCTTCTCGGAGACAGTGCTTTCGGCGCTGTGCCGTTTAAGCTGCACTTGCACTAGTGTACGATCCATGGAGACATTGGATTCCGTGGAAGAATCATGTGAGCTATCGTCTGTATAAATTTCATCATAGGGACCATCTTCGGCGTAGTCCAAATATTCTTCACCAAGATGTTCGTCGTCGTTGTCATCGTCATCGTCATCAATAGGTAGTACACTTGGCAGCCAAGGAGTTCCTCTTCGCAGAGACTGTATCAATTGAGTTTTTCTGGCCTGTGCCGCCGTACTTAGGGTTCTTCTCGGCTTTATTTTTTTTCGAGATGGTGTGTTAGAGGTCCGAATGCCACAGAACTTTTGAATTTCCGCCAGGCCCATTTTGCGCATCTATGCAAAGTTCATTAGTGGCGAAATGTGAAGACAATGATGTAGTGCTAGCTACCGCTTGTTTCTTCTTTGTGCCGCCTTCAACTTCCTCAGTGGAGGTGGAAGAGGCCAAAATGTCCTGTATGTCTAAAAACGAGCTACGACTGGTAACGTCTTTCCAAGACTGAAACATTTCAAGACCCTCATTCTTATTTATTTCGGTCAGCTCGTAGTTGACCTCTCCTTCTGAGTTGGTGACCTAAGTGAGAAATGGAATTCATCATTTTTGTATCTAGCAGATTCATTGCAATGTTGTACTCACCTTCATACTTAGACACTGCAATATTACACACTCCCCGCTAAGCACAAATCGCACATAACCCAATGAGTCCATATCCCCCATATAAATGGTCTCTAGGGGCTCATATTGAACCAAGTACGAGTACTTGCAAGCCAGAATTATCTATCGTTGTGCGAAAAGCGTTATAAATTTGACAGTTTCGTAGAGCTAGACAAACCTGATCCGGAGACAAAAAATCGAAATAATCAAATGCTCTTAATGCAAGTTTCTTTTCGTTCCATTGTTTCAACATGTGCGGCTTGAGGATGCGTTCATAGTCCACATCGTATATTGATAAAACCTCACAACTAGCTAGTGAAAATTATTGTTTCGATTCTAAAATATTATTAACTTTCCCTTCTTACCCAGGGCTATATATGTGTTCGTTCTTGGGCATTCCTCAACCATTTCTACGTCTCCAAAGCAATCTCCTGGACCAAAAATAGCTTCCGCAACGGCATCTTCTTGTTTTGTAGCCTTACCAAACAAAATGAACAACATTTGTATAGATATCTTGTTTATTGTTGAAACTTACCTTATTGTATATGTTCTTTTTCATCTCGACTTCACCATTCAATATGAAATAGACGGAGATAGGCATATCACCATTTTTGATTATCACACGTGGTTCATTGATGGACATAAACTTTAGGACTGGCACCATGCGCGCTCTAATTTTCTAAGCTCGATATAGAGTATCTTGGTGAACTATATTAATTTCTTTAATTCTCCCCTTACCGGTGGAATTCTAGAAAAACAATTTAGTCCTGCTATTAATATGCACAACTTTTTGCGTTCCTCAATTGTCCTGAAAGCGGGATTTGAACGCAATAGTGCCTTATCCTGTGGTTTTGTATAATTTTAACAGTCTTCTAGCCTTAAACAAAAAGTTATTCGTACCGCTACGGTCAACATGCCCGGTTTTCGTTTTTGGCGCATCAAAGCCACATTCTTTTTCACATTCATTGAGATGCCCTGCTCCTCTTCATCGGAAAGCCATGTCTGGTTCATAATGACAGCCCGAACCAACTTTTTAAACCGGACCCGTAGGTCCATCTTGTGTTTGACGATATCCGCATCGCGGTTTCGCTTGGCGGCCATTTAGTGTTATTGGATTTATATTTATTTGTGTATTGTTACTTGCAGTGTTTTTTTTTTTTGTCTGTTTTCTGATAGTGTTTGTATTTATATAGACACCCACGTAGGTGACTTGGGTTGGGATGGTGTGCTTGGTTTTTACACAGAGTCTGTAGGCTACTTTTTATGTATGAATGGAATTCCCGGTGCTTGTAGTACGATTCACTTCAAAAACTGCATAATATTTTCACAATACAGTTAAACACTATAAAGAACATTGCTTTTAATTGGACAGTGACGAGCGCGTTCTATATTGTGCCAATTTTTATTAAAGGCCTATCTTTCCTTTATCTTTCAGAAGGTGTCAGACATTTGATTAAAGTAGAAGTCCAAAAAATCCCTCTGATTAAAGGAAACGTTTTAAGAAAAAGTGCTCGGATTGCCAAATCAAAGAAAATCGACAGATGCACCACCAAGAAAATAAGAAACAACCAAAATAACCGTGGCCAAATAAAAGTCGACAAGGAATAAAGACACATAAATACACACAAATGTACATAATTTAATATTCGGATATGCCTTGTAAATACAACATAAATATTTAGAATCTAGGCAACTACGCTTATTACGACAACTGAAACAAGGAGAAGAGAACACACATTTTCCTATTACAAAAAAACACGATTCTCATTCTAGTCGCAAAACTTTCACAACTACAGATAATCTTCACACAGCAAAACACTAAAACTTAAACTAAACAGTAATAACCTCCCCCACCAAAAATATTAAACCAAGCATACAACAACAACAATTTATATATATACATAAACGGCAGAAATTTAAGCCGCAAAGATAATTTTAAACAAAAAAAAAATATATAAATATATATTAAACAAAACCAAACGAAAGCAAGAAAAGGGAGAACGTCAACTATTCCAAATTAACGTCAATGTGTATGTGATCTCCAAAGACCATCTTTAAACGCTCCTCATCACTAGGATATCGCCACCAACTGCAGTAGCAACTGCAGTAGCAACTGCACTCCTCCCCAACAACCGGCAGCTATCCGGACCCAGATCAGGTAACATAACCGGATTCCGAGCCGGAGTCCGTGAAACGAACGTGGAAAGGACAAAGAACGAATACCGAAGGGTTCGGCCGCAGGGTCAAGATGCATATTGAAATCCAGGTCGCTTTGAACTTTGTCATATCCTATCTCTATAATAAATTGCCGCGCAGACGTGTAAATATATTCGGTGAGGAGTTAGAGAAGGCCCTACGCGACAAGTTCCAGGGTCACTGGTACCCAGAAAAACCCTTTAAGGTAAGTGATCCCAACAATGTGTGATACATATTCTAATATATAGTATTTTATATCGATTTCCTTAAAGGGATCTGCCTATCGCTGCCTGAAGACCGGGGATCCCATTGATTCGGTTCTGGAAAAGGCGGCTAGGGAAAGTGGAGTACCGATCGGCGACATCCTAGAAAACTTACCAAACGAACTTTCGGTGTGGATAGATCCCGGGGAGGTGTCATTCCGCATTGGGGAAAAGGGAGCAGTAAAGGTAAACATTTATAGTATTCACAATAATAAAATCTTCAATTGTTGTGCAAATACCTTATATATCTATTAGAGATATATATGAAGTTGTATTGCCACTAGCTTAAAAATGAGCGAGAAAATCGCAATGCTGTACCAAGCAGTCTGAATAGAACGAAATAGCAATACTTATGTATTTAAAAATAATGCCAGATTGTTTTGGTCATACAATGCTCATCAAATGCCATGTTTAGTCAGCTTTAAGGTGCTGTATCTATTTGGTAGATAGTAGATAAAGTAGACTTGATGGGAAATATAATATATAATAATATATATATAATAGTTCTGAAGTCATATCCATTCTATAATCATCAGATTCTTTACACGGAGAACAATGAGAACCACGAAGACAGCCATTCGGCAGATCGCGAGGTCACCAAAATGTTCAACCCGGAGGCGCAGTGCTTCCGACCCATCGATGCCGTTAACACGACCATGAACAATCTGAGCTTGAGTCCCAAGGCGCTTCCATTGGCACTGCCCCAAGCGGGATCCTCGCCGCACTCGGCTGCGTCCAGTTCGCCCACCTACAAGGGCAGTCCAAATCCCACGATCTCTGGCAGCTGCAGTTCCGTTTCCGGAGTGGGTTCTGGAACGGGCTCTGGTTCTGGATCCGGATCCAATCTGGCACCCGGCCCTGGTTCCGCTCCAGTTCCCGTATCCGGAAACGGTGCCACCGCCAATGCAGCTGCAGCTGCATTCATGCAACGCGGCGCCCAGGCGCCATTGACATTCACCACGGCCACCTTTGCTCAAACTAAATTCGGCAGCACCAAGCTGAAGACCAGCTCCAAGCGCACAAACAGGTAAATGTTCTCAGTAAGATAGCATAATCTTAAGTAAATATAGTTAGCAACATTTTGCAGTACAAGAATAGGTTTTAGTTGACATTTAACTTATTTCTGTCTGCTTCCTCTGCTTCCGCAGCAGCGCCTATCGCATGTCGCCCACTGAGTTCTCCAACTACATCAAACAGCGTGCGATGCAGCAGCAGATGCATCATGGCCATGGAGTTGTCCCGTCCGCCGGATCATCGGTATCGGCAGCCTTTGGCGGCCTGGATGCGGTCTCGCCTGCCCGTTCCCTATCCCCGAATCCCCTATCGCTGGGCGGAAATCCAAATCAGGCTGGATCGGGATCGTCGGCCGATCCGTTTTACTATCAAAGCATGGCGATCAATCTGTATCCGCAATTTGGCAATCCACGCAACCTCTTCGATTCTCATTTCAATGCGGATGCCAGCAGCTTGGGCATCTTTGTGGGTGGAACTACTGGTACAGCTGGCAGTGCAGTCGCCGCAGGTGGAAATGGTAGCGCCAACAAGTATAGTACTTACCTGGAGCCGTGCTACTTTGGCAATGGCCATGCCAACTCACAGCAGCATCCGCAGCAACAGAATCGCAGCGGAATGGATCGTCCAAATAGTAGCGAAAGCTGCTTTGGCCTCAATGTGGATTGCGGTAGTGCCGTTCTCGAAGATTCATCATCATCGTCATCTGCAGCAGCTGCTGCTGTGGCCGTTGCTGTTGCCATTACCGGAGACTCATCGCCGGAGATCAGTCCCCTTAGTACACCCACCGTGGCAGCAGCAGGCGCAGGAACAACAACCACTCCTCCTTCGAACTCCACCAACAACAGTAGTAGCCATCCAACTCAACAACAGGAACAACCGTCCTCCTCCTCGGGAAACGGAAATCCGAACGCAAACGGAAACAATGGTAACAATTCGAACAGCAATACCAAACTGATCGATGGAATAAGCTCCTTCTATGGCACCGGATCATCGTATCAGCAACTATTGGTTGCCAACTAGAGTTTCCTCGAAGTTGATCACCGCAAAGAGAGTCCACCATAGTTCTATATATATATCCATATATATATATATAAGCTATATGGAATATTCTATTCGGGGCATGAATCTGTATGTAGTGCATTTCGAGCTTTCTGTTCACCACCACCACCCTATAAGCAATATAAATTGTTATGCAGGTTTGAAATTTATTTTAAAGAGCCCCAAATTTCCAGATAGGAACCGAAGCGAAGTAAAAGGAGCGACTAGGAGTGATAGATATGGATATCATCGTTATCATTATAAGCATCTGCGGAGGAAAGATACGGTGGTCATAAAATACCAAGAACAAACCTTTTGCCATTTTGGATAGTTATATAATAAGTGTCCTTGCAGATAAGAACAGTCACATTGGGTGCATATTTCTGTAGAAGTGATTCGATACGATGTTGACACAACCACGACCCACGATCAGACACACAAGAAGGTGTACATGTACATGCATATGTTTGTGAAGCTGTATGCAGATGTATATACAGATGCATATATATATATATATAGATAGGACCAAAAAGTACCATGTGTACGAGGCCCTCACATGTAGATATGTACGAGTTGTATATACAGATATATATCAGCCACTATAATATTTATTTTGTTACTAAATTCCGAGTAAGTCGCAAAGTAAAGTTCCATTCTGGTATCAAGAACATGCAAAGAAAAATTAACTCAACGTATAGAGTGTACGAGTGTAGCCACCCAAAGGATACGAAGGATACACCCAAATCAAATCACACAAGCAAATGATGAAGATCTACCGAAACAAACCAATAAGCAACAAGAAATAATACCACAAATATAAATATATATAATGAGAACCACTAGAATGTCTCAACTAATTGTTTTTACTTGTTATGCATATGAACGTATATATAAAAATATATTTAATTATCCAACTTAGGATCAACTTAAACATTAAGTTTTTAATTAGTTGTAAACTAAAGATAAGATAATTTTTGTAGATCAAGTTGTAGTTCGTCGAAAACGAAACAAGCAACATGCATATTGATAAAAGTCAACATTGTTGATTAAAAATTGAAATGCAACTTGCATACCCTAAGCATCCTGACCTGGGAAAAGTTTTTCTGGAGTAAAAAGTCCTTCTTCCCATTCTTTGTATTTTTATAAAATGTTTTTTTTTTTAGTTATGTATATATCTAAAGTTAGCTTGCAGAATAGTTAACGAAATGTATTCAGTTTCAAAACTATACGAAATATAAAAAAAAATCTATACTTTTTCATACTACAAATGAAGTGTTTCGAAAGAATTTGTAAAAAACAAAAAAAGGTATTGTTCTGGTGAGTAAGCTTTTGTTGAAACGTATATTTATTTTTTGTTCTAAAAGATGTCCGGGTTTCCACTGTCAGACTGGAAAATTCTTAAATTAAACGAATATAAATAATAGAACTAATTGCTCAAACCATTAGATATAGCCAAAACTCATCCGAAACACTCTTAGTTATGTTAACTACACACCTATAATCCAAATACAATATTTCAAAAATGCAAAGATTAGGGAAAAGGACCTTTTTTGAAAACGTGAAAACAATTTCTAAAAAACAGTAGAAAAAAACTCCAGAATCATTTAACATAATCTCTTTTTCCGATAAATAAATCTAAATGTTTTGTTATAAACTAAATATTGTTTTGCCCCAAACTTTATAATCATTCGACTTCATTGAAATGAAATCCTATACCAGATAGAATGTAATAGGATATCGTATGATTTTATTGATAGTGCCAAGGTCGTCGGGTCACTGCTAAACTTTTTTACCCCTAAATACAAATTATTCAAGCTATGGAAGCTTTTACATATAAAAAACACCTGAACAAATGGTAAAAAAAAACATTTATATTTTTGTTGTATGTTAAATTGTATGTATTACCATTTGACTTCGTATTTTTTTGTATATATATATCTATTTTTATATGAACATTTGTAATTTTTATAAATCGAGTACAGTAAAAAATTTTATACTTTTTATATGGGCCTATGTGAAAATACCTTGCTCTATATGAATACTTACTTTAATTAAAAGGGGAAATAAAAAGCAAAAAAACCAAAAATCGATTTTAGTTGATCTTTTTAAAGTCCCAAATGAAACACAAGACGTTAATGTAAATATGTCATTGAATGTATTATTTCACTTCTCGATATATGTTATTCAATGGATATATAGTATATCTAAAAGTATGAAAGTACTTTTAGGGCATGAAAATAGAAAAAAGAAGGGCTAAACAACAACAAATTGAGTTAGCAACTGAATTCATTCTCTATTTATCTTGTTAAGAAACATTTGTAATTTGTGTAAACGTTCTGGTTCTGTTTTTATTGTCTAGTCGAAGAAGCAAACACAATGTGGAAAACTTAACGAAAGCGAGGAAGATTTTCAGCTTTTTGGAGAATGTATTCGAATATGTACCTACACATCCCACAGATGTGTGTATCTAAACCTACCACTGAAAACAGAAATTTAATGAAACATTTAAGTACCTTAACGAAGCTTCTAATTATAGCTACTGTGACCACGAACAAGAGTCAAATCAAAGCCAAGCCAAACCAAAATACCCCAAAAATGCTATATCAGTCGCACCTCAAAGTAATGGGTGCGAATAATAGATTGCATTGGGTCTATAGCTTTTGTATTCTGATCATAGTAGCGCATAAGTACCTACACACAAACATACACACAAAGACATACACACATGCATGCATACATACATACATACATACACCATCTGACACTTGCACACATTAAGGATTAGGCACGTTTTTTTCTTAGACGTATTAGAGTGTATTTGAATTAAACAAGAAACATTCAACAGAAAACGAAAAATAAAAAACCAAAAATTTTGTACTTTTATATATATGATGAGTATATATGTGTATATATATATATATATATTCGTATACATGTATACATATGAATGCCTCTAAATGGTTCAACTCAACGGATTCTCAATGTATTTTTTGTATGTCTCAGAATGGTATGTCTCTGAATGAAACCAAGTAACGAACAAATATTCATAATGTTAGAAATTGTCTCACATGCCATTCTCTATAAGTAAGCATATGGCACAAGTAAAAGCCCCAAAATGTATGCAATCTGCCAATCTATCCTTACCTGAATCTGAATTTCAATCATAGATCGATATGGGTATAGATATGGATATGACAATGGAGAGACGGGATGCAAAGAATTGGATGAGAATACGGGCTTGAGAATATGGCTTGATTATAAAAACTATTCTATTGTGATTGTGATAACAATGTAAGGCACAGATAAAGATCGAGATACAGAGATGTGAAAAAACCGCTGCAGAAATGGCAAAATATTCATATGTATATGTATATAGATGGGGAAATTTAGATAAAGTATCCGCCTAATCATCGATGTCCACCAACTTCAAATTTTAACTCGATCGAGATGAAATTGTATCCGACCGATCTAATAAGCGAATTATGAACCATTATGGTAGACACACAAATATACAAAAGTAACACAAAAAAAACAAAACGAAAAACCAAAACATATTTTACAATATGAAATAAATAAATAAATCCACACCAAGCAACATTTTAATACACACAATTCAAAAAGTAAAACGAAATTGAAGAGATCAAGCCAGATGTAGAAACAACTCACTAACTAAAGTAAAGTGCGACATTGGTACATGTATTTAGCTACAAGGAGGACAACCAAAAAATTAGATGTAATACAGCTTTTTATACCTCAGATATGTTTCTATATGTATGTAAATGTACGAAGAGATATCTCTCACGCAATGCAATGTAACAAAAACAAGAAGGTATAAGAAAATCAACTATATTTAAGCCCACTTATCTTCGATAAGGTTCATAAGTACAGATATTTTGATAGGTAGTTAGATGAAAACTCATTTACGAATGTAACTTTTATATATTTTTTTAGGTAACTTGTTTTATTGATACGCGATTTCCAACATAAATCTAAATGTGCATTACCAACCAGACTCTTAAATAGTATTTCCGAAAATTGGTTAGTGGACACAGCTCTGGATGTTAGCGGAAATACAAAAATTAATTATAAAATATATGATATATGATATAAGTATATCATAATCATACTAATGAAAAAGTATCAACGTATAAGCAACTGTACTTTCTATCATAAGTGTTATATTCTTTCCACGTTATCGGGCTTAAAAAAGTTTATATAATAAAAGATATTTTCTCATGCGTGTCTAGATTTTACATATGGTATATTCCCAACTAAACACCAAAAATTGATATGAACTTTTATGTGATCTGAGTTGTACAGTTATCTTCTGTTACACGAGGCATATGTTTATATGTATGTATATTAACAAATAAACAACGTGAAAATTAAATTAAAGGCTGAGAAGGCATACATACATACATACATACATTCACAGCATATGTACGTATTATGTTTTAAACTTCAATTTAAATAGATTTTGGTACCGATCGATATATGTATGTACTATATGGCTTTCGTTGAACAGAAAAATCCGAAAGAGAAAGTAATTAAATTAATGCATATCAGTGATTACAATAACGATGTACATACATGCAAAACAATAACAAAATAATGTATATGTGTGACCTCATTAGCACACAATAATCGTGTATGTATATCTATTCTTAGTAATGAAATATTCAATCAATTTAAAACCCCGTACGTGTGTGGAAATAAACATAGAGGTTAATAATATAAAATGTATGTACTATGTATAGTAACAAATATAACTTCCATATGAGTATTTTTCGTATTACCTTTAGTAGAATAAAGATTATCGTATAATTAAAACGCATTGTTTATAACAGAACAAACCCAAAAACAGTGATCTGCTTCGATCACCGACTTAAACAATTGGATATTGTTAACAAAAAGCAAAACAAAAAAAAAAGAGTTTGATGTTTTCTCCGCACTGTTGTATACTTATTCAGTATTCTGAGAACAGATGTCCTTTTACAAGATTAGTACTCACGGCAAAAGAAAAGCTCAAAAACTGTACCTATGGGTACGTACCAAGGTAAATTAGTTGAGTACTTTTTACCTTACCTATGTAAATAAATAAATGGATACATTTTACCCTTCCTAGGCACGGATTTTGATTTACACTGCGTATTCGGCGTATTCGATACGTCGTGATTTTAAATTATTTAAGATTTGGATTACCTTCTTATCCCCGTTTAGAACTTAATTGTAGAGCTTCAACCAAATATGTACGTAAAATATTTTGATTTTAAAAGTCCTAAACTAACAGGTATGAATTGAAAATAAAATTTAATTTACTTACCTCCGCTTTATGGTTACATATATACATATTTGTTTAGCTTATAGCTTGAATTAAATATTTTCTTATATTTCTCTTCATAAGGTGATATTTTGACAAAGGCATTTTTTTTTATTTACTTTTGACATATGTAGGTATGTCGAATTACACACAAAATTTGCCCGCTTCACTTAAAATAATGAACTAAACATAAAAAACAAAAAAAAAACATGAAAAGACCGATCAACGGTCTAAAAACACTTATTATTTATTGATTTATCTGATTTGTGCGATTTTTAATTACGCGGTGCAGCCACTTCTCCCTTTGAACGCGAAGGAAGAAAAAGAAACGTAAGGTGATATTTTGACAAAGGCATTTTTTTTTATTTACTTTTGACATATGTAGGTCGAATTACACACAAAATTTGCCCGCTTCACTTAAAATAATGAACTAAACATAAAAAAAAACATAAAAAAAACATGAAAAGACCGATCAACGGTCTAAAAACACTTATTATTTATTGATTTATCTGATTTGTGCGATTTTTAATTACGCGGTGCAGCCACTTCTCCCTTTGAACGCGAAGGAAGATAAAGAAACGTAAGCTGATATTTTGACAAAGGCATTTTTTCTTATTCACTTTTGACATAGGTATGTCGAATTACACACAAAATTTGCCCGCTTCACTTAAAATAATGAACTAAACATAAAAAACAAAAAAAAAACATGAAAAGACCGATCAACGGTCTAAAAACACTTATTATTTATTGATTTATCTGATTTGTGCGATTTTTAATTACGCGGTGCAGCCACTTCTCCCGGTGAACGCGAAGGAAGAAAAAGAAACGTAAAGGAACGTATTAAAAGCGTTTCCTTTTTTCCTTTTTTCGTTTCCGCCATTTTCTCAATTTTTTTCGATCCTCTTTGCCATGTCTTTTTCATACATACATACATTTATTACGTTTTATCATAATTTCCGCAAAATGCTCAAAGACATATAAAATTGTAGTCGGTTTTTAATAACTAAACAATCATTATAAATATAAAGAACTCCAAACAACCGCAATACAATTTAAAATGCAGATCAAACGGAGCTGTACATTTAGGCACACATATGTACATATGCATGTACATAGATATGTCTGCTCTGCACGGACGTGTGTGTGTAAGACTTCAAATATGCGAAATATTATAGACGAAATTAAACCGTTTACCGAAAAGTAATGAGCTAAAATAGGTTTACCGGTGTGCAATCACTTATTGCTCATCTTATTAACTAACTGCTAGTACCTTTTAATACCGAAAAGCATTTAAATTATTCTTCTTTAACGGTGCGCGCGAAGGAAGAAAACGAACTGAACGAGCTTTCATTTCGAATATCATTTTAAACGAAAATTTCTTTATAAAATACACACATATATATAATATCACATAAAAAAACGTTTTTTGACATTTTATTACAATCACTCTCAAATTTTAAAGCAAACCAAAAATGGTAAGTAAGCATAAAATAAATTGGAAATGTAACGGTTTAAGTCCAGCGTGACGCACAATACTAAGACACCATATCGATATTACAGGAAATCGATAAGCCGATTACTTATTTAGTACTAATGCTCGTATCGATTGCCAATCGCTTGTACACGATATATCGATACAATCGGTCAGTGGTTAAGCCAGCTCTACTGCATATTATTTTGTTTTCTTTTAACGTTAACATTTCGTTTAAATATTATTTTAGTTTGTAACAATCCCGCAAATAATTATAAAGTGAGTGCTAGCGTGGAAAGAGGGGCCCCATATTCAAATAAATTGCCTAATTTGGTGAGGAAACGACTCGCAGCGGGGTGGGGACACCGGACAGAGTTGAAACGAGAGAACGCTCTATATTCTCTATTATCAATGCTACCAAAGACCATGTACCGGCGCACTTGCTAAAATGACTCTGACTTCACCTTGACTAAAGTACACATAATGTACACCCATTGCAGTGGGAGAGATGGCGAATTGGGATGATAACAGTTACTGATTTTATTTTCCAGTTTTCACCCCATATCGCTTTACACATATATACTCGCCAGATCCTACAGAAATCGAAAATGTTAAAGCTACGTAATCTATTGGCCGTCGGCAAAAGCAACATCAACGCTGTCCGGTAAGAGAAACAACATGCATATACTAAAAAAAATGAACACAAAAAAGTGACCACAGCTGTGTCCATGTACATATTTGATCAGTGCTGTGAAATAGCCATAGGTACCTGTACCTGGATACCAGCTTGTGGCACATTCTAATTGCTTAGATTGCCTTGCAATCCAATCCAAACGAAATATATAAAATGGAATATATACTTGTTAATTCTAAGATCCGATTGTAACCGATAATAACAAATTTAATTCATATTATATGGAATTGAAGTATTTATCATTTGTATTTAAATGTACTCCCACCTTGGTGCTAATTTTTACTAAAATTAACCGTTATACCAAATTAGTCTCTTAAATTTGATATATTATTATTATTTATTCAAATTTCATTTATTAATATAAATTTTAAGCAAATATATAAGCACAATATAAATAATTGCTTGCCATTTATCCTGGCAGTCATACTTATCATTAAAAGTACCTATCTAGGTACCGTCCTTGTAGCTACACAAATCGCATACCCTATCCAGCACTGGTATTCACACTCCTACACGTTAATACGTATGCATGTTTCGTTCCAAATTCGTACATATACATACATGTGTACATGTGTACATATATGAACATGCCGTTGCGACGTCAGCAAGCAAAAACGTAGGCAAAAACAAAATAAACACTATGGTGCGAATTTTGGTTACCCTTCGTATATGAATACTGGTAGTATATACACGTATTTTGTATTTTAAAGTTGTGAATACATTTTCCTCTCATTTTGTTCGTTCAATGTCAAGGAAATAGCGTTTTCTTTTTCTTTATCTTTTCTCCTACGATCCAATTTAATTGGCCTACTTAGAGCGAATATTGATAAGCACCCTTCCACAAATTGAATATTATATCTTCAATCTGAATGATGATGCACTTATTAAAAACTTTATCTAAATGGGTCGGAAATTAATAAGTGTATTCGAAGGTATTCCAAAAATATGTATGTTACCTCATACGGAATATAATTAATATACTGTAAGTTGTATTTGTGTATTATAACTTGTTTAATGTACCCATTATTTGTACTTTTAGCTCCCTGTCCAACACCCAAAGCTGCAACGATTCAGAATCATGGTTCTCAAAACTGCTCGTACGGAAAATAGAGCCAACCAAGGAGTCGCACAGTCGCATGCTCAGCGATAAGGAAATCATATATGCCCTTCATACCCACAACGTCAGGCCCGATTCCATGGGCAGCTACTTAAATAACTAGTAAGTGACTGAAACTAAATGCATTGAAAAGGTGTCTAACAGAACAAGAAGAAAATATAGCTGCCTGCCAAGTACTGAGATTCAAAGAATGTAGCGAATGTAGCGAAGCGATGTACATTTTTGAAAGCATACTTCCCGAGACCTTTCTAGGTGGTTTCAAATACCTTAAGTTATGACCTCTCTAGGAAGCAGCATAGAATGTTAAAAGTGCCTTACCTTTCACAGCAAAACTACTGTCGCTTTAATCAACGAGAAGAAGGCAAACCTTTCCTGCGAGCTGGTGGCATCATGGTCCGTTCAGGTGGGCGACATGGATCAGTGCCTGCACCTTTGGAAGTACACAGGAGGCTTCGAGAAGATAGACCAGGCCAAAGAAGACCTTTGGAACGATCCAGAGTATCTCAGCTTGATGCAGGAGCGTTCCAAGTTCTTGCGCTCCCGTCATCTGCAATATCTCTTGGCATTCAGCTACTGGCCGCAGATCGCCAAACGTACCGGCAAGAACATTTACGAAATGCGGTATGTTGTAGGGTATTTTTAATTCCAAAAACAAATTATCTTATTAACCCAATTATCTCAGCTCATACCGACTGACCCCTGGCACCATGATTGAGTGGGGAAACAACTGGGCCCGCGCCATCAACTATCGGCAGCATAACAACGAAGCATTCGCCGGATTCTTCTCGCAGATCGGAAGACTGTACAATGTCCACCACATTTGGTGTAAGTGAATCATGATTTACTTCTATATTTCAAAAACCAGAAATGTATACATATATGAGTGGATATCATGTACAAAGGTTCCAGAAAGTATTCAGCAATTAAATAAATATTTTTTCAATGCTGCATACCTTTGGACAGGTCTTGACCATATAATTTTCTGGTATATTTCTGCTCCAAACAGATACATATGTATACGAGCTGTTTGCATTAATGTAAGCATTCACATTTGCCTTTCTTTTGAAAATAGGTTACAAATCTCTGCAAGACCGCAAGGAGACCAGGGAAGCTGCCTGGCGATCCCCCGGATGGGATGAGTGTGTGGCCTACACGGTGCCATTAATCCGCGAGATGCACTGCCGTGTCCTGGCGCCCACTGAGTTCTCGCCCTCACAATAATTAGCACTGGGTGTTACACTTTCTAGCGATCTGAGTAATTGGAGTTCAGCAACGCCTAAACAAATTAGTTGTGAAAACACCGAGAAACCAGCTTCGCCTATTTTCCTGTTGAATAGTTATTGTAAATAATGCCAGCTACATATGCAATCATTTAATTTTTTTTTTAAGTATAATTAAGGTCAAAGTGAAAATTTCTACCCAACATTTTTACGAACCTCTATGTGTGCATCGCCTGCGACCTTTGAATTTAACAAAACCAATTTTGTTTTTATAAAATAAACCGATTATGAAACTGTTATAATGTTTTTATAAAAAGATCCCGAAAAAAAGTACACGGTATTGGATATTCTTTGAAACCAGTCTAAAAAAAATGTATTCAATTCTGAAGCACCCAATTCCATAATTACAAACAACAAAATAGGTGATGAAAAAGTAGTATACCGCATAAAGTTTTAATCAGATCGTTGTTTTCTTGAAAAAACTTGTTATTCTGTGAATTAGTGGTATAGTGGTATAACACATAGTAATAACGTATGATACATTTGATTTGCCTGCTTAGTGGTTGAAACTTATGTAAATAATGCACATAATAACTTCGATCAATTTGTAATCGTCACATAAAAGTAAACTAAATATTTTGCTATCCTCGCCAGTTTCTTAACTCTTTAAGAGGCATTATAACATGTGTGCGAGATTTCAACATCATTACTAAATTAACTAGAATACAAGTTCGACGAACCGTTGGGTTTTGGTTTTTTAGGAATGTGGAATTCTAAACAATTTTTTAAGAATATTTGTCCAAAAAAATTTAAAGTCTTTTACACCGTAGGCACTATAACAAAAATATGTAATGAAATCGCCTTCTGATTCTGACCTTTGAACCCAAAACCGTTGTTTCGAACCAGCCAATCTCGTTTATACCTAATATTATTGGTTAATTGTTTGTGAAAATCGAATGGCTATGGGTTTTTCGCAGTCCCATCTCAGATTAAAGCCTCAGAAATGTCGACTTTCAGTTTTTAGGCAAGTAAAGAGGAAAATGAGTACAAGTAGATGTCCCAACATCGCAAGAGAATAGATTTCGGTTCTTGATGCTATATTGTGCTGGACAGCTGCGGGTAGTTCACCTATAAGGATATAAGATATACATATTAGGAAAATGAGTTTCACTAAAATATGATTACTAATACCTGTGAGCACTTGAACTTGGACGATCACGGTAAATAGTCTGCCAAGAGAACAGGAATAGTTGCCACTATCGGAAAGTTTGGCATCCCCAATGGAGATACGACTGGTTAGCCATACATCGGAAACGCTGCAATGTTCACATTACATATCCATATAAGAATTCTGATTGAGGAACTGTCATATTGTACTGCATTGTGTGTAATAATCTACCTTAGGCGCCTATTGGTCATTCCTTGGAGCGGTTCTTCGTCCTTTGCCCAGGTTATAAATTTGGTGAAGTATTTCTCCAGATCCTGGCCAGAGAACTTGTTTTGTGTCTGATTTGCGTTGCCAATTAAATTAAGCTCACTATTCGTGTCATTGATTAGTTTCTGTACAGCATCGTTTGCAGAATCTGTTGATTTTAGAATGGTTTGACGTTCCTTTTGGAAAAAGCTACGCGATATTTGGCATTGTAGATCGACGGTGCTTCCTGACTTATAATAACGATCCCCCACGTCCCTCTCGTGTTCATCGATTATCCTTAGAGGGGGTTCTGAAAGTGGAAAGCTTAAGACGTTAGGCTCGTGATAAGGTTAGAAATAATGTGATCCATACCCAAGATAGTGAGATTTGTAGTGAATACCCGGGGAGGATGGGTGGAAACCTGGCACATGTAAACTCCGGCATCTTCAGTCTGCGTGGGATTGATAAGTAACCGCCAATTGTTCGGGTACTGGAACTTCACCCGAATCCTCGGGTCTCCACTGTAAGTCACGTTACCAACGGTCAGGAGCGATACCTTCTCCGTCGTTCGCCTGACCCACATGACCTGTAAGTGGCAAATACCAAATCTGATTTAAAGAAACCGCAAAAGAATGTATATACATATGCATATTCAAATAATATAGGTTAATAAAAATAGCGGTAACTGTAAAGAAACCACGTTACTTATTATACCCGTTACGCGTAGAGTAACATAGAGTAAGTACATATACATATGTATTTTTACAGATTTCTACAGATTTGGCAAAAAAACTTTTTGCCACGCCCACAAGCCCCCCAAAACTGTCACGCCCACAATTTTGAAAAATGTGACAATTTTGCACTTTTTATATATCTTGTAAATTTCTATAGATTTGCCAAAAATCTTTTTGCCACGCCCACAAACCGCACAATACTCTCACGCCCACACGTTTAAAAAATTTAACATTTTTTTTTTATTTTATTATTTTTTCCCCAATTTCTGTACATATTCCAGAAAATGTTGAACATTCTCGTTTGCACTTCCACTAGCTGAGTAACGGGTATCTGATAGTCTGGGAACTCGACTATAGCATTCTGACTTGCTTTGTTTTACTTTGTGCAAAACGCTAATAAGTAAGTGCTAGAAGGCCGGTGTAATAAGTTGCACTCAATAATTATAATGTTTATGTTAAACCAGCAAATTCTGTGTGCTTAATGGTCTTCCGATATTCCAGTATGTATACATACATACATATAGTGAGTATATTGTGAGAAATACTTTATTTCCAATTATTTCCAGTTGTTTCATTACTTGTAAAGTCAATCAATTGTGCAACCAATAGATATGTATGTATGCATGTATGTATGTACATACATACATATGTATGTATGCACATACAGATCAAAATGGCGTTCACTTACCGTTTTGTCCTTGAGCATACCGACACGGCAATTGAGCACCGCTTCCGTAAACAAATGTACGGCGGAAACGAGGTTGTCACCCGAGGTTGCCGAGTTGATGGGCTCCTCAAAAAAGGGTCCCCAGTGGTGCTCGTGGTGGTGCTTGCTACGTGGTCGTTCTGTGACACGTGCGAATCCTGCCAAGATTTAAAAAAGTTTCCGAAAAATTAAATCCAAATTAGGAGTATACATATGTATGTATGTATGTACGTACATATGTACATATGTATGTGAATATGTACACATAGGGTGGTTAGTGCGCTTTCTTTTAAAGAATTTCATATACCCTTTCGTTTTCTTTGGAGAAACCAATTGATGTAAAACAAAATATTGAACGTATGTATCTTTTTTATCAAAATAATCTTAAAAATAGCTACACCGATAAGAGATTGTCTGTTTTGTGCAACCTATTACCAACGCTAACGACCACTATCTGTTTCTGGCGAATTTAGAAAGATAATATTTTTTTGATTTTTTTTTCGCGTGTTTTAAGGGCTAAGATCGTCAAAATTTTCAATAAAATCTCAAAAATTACATATTTTTAAATTTGAATGCCAACTGATTCGAAATTTAAATACGATTTTAACAAGGTATTGCATTCCATATTCGGAAAATTATTTTCAATGTTTTGAAAATGTTCCAAAAAAGGTATTATTTTTGGAGTACAAATCTGGAAAACGGTTTTATATCGAATTTTCGATTTCCGTGCGGTTTTTGAATCATTGTTTTGTGCAGCTTTTTAGCCACACTAACGACCTCTTGGCTTATTTCATTTAAATTTTGGAATTTTTTATCAAATTTTGCAAAAAATGTCAAATAATTTAATGTCATAAACTTGAACGTCAATCGGATTGAAAATTTCAACGAGCTCAACGTTGCATGGCAATCCACATTTCGACCATTATTAATTAAGTGTTGATCAAAAAATTGTTGCTAAAAGTTCAATATTTACGATGGGTTATTCCAACAAAACTTAGTTAATTAAATTACCAATCCTATCCCACATACCACTTGCTGTCCAATGATTCCTCGTGCGCGTGGAATCGATTGGCTGTTTCATGGTACTCCTGTCGACTTTCAGGGATGCAAATGCTGTGGTGGGCATGGTCACAGTCGTTAGCTGATCGGTTGTCCCTACATTTTTGATTGGAAGGCTATTGCTGCTAAACTCCATGCTGCCCGGGGTCTCCACGGGTATTATATCCCGACTCATTTTCGTGGGAATGGGACTGTACGGAGCGTTGGACGCCTCGACTGGCAATTGGGAATGGTCCTCGTCCTGATCCTGCGATGAAAACGCGTAAAGGGTTGCCCTTGTGGCTGACAGGTAATCAGCAGTTGATAATGTCGCTTTAGTTTTATTATAGTCATCAAAAAGTAATGTACGATTCTTGCCGTTTCTGGATTGTTCACTTGCGGAGGGGGATTTTGTTTCGACGGATGCCGTGTCTGGATTAAAGGGTTAAACAATACAAGATACAGTAAATGAAATAAATACTTCAGAAAAATTATGTACATATACGTGTAAACATGAGTTAAGCTACGCAGATAAAACTGACAACATTTTAAATTTTCCCATTGTCTTAAAGCAAGATGCATACGAATTTGCAATATTTATTGGCCTGGGTCTTTTTGAAAACGTGGTTAGGTTTAAAATGGGTAAAAATATAGCAGGGATCCTAACTATTCACAGAATAAAATACCAATTTGTATCTTTAGTTATAACTAAAGAGTTATAGACGTAAGTCTGTGGGACTATTTTTATAGCCACTTTATATAAAATCTTATCCGTTGTATTTCTGAAACTAAGATTTTAAATAACAATAGTTTCGTTTCTAATTTCCTTATTTCCTCGTTTTCACCACATACACATTTTCTTTATTGCTTCCCATTTAAAATGTTAAATATTTAATAACCGCAAATCAATGAAAAATGTATATACCCTAAATGGAAAGATTGATGGTTAAATTTTCTGTTGTACGTTTCTATTAAGAATACTTGAACTTCCCCTAGCTGATGCTGTCTTGATAACTAAAAGGCAGAGAACATGGGAAAGGAAGTCATAACAAAGGCTTCGAGGTTATTAAAATGCACTTTTGTAAACAAAGTTCAGGGCAACTTAATGGCTACACTTACATAGAACATGAACTTGCGATCCAATCACCGAGACTATTGTGAGCAGCCGAAGAAGGCTCAGACTGGCTTGTGAATTGTAGGAGATTGGCAGCGTCTGGGCAGCGTTCGATGCTGGTGATAGTGTCCTATATCCTTTCGGAAGCCTCATCCTTTGCACGGGGCGACGTGACTTACGGAATGTGCTCGAGAGAAATCAGTAACCTTCATCTTAGTTTCGAGAAAACTCAGCTGCTTTCTGGCACTGAATCTTGTCGATCGCTGGGCGACAATAAATTACTGCAAGAGAACGTAGTGAAGTGTATTTAGGGGAAATAATTTGCTTGCGATTTTCTGCACACATGTTAATTGAACACATATCAAGACTACTATCAAGAATAATTGAATTAATTGCAGGGCAAATCTTTTCTTTGCCCCTACACTTACAATTCTTGTAATAAATGCGGACAAATTACTATAAACTTTAGTTCGTCTGTACTGTTTGAAAGTTTGCGAAAAAGTGACCTAATGCTTAAGTTCCAGGACACATAACTTCATACATTTATATGTACAAAAATCTGCTCTCAATGTTATGTTACTACAATTTTATTTCTTTTCTTGTGCTGGGTTTTCCAAGTGGCCGATGGATAACAAAAAAGCACTTATAAAGCCAATAACCTTAGCAAACATCTTAAAGCTTAATTTTTATTAAACCGCAGTAAGATATTGTGAATCTGTGTGACCCAGTTTAATGGCAGGCTATAGCCTTTGCTTAGAAGTTTGCGAGGCAGACGTTAAATGCTGTTGAACAATGATTTGATCAGCATATCTGGGCCCCTAGGACTCAACTATTCAAATAATGGCAAGAGAACTATTAATTCTTGGCTCGAGGCAGGCAAAGCAAAAACAAATACAATACCGAAAAAATGCCCCGTGCGGCATGACCCGGATTTAGTAGAAGTATGAATAATTTTAAGCTTTTAAAACTGCTGGCCATGAAAACCACATACATGTATGTATGTGTATACATATGTGTTTGCCTTGTGGAAATTGCCCGGTTTCATTTGCATTGTCTTAATAGAAAAATATTGTCGCAAAACAAAAACATAAACACAGAATAATATAAGCGAAAACTAACTTTAAGGCGTTGAAAAATGAATTAGTTTTGCGGTAAATATTATATTTTGCCAACTAAAAAATCGCTTCTAACGATTTCGATGCCGCATGGGCAATATATTTTCCATCATACTAGTGAGTTAGCGGGGAATTCGATTTTTGGGACACTTGCCTGCGGCATTATTTCATTTTGAGCTCGTCTCCTCTCTACCATACTTTAAGCTTCCCGTCGAAACTGATAATGAAATGATATATTTCTGGCAACAAGATTATCTTCTTGCCAATGGTGCAATTTTTATGTTCAAAAGCTAACGAAACGTAATAGCACCATTCTTGAAATACTCTTTGGAACTTCACAATTCATATTAAATTCAATTATTTATGTTATTCGATTAACTTTTTATGGGCATTTTTGATTAAGCTCGGCAATTGATTGGTTCCTTAAATATTTATGCATTCTGGCAGCCCTTTTTTGTCTATCTTTACTTTCACTTACCATGTGTAGCGATGTTTATTGCTGTCTAACATTCAATATACCTGGTCGGATTTGCGGCGATTATTAAATCCCTTGCTATGTTGGCACAAGTCACAATTGTACAAAAACACACTGGCACAACAAAAAAAAAATTGTGTAAAAAAATAATACTTTAACCAGACATTCGCATTCATTCGGCTTTTCTTGATTTTTTGCAATAACACATTTGTACACACTAAAAAAAAAGATAATGCAATCGAACTACTTCATAGAGACGGTAGGAAATACGCAGATGTACTCTGGTGCGTTTTATTCATGCGCTCTATCCGGCGAGCACGTAGGTATCGCTTATCCTTGAAAACCGTAATGAACTAACTGTCGTTGGCAAAAACTTTGGACTCCATTCCAAGCGGCCAAGTGAAAAGCCGAGCGCAAGTGAGCGAAAGCTTGTCTGCACACTCGAATCCTGTGAGTGAGTCACGCTGAGGGGATTTCTGTTGAGTCCTTAGTGTACTCACCACTGCTCAGGACATTTCCCCTAGCTGGGGAAGCTTTCATTGTCCCAAAGCTTTCACGAAGCGTCTTATTAAGGTTGGGAAATTGATTTCCTGAAAAAGTCGGGTTTCTTCCATGAAGTCCTCTAAATGGATGAATATTTATCAATGGTAGTATTATTTTCAATGAAAATCATTAAATATGTATATAATTACCTTCCATTTTGTTTTGCTTGGTATAACTATTTGTTCATTCAAAGTAACATATTAACAATTTATTTTTTTTTCGTTGCCTGCGGATCAAGCTTACAAGTATATTGCTTTACAATTTATTTCTGCACAATTTGGGTGTCAAATGTAGTGATAGCGATTTTTCTACAATACATCTTACATTTGCTGTTATACATTATTGTATCAGTATCTATAAAGCAGTATAACAGATTTTGGTCACGCTGAAAAAGTGCCTACTGATGATCTAAGCCATAAGATAAAATAATACGGGTTTTCAGAAAAGTATTATACTTGTTCTTAAATAGTGGTCTACACTTTTTAGATCTAATATAACAGCTGTACCAAAGGGTTCGCGTTGACGGTCTTTTCAAATCTTGTAGTGACTAAAAAGTAGGGATTGAGTCTACGGTAATGTCCCCAAATAAATCCAACAGAAACTTAAGTATACGAGGCATTTGTCCCACTATTATAGCTTTAAAAAAAAACGGAATGCCGGGCTGTCCCTTATTTAAGATTCCTACTCAAAGGATGCTTTGGATTTTCACTCACAGTGGTAGAATATAGTAACCAGTTTTATACCCAGACACATCGGATATTTCAATGTGTGTATACCACACAGCAATAAAGCCGAAAACAACATTCGCAATTTGATTTGGTATAGCATATAATAGCATATAATTCGCCAAGGATGCATACCGTGAGTGGCAAGAATCTGACCCGTGAAGAGTTAGATGAAGTGAAGAAATGGCTGCAAAAAAATAAAATTAGCACTCAAAGATTGCGTCGCGAGTTTTCCGATGTTTTGCCGCTGGCCGAAATACTAAAACGCGACCATCCGAGATTGGTTGATCTCTACAATTATCCAAAGAAGAATAGTGTGCAGCTCAAGTTGGCCAATTGGGAGACATTTAACTTTAAAGTGTTATCCAAGTTAAATATGACGTTGTCCAGAGATTTTATGGAAAAAATGGCAAATGGTGTTAGTGGTGCCGCTGAATGCTTGTTGTTTGAAGTGATACGATTGGAGAAACGACAACGCCGTGCAGAGCAACGAAACGTGGCATTGCGGCAAGAACATATTTGGGAGGAAAATGATGAGGTGAAAACTGTTGTGGTTAACAAACAGGTGGGCGATGGCATAGTTCAGGTGCCACAGAAAATGATCCTGTACTCGCTGTACGAGAAAATGACACGTGATTGCCAGGCAAAGGATGTTATTATCGAAACGTATCAACAGCGATTGACCCACATGGAGAGTATTATTAAAATCAAAACGGAACGGATAGACGAACTTCTAATGCAGATGGGAAGACAACCTCAGAAGAGAGCTACTAGCAACGCATCCAATTGTTTTTTCCCTTACGATGAAAAGGACTCTGCAACCCAGAAGCATAGTCCTACTCAAGTATCAACATCTACCGATCCGGACAGCTCCACCACCTAAAAGCCATCTCGGATTCACTATTGAAAAGTTATTTATTGTTAGATTGTGGATCCAAATTACCGATAAATAGATTACGAAATATACACAGTCTGGGCACCTCAATGGCAATTTATTTATTTGTATTTGGTAATCGATGGACGCAGTTGATAGTTGAAATATTTTAAATGGGTATTGCAATGGAAGATTTGTTGCTTTGAAATGAACGCAGTAGAGAACCAGATAATAAATTAGTAATAATCATGTTAGTTAGTTTTCTCAATTCTTAGGCCACTTTATTTATTTTCACACTTACAAATGATCTGTTCACACGATGTTATCACTGCATACCATTGATATATTACCTATTAAATACTGTTTTCTGGCACTTGTTTCTTGCATTGCCTTGTGGAACATCAATTTCAGTTTTGTGTAATAGTTCCAACACTTTCTACTTTTAACTACTGCAAGTCGCATATCGCATTCCTCAATCTTACCCATCAAAATATGATCGAGATATTTTCGCAATTTTTCAAACTCCAAGTATTCCCTTATTAATAGAGCTTTTTTGTTAGTTATCCAATCCTGTTTGATTGACGTGTTTATCTTTCCAACTAGGGTATTAAATTCCGCACTGTGACTGGATTCATTATGTTGATGAGCTACACTAATGAGTTTTAGTATTGAAAGGCACGGATCCTCGGGTGAAATGGGAATCTAAAGGATGGATTAGCATAGAGGGAAAAAATATAAATACAATGTTCCTAGTAAGCTAATTACTCCGACTTTAATATAAAACACTTTTTTTCTCACGATTCAAACTACATTTTAGATGGTTCATATTTTCAATAGTAAATAAAAATAAGTATTACTACGGAAAAAAAGCATAGCAATGAAAAATACAGTCGAACTTCCATATCTCAAACTTCCCTAATTCGAATTATTTAGCGACTTTATTTCATACCAATTTGTATCCACAAGTCGAACTTCCACAACTCTAATTTCCCTATTATTTTGGTCTTCTATAAGTACAAATGGTCGGTTGCCTAAAAAGTAAATAGAAATGAAATTTTTGTTTTTATTCATTTATTGCCTACATACCTTCTATACCACATAATCTAGTTTCATGATTTTCCAACTTATGAATTTAATGCTGAAGACTGATTATTATTATATAGATGCGGTGTTCCTTTTTAGATTTTCTTCTTATTGGATCAAATGGCAATTGTTTTATACTAAATTAAACAAGAATAAAATATACATTTAAGTTCTATGGTATGGCAGAAGGTTCGAGTTATGGAAGTTCGACTGTTATCAAATATTTTCATATCTAGAAGCATTATTACAGGTACAATTTGTCTTTGGTATAAGGCCCTATAATAGTTTACCTGGTATTTTTGTGATTTAAATGTAACTTAAATTTAGCAAACCTAAATAGAATTTGACTTAAAGAAGTTTGAGACTGCTTTAAAATTATAACTTATTAATAAAAGCTCACGCACCGTTTCATTGTTTGAGCTTAGAGAATATTTTGCAACGATTAAATTCATTATCTGTTGATTACAATAATATGCAGCAAATCCTCCCATAGTACTTGTCACTAGGGATTTCGTTTGAGTGGTGGGTAGAATTGATGGTTTAGTGCTTGTTGTATTCTGATTTATATGACAAATCAGGTGACTTTTTCTTATTATGTTCCACTTTTCAGTATTTGACATAGTTAAGCCTGCAACTAGATTTTTGGCCATGTGCTTATAATACTCAATACACGCTGGAGTGGATTTTGTTTCGTTCATATTTTCCAAAATTTTGTTCAGCTTAAATAAAATGATGGCTTCCAGCTCGATTCTTATTTTGTCGTAAATCGTGAAATTTGCGTACAGACTAGCTCTAATATTCCCCGGAAGTTGACCCAAATGTTTCGACGAGTTTATCTTACTGAAGTTTTCTTTAAATTCAGCATTTTCTAAAGCGTTTTCTCGAGTCGTATACTTATTTCGTAGGTCATCAAGTCTTTTGTCGATATCCTTCCACACATTAACTTCCGTGGTCTACAAGTTAGAACTTAATAAAACATTTAAATCTTAAATATCGATACACGTTACCTGTGAGCTTGCTGTAAGTATAAAAATTTCCGTTGTCGAAATCAGTTGGCTATCACTATAAGTCTCATTATCTGATTGCGATATCACATATTCGGTTGTGCCTTTTCCAGTAAAATTAATATTGGTGCTGATGTGCTCGGTCTGTTCTAACTTTGCAAATGTAAGGGTTTTATTTGTGGGTTCCTTAGACATAAGTCCGACGGTTGTGGAGTACTTTGTAGTGTGCCCAGCACTTGTTTGGTTTCGTATTGTTTCTTTTTCGTCCGTAAAGGAAAGTGGCTGGGTTAAAGTTCTTGAGTTATCACTATTATAATTGAACGATAAATTATTGGTTGTGCGATTATCCGTATTATTTTCTTTGGTGCTTAACTTTGACAATGTAGTAGTTTTTGTGGGGTCCTTCGACAAAAATCCGACGGTTGTGGAGTACTTTGTAGTGTGCCCAGCACTTGTTTGGTTTCGTATTGTTTCTTCCGTATAGGAAAGTGGTTGAGTTAAAGTTGTTGAGTTATCAATATTAGAATGCAACGATAAATTATTGGTTGTGCTTTTCTCGGTAATATTTTGTGTAGTGCTTAACTTTGACAATGTAAGTGTTTTATTTGTGGGTTCCTTAGACATAAATCCGACGGTTGTGGAGTACTTTGTAGTGTGCCCAGCACTTGTTTGGTTTCGTATTGTTTCTTTTTCGTCCGTATAAGAAAGTGGCTGGGTTAAAGTTGTTGAGTTATCAATATTAGAATGCAACGATAAATTATTGGTTGTGCGATTGTCCGTATTATTTTCTTTGGTGCTTAACTTTGGCAATGTAGTAGTTTTTGTGGGTTCCTTCGACAAAAATCCGACGGTTGTGGAGTACTTGGTAGTGTCCGTATCAGAATATGGCTGAGTTAATATTGTATACGTATCAATATCAGAATGCAACGATAAATAATTGGTTGTGCTTTTCTCGATAATATTTTGTGTAGTGCTTAACTTTGACAATGTAAGTGTTTTATTTGTGGGTTCCTTAGACAAAAATCCGACGGTTGTGGAGTACTTTGTAGTGTGCCCAGCACTTGTTTGGTTTCGTATTATTTCTTTTTCGTCTGTATAAGAATGTGGCTGAGTTAAAGTTTTTGAGTTATCACTATTAGAAGGCAACGATAAATTATTGGTTGTGCGATTATCCGTATTATTTTCTTTGGTGCTTAACTTTGAAAATGTAAGGGTTTTTGTCGGTTCCTTAGACAAAAATTCAACGGTTGTGGAGTACTTCTTAGTGTCTGTATCAGAATATGGCTGAGTTAATATTGTTAACGTATCAATATCAGAATGCAATGATAAATTATTGGTTGTGCTATTCTCGGTAATATTTTGTGTAGTGCTAAACGTTGACAATGTAAGTGTTTTATTTGTGGGTTCCTTAGACAAAAATTCGACGGTTGTGGAGTACTTTGTAGTGTGCCCAGCACTTGTTTGGCTTCGTATTTCCTTATGGTTATCCGTATAGGAGTAGGGCTGTATAAGAGTATGGCTATCAAACCTGACGGTTGTAGAGTACTGGGTATTATGTCCAGCACTTGTTTGATTTCGTATCCCTTCATGCTCGAGGGACTTCGTAGAGGAAACATTCCACTGAGTATGCTAGGAAGTAAAGATTAGGTTTTTAAAAATATCTTATTATTGTTGTTTTCAATTGTGAAATTCAGGAACATATAAGTAGGTTTCTATGTTTTCTTGGTGATAATATTAAAATACAATAAACATAAAATATTTAACTAAGCATTTACCTTTAAAGTAGTTTTTGCTGTCGGTGTACTCTTCGTAATTTTGCAATTACACGAGCAAATATCCTCATCAGGATCAATTACGCAAGTACACAAGCAAAGCGGTTCTTCGGAAGTTTCAGTAGTTCCTGTTGTTAGCACATCTGAAGTCTCGGTCGTAGGAAATGTTTGAAGTGCTGTTTTACTTGTATTTACTAAAAACGAGCTTGTAGTTTTTCTACTTGTGTATTCAGTTTTTTCACTATTCATTGTGATTTTCTTAGAGCTGAAAACATCCGAGTGTATGAATATACTTGTCGATGATAATTCAGAATGAGGGCTTAACGTATATTTTGACTGATTTTCATCTGGTTTTGAGATTTGTGTTGCAGTTTTAGATTTTTGTTCTGGATAACTTTTTTGTGTAATTTCTGAATCCTTATAGATTGAAGATGGCACGATTCCTTCATTACTAAATTCTTTTGAGTTTAAATTCGTTGTTTGCAATTGTTTAGTAATAGCGGCATTTGTGACACTGGCAATAAAAGAAGGGAATGTTTCTGCCTGCTGCTCTTGTGTCATAGCTTTTGACTTATCAGATTTTGATGTTTGAGTTTTAGTTGTCTTGGTTTTTATTTCTGGATAAGTAAAACTTTGTAATGTATTTTCTGATTCTATGTCGGTTGTATAATCTAAAGAATTTGCATTCGTGTCTGTTATTATAGTTCCGGTAACCTCATCTCCAAATATTGCAGTAAAACTCTTATAATTATTCATTGATTTCGTTAGGTCCCTTGTTTCACTTAATGTTGTACTTGAACTTTTTGTTAGGTTACTTGGGTGAGGTATTATTTCATCTTCTGCACTCGAACTTTGAAATAAACTGAAAGATGTCGATTGAGGTAGAGATTTCGAGACCTCACTTGACCCCTTTACAGTTAATTGATCTTCTTGTGCACTAGAAATCGAAATATGCGGGTGAGCAATCGATTGTGTTCTTGTATCTTCTTGAAATGTTTTATCTTCATCTACACTCAGACTCGTAAACAAACTTTCAGTTTTAATACTTAATTTAGGAAGTGATGTTGATAGTATCCATGGCACTTCTGTCATGTGATTTTCTTCTGCACTTGATTCTTGAAATAAAGTGCCTTTTTCTGTTGTAGATTGTTGTGGGGGAGAAATCAACAGTGTCCTTGTATTTTCTTCAGATGTTTTATCTTCATCTACACTTTGACTGGTAAATATGCTTTTAGTCTTAGTACTTGATTGAGGAAGCGATGGTGACAGTGTCCGTGGCCCTTCTGTCATTTGAATTTCTTCTGCACTAGATTCTTGAAATGAACTGCTTTTTTGTGTTGTGGATTCAGAAAAAGATTTTGAAATTTCCGTTGTTTCCTCTTGCATTGTCCGATCTTCTGCACTCGAAACTGTAAGTAAGCTATTTCCTGTTGCACTTGATTGAAGGGGAGAAATTGATAGTGTCCTTGTATCTTCTTGATGTGTTTCATCTACATCTACACTTTGACTGAAAAAAATACTTTTGGTTTTAGTATTTGATTGAGGAAGTGATGTTGATAGTGTCCATGGCACTTTAGTCATTTGCTTTTCTTCTGCACTGGATTCTTGAAATGAAATCCTTTCTTCTGTTGTAGATTGTTGTGGGAGAGAAATCGACTGTGTCCTTGTATCTTCTTCAGATGTTTCATTTTCATCTACACTTTGACTGGAAAAAATACTTTTGGTTTTAGTATTTGATTCAGGAAGTGATGTTGATAGTGTCCATGGCACTTCAGTCATTGGAGTTTCTTCTGCACTGGATTCTTGAAATGAAATGCTTTCTTGTGTTGTGGATTCAGGAAAAGATTTTGAAATTTCCGTTGTTTCCTCTTGCATTGTCTGATCTTCTGCACTCGAAATTGTAAATAAACTTTCTGCTGTTGCAATTGTTTGAAGGGGAGAAATCGATAGTGTCCTTGTATCTTCTTGAGATGTTTCATCTACATCTACACTTTGACTGGAATATATACTTTTAGTTTTTGTACTTGATTGAGAGAGTGATGTTGATAGTGTCCATGGCAATTCAGTCATTTGATTTTCTTCTGCACTGGATTCTTGAAATGAAATGCTTTCTTGTGATGTGGATACAGGAAAAGATTTTGAAATTTCCGTTGTTTCCTCTTTCGTTGTCTGAACTTCTGAGCTCGCAACTGTAAGTAAACTTTTTGCTGTTGCACTTGATTGAAGGGAAGAAATCGACAGCGTCCTTGTATCTTCTTGAGATGTATTATCTTTATCTCCACTCTGGCTAGAAAATATACTTTCAGTTTCAGGACTTGATTGAGAAAGTGATGGTGATAGTGTCCATGGCACTTCTGTCATTTGATTTTCTTCTGCACTGGATTCTTGAAATGAAATGCTTTCTTCTGTTCTAGATTGTTGTGGGGGAGAAATGGACAGTGTCCTTGTATCTTCTTCAGATGTTTCATTTTCATCTACACTTTGACTGGAAAAAATACTTTTGGTTTTAGTATTTGATTCAGGAAGTGATGTTGATAGTGTCCATGGCACTTCAGTCATTTGATTTTCTTTTGCACTGGATTCTTGAAATGAAATGCTTTCTTGTGATGTGGATTCAGGAAAAGATTTTGAAATTTCCGTTGTTTCCTCTTTCGTTGTCTGAACTTCTGAGCTCGCAACTGTAAGTAAACTTTTTGCTGTTGCACTTGATTGAAGGGAAGAAATCGACAGCGTCCTTGTATCTTCTTGAGATGTATTATCTTTATCTCCACTCTGGCTAGAAAATATACTTTCAGTTTCAGGACTTGATTGAGAAAGTGATGGTGATAGTGTCCATGGCACTTCTGTCATTTGATTTTCTTCTGCACTGGATTCTTGAAATGAAATGCTTTCTTCTGTTCTAGATTGTTGTGGGGGAGAAATGGACAGTGTCCTTGTATCTTCTTCAGATGTTTCATTTTCATCTACACTTTGACTGGAAAAAATACTTTTGGTTTTAGTATTTGATTCAGGAAGTGATGTTGATAGTGTCCATGGCACTTCAGTCATTTGATTTTCTTTTGCACTGGATTCCTGAAATGAAATGCTTCCTTGTGTTGTGGATTCAGGAAAAGATTTTGAAATTTCCGTTGTTTCCTCTTTCGTTGTCTGATCTTCTGCACTCGAAACTGTAAGTAAGCTTTTTGATGTTGCACTTGATGGAGTGGAGGAAGTCGATAGTGTCCTTGTATCTTCTTGAGATGTTTCAACTACATCTACACTTTGACTGGAAAAAATACTTTTGGTTTTAATATTTGATTGAGGAAGTGATGTTGATAGTGTCCATGGCACTTCAGTCATTTGAGTTTCTTCTGCACTGGATTCTTGAAATGAAATGCTTTCTTGTGTAGTGGATTCAGGAAAAGATTTTGAAATTTCCGTTGTTTCCTCTTTCGTTGTCTGATCTTCTGCACTCGAAACTGTAAGTAAGCTTTTTGCTGTTGCACTTGATTGAAGGGGAGAAATTGATAGTGTCCTTGTATCTTCTTGAGATGTTTCATCTACATCTACACTTTGACTGAAAAAAATACTTTTGGTTTTAGTATTTAATTGAGGAAGTGATGTTGATAGTGTCCATGGCACTTCAGTCATTTGATTTTCTTCTGCCCTGGATTTTTGAAATGAACTGCTTTCTTCTGTTGTAGGTTGTTGTGGGGGAGAAATCGACAGTGTCCTTGTATCTTCTTGAGATGTTTCATCTACATCTACACTTTGACTGGAAAAAATACCTTTGGTTTTGGAATTTGATTGAGGAAGTGATGTTGATAGTGTCCATGGCACTTCAGTCATTTGAGTTTCTTCTGCACTGGATTCTTGAAATGAAATGCTTTCTTGTGTAGTGGATTCAGGAAAAGATTTTGAAATTTCCGTTGTTTCCTCTTTCGTTGTCTGATCTTCTGCACTCGAAACTGTAAGTAAGCTTTTTGCTGTTGCACTTGATTGAAGGGGAGAAATTGATAGTGTCCTTGTATCTTCTTGAGATGTTTCATCTACATCTACACTTTGACTGGAAAAAATACTTTTGGTTTTAGTATTTAATTGAGGAAGTGATGTTGATAGTGTCCATGGCACTTCAGTCATTTGATTTTCTTCTGCACTGGATTCTTGAAATGAACTGCTTTCTTCTGTTGTAGATTGTTGTGGAGGAGAAATCGACAATGTCCTTGTATTTTCTTCAGATGTTTGATCTACATCTACACTTTGACTGGTAAATATGCTTTTAGTCTTAGTACTTGATTGAGGAAGCGATGTTGATAGTGTCCATGGCACTTCAGTCATTGGAGTTTCTTCTGCACTGGATTCTTGAAATGAAATGCTTTCTTGTGTTGTGGATTCAGGAAAAGATTTTGAAATTTCCGTTGTTTCCTCTCTCGTTGATTGATCTTCTGCACTCGAAACTGTAAGTAAGCCTTTTGCTGTTGCACTTGATGGAGTGGAGGAAGTCGATAGTGTCCTTGTATCTTCTTGAGATGTTTCAACTACATCTACACTTTGACTGGAAAAAATACTTTTGGTTTTAATATTTGATTGAGGAAGTGATGTTGATAGTGTCCATGGCACTTCAGTCATTTGAGTTTCTTCTGCACTGGATTCTTGAAATGAAATGCTTTCTTGTGTAGTGGATTCAGGAAAAGATTTTGAAATTTCCGTTGTTTCCTCTTTCGTTGTCTGATCTTCTGCACTCGAAACTGTAAGTAAGCTTTTTGCTGTTGCACTTGATTGAAGGGGAGAAATTGATAGTGTCCTTGTATCTTCTTGAGATGTTTCATCTACATCTACACTTTGACTGGAAAAAATACTTTTGGTTTTAGTATTTAATTGAGGAAGTGATGTTGATAGTGTCCATGGCACTTCAGTCATTTGATTTTCTTCTGCACTGGATTCTTGAAATGAACTGCTTTCTTCTGTTGTAGATTGTTGTGGGGGAGAAATCGACAGTGTCCTTGTATCTTCTTGAGATGTTTCATCTACATCTACACTTTGACTGGAAAAAATACTTTTGGTTTTGGAATTTGATTGAGGAAGTGATGTTGATAGTGTCCATGGCACTTCAGTCATTTGATTTTCTTCTGCACTGGATTCCTGAAATGAAATGCTTTCTTGTGTTGTGGATTCAGGAAAAGATTTTGAAATTTCCGTTGTTTCCTCTTTCGATGTCTGATCTTCTGCACTCGAAACTGTAAGTAAGCTTTTTGCTGTTGCACTTGATGGAGTGGAGGAAATCGATAGTGTCCTTGTATCTTCTTGAGATGTTTGATCTACATCTACAATTTGACTGTAAAATATGCTTTTAGTTTTAGTACTTGATTGAGGAAGTGAAGTTGATTTTGTCCATGGCACTTCTGTCATTTGATTTTCTTCTGCACTGGATTCTTGAAATGATATGCTTTCATCTGTTGTAGATTGTTGTGGAGGAGAAATCGACAGTGTCCTTGTATTTTCTTCAGATGTTTTATCTTCATCTACACTTTGACTGGAAAATATGCTTTTAGTTTTAGTATTTGATTGAGGAAGTGATGTTGATAGTGTCCATGGCACTTCAGTCATTTGAGTTTCTTCTGCACTGGATTCTTGAAATGAAATGCTTTCTTGTGTAGTGGATTCAGGAAAAGATTTTGAAATTTCCGTTGTTTCCTCTTTCGTTGTCTGATCTTCTGCACTCGAAACTGTAAGTAAACTTTTTGCTGTTGCACTTGATGGAGTGGAGGAAATCGATAGTGTCCTTGTATCTTCTTGAGATGTTTCATCTACATTTACACTTTGACTGGAAAAAATACTTTTGGTTTTAGTATTTGATTGAGGAAGTAATGTTGATAGTGTCCATGGCACTTCAGTCATTTGATTTTCTTCTGCACTGGATTCTTGAAATGAAATGCTTTCTTGTGTTGTGGATTCAGGAAAAGATTTTGAAATTTCTGTTGTTTCCTCTTTCGTTGTCTGATCTTCTGCACTCGAAACTGTAAGTAAGCTTTTTGCTGTTGCACTTGATTGACGGGAAGAAATCGATAGTGTCCTTGTATCTTCATGAGATGTTTGATCTACATCTACACTTTGACTGGTAAATATGCTTTTAGTCTTAGTACTTGATTGAGGAAGCGATGTTGATAGTGTCCATGGCACTTCAGTCATTGGAGTTTCTTCTGCACTGGATTTTTGAAATGAAATGCTTTCTTGTGTTGTGGATTCAGGAAAAGATTTTGAAATTTCCGTTGTTTCCTCTCTCGTTGTTTGATCTTCTGCACTCGAAACTGTAAGTAAGCTTTTTGCTGTTGCACTTGATGGAGTGGAGGAAGTCGATAGTGTCCTTGTATCTTCTTGAGATGTTTCATCTACATTTACACTTTGACTGGAAAAACTACTTTTGGTTTTAGTATTTAATTGAGGAAGTGATGTTGATAGTGTCCATGGCACTTCAGTCATTTGATTTTCTTCTGCACTGGATTCTTGAAATGAAATGCTTTCTTGTGTTGTGGATTCAGGAAAAGATTTTGAAATTTCTGTTGTTTCCTCTTTCGTTGTCTGATCTTCTGCACTCGAAACTGTAAGTAAGCTTTTTGCTGTTGCACTTGATTGACGGGAAGAAATCGATAGTGTCCTTGTATCTTCATGAGATGTTTGATCTACATCTACACTTTGACTGGTAAATATGCTTTTAGTCTTAGTACTTGATTGAGGAAGCGATGTTGATAGTGTCCATGGCACTTCAGTCATTGGAGTTTCTTCTGCACTGGATTTTTGAAATGAAATGCTTTCTTGTGTTGTGGATTCAGGAAAAGATTTTGAAATTTCCGTTGTTTCCTCTCTCGTTGTTTGATCTTCTGCACTCGAAACTGTAAGTAAGCTTTTTGCTGTTGCACTTGATGGAGTGGAGGAAGTCGATAGTGTCCTTGTATCTTCTTGAGATGTTTCATCTACATTTACACTTTGACTGGAAAAACTACTTTTGGTTTTAGTATTTAATTGAGGAAGTGATGTTGATAGTGTCCATGGCACTTCAGTCATTTGATTTTCTTCTGCACTGGATTCTTGAAATGAACTGCTTTCTTCTGTTGTAGATTGTTGTGGGGGAGAAATCGACAGTGTCCTTGTATCTTCTTGAGATGTTTCATCTACATCTACACTTTGACTGGAAAAAATACTTTTGGTTTTAGAATTTGATTGAGGAAGTGATGTTGATAGTGTCCATTGCACTTCAGTCATTTCATTTTCTTCTGCACTGGATTCCTGAAATGAAATGCTTTCTTGTGTTGTGGATTCAGGAAAAGATTTTGAAATTTCCGTTGTTTCCTCTTTCGTTCTCTGATCTTCTGCACTCGAAACTGTAAGTAAGCTTTTTGCTGTTGCACTTGATGGAGTGGAAGAAATCGATAGTGTCCTTGTATCTTCATGAGATGTTTGATCTACATCTACAATTTGACTGTAAAATATGCTTTTAGTTTTAGTACTTGATTGAGGAAGTGAAGTTGATTTTGTCCATGGCACTTCTGTCATTTGATTTTCTTCTGCACTGGATTCTTGAAATGAAATGCTTTCATCTGTTGTAGATTGTTGTGGAGGAGAAATCGACAGTGTCCTTGTATTTTCTTCAGATGTTTTATCTTCATCTACACTTTGACTGGTAAATATGCTTTTAGTCTTAGTACTTGATTGAGGAAGCGATGTTGACAGTGTCCGTGGCCCTTCTGTCATTTGAATTTCTTCTGCACTAGATTCTTGAAATGAACTGCTTTTTTGTGTTGTGGATTCAGAAAAAGATTTTGAAATTTCCGTTGTTTCCTCTTTCGTTGTCTGATCTTCTGCACTCGAAACTGTAAGTAAGCTTTTTGCTGTTGCACTTGATTGACGGGAAGAAATCGATAGTGTCCTTGTATCTTCATGAGATGTTTGATCTACATCTACACTTTGACTGGTAAATATGCTTTTAGTCTTAGTACTTGATTGAGGAAGCGATGTTGATAGTGTCCATGGCACTTCAGTCATTTGAGTTTCTTCTGCACTGGATTCTTGAAATGAAATGCTTTCTTGTGTAGTGGATTCAGGAAAAGATTTTGAAATTTCTGTTGTTTCCTCTTTCGTTGTCTGCTCTTCTGCACTCGAAACTGTAAGTAAGCTTTTTGCTGTTGCACTTGATTGAAGGGGAGAAATCGATAGTGTCCTTGTATCTTCTTGAGATGTTTCATCTACATTTACACTTTGACTGGAAAAAATACTTTTGGTTTTAGTATTTAATTGAGGAAGTGATGTTGATAGTGTCCATGGCACTTCAGTCATTTGATTTTCTTCTGCACTGGATTCTTGAAATGAAATGCTTTCTTGTGTTGTGGATTCAGGAAAAGATTTTGAAATTTCTGTTGTTTCCTCTTTCGTTGTCTGATCTTCTGCACTCGAAACTGTAAGTAAGCTTTTTGCTGTTGCACTTGATGGAGTGGAGGAAATCGACAGTGTCCTTGTATTTTCTTCAGATGTTTTATCTTCATCTACACTTTGACTGGTAAATATGCTTTTAGTCTTAGTACTTGATTGAGGAAGCGATGTTGACAGTGTCCGTGGCCCTTCTGTCATTTGAATTTCTTCTGCACTAGATTCTTGAAATGAACTGCTTTTTTGTGTTGTGGATTCAGAAAAAGATTTTGAAATTTCCGTTGTTTCCTCTTTCGTTGTCTGATCTTCTGCACTCGAAACTGTAAGTAAGCTTTTTGCTGTTGCACTTGATTGACGGGAAGAAATCGATAGTGTCCTTGTATCTTCATGAGATGTTTGATCTACATCTACACTTTGACTGGTAAATATGCTTTTAGTCTTAGTACTTGATTGAGGAAGCGATGTTGATAGTGTCCATGGCACTTCAGTCATTTGAGTTTCTTCTGCACTGGATTCTTGAAATGAAATGCTTTCTTGTGTAGTGGATTCAGGAAAAGATTTTGAAATTTCCGTTGTTTCCTCTTTCGTTGTCTGATCTTCTGCACTCGAAACTGTAAGTAAGCTTTTTGCTGTTGCACTTGATTGACGGAAAGAAATCGATAGTGTCCTTGTATCTTCATGAGATGTTTGATCTACATCTACACTTTGACTGGTAAATATGCTTTTAGTCTTAGTACTTGATTGAGGAAGCGATGTTGATAGTGTCCATGGCACTTCAGTCATTTGATTTTCTTCTGCACTGGATTCTTGAAATGAACTGCTTTCTTCTGTTGTAGATTGTTGTGGGGGAGAAATCGACAGTGTCCTTGTATCTTCTTGAGATGTTTCATCTACATCTACACTTTGACTGGAAAAAATACTTTTGGTTTTAGAATTTGATTGAGGAAGTGATGTTGATAGTGTCCATGGCACTTCAGTCATTTCATTTTCTTCTGCACTGGATTCCTGAAATGAAATGCTTTCTTGTGTTGTAGATTGTTGTGGGGGAGAAATCGACAGTGTCCTTGTATCTTCTTCAGATGTTTCATTTTCATCTACACTTTGACTGGAAAAAATACTTTTAGTTTTTGTACTTGATTGAGAGAGTGATATTGATAGTGTCCATGGCACTTCAGTCATTTGATTTTCTTCTGCACTGGATTCTTGAAATGAAATGCTTTCTTGTGTAGTGGATTCAGGAAAAGATTTTGAAATTTCTGTTGTTTCCTTTTTCGTTGTCTGATCTTCTGCACTCGAAACTGTAAGTAAGCTTTTTGCTGTTGCACTTGATGGAGTGGAGGAAATCGATAGTGTCCTTGTATCTCCTCGAGATGTTTCATTTTCATCTACACTTTGACTGGAAAAAACACTTTTGGTTTTAGTATTTGATTGAGGAAGTGATGTTGATAGTGTCCATGGCACTTCGGTCATTTGATTTTCTTCTGCACTGGATTCTGGAAATGAAATGCTTTCTTGTGTTGTGGATTCAGGAAAAGATTTTGAAATTTCTGTTGTTTCCTTTTTCGTTGTCTGATCTTCTGCACTCGAAACTGTAAGTAAGCTTTTTGCTGTTGCACTTGATGGAGTGGAGGAAATCGATAGTGTCCTTGTATCTTCTTGAGATGTTTGATCTACATCTACAATTTGACTGTAAAATATGCTTTTAGTTTTAGTAATTGATTGAGGAAGTGAAGTTGATTTTGTCCATGGCACTTCTGTCATTTGATTTTCTTCTGCACTGGATTCTTGAAATGAACTGCTTTCTTCTGTTGTAGATTGTTGTGGGGGAGAAATCGACAGTGTCCTTGTATCTTCTTGAGATGTTTCATCTACATCTACACTTTGACTGGAAAAAATACTTTTAGTTTTTGTACTTGATTGAAAGAGTGATATTGATAGTGTCCATGGCACTTCAGTCATTTGATTTTCTTCTGCACTGGATTCTTGAAATGAAATGCTTTCTTGTGTAGTGGATTCAGGAAAAGATTTTGAAATTTCCGTTGTTTCCTCTTTTGTTGTCTGATCTTCTGCACTCGAAACTGTAAGTAAGCTTTTTGCTGTTGCACTTGATGGAGTGGAGGAAATCGATAGTGTCCTTGTATCTCCTCGAGATGTTTCATTTTCATCTACACTTTGACTGGTAAATATGCTTTTAGTCTTAGTACTTGATTGAGGAAGCGATGTTGACAGTGTCCGTGGCCCTTCTGTCATTTGAATTTCTTCTGCACTAGATTCTTGAAATGAACTGCTTTTTTTTGTTGTGGATTCAGAAAAAGATTTTGAAATTTCCGTTGTTTCCTCTTTCGTTGTCTGATCTTCTGCACTCGAAACTGTAAGTAAGCTTTTTGCTGTTGCACTTGATTGACGGGAAGAAATCGATAGTGTCCTTGTATCTTCATGAGATGTTTGATCTACATCTACACTTTGACTGGTAAATATGCTTTTAGTCTTAGTACTTGATTGAGGAAGCGATGTTGATAGTGTCCATGGCACTTCAGTCATTTGAGTTTCTTCTGCACTGGATTCTTGAAATGAAATGCTTTCTTGTGTAGTGGATTCAGGAAAAGATTTTGAAATTTCCGTTGTTTCCTCTTTCGTTGTCTGATCTTCTGCACTCGAAACTGTAAGTAAGCTTTTTGCTGTTGCACTTGATTGACGGGAAGAAATCGATAGTGTCCTTGTATCTTCATGAGATGTTTGTTCTACATCTACACTTTGACTGGTAAATATGCTTTTAGTCTTAGTACTTGATTGAGGAAGCGATGTTGATAGTGTCCATGGCACTTCAGTCATTTGAGTTTCTTCTGCACTGGATTCTTGAAATGAAATGCTTTCTTGTGTAGTGGATTCAGGAAAAGATTTTGATATTTCCGTTGTTTCCTCTTTCGTTGTCTGATCTTCTGCACTCGAAACTGTAAGTAAGCTTTTTGCTGTTGCACTTGATTGAAGGGGAGAAATCGATAGTGTCCTTGTATCTTCTTGAGATGTTTCATCTACATTTACACTTTGACTGGAAAAAATACTTTTGGTTTTAGTATTTAATTGAGGAAGTGATGTTGATAGTGTCCATGGCACTTCAGTCATTTGATTTTCTTCTGCACTGGATTCTTGAAATGAACTGCTTTCTTCTGTTGTAGATTGTTGTGGGGGAGAAATCGACAGTGTCCTTGTATCTTCTTGAGATGTTTCATCTACATCTACACTTTGACTGGAAAAAATACTTTTGGTTTTAGAATTTGATTGAGGAAGTGATGTTGATAGTGTCCATGGCACTTCAGTCATTTCATTTTCTTCTGCACTGGATTCCTGAAATGAAATGCTTTCTTGTGTTGTAGATTGTTGTGGGGGAGAAATCGACAGTGTCCTTGTATCTTCTTGAGATGTTTCATCTACATCTACACTTTGACTGGAAAAAATACTTTTAGTTTTTGTACTTGATTGAGAGAGTGATATTGATAGTGTCCATGGCACTTCAGTCATTTGATTTTCTTCTGCACTGGATTCTTGAAATGAAATGCTTTCTTGTGTAGTGGATTCAGGAAAAGATTTTGAAATTTCCGTTGTTTCCTCTTTTGTTGTCTGATCTTCTGCACTCGAAACTGTAAGTAAGCTTTTTGCTGTTGCACTTGATGGAGTGGAGGAAATCGATAGTGTCCTTGTATCTCCTCGAGATGTTTCATTTTCATCTACACTTTGACTGGTAAATATGCTTTTAGTCTTAGTACTTGATTGAGGAAGCGATGTTGACAGTGTCCGTGGCCCTTCTGTCATTTGAATTTCTTCTGCACTAGATTCTTGAAATGAACTGCTTTTTTGTGTTGTGGATTCAGAAAAAGATTTTGAAATTTCCGTTGTTTCCTCTTTCGTTGTCTGATCTTCTGCACTCGAAACTGTAAGTAAGCTTTTTGCTGTTGCACTTGATTGACGGGAAGAAATCGATAGTGTCCTTGTATCTTCATGAGATGTTTGATCTACATCTACACTTTGACTGGTAAATATGCTTTTAGTCTTAGTACTTGATTGAGGAAGCGATGTTGATAGTGTCCATGGCACTTCAGTCATTTGAGTTTCTTCTGCACTGGATTCTTGAAATGAAATGCTTTCTTGTGTTGTGGATTCAGGAAAAGATTTTGAAATTTCCGTTGTTTCCTCTTTCGTTGTCTGATCTTCTGCACTCGAAACTGTAAGTAAGCTTTTTGCTGTTGCACTTGATGGAGTGGAGGAAATCGATAGTGTCCTTGTATCTTCATGAGATGTTTGATCTACATCTACACTTTGACTGGTAAATATGCTTTTAGTCTTAGTACTTGATTGAGGAAGCGATGTTGACAGTGTCCGTGGCCCTTCTGTCATTTGAATTTCTTCTGCACTAGATTCTTGAAATGAACTGCTTTTTTGTGTTGTGGATTCAGAAAAAGATTTTGAAATTTCCGTTGTTTCCTCTTTCGTTGTCTGATCTTCTGCACTCGAAACTGTAAGTAAGCTTTTTGCTGTTGCACTTGATTGACGGGAAGAAATCGATAGTGTCCTTGTATCTTCATGAGATGTTTGATCTACATCTACACTTTGACTGGTAAATATGCTTTTAGTCTTAGTACTTGATTGAGGAAGCGATGTTGATAGTGTCCATGGCACTTCAGTCATTTGAGTTTCTTCTGCACTGGATTCTTGAAATGAAATGCTTTCTTGTGTAGTGGATTCAGGAAAAGATTTTGATATTTCCGTTGTTTCCTCTTTCGTTGTCTGATCTTCTGCACTCGAAACTGTAAGTAAGCTTTTTGCTGTTGCACTTGATTGAAGGGGAGAAATCGATAGTGTCCTTGTATCTTCTTGAGATGTTTCATCTACATTTACACTTTGACTGGAAAAAATACTTTTGGTTTTAGTATTTAATTGAGGAAGTGATGTTGATAGTGTCCATGGCACTTCAGTCATTTGATTTTCTTCTGCACTGGATTCTTGAAATGAACTGCTTTCTTCTGTTGTAGATTGTTGTGGGGGAGAAATCGACAGTGTCCTTGTATCTTCTTGAGATGTTTCATCTACATCTACACTTTGACTGGAAAAAATAGTTTTGGTTTTAGAATTTGATTGAGGAAGTGATGTTGATAGTGTCCATGGCACTTCAGTCATTTCATTTTCTTCTGCACTGGATTCCTGAAATGAAATGCTTTCTTGTGTTGTAGATTGTTGTGGGGGAGAAATCGACAGTGTCCTTGTATCTTCTTCAGATGTTTCATTTTCATCTACACTTTGACTGGAAAAAATACTTTTAGTTTTTGTACTTGATTGAGAGAGTGATATTGATAGTGTCCATGGCACTTCAGTCATTTGATTTTCTTCTGCACTGGATTCTTGAAATGAAATGCTTTCTTGTGTAGTGGATTCAGGAAAAGATTTTGAAATTTCCGTTGTTTCCTCTTTTGTTGTCTGATCTTCTGCACTCGAAACTGTAAGTAAGCTTTTTGCTGTTGCACTTGATGGAGTGGAGGAAATCGATAGTGTCCTTGTATCTCCTCGAGATGATTCATTTTCATCTACACTTTGACTGGAAAAAACACTTTTGGTTTTAGTATTTGATTGAGGAAGTGATGTTGATAGTGTCCATGGCACTTCAGTCATTTGATTTTCTTCTGCACTGGATTCTTGAAATGAAATGCTTTCTTGTGTTGTGGATTCAGGAAAAGATTTTGAAATTTCTGTTGTTTCCTCTTTCGTTGTCTGATCTTCTGCACTCGAAACTGTAAGTAAGCTTTTTGCTGTTGCACTTGATGGAGTGGAGGAAATCGATAGTGTCCTTGTATCTTCTTGAGATGTTTGATCTACATCTACAATTTGACTGTAAAATATGGTTTTAGTTTTAGTACTTGATTGAGGAAGTGAAGTTGATTTTGTCCATGGCACTTCTGTCATTTGACTTTCTTCTGCACTGGATTCTTGAAATGAAATGCTTTCATCTATTGTAGATTGTTGTGGAGGAAAAATCGACAGTGTCCTTGTTATTTCTTCAGATGTTTCATCTACATCTACACTTTGACTGGTAAATATGCTTTTAGTCTTAGTACTTGATTGAGGAAGCGATGTTGATAGTGTCCATGGCACTTCAGTCATTTGAGTTTCTTCTGCACTGGATTCTTGAAATGAAATGCTTTCTTGTGTAGTGGATTCAGGAAAAGATTTTGATATTTCCGTTGTTTCCTCTTTCGTTGTCTGATCTTCTGCACTCGAAACTGTAAGTAAGCTTTTTGCTGTTGCACTTGATTGAAGGGGAGAAATCGATAGTGTCCTTGTATCTTCTTGAGATGTTTCATCTACATTTACACTTTGACTGGAAAAAATACTTTTGGTTTTAGTATTTAATTGAGGAAGTGATGTTGATAGTGTCCATGGCACTTCAGTCATTTGATTTTCTTCTGCACTGGATTCTTGAAATGAACTGCTTTCTTCTGTTGTAGATTGTTGTGGGGGAGAAATCGACAGTGTCCTTGTATCTTCTTCAGATGTTTCATTTTCATCTACACTTTGACTGGAAAAAACACTTTTGGTTTTAGTATTTGATTGAGGAAGTGATGTTGATAGTGTCCATGGCACTTCAGTCATTTGATTTTCTTCTGCACTGGATTCTTGAAATGAAATGCTTTCTTGTGTTGTGGATTCAGGAAAAGATTTTGAAATTTCTGTTGTTTCCTCTTTCGTTGTCTGATCTTCTGCACTCGAAACTGTAAGTAAGCTTTTTGCTGTTGCACTTGATGGAGTGGAGGAAATCGATAGTGTCCTTGTATCTTCTTGAGATGTTTGATCTACATCTACAATTTGACTGTAAAATATGGTTTTAGTTTTAGTACTTGATTGAGGAAGTGAAGTTGATTTTGTCCATGGCACTTCTGTCATTTGACTTTCTTCTGCACTGGATTCTTGAAATGAAATGCTTTCATCTGTTGTAGATTGTTGTGGAGGAAAAATCGACAGTGTCCTTGTTATTTCTTCAGATGTTTCATCTACATCTACACTTTGACTGGAATATATACTTTTAGTTTTTGTACTTGATTGAGAGAGTGATGTTGATAGTGTCCATGACACTTCTGTCATTTGATTTGCTTCTGCACTGGATTCTTGAAATGAACTGCTTTCTTGTGTTGTGGATTCAGGTAAAGATTTTGAAATTTCCGTTGTCTCCTCTTTCGGTGTTTGATCTTCTGCACTCGAAACTGTAAGTAAGCTTTTTGCTGTTGCAGTTGATTGAAGGGGAGAAATCGATAGTGTCCTTGTATCTTCTTGAGATGTTTCATCTACATTTACACTTTGACTGGAAAAAATACTTTTGGTTCTAGTATTTAATTGAGGAAGTGATGTTGATAGTGTCCATGGCACTTCAGTCATTTGATTTTCTTCTGCACTGGATTCTTTGAATGAAATGCTTTCTTCTGATGTAGATTGTTGTGGGAGAGAAATCGACAGTGTCCTTGTATTTTCTTCAGATGTTTTATCTTCATCTACACTTTGACTGGAAAATATGCTTTTGGTTATAGTACTTGATTGATTAAGTGATGTTGATAGTGTCCATGGCACTTCTGTCATTTGATTTGCTTCTGCACTGGATTCTTGAAATGAACTGCTTTCTTGTGTTCCGGATTCAGGAAAAGATTTTGAAATTTCCGTTGTTTCCTTTTGCATTGTCTGATCTTCTGCACTCGAAACTGTAAGTAGGCTTTTTGCTGTTGCACTTGATTGAGTGGGGGAAATCGATAGTGTCCTTGTATCTCCTTGATAAGTTTCATTTTCATCTACACCTTGACTGGAAAAAAAACTTTTGGTTTTAGTATTTGATTGAGGAAGTGATGTTGATAGTGTCCATGGCACTTCTGTCATTTGATTTGCTTCTGCACTGGATTCCTGAAATGAAATTCTTTCTTGTGTTGTGGATTCAGGAAAAGATTTTGAAATTTCCGTTGCTTCCTCTTGCATTGTCTGATCTTCTGCACTCGAAATTGTAAGTAAACTTTCTGCTGTTGCAATTGTTTGGAGGGGAGAAATCGATAGTGTCCTTGTATCTTCTTGAGATGTTTCATCTACATCTACACTTTGACTGGAAAATATACTTTTAGTTTTTGTACTTGATTTAGAGAGTGATGTTGATGGTGTCCATGGCACTTCAGTCGTTTGAGTTTCTTCTGCACTGTATTCTTGAAATGAACTGCTTTCTTCTGTTGTAGATTGTTTTGGGTGAGAAATTGACAGTGTCCTTGTATCTTCTTGAGATGTTTCATTTTCATCTACACTTTGACTGGAAAAAATACTTTGGGTTTTAGTATTTGATTGAGGAAGTGATGTTGATAGTATCCATGGCACTTCAGTCATTTGATTTTCTTCTGCACTGGATTCTTGAAATGAACTGCTTTCTTGTGTTGTAGGTTGTTGTGGGGGAGAAATCGACAATGTCCTTATATCTTTTTCAGATGTTTTATCTTTATCTCCACTCTGGCTGGAAAAAATACTTTTAATTTCAGGACTTGATTGAGAAAGTGATGTTGATAGTGTCCATGACTCTTCTGTCATTTGATTTTCTTCTGCACTGGATTCTTGAAATGAAATGCTTTCTTCTGTTGTAGATTGTTGTGGGGGAGAAATCGACAGTGTCCTTGTATTTTCTTCAGATGTTTCATTTTCATTTACACTTTGACTGGAAAAAATACGTTTAGTTTTTGTACTTGATTGAGAGAGTGATGTTGATAGTGTCCATGGCACTTCAGTCATTTGATTTTCTTCTGCACTGGATTCTTGAAATGAACTGCTTTCTTGTGTTGTGGATTCAGGTAAAGATTTTGAAATTTCCGTTGTCTCCTCTTTCGGTGTCTGATCTTCTGCACTCGAAACTGTAAGTAAGCTTTTTGCTGCTGGACTTGATGGAGGGGAGGAAATCGAGAGTGTCCTTGTATCTCCTTGATAAGTTTCATTTTCATCTACACTTTGACTGGAAAAAAAACTTTTGGTTTTAGTATTTGATTGAGAAAGTGATGTTGATAGTGTCCATGACTCTTCTGTCATTTGATTTGCTTCTGCACTGGATTCTTGAAATGAAATGCTTTCTTCTGTTGTAGATTGTTGTGGGGGAGAAATCGACAGTGTCCTTGTATTTTCTTCAGATGTTTCATTTTCATTTACACTTTGACTGGAAAAAATACGTTTAGTTTTTGTACTTGATTGAGAAAGTGATGTTGATAGTGTCCATGGCACTTCAGTCATTTGATTTTCTTCTGCACTGGATTCCTGAAATGAAATTCTTTCTTGTGTTGTGGATTCAGGAAAAGATTTTGAAATTTCCGTTGCTTCCTCTTGCATTGTCTGATCTTCTGCACTCGAAATTGTAAGTAAACTTTCTGCTGTTGCAATTGTTTGGAGGGGAGAAATCGATAGTGTCCTTGTATCTTCTTGAGATGTTTCATCTACATCTACACCTTGACTGGAAAAAAAACTTTTGGTTTTAGTATTTGATTGAGGAAGTGATGTTGATAGTGTCCATGGCACTTCAGTCATTTGATTTTCTTCTGCACTGGATTCCTGAAATGAAATTCTTTCTTGTGTTGTGGATTCAGGAAAAGATTTTGAAATTTCCGTTGCTTCCTCTTGCATTGTCTGATTTTCTGCACTCGAAATTGTAAGTAAACTTTCTGCTGTTGCAATTGTTTGAAGGGGAGAAATCGTCCTTGTATCTCCTCGAGATGTTTCATTTTCATCTACACTTTGACTGGCAAAAATACTTTTAATGTCAGGACTTGATTGAGAAAATGATGTTGATAGTGTCCATGACAATTCTGTCATTTGATTTGCTTCTGCACTGGATTCTTGAAATGAAATGCTTTCTTCTGTTGTAGATTGTTGTGGCGGAGAAATCGACAGTTTCCTTGTATTTTCTTCAGATGTTTTATCTTCATCTACACTTTGACTGGTAAATATGCTTTTAGTTATAGTACTTGATTGAGGAAGTGATGTTGATAGTGTCCATGGCACTTCTGTCATCTGATTTGCTTCTGCACTGGATTCTTGAAATGAACTACTTTCTTGTGTTGTGGATTCAGGAAAAGATTTTGAAATTTCCGTTGTTTCCTCTTGCATTGTCTGATCTTCTGCACTCGAAACTGTAAGTAGGCTTTTTGCTGTTGCACTTGATTGAGTGGAGGAAATCGATAATATCCTTGTATCTTCTTGAGATGTTTCATCTACATCTACACTTTGACTGGAAAATATACTTTTAACTTTTGTACTTGATTGAGAGAGTGATGTTGATAGTGTCCATGGCACTTCAGTCAATTGATTTTCTTCTGCACTGTATTCTTGAAATGAACTGCTTTCTTCTGTTGTAGATTGTTGTGGGTGAGAAATTGACAGTGTCCTTGTATCTTCTTGAGATGTTTCATTTTCATCTACACTTTGACTGGAAAAAATACTTTGGGTTTTAGTATTTGATTGAGGAAGTGATGTTGATAGTGTCCATGGCACTTCAGTCATTTGATTTTCTTCTGCACTGGATTCCTGAAATGTTATGCTTTCTTGTGTTGTGGATTCAGGAAAAGATTTTGAAATTTCCGTTGCTTCCTCTTGCATTGTCTGATCTTCTGCACTCGAAATTGTAAGTAAGCTTTCTGCTGTTGCAATTGTTTGGAGGGGAGAAATCGATAGCGTCCTTGTATCTTCTTGAGATGTTTTATCTACATCTACACTTTGACTGGAAAAAATACTTTTAATTTCAGGACTTGATTGAGAAAATGATGTTGATAGTTTCCATGACACTTCTGTCATTTGTTTTTCTTCTGCACTGGATTCTTGAAATGAACTGCTTCCTTCTGTTGTAGATTGTTGTGGGGGAGAAAACGACAGTGTCCTTGTATCTCCTTGATAAGATTCATTTTCATCTACACTTTGACTGGAAAATATACTTTTAGTTTTTGTGCTTGATTGAGAGAGTGATGTTGATAGTGTCCATGGCATGGTGTCTTCTGCACTGTATTCTTGAAATGAACTGCTTTCTTCTGTTGTAGATTGTTGTGGGTGAGAAATTGACAGTGTCCTTGTATCTTCTTGAGATGTTTCATTTTCATCTACACTTTGACTGGAAAAAATACTTTGGGTTTTAGTATTTGATTGAGGAAGTGATGTTGATAGTGTCCATGGCACTTCAGTCATTTGATTTTCTTCTGCACTGGATTCCTGAAATGAAATGCTTTCTTGTGTTGTGGATTCAGGAAAAGATTTTGAAATGTCCGTTGCTTCCTCTTGCATTGTCTGATCTTCTGCACTCGAAATTGTAAGTAAACTTTCTGCTGTTGCAATTGTTTGAAGGGGAGAAATCGAGAGAGTCCTTGTATCTCCTTGATAAGTTTCATTTTCATCTACACTTTGACTGGAAAAAATACTTTTAGTTTTTGTGCTTGATTGAGAGAGTGATGTTGATAGTGTCCATGGCATGGTGTCTTCTGCACTGTATTCTTGAAATGAACTGCTTTCTTCTGTTGTAGATTGTTGTGGGTGAGAAATTGACAGTGTCCTTGTATCTTCTTGAGATGTTTCATTTTCATCTACACTTTGACTGGAAAAAATACTTTGGGTTTTAGTATTTGATTGAGGAAGTGATGTTGATAGTGTCCATGGCACTTCAGTCATTTGATTTTCTTCTGCACTGGATTCCTGAAATGAAATGCTTTCTTGTGTTGTGGATTCAGGAAAAGATTTTGAAATGTCCGTTGCTTCCTCTTGCATTGTCTGATCTTCTGCACTCGAAATTGTAAGTAAACTTTCTGCTGTTGCAATTGTTTGGAGGGGAGAAATCGATAATATCCTTGTATCTTCTTGAGATGTTTGATCTACATCAACACTTTGACTGGAAAATATACTTTTAGTTCTTGTTCTTGATTGTGAGATTGATGTTGATAGTGTCCATGACACTTCTGTCATTATATTTTCTTCTGTACTGGATTCTTGAAATGAACTGTTTCCTTCTGTTTTAGATTGTTGTTGGGGAGAAATCGATAATATCCTTGTATCTTCTTGAGATGTTTGATCTACATCTACACTTTGACTGGAAAATATACTTTTAGTTTTTGTACTTGATTGAGAGAGTGATGTTGATGGTGTCCATGGCACTTCAGTCATTTGAGTTTCTTCTGCACTGTATTCTTGAAATGAACTGCTTTCTTCTGTTGTAGATTGTTTTGGGTGAGAAATTGACAGTGTCCTTATATCTTTTTCAGATGTTTTATCTTTATCTCCACTCTGGCTGGAAAAAATACTTTTAATTTCAGGACTTGATTGAGAAAGTGATCTTGATAGTGTCCATGACTCTTCTGTCATTTGATTTTCTTCTGCACTGGATTCTTGAAATGAACTGCTTTCTTGTGTTGTGGATTCAGGTAAAGATTTTGAAATTTCCGTTGTCTCCTCTTTCGGTGTCTGATCTTCTGCACTCGAAACTGTAAGTAAGCTTTTTGCTGCTGGACTTGATGGAGGGGAGGAAATCGAGAGTGTCCTTGTATCTCCTTGATAAGTTTCATTTTCATCTACACTTTGACTGGAAAAAAAACTTTTGGTTTTAGTATTTGATTGAGAAAGTGATGTTGATAGTGTCCATGACTCTTCTGTCATTTGATTTGCTTCTGCACTGGATTCTTGAAATGAAATGCTTTCTTCTGTTGTAGATTGTTGTGGGGGAGAAATCGACAGTGTCCTTGTATTTTCTTCAGATGTTTCATTTTCATTTACACTTTGACTGGAAAAAATACGTTTAGTTTTTGTACTTGATTGAGAAAGTGATGTTGATAGTGTCCATGGCACTTCAGTCATTTGATTTTCTTCTGCACTGGATTCCTGAAATGAAATTCTTTCTTGTGTTGTGGATTCAGGAAAAGATTTTGAAATTTCCGTTGCTTCCTCTTGCATTGTCTGATTTTCTGCACTCGAAATTGTAAGTAAACTTTCTGCTGTTGCAATTGTTTGGAGGGGAGAAATCGATAGTGTCCTTGTATCTTCTTGAGATGTTTCATCTACATCTACACCTTGACTGGAAAAAAAACTTTTGGTTTTAGTATTTGATTGAGGAAGTGATGTTGATAGTGTCCATGGCACTTCAGTTATTTGATTTTCTTCTGCACTGGATTCCTGAAATGAAATTCTCTCTTGTGTTGTGGATTCAGGAAAAGATTTTGAAATTTCCGTTGCTTCCTCTTGCATTGTCTGATCTTCTGCACTCGAAATTGTAAGTAAACTTTCTGCTGTTGCAATTGTTTGGAGGGGAGAAATCGATAATATCCTTGTATCTTCTTGAGATGTTTCATCTACATCTACACTTTGACTGGAAAATATACTTTTAACTTTTGTACTTGATTGAGAGAGTGATGTTGATAGTGTCCATGGCACTTCAGTCAATTGATTTTCTTCTGCACTGTATTCTTGAAATGAACTGCTTTCTTCTGTTGTAGATTGTTGTGGGTGAGAAATTGACAGTGTCCTTGTATCTTCTTGAGATGTTTCATTTTCATCTACACTTTGACTGGAAAAAATACTTTGGGTTTTAGTATTTGATTGAGGAAGTGATGTTGATAGTGTCCATGGCACTTCAGTCATTTGATTTTCTTCTGCACTGGATTCCTGAAATGATATGCTTTCTTGTGTTGTGGATTCAGGAAAAGATTTTGAAATGTCCGTTGCTTCCTCTTGCATTGTCTGATCTTCTGCACTCGAAATTGTAAGTAAACTTTCTGCTGTTGCAATTGTTTGAAGGGGAGAAATCGAGAGAGTCCTTGTATCTCCTTGATAAGTTTCATTTTCATCTACACTTTGACTGGAAAAAATACTTTGGGTTTTAGTATTTAATTGAGGAAGTGATGTTGATAGTATCCATGGCACTTCAGTCATTTGATTTTCTTCTGCACTGGATTCTTGAAATGAACTGCTTTCTTGTGTTGTAGGTTGTTGTGGGGGAGAAATCGACAATGTCCTTATATCTTTTTCAGATGTTTTATCTTTATCTCCACTCTGGCTGGAAAAAATACTTTTAATTTCAGGACTTGATTGAGAAAGTGATGTTGATAGTGTCCATGACTCTTCTGTCATTTGATTTTCTTCTGCACTGGATTCTTGAAATGAAATGCTTTCTTCTGTTGTAGATTGTTGTGGGGGAGAAATCGACAGTGTCCTTGTATTTTCTTCAGATGTTTCATTTTCATTTACACTTTGACTGGAAAAAATACGTTTAGTTTTTGTACTTGATTGAGAAAGTGATGTTGATAGTGTCCATGGCACTTCAGTCATTTGATTTTCTTCTGCACTGGATTCCTGAAATGAAATTCTCTCTTGTGTTGTGGATTCAGGAAAAGATTTTGAAATTTCCGTTGCTTCCTCTTGCATTGTCTGATCTTCTGCACTCGAAACTGTAAGTAGGCTTTTTGCTGTTGCACTTGATTGAGTGGAGGAAATCGATAGTGTCCTTGTATCTCCTTGATAAGTTTCATTTTCATCTACACCTTGACTGGAAAAAAAACTTTTGGTTTTAGTATTTGATTGAGGAAGTGATGTTGATAGTGTCCATGGCACTTCAGTTATTTGATTTTCTTCTGCACTGGATTCCTGAAATGAAATTCTCTCTTGTGTTGTGGATTCAGGAAAAGATTTTGAAATTTCCGTTGCTTCCTCTTGCATTGTCTGATCTTCTGCACTCGAAATTGTAAGTAAACTTTCTGCTGTTGCAATTGTTTGGAGGGGAGAAATCGATAATATCCTTGTATCTTCTTGAGATGTTTGATCTACATCAACACTTTGACTGGAAAATATACTTTTAGTTCTTGTTCTTGATTGTGAGATTGATGTTGATAGTGTCCATGACACTTCTGTCATTATATTTTCTTCTGTACTGGATTCTTGAAATGAACTGTTTCCTTCTGTTTTAGATTGTTGTTGGGGAGAAATCGACAGTGTCCTGGTATCTTCTTCAGATGTTTTATCTTCATCTACACTTTGACTGGAAAATATGCTTCTAGTTTTTGTATTTAATTGAGGAAGTGATGTTGATAGTGTCCATGGCACTTCAGTCATTTGATTTTCTTCTACACTGGATTCTTGAAATGAACTGTATTCTTGTGCTGTAGATTGAGGTAGAGATTTTGAAATTTCCGTTGTTTCCTCTTGCATTGTTTGATCTTCTGCACTCGGAATTGAAAGTAAACTATTTGCTACTGTACTTGATTGAGGGACTGAAATCGATGATGCAGTTGCTGTTACATCTTCCAAGACATCTGATGTGTTTCCTCTAAGTTTGCATTCGCAGATACAAGAGTCTTTTCCTATTTCCAATTGGCAATGACAATCACAGCCGTGAAGACTTGATTGTTCAACTTGAAAACTTGATATTGTACTTAAGAAAAACATTGACTGTTGCTCCTTTTCCTCCAGCGTTAAGTGTTTTATTCCTGTGGTCGGTAATTTTAGTAGTCTACTAGATGTTGTACTCAATTGGAGTGGAGATTTTGATACCTTTTCCACGTCGTCTTGCGTTGTGTGATCTTTGTCGGTGGTTGAAATTTTGATTAGACCACTAAATAATGTGCTTATTGGAGGTTCAGATTCCGATTGATTTTCCATTTCGTTTTTGGATATTCGATAATGTTCTGTACTCGAAACTTGTAATGATGTTGATAGATTTGTAGTTTTCTTTTCGGTATTTGTGTTTTCTGGTATACTTTTGTATGAAGAAAGCTTTGAAGACTCTTCGCTAGACTTTATTTGGCTTTCTGTTAACATAGATACATCACTAGAAGTAGGATCTGTCATACAGTTGCATGTACACGAGTCATTTCCTTCTTCTAATAGGCAAGTGCATTCACAAACATTATGTGTTGATGGTTTACTGCTTGTCATGGACTCTATTATTTCCAAGGATGAGAGCTCAGATGGCATTGTGGTTTTATTACCAGTAACACCATCTCTTTTAGTTGTGATGTCTTCAATGCTGAAGGGTTCTGGACTCGCCTCTGTGAGTAAAGAAGTACCATATCCTTTCTGTTTTGGGATATTATCTTTCACACTGTGGAGTTCTTCAATCGTTGCTGTGGGTAATGACGGGGTGGATCCACTTGCCGTGACTTCTGAAGTGATCCCTCTTAGGCTGCATTCGCAGATACACGAGTCTTTTCCGATTTCCAATTGGCAAGTACAATCACAGCCGTGAAGACTTGATTGTTCAACTTGAAAACTTGATATTGTACTTAAGAAAAACATTGACTGTTGCTCCTTTTCCTCCAGCGTTAAGTGGTTTATTCCTGTGGTCGGTATTTTTAGTAGTCTACTAGATGTTATACTCAATTGGAGTGGAGATTTTGATACCTTTTCCACGTCGTCTTGCGTTGTGTAATCTTTGTCGGTGGTTGAAATTTTGATTAGACCACTAAATAATGTGCTTATTGGAGGTTCAGATTCCGATTGATTTTCCATTTCGTTTTTGGATATTCGATAATGTTCTGTACTCGAAACTTGTAATGATGTTGATAGATTTGTAGTTTTCTTTTCGGTATTTGTGTTTTCTGGTATACTTTTGTATGAAGAAAGCTTTGAAGACTCTTCGCTAGACTTTATTTGGCTTTCTGTTAACATAGATACATCACTAGAAGTAGGATCTGTCATACAGTTGCATGTACACGAGTCATTTCCTTCTTCTAATAGGCAAGTGCATTCACAAACATTATGTGTTGATGGTTTACTGCTTGTCATGGACTCTATTATTTCCAAGGATGAGAGCTCAGATGGCATTGTGGTTTTATTACCAGTAACACCATCTCTTTTAGTTGTGATGTCTTCAATGCTGAAGGGTTCTGGACTCGCCTCTGTGAGTAAAGAAGTACCATATCCTTTCTGTTTTGGGATATTATCTTTCACACTGTGGAGTTCTTCAATCGTTGCTGTGGGTAATGACGGGGTGGATCCACTTGCCGTGACTTCTGAAGTGATCCCTCTTAGGCTGCATTCGCAGATACACGAGTCTTTTCCGATTTCCAATTGGCAAGTACAATCACAGCCGTGAAGACTTGATTGTTCAACTTGAAAACTTGATATTGTACTTAAGAAAAACATTGACTGTTGCTCCTTTTCCTCCAGCGTTAAGTGGTTTATTCCTGTGGTCGGTATTTTTAGTAGTCTACTAGATGTTATACTCAATTGGAGTGGAGATTTTGATACCTTTTCCACGTCGTCTTGCGTTGTGTAATCTTTGTCGGTGGTTGAAATTTTGATTAGACCACTAAATAATGTGCTTAATGGAAGTTCAGATTCCGATTGATTTTCCATTTCGTTTTTGGATATTCGATAATGTTCTGTACTCGAAACTTGTAATGATGTTGATGGATTTGTAGTTTTCTTTTCGGTATTTGTATTTTCTAGTAAACTTTTGTATGAAGAAAGCTTTGAAGACTCTTCGCTAGACTTTATTTGGCTTTCTGTTAACATAGATACATCACTAGAAGTAGGATCTGTCATACAGTTGCATGTACACGAGTCATTTCCTTCTTCTAATAGGCAAGTGCATTCACAAACATTATGTGTTGATGGTTTACTGCTTGTCATGGACTCTATTATTTCCAAGGATGAGAGCTCAGATGGCATTGTGGTTTTATTACCAGTAACACCATCTCTTTTAGTTGTGATGTCTTCAATGCTGAAGGGCTCTGGACTCGCCTCTGTGAGTAAAGAAGTACCATATCCTTTCTGTTTTGGGATATTATCTTTCACACTGTGGAGTTCTTCAATCGTTGCTGTGGGTAATGACGGGGTGGATCCACTTGCCGTGACTTCTGAAGTGATCCCTCTTAGGCTGCATTCGCAGATACACGAGTCTTTTCCGATTTCCAATTGGCAAGTACAATCACAGCCGTGAAGACTTGATTGTTCAACTTGAAAACTTGATATTGTACTTGAGAAAAACATTGACTGTTGCTCCTTTTCCTCCAGCGTTAAGTGGTTTATTCCTGTGGTCGGTATTTTTAGTAGTCTACTAGATGTTGTACTCAATTGGAGTGGAGATTTTGATACCTTTTCCACGTCGTCTTGCGTTGTGTGATCTTTGTCGGTGGTTGAAATTTTGATTAGACCACTAAATAATGTGCTTATTGGAGGTTCAGATTCCGATTGATTTTCCATTTCGTTTTTGGATATTCGATAATGTTCTGTACTCGAAACTTGTAATGATGTTGATAGATTTGTAGTTTTCTTTTCGGTATTTGTGTTTTCTGGTATACTTTTGTATGAAGAAAGCTTTGAAGACTCTTCGCTAGACTTTATTTGGCTTTCTGTTAACATAGATACATCACTAGAAGTAGGATCTGTCATACAGTTGCATGTACACGAGTCATTTCCTTCTTCTAATAGGCAAGTGCATTCACAAACATTATGTGTTGATGGTTTACTGCTTGTCATGGACTCTATTATTTCCAAGGATGAGAGCTCAGATGGCATTGTGGTTTTATTACCAGTAACACCATCTCTTTTAGTTGTGATGTCTTCAATGCTGAAGGGTTCTGGACTCGCCTCTGTGAGTAAAGAAGTACCATATCCTTTCTGTTTTGTGATATTATCTTTCACACTGTGGAGTTCTTCAATCGTTGCTGTGGGTAATGACGGGGTGGATCCACTTGCCGTGACTTCTGAAGTAATCCCTCTTAGGTTGCATTCGCAGATACACGAGTCTTTTCCGATTTCCAATTGGCAAGTACAATCACAGCCGTGAAGACTTGATTGTTCAACTTGAAAACTTGATATTGTACTTAGGAAAGGTAAAAACTTTGACTGTTGCTCCTTTTCCTCTAGCGTTAAGTGGTTTATTCCTGTAGACGGTATCTTTGGTGGTCTACTAGATGTTGTACCCAATTGGAGTGGAGATTTTGATACCTTTTCCACGTCGTCTTGCGTTGTGTGATCTTTGTCTGTGGTTGACATATTTATTAGACCATTAAATACTGTGCTTAATGGAGGTACAGATTGCGATTGATTTCCCATTTCCTTTTGGGTAATTTCATATGGTTCCCCTGATGATTTTTGGAATGTTGTTAAAAAGTTTCTTGTTTTCTCTTTGTAATTTTTATTTTGCTGTGTAGTTTTATGTGAAGGAACATTTGAAGAGTACTGAAGATCTTCGCTAGACTTTATTTGGCTTTCTTTAAACATAGATACATCAATAGAAATGGGATCTGTCATACAGTTGCATGTACACGAGTCATTTCCTTCTTCTAATAGGCAAGTGCATTCACAAACATTATGTGTTGATGGTTTACTACTTTTTATGGGCTCTATTATTTCCAAGGATGAGAGCTCCGATGGCATTGTGGTTTTATTACCAGTAACACCATCTCCTTTAGTTGTGGCATCCCTAATACTTAAAAGTACTGGACCCGCCGCTGTGAGTAAAGAAGTACCATTTGGAACATAGTCTTTCATGCTGTAGAGCTCTCGATTTGTTTCTTTGAGTAATGACTGGGTAGATGCACTTGCCGTTACACTTTTCGTGTCATCTGCAGTGCTATCTTTAAGGTTGCATTCGCATATACACGAATCTTTGCCTGCTTCCAATTTGCAAGTACAATCGCATACATTAGGACTGATTGATTTTGTACTTAGCAGAGGTAAAGTTTCAGAATGTTTAATTTTTTCTGTTGGATGATCCCTTTCTGTGGCCGACATTGTCAGTAGAGCAGCGGGCAGTATACCAATCTGTGATGAAGCCTTTGGTTGTTGTCCTACTTCCCATTGAGGTGTTATTGGACTTATATGGAGTACAGATTTTGATAGTTTCGTTGTTTCACTTCGTGTCAATTGATCTTTTTTCGTATTCAGCTGGTCTTTCATCGTTGAAAACTGTAATGAACTGCCGAATATTGAACTCGACTCTGGTAGAAGTTCCGAAAGTCTCGTTTCTTCCTCCCTATCAAATTGATCTGTTTCTGTCTTCAACATTTTCAATGAACTGTCTGTTACTGCACTCAACTTTAGTAGAGATTCAAATCGATTTGTTGATTTTCCCGGATCAAATTGATCTTTTGTTTGTGTAGTGGAAAACTGAAGTGGACTTGCAGATTGTTTCGTTCGCTCAATAGTGGTTTCAATATGTTCAGTAGTTGTTGACTTTGAACATTCTATACATTCAGGTGATGTATATCTAGTTGGATCTGAGTTCGGTTTAGGAGCGCTCATGAAAGTTGTTGTTTCATATTCATATATAATCATTGTTATTATTTCTGTAAAGTAGTCAAATATTATTATCTTTTCACGTGAAATTGGCGACTCAATTGTTGTTGTGATGTATTCACCTTTCGGGTATTCTATACTAGCACTTGGTGATACAAGGTCAGAGCACTCCTCACAACCTTCCTCCGATGAGGAATATGTACTCATTACCTCAGTTAAATCAGTGCAAAATTCGCAGATGGAGTCTGGACTTGTTGTTATATCGAAACTTCTAGGTTTCGTTGCAAATACGGAATTGCTTGTACTAGGCGGCATGATTGTAGTTGATACCACTTCAGAGCATTCAAAGCAGATTTCTTCCGAAGAGGGAGATATCTCTGTGCATAGCTCACAGGAGGTGCTTGAAATTTCTGTAGTATGTTCAAGAGAGTTAGATGATTGATTGCTTGTATTAAAATCCGTTTCATTAACTTCAGTGGTCGGTGAACCCCATATCGTATGAGTAGATTCATTTAATATGTTTGAGCTTAGAGAAGCACATTCCTCGCAGGTTTCTGCAGAATCGAAAAGATTTGTTGTTTCATCTAATGCTTCAGAGCACAATTCACAAGTTGAAGTTGAGTCGGAAACTGAAAAATTTATTGTTGCACTGATTATTGGAGTCGTTTCCATTCGTATCAATTTTTGGTTTCTGGCATATCTTACTAAATTCTGGTTTTTTGTAAATGTTGAAGGAAAAATGTCGTTAATGGGGTCAATCGATCTGGTACTTTTTGATTGGGTATTGCTGATGTTTCTTCTTGTAACTATATGGTTTAATTTACTTTCTTCGCTTATGGACATTGTTAGGTTTTTCCATACATAAATATGCTTATCTTTCAAATTGGTCTTATTATGTATTTTCAATAGTTCTTGTGCATCGAAATTGTTTCTGTTATTTTTTAAATAGTCTAAATTATCGAATAGCTCGGGTGTTTCGGTTGCCGACAAATATTCAAATAAATCAGCCTTTCTCATTTTGTTTGTTTGCAATTCTTCCAGAGGCGTATTTAATATTGAAATCTCTCGTTTTTGAATCAATAAAAAGAATCGTAGTATTTTTGAGTTAAGTGGAAGCGTTTTTTTAGCCAGCTTGAGCTCCATTGAATTCCATAATTTGTTAGCAATAATATTTCTTGTTGTACTGCTCGATTTTTGAAAATGTTTACACTTAAGTTGAGGATTTTGCACCTTGGAATACATTTTTAATGTTATCAGTTTTCTAAAAATACTTTATTTTCCACAAAACTCACCCTTTCCGAACGCCTCTTAATATATATATTTCCAAGTAGGTTCCTTGCGCTTGGAAAAGATTCAATTATGAATTCAAATAAAATGCATCGCCTTAAAGTACTTTTCTTACTTATAAATAGCATAAAACACTGTAATTGTTTTCTATTATCTAAACTCTTTTTAAGGACTATGGCACTCCGCGAAAAGTTTTTTGTCCTCGATACACGACTTAATGACACGATTAATTTTTTTTCGTAATTTTTACTTAGAAGTCTTTTGTTGGAAATCATTTCTTTGTTTAACTCTATATACGGTTTATTGATTGATTTATCCTTCTTAAGCTTGCTGATGGATTTACCTATGCGTAGGTTATGTTTGAAGATATCGCCCGTTAAATATTTCTGGATTAATTGAATTTATAGACTTAAATGATATTATTCTTAATTCATTATCACAACTTACCCATAAAACGTGGTAGTTCCATGCTGCAAAATGGTTGAAGACTTTTTTCCGCCAGCTTAGAAGTGTATTTAAGAAGTTTGTTTGATAAATACTTTTAGATGTGGTTTCTGAAGTAATATTGGACTTCATGAACTTATAATTATGAATGTTGTGTACACAGCATTTTTGATTAGGTTTATTATTTAATGATATATCGGCCATTTTTCGAAATCGATCGGTTGGCCTAGTATTATTAAAGTCAGCAAAACATGTATCATGCGAAGCCAATGGTTTGAATAAATATAAGAAAAAGGCAAAGTTCAAATTGGAATCTGGATCCTTAACGCAAAGTATTCTTTTCGGATTATATATGTGTCCTGTAAATATAAAAAATTCGTAATTTTTGCAATCAGATATTTGGTTACGCACCTGCGAAAATATAAATAACAAATGCAAGAGTTATCCAAAAACCGGTTAATAGCTGCATTATGAAGCTTACTTTATAAATCGGCCAAAACTGTTTTCACTTTTGCTAGAAGTAAAACTGGCAAGGTCTTCATTGATAAATAATTATGTTAAATTGCATTTTTATGCCCCATTATTTCAGAACAGACGCTTAAATGCAATTTGTTACAACTCTTAACTACTAACAATAATATACATGCTTCGTAATTTAAGAAGTGATAACATTTTACTAGTTTTAACGCGGCAAACGTATTAGTTTAAACAAGTTTTTTTTAATAGGACGCGTAATAGAATCGGTAAATAAAAAATTATTTTAGCTATAATATACAAGTGCTCATATATTAAATTTTAGTCGTATAAACACAAACATTTGGATTTACGAATTTTACAATTCTATACCCTCAAGGAATTTAGAATACAATACTACTAATTTAATAATGCTGGAAAGTTGGAAATATATAAATATATATAAGTGGCAACTAAATTAAAGACGAACTCAAGTGTCGTCAGGTTTTGTCTCCACAATGCGACTTATTATCGGTATATCTTCAACCTTTGTAAAGTTGACCGATGAATCGCCATCAAGTATGCTTTCGATATAGTCATGTCTGAACTTTTCCCACTTTCGAGTCTTGAGAAAGTCCTTGAACAAAGCCTCTCTGGTTGGAATATTGCTCTCGATGTAGAAACGCTGTCGCTGCCAAACGTTGCCAGGATTTTGGGCGGCCTCAAAGAGCCAAAAGCGTGGTATTACGATGCACTGCACCGTGGTCCTTGCCATAATCACACGATGATCCATCTTCTCGCCCAACCCAAAAATTGCTCCGAATGTCAGCGAGCCTACGTCAATAAAATGCGTTTCAAATCGTTCCAAGCCGATTGTTTCGTTGACAGTTCCCCGAAACGAATTGCTGGAGGCAGTGAATATTTCGGTACCTTCCGATTCGTTCTCGAACTCGCCACTTTCGCTGACGTTTGCTGAAATTGGCGTCTTAATTCCAGAATTCTCACTGAACCGTTCCTCGCTGAGATCCTCAGATGTGTAAAATGATTCATCATCCTCGCCCATTATGTACTTCTCATACTCCTCCCGCTTCATCTGACGTTCTGCGTCCCGCACACGCTGCCGCAATCGCAGCCGTTGTCGTGATGTATCCTTGGTAGACCGCCTAAGCAGCGGTCTCTTCATTTCATAGCAGGCCCGTTGTATCTCCTGAAGACCCATTTTGCGCAGCTGTCAAATAAGAAAGGAAGCACACTGTGTTACAAAAATAATCTTAATAAGAAGGCATTCATGAGATCCAAAACATGTGGTTGATAACGATGCACTGATTCCAAATCTGTCTGCGAAAATGGTTACCAAAACTCATTGTATTTGGTGAATCAGATGTGGGAATCTCTGGGTATACACAATACCAAACGCGATTATATTTTGCATTCTATGATATGAACGTTTGAATTCATGGATATGCATGGATAACCGATCCGAATTTAAAGCTCACCTTCCTTTTGTTGCTCTTTTTGTTCTCATCCAGCGATGAACTGGATTGAATGTACTCGTTAACATCAAAATATGTATCGTTATTGGACTTGGAGCCATCTTCCAAGGCAGGTTCAGACTCCCTTTTAATAACTTCTGGCAGCTCGAATACCTTCTCCCGGTTAACCATGCTGACCTGCGACGAAGAAAAAGAGACTATATAATCGTGCTAAATTGGGGATTTCTAGAAGATAACACACCTTCATGTGAAGGCACTGTAGGACCACGCATTCCCCGCTAAGCACAAAATAGACGTAGCTCATGGTGCCCAAATCTTCGGTGTAGATCGTCTCCAAAGGCTCGAACTGCTGAATGGTTCCGTACTTACTGCCATTCACAATCTAACATAAAAGTTACACCATAACTCGTCTTTAACTACAATACTTGCTGTTACCTGTTCTTCGTTGAGAAAGTTAAAATAGTCAAGGGCCCGCAAAGCATCCTTCTTTTCCTGCCACATCTTTTGCATAAAAGGTAGGAGAACAGATTTATAGTTCGTATTGAATATAGCCAGCAATTCGCAATTAGCTGTAAGAACCAGATGCAATTAGGTTGCAACAAACACACAATTTAGTTTTACTCGTGGCGGTATAAGTGTTGGTTCTGGGTGCATCTTCCATCACATCAATATCCCCAATACAATCCCCGGGTCCAAAAATTGCCTCCGATTGCTGCTCCTCACGATTGCTGCCCTAGGGATGATCAAGGTTTTATCAAAACATATAATTCGTATCATATAACACGATTAAGTGTGGTTTTCAAAAAACAAACGATAGTTTACCTTATTGAATACGTTCTTAGACATTTCCACCTCTCCGGCGACTATAAAATAAATCGTTATGGGAAAATCTCCCTCTTTCATGACAATACGTCCGGCAGTTATTGCCATAAATTTGACAATCGGAACCAGACGAGCACGGACTTTCTGCGAGGGATAACAGGTCGTATAAGTAATATAAATACAAGTGCAAATTCAAATATACTACCCACTGGGGAAAATTTTGAAAAGCAAGACAGATTGGCCACAATGTTGCACAGCTTCTTCCTTTCCTCGACGGTACGCGTGGCATGCGGAGTACGTAGAAGCGATTTCTCCTGAAGTTCGGCAAGCAAAAAGGTAAAAATTTCAGGTCTGTATGAAAATAGTTTCATTGGACTTACGGCCATGGTCACCATGCCCACTTTTCGCTTTTGCCGAACCAGCATGGCAACATTCTTCTTCACGTTCAGCGAAATTCCCGTATCCTCCGGTATCTCAGTTAGCCACTGCATATTCAGTATCACGGCTCGGACGAGCTTCTTGAACCGATTCTTGGCCATTCTTTTTCCAAGGCCATCAAGGCCATCTCGTTGGCGCTTGGACATGATCAGTCCGGGATGCCACAGATGTTATCGGTCTGTTCAGTTCAAAGTATTGTATTCATATAACATTGTGCAAATGATTTTGTGTTCGCCGCCAGCTGTCTAGTTAAGCTTGCAAATGTACAAATATATAACTTCATTTTTAAATTAAACTTTACTTTTATAATTATATGTTTTTTTTTTCAGATTTTGACGGCAAACTGGTTTTGTACGCTCAAAATATATTCATTATTTTTAAATACACAAATAAATCCTGAATAACTATTATTTGTCATAGTTTTTTCTTTAAAATAAAATATTTCATGGGGCTATAAAATATATCGATTATGATCGATATTTCTGAATATCCAATTTTCGAGTTGCACTTGCTGGCGCTATCTTGACGCACATTCATTCGATTAACTCGGTATGTGGTATGTTTTAAATATTCAGTACGTTCACACTGCGCACAATTGAATTCTATCGTTGGCTGTGGCTATCGGCACGGAAGAAATTTTAGTTCGTTTTAAACATGAATAACATAAATTAAGCAAACAAAAGATAGCAGTCCCCAAGAGCGCGATTTATTGTGTTAGTCCGGTGCTGCTGTGCAATGTAAAGTATATACAAGAAAATATTTACACATGCGCATTAACCGATATATGTTCTGTGTAGATAGTTTTTTTTTGGTTACCCATATGAAAGAGAATTTAATGGTTGTGTTAATGATTCATTTACAAAGGAACCCCAAACCGAACACAGCTCAGAATTTGTGAATCAAATGCCAATGAGCAGTATTTGTCCCGCATGAGAGGAGTATATAAAGAAGACGGCGACGATGTTGATGATGATGATGATGTTGTTGATGATGATATGATGACTCTTCGGGTCGTGTATGTATGAAGAAATGAACCGAATGATTTTTTGTGTTCGGCTCGTTTGGCAAAAGGGCTTAGCCTAAAGTTTGTGTGTGGTGTGCTGTAGTGTGCGGCTCTCATAAATGGCTTGTGTTTTAGATAGAGGTTGATGTACAAGAGGGTGCAGCATTTCCCTATATATACTACATACGTATATGTACATGCTACCTAAGTATATATACATGGAGTTACAATCCACTTACACTTCAGACCCATTAGTAACCTATACTTTTATCAAACTCGCAATATCCTGAACATTTCTGCGTAAATATAGAAAGTCGCCCGGTGATTTTGAAGGCGAATAAGTATGTACAGTGGTTCACAGCTTAATTTGTGCGGAGGTAAATATTTATTTAATAGTTTTATGCCAAACCATTCTTAATAGCATAAAAATAAAAAAACCGTTTTCCTTATCTATATTAATTGGAGTAAATATAGAGTAAATTTGCAGATTGTATGGTGAAAATTGTTTAGATTTTAACTTTTTAAAATATACATATATAGATGGTAAAGGAGAACAATTATAAGATGTTTCTATTTTTTGTGCTTAATGTTTTTTTATTGTCTAAGCTGTGGGTTCACTATGCTCTATATTTCGGACTCAAATAATAACAATTCGTATGCTATCTGTTTCTAAAAGTTTTCTTATTTCATCTGCTGCGTAAGCGAAAAAAAGCTAATAAAAACATTTTATTGTGAAAAACGGAGAATAAATTAACAGCTGGTTTAGGAAACGTATATGTCAACAAAGCGCGAACAGCTGATAGATGTACTATTTATTTAATTGTCTTTCATTTAGTTTGTTTCGAAGTCTGCGTGCTAAAATGCTTCAAAACATGGTTTTGGATACACGTTTCATTGTCCTTATATTCTAATTACAAAATCTTATTTCTGGTGCTGGTTGTTCTCGAAAATAGTCTCTACTAGCAAATTGCTAACTCTTAATCTTATATAGAATATGTGTGACGTATTATTGCCTTAGAATTTTCAATAGTGGTTCGTCTTTAACATTCAAAATGTTTGCTAGATCCTCAATTTTCTTATCAAGTGACCTTGGACCAGATTTAATCAGTATGCTCATTTTTTTGCCCTTTGTTTGGACCCATTTAGCGAATCTATCCCAATTCGTTTTGTGAGACTTCCACTACGGATATGACGAAGAAAATGATTTCATGGTAAGCCCCAGTATAAATTGTTCAGTTTTTACTTTACCAACTTCCGAATTATTTTAAATTGTATTAGAAAGCGGAAATTAGAATTTACAAATCTCTTGGCGTTGTCAGTGAATGATGTTAGATAGATGTTGGTTTATTAAAGCATTTGGCTCTGTAAGTGACCCATAATCTGATTTCCTATAAATCTTAGCCGTCACAAAACCAGGTTTTAACATTATCAAATATGATTCCCGTATTATAAATATAGTAAGGTGGTTAAGTGTTTTCATATGGTCTTCTTACAGCCTAGCACATAACCAGCACGGAAACCAAAGTCACAAAAGATAACGTTTCTCTCAGATAAACGCATTCGTATCGTTGCTATATGTGGCTTTTATTAAAACGAATTCCACTCGAAGTTAAATATAGACTAAGACTCGCATTTGCTGAACAGAGCTCATAAGCCAAACAATGGCGGACCTAATACATTTGGGAAATATCGATGTGGTCATCCAGAAAGATAAGCCCGGATCGCCAACGGGCTGTTCGGATGATGGGAACCTGGCAGGGCTAGGTGGCATGACTGGATTAGGTGGCATAATGGCCCCTGGTGGCATTGACTTGGGTGACTTGGCGCAGGAATTGGATCACGATGAATTCGATGGACCCCATATGCTGAATGGTAAGTAAGAGTTTCATGCATTTCTTGTAGAAGAACTGATTTCAATAGCTTGTAGAATTTGATTTTATTTGTTCTTTATATTATACTTTATACCTTTCCCCTACCAACTTTCTTTCCATATATTTCATCAAACTCGAAAATCAGGTGAACGTCCAGCGATTATTGCTCCTCCGGAAAGCGAATGGTACCATGGACGACTTGATCGCTACTCTGCAGAGTCTCGCCTACGGGGCAGCAGTAAACTGGGCAGCTATTTAGGTGTGTATAACTTGGTATTCGAAGGTGAAAGAGTTGCTAAATACATTTTGTTTTTTTTTTTTTTTTTCACATTAATGCTGAGCAGTTCGCGAAAGTGACCGCAAACCTGGCTCCTATGTTCTAAGTTATTATGGGCGCACCGGCATAAACCATTTTCGGTAAGTAATTGATTAGATACCCATTAAATCCAATCTATGTATATTTATTTATGCTTTTATACCTTGTCATTGTCTGCAATAGGATTACAGCCGTGTGCGGAGACTTCTATATCGGAGGACGACAGTTCATTTCCTTAAGCGACTTGGTTGGTTACTATACCTCATGTAGTGACCTACTTAAGCGCGAACGCTTGGCCATACCAGTTGCTCCCCCGGAGCCAGTTAATGATAAGAAACGCGTCGTAGCCATCCTGCCTTACACAAAAATGCCAGAGACCGATGAACTGAGTTTCCAGAAAGGTGATATCTTTTTTGTACACAATGACATGGGCGATGGCTGGTTGTGGGTGACTGCCCATCGAACTGGCGAGCAGGGAATGATTTTCAGAGAGCTTGTGGACGATCTGGATGTATCTATTGATCCAAATACGGTGTTTCCCTGGTTCCATCCGAATTGCACCAAAAACGAAGCCGTCGATATGTTGGTTAAAGGTGTGTATCTTTAGTTTATGATTTTTCACATACAGGTACGTGTACAAATGCTGTGATCTCGGGAACTTAAAAGCTAGAATGTTGAGATTCGACATATCTGAGTCACGGTTTTGCGACACTCGACCTTATGGTTCTCGGTTTTTTTTTTATATATGTATATGTAATTAAAACCATTTGTTGATCCTTACAGCGGGACCAGGAAGTTTCCTTGTGCGCCCAAGTGACAACTCACCGGGGGATTACTCTCTCTTCTTTCATATAAACAATCAAATCCAACGCTTTCGCATTGAGAAGAAGGGCGTGCGATATTTAATGGGTGGCCGCACATTTGAATGCTTGGATGCGGTTATAAATCGATACCGCAAAGAGCAAATTGTGGAGGGCCACTCACTGAATCACCCAGTTGTGAATGGCATTCAGCCAGAGTTCAACCAGCAATATGTTGTGGAAAAGGCAGCTGAAAAAATCTATGCAACATTGCGCGAGTGCCGTGACCAAATCGGTCTCAAGAAGATTAAGGGAATCAAGCATCACGGTCACTTGAACAAGAAGTCGGACAAAACGACGAAATGGAAGCAATTATACTTCGCTTTAATCAACGATGGTTCGGAGACGCAACTTTGTTTCTACGACAATCCGAAGAAGACCAAACCGAAGGGTCTGATCGATTTGTCCTGTGCTTACCTCTATCAATGTCACGATTCGCTGTGGGAGCGTCCCTATTGCTTCCAAATTGTCGAGAGGGCCCTGCCATGCTTGGCCACAGTGACATATCTGTGTGCTCCTAGTCAGGAAAGCTACGTCGAGTGGATTAATTCGCTCAAGGCACAATGTGATTCCCAGCTGAGTCGTGCCCAGAAAAAGGTCTCGCGTCTTCGGGAGCTTCGTTGTCTTAACCTGCATGTGCTCGAAGCTCATCGATTACCATTTAAACTAGTGCCACATCCATACTGCAGTATTTCCCTCAATCAAGTCAAAGTGGGCAAAACTCGTGTCAAAATTGCTCCCGAACCCGTCTGGGAAGAGGAGTTTGTGCTAGAGTAAGTCTACCATATCTTCGCCTATTTGGATATTTATTGAGCAATACGTTTCTTAAACATATTTACTTACAGCGATGTTCCTCCAGATGTTGTATCCCTAACCATTACGTTAATATCGCGCGGCAAGCGCGGAAAAGACTCCGAAGTGGCCGAGCTAACCATTGACTTGTCTAGTCTGAAGAATGGCCAGGAAACTGAGGGCTGGTACCAACTCACTGGAATGACACCGATGGGTGAATGGGGCTCGTTGCGATTGCGAATGCGCTACCTGGACGATCTGATAATGCCCTGTGAAGAGTACAGTCCTCTGCAGCAGTTGCTCCTTGAGTCGGAGCTGTATGCTGTGAAGGCGCTGGCTGAATTGTGCCATAATGATCGGGTTCCTTTGGCCACGGCTCTATTGCGAGTCTTCCGGCAGGAGAAACGAGAAACGGAATTAATTCGAATGCTGTGCCAGGCGGAGGTGACGCGCGAAAATGAAACCACAACGCTTTTCCGAGGCGCTTCCCTGGCCACCACACTAATGGATCTATATATGCGCACCGAATGCAGCGGATTTCTGCAGTCGGCCGTTAGCGAAACAGTGCAGCGCATTTTGGAGAGTAAGCAGTCGGCTGAATTGAATCCAACGAAAATGGACGTCAACGATGATGCCTGCACGAATGCAGAGTTTCTGTTGCAAATCCTTGATCTGGTCACCCAGTCGATATTCACTTCACCGGACGCCTGTCCCCGCAATGTGCGTTTCATTTGCAGCTGTCTTCAGAAGGCTGTGATGGCTAAATGGCCGACAGAGCGGCTGGTTCGCACACGCGTCGTCTCTGGCTTTATATTCTTGCGCCTTCTGTGCCCAGCGCTGTTGAATCCACGCCAATTTGGCCTGGTCAGCGAGACGCCACCAATGGCAGCAACTCGGTCCTTAGTCATGGTCGCCAAGTGTCTGCAGAATCTGGCCAACTTGATTGAATTCGGCGGCAAGGTGCGTGCGATTCTAGTCTAGTCAGTTATTTGATCACCAACATAAGATACCTTTTATTTTCCATTCTAGGAACAATACATGGAGGTTGTCAATCCGTTTATCTTGAAGAACAAGGAACGTATGATTGTTTTCTTGGATCAACTGTCCTCGGTCAACGATCCGAACCAACCGCTTGGAATGTTTGTCGAACAAAGTACAAATCTGAATTCACAAGACACTGGTAATTATTTCCTAGTCTGTTTGAACGTATTTTATCTATTGTTATTTTTCATTTTTTCGACTGTTTTACATAGCCTCATAAATATAGTTTCTACTTAAAAATGTAATAGTATTAAATATGCAATGATATGCTTTATATTTCTTCCAGGACGCGAGCTGGCTACCTTGCACCACATCTGCGTATCACATTCGCAAGAACTTCACGAGTTATCCAACATACTTTCAATTAAGAAGCTGGTCACAGTTACGGACATGCTGACCAAGCACAAGCTGAAGTACCGCGAGATGATCAGCTAAAATAAATTGCGAAGAGCGGATAATAGAAATGCGATGTCTTCTTATCTACAAGTCCCTTCATACCTTTTTATAAAAATATTTATATGTGTATACTATTAGAATACATAAAATAAGAACTCATAATAACTGGTTGAATTGTATTGGAATAGTAAACAGAATTTCATTTATAAAATTATTTATATGAAATGAAATAATATTTAACAGACCGGTATGCATTTATTTATTATTATTATAATTAAAGTAACTTATAATACACTAGCGTACACGGATTACTCCGTATAGCCGCAAACTCAGACATTAAAAATGGTTTTGCTTTTGATATATTGTTTATAATTTAGTGTATTTTCGTCAAATGGCAGATGGCGTCGGAATGCACGGCATTTATCAAAAACTCAATACATTTTTTTTTTAAATAACGCATAAAATCGAAATAAATTAATGAATTCAAAAAGAGTGCAAAAGACTTCCTCTGAACAAACATACTGTGTTTTTGAATGGCTCCATTTTGGTTGCTTGCTACTGAGAAATCTTTTTTGAATTTCTGGAGGCGATTGATGCAGTTCCTTGCGTTCTAAGGCGTGTTGCGATGGGCATTAAAAGGGCAAATTCACAAATTCAGATGGATTAAACTGAAATACATATATATTTCAAAGAAAACAACAGTTTTCTGTTTACATTTCCAGTTTCACTACTGATTTCTTATTTGAAATGTTAAAAGAGGAACAAAAAAACAACCTGATTTTTACACGTATATTTAGTATCTATAAAATATTACATATTTGTTTTTTAGATTTAAATTTATTTACGTCCCTTCCCCTTGCGACCTTTTCCACCCTTTTCGCGCCTCTTCTTGGCATCCATCGACCGCTTGTCCTTCTTCTCGCGAGGATCCACCACCTTATAACGACCCTTCACACCTGCTGGACGACGGGCGCGACGAGCTGCCGCTTGCTTCTTGGCCACCACATATGTGACCTCCTTCTTCTTCTCCTGGGCCTTTTTGTACACCTTCTTGAGCTGCTTGGACTTCTCGTGGTTGGTGGCATCGGTGTTCTCCATAATCTTCTCGGCCATTTTCTTAGCCTTGGCCAAGCGTTTTGTGGCACGACGGTGCTTGCGTGCTTTGGCCTCCATGACCTTCTTGATTGGGCGCACATTCACCTCCTGCAACTTGCGCTGGTACTCGGCGGTTAGTTCCTTCGGAACTGGCGTTGGCTTGGTCATATGCTCGTCCTCATCCAGTTTGAACCAAACGGGAACGTTCTCATCGTTGAAAGCGTAGCGATTCCAGGCTGCGTCGATCAGGTCACGGCGTGTTTTCTTGTTGCGAGTTAGCAGTGCGCCCAGAGCCATTTCGTTTTCGGATAGCCGAACCTTCTTTGCGTTTGTACCTGGCAAAAGCAAATGAGAAATTAGATTCAGGAATGCTTATTTAAACGTTTATTTTAGCTCACCTTCAGTTGTCTGTTCGCCTTCGCCATCCTCGTTAGCATCATCTTCGGAATCGGATGACTCTGAGCTGCTGTCTTTAGCTGCGGCTTCATGGCGGGCACGACGTTTGGCTTTCTTTCCCTGGATGGCCTCAGTATTTGCGTCCGGTGTAAGGGTGCTCTCACCCAGAACGGAGACACCCTTGGCCTTGTATTCCTTGGCTAAATTGTTTAGATCGTAGGTTTCTTCGTCGTCATCTGACTGGATATTTTGTAGTACATCTTTCTCGTACCAAAGCTGTACGCGTTGCTCTCGCCTAGTGTTTTTATCGCGGAAATCATTAGATTTAATCAGCGGATTCTCGGAACGCTTTTTCCTCTTGTTTTTACCCTTTGGATTGTCATCATCATCATCATCACTGAGGCCCAGGCCCTGCTTATCATTGATTTGATCCTCATCTTCGGAGGCCTCGCTTTGTTCGCCATCATTGTCGTCGTCATAGTTTAGATCATCATTGATGTTGCCCTCATCCTTTTCGAAGTACTTGTATTTTGGCAGCTTTGCTTGCTCGGGTTGAGTTTCATCGACGGCAAAATCAGGTTGAACATCTAGCAACCCATCGAGCTCAGCAGATGTGTTGATATTCTTAAGGTCGAAGATTTCATGCTCCATTTCCTCGACTGGACCATCGTCTCCTTTGATCACCATGTTAAGGTTCATCTTCTCGTGCAATTTTGCCTTAGTCTTGAGCGTCTTCTTACGCTTACGCTTCAAATCCTGCTTCTCCTCTTCGACAATTGTGTCAATTTGCGTTTGCAGCTCGGCATCTTCCATATCCTCGATTTCCGCTTGCGTCAATGGCTTGGGCTTCTCCTCATCGGCTTTGCCGACGACCAGTGGCGTCTCCTTTTTAACGAACAGCTCCCTAACATCCTTCCACCATTGAACGAGTCCCTTGATATCCTTGCGGCCCAATAGCTTCAGATCCTTGCAGCACTCCAGGATCTCTGGCGTGGTCTTCTTATGCTTAGCAATGCGCTCATCATCGATGCGAATGGAACCGATGCCCTGCAGTGCAGCCAGAGCATTTTCAGCCTTCAGGAACTCTGTGGCAGCCAGATCGTTGCGCAGGGCAATATCCTGTGCCGTGTAGCCCTCGGCCTTTATGCGTTTCTGCTTTTCGGGATGCAGCAGACTGCTCTTCTTCTTGGCATCGAGATCCAGCTCCTCGAACACGTACTTCGAGTCCAGCAGACGGGGATCGATGTGGTCGGGTGCCAGGTAGCCCTGACAGACGACGAATATCTCGGCGGATTCCTTACGCGAGGCACTCGGCTTGGTGGCGTGCACCTTCTTAAACAACTGCTTGAGCACCCAGAGCAGGGCATTGTAATCCTTAGAGCGGAAAACCTTTGTCACAAACCAGCCGCCGTTGCGCAAAAACTGTGTGCTCAACTTGAGGGCATTGAGGGTAAGGCAGATCTGCTGATAGGCATCGTACAGCCAGTTCCTGCCCACATTGGGAGCACCATCGTGGAGCACAACATCGGCCTTCCACGATTGCAGCTCCTTGGTCAGCGATTGGCGGCACTTCTCGGTGGTGATATCCTCAACAAGGCCAATGCACCCGGCAATGGGACGGATGGGAAAGAGATCCACGCCAATCACAATGCTGGATACCGGCATATTCTGCTTGGCCACCTGCATCCAGCCACCGGGAGCTGCGCACAAATCCAAACATACTTGCGACTGCTGGAGAAAACCAAATTTGCGATTCAGCTGGATCAATTTGAAGGCGGCACGCGATCGCAGACCCGTTTCCTTGGCCAACTGGTAGAACTTATCCTTACGGGTCTTTCCAACTTTCGTTTTCTTTCCCATTGCAGCTGGCTTTTTGTACAAACACGATAAAATAAAAACGAATTCAAATCAAATGTCGAATTCGTGCACGTGTTGCCAACAGTGTGGCCGTATTGGAAATTCAAAATATTCCGGGCTGGCACTCATGTGCGTCAAGATAGCAGCGATTGGGTGTAGCACGAGTGGAACGTGTTGAACGATTGTGAAATGCATATGGGAAAAACGGTTGAATGATTTAAAAAGTGGACTTTAAAAAATATATAAAAAATTGGTTAAAGGGAATTGGAAAAACGTACCACCCATTTTTAGGAATAATTGTAAAATGCGGTACGGTACAATAAGCAGCACTGATATTAAAATTATTTATTCAATTATTAAATTCAAATCTATTTGTGGCTGTTTTAATATTAAAAAAAAGTAAGGAATTTTTTTTTCATTGCCTCGCCAAACACAGAAGATTGATTTTTATCTGTGGGCGCCAGATGGTTTTTATGCGAGCGAACAAGTGTATCTACAGATGCTCCATCTCTTTCTATTACGTGTACAGTTTAAGTGCGAGGGATAACGCCCATTTCTGTGGCCTTTGAACAGGACTCTCTAAGTATATAAAATCAAATACCCCCCAAAAACCATTAATTAATAGTTCGTTTTGATTTATTAAGGTATTTGTGTAAAGTTGTGTATTTATATATTTTTCTATTGTTATCCAAAATTTTTAATGCAGTACCTTACTTACTGAAATACATTGAATGGTTTCATTTGACCGTAATGTGAGCGAAAGTCCGGCGAGACATAAATTAATTATCAGTTAAAATTATAATCGTTTTTGTATACGTTTAAATAATCTGTTTTCATATCCGTTTTAGTTTGGGGCAAATAGTTATGTATGTAATACTTCTATCCAAGCGAAAGACGAATTAGTTCTTTTTTTTTATAATTGAATTAAGTTGGAAAAGTAGTTTTGATAGCTGAAAATCAATTGAGATTTAATGTAGTTTCCATTTAATGTGTAATACTTTCGTTGATGTAAAAATAAAAACAAATGTTTTGATACTTTTAGAATACTAGCAAATAAATGTGTGAAAAGTTATAAAGTGTTAAATAATACGATTCGTCTTTCGATAGAAATGGGACATTTAATTTATCCAAGACTTTTTCGTTTTTACATTCAAAATATTTGTAATTAGTTGACGTGTGCGGATAACAACAACATGTATTATTTATTTATCTGATATACATCGTATACATGGTTTAGTTTCGTATTGTTCAAGTTTTAAAAATTTCGTACAGTTTTAAATTTAGTAAACACTATTTTGCTGTCGTATACGTACTGTAGCCAAAAAAGAACCGTCATAGTATGATTTACGTGCAATATTTGTATATACCCGCAAATGTAGGTAAATGTATTAAAATATATTTATACACAGTTGCGGTCAAAATAATAGCCCTGAAACTTGTGCCTTCACTCGCTGTGAAAATATTCGTATACTACCAGTTTAATCGAGTTTCTTTGCATATGTTTTCGATGGTTATAATATATATAAGCTAATGGGTTCAAGCAGAAAAAGTCACTGCATCGATAATTATCCCTTCTTAAGAACGCTGATAAAATTAGAATCGCTTAAACGAATTATTACGTATTTATGTATTTTACAGTTGACATGCCACAAACATGCTTTCCATTTTAATCGATTGTGAAAAAGCAAGCAAATTATATTCGTTTACTTGCCGGGCAAATAATCTTAGTTAGGCAATATTCAATTTACGACTTCTTAAATTATCCTGCATATATCGTTAAATAGCAGGAGACTGCGCCAATCAGAAAACCATATCATCATCATGCTTATTTTTTCTTATAGCAGGCAATGATTTCCGCCAACCAAAATGTAGCAAGCACAAACTAGCTATTACGTATTTATATTCTACTCGCGTATGTATATCTATCGGAACTATATCTAAATTTATGGAAATTTTAAACAAGGACAGCAGAATTGAAAAACCCTTAATCCTTAAGGATTAAGCGATTAGCGAAGAAGCAAATATAAACCGCATTTTTTTGTTCAAAAGTGAACCGCACATAATTTTGAAGAAACTGCATGTTAGATTTTCAGCGCAGTTATTTTGACCGCAACTGTATGAGGGATTCTCCGATTGGGAGTGATTCACAGCCCTGATCCTCAGGGGCTTAGATCCTGGTGGAGATTTGGGTCGTAGCCGCCCATGCTGTTGTCGTATGGTTGCTGCTGGTCGTAGCCCCCGGATCCCATTGGATAGCCCATGGAATCCTGTGGCGGAGCGGGTGACATCATGGGTGTGGTGGTCCCGCTAGGAGGACCGGCCATGGAATACGGTGAAGCACCAGCGGCCTTCTTGGCCGCATACAAATTGGCCTCCTCCTGTGCCTTACCAATGTTCTTCTTATAGCGAATACGCTTGTTGCCAAACCAATTGGATACTTGCGAGACCTGCATTAGTGTGCGTTCATTTACAATGCTGTACTCCAATCGAACTGCATGGCTGATTAATGTGTGTACTTACCGTGATGCCACACTTTCGTGCCAACTCCTCTTTGGCCTCTTCGGATGGATATGGGTTGCTCAAGTGACTATAGAAGTACTCGTTGAGGATCTCGGATGCCTGCTTGCTGAAGTTGCGGCGCTTGCGACGTGCGTCCAGGAAACGGGATCGAAGGATCATCACAGCCTCGCAGGTCGACTGCTTCAGCTGCATTTGTATGGAACTAAACTTTTTGTGGATTATCTGCACCATTCGCTCGATTTCCTTTGGTGTAATGGGTCTGAAATATGATTGTATTACCCAATTGATCCACATAATCAGCATTTATCTATATCCACTAACCTCGTGCGACTCTGTTCGCGTAGAAGATTCATGACATGCGTGGTAAACTCATTGCATGCCTGCTCGTACTTCTCCAATTCCTGGTGATAAATTTGACGGATCTGTGCCAGCTTGGCACGGTAGTCGGAATGCTCAATGGCATTGTCAGCACCATCGATGGACAGAGAACCACCCTGGCTGGCCGCAGCCGCCGAGGCAGCCGCTGCTCCGCCACCGCCCTTCTCAGGTCCGGCCACGCCCTCGGCAATCAGCATGTTGTCCAAACGCATCAGTTGTGGATCTGGGGGCTCCTCCTCCTGGGTGTTGCGAATCGAGAGGACTGTAATAATTTAAGTAGAGAGGAGCATGATTAAAAAAATTACAAATTGGTTATATCATATGGTTAAACCATTTGGTTTTTAAAACTGCACAAGAAAATAAGAACAGTAAGTTAAACATTATGTTTGATTAAGCATACCAAATGTATAATAAACAAATTAAAGAATGTACATATGTATAAGTCTGCAGTGTTCAGAGACCAGTTAAAACAATACAGAGTAGGATGGTGCTTTTGAAATTGAATTTGAGGTTGTTATAAGGTTTTGAGCTTACCGGTCTTCTCCTTGATTTCGCAAAGTACAGAGAAAAGGGCCGGCTTCATTCGGTGACAGTTGAGTGTATGTTTTCTGGCCTGGGCCTCGTCAAGTGATTGTTCCGAGATGCTCATTATCTGTTGCAATATCTCGCCGATGTCCTTCTGCTTGCGCACCTCGTTCTCGCTGCCGGCATTCTGGCCATCATCCTGGCCAGACAAGCCGTATCCTTGCGGAGCCATCATGCCACCGGTGTGGGCCAACATGCGATTGGGATCCTCCATGACGCCGCTACTGAAAGCAAGCTACAAATCCAAGTTGCTGTAATCACACAGAACAAACAATATTAATAGCACACAGGAAAATAACACGTAGGAAATAACCTATTTTTTTTATTTTTGACGTTCAGTTCTTATTTGCTACAAATTGTTGTTTTTGAAACCCAAAAAATATGATAAAACCTTGAGATGATGTATTAAATTTGAAATTATGCACTTAAACTAACAACGAATTCATTTATTACATCTTTTACCGAAAACAGCAAGGGATACAAAAGAAAACCCATTAAGCCCACAAGCCCCACCACAAAATAATCCCCAGACATTTGAGGCAATATGAACAGACATTTTGGTATCCTATTGAAAATGCAATAATCTCCACCTGTCGCAATCTCATAAGCCGGAATATCTTTTGGGGGTGAAAAAGTATCTCAAATGCGTAGCACGAAGCTGGCCAGTTACTTATTTATTTATTTATTTTTGCGTGGCACAGTTAAGTTACATTTTATATATGTATATATTTAGAGATAAATGACGCCGAGTGCATCACATACATACACTTGTACGTATGTTTCGTGCCAGCAGAATGGTAAAAAAAGCAACCTGCCTAGTTTATATTTACATACACACACGGTTATGGTTCAGCATTTATTTTAATACAGTTCCAAAAGATCTTGTAGGTTTTGCATTAATATCTTGAGATTTTATTACGTCAGAAAAGATTTTAAACTGTTTATAACAAGGTGTATGTACATATCCACACATCGATATACATATATTCATGTAAGTATTGAAAAGCGTCCACTTGAAATTCCATACTCACGGTTTTTTATTTATAGTGATTGCCTCTTATATTTATATGCCGTGCAGTCGTATTTTGGGTTATTTTCACTATAAATTAGCGACACATTATTTGCAGTTGTAAATAACCGCAAGCATATAAAAATATTATCTTTTTTGGAATACAATGAAAGGAAAGTACGTTCTGTATACGCAGAAAAATAAATCGATATGAAAAAGTTTTCCAGTATTATAAGAATATCGATAAATACCAATTATATTAGCTAGTGAAACGTGGACAATCGATATCTTAACCGTAGTTATCTTTTATTTACGCACTGCGGTATGAGTTTTAATATTATTTCTGATAAATATACCAATTAACAAATGGCTCATGTCTGAAATTATTTAAAAAAAAAACTGCAATAAAATATATCAGATATCTATAATCTATATAAAATAACTAATACAATTTTTTTAAAAGCTGGCTGAAATGTTTCTAATTATGAAACTAATATATGCGATTATTTTCTTGGTAATCTTAATCTGTATAAATGCTCTGTGGCTCACAATTTGTCGATCTTTTATTATATATATCCGTTTTCATAAAAAGGATTTAAACCTTAAATAAATAAAAGCCTACGTGTGAAAAAACTATTTTTCGTTTTCACCATGCACAGCCAATCGATAGTAATCGATTTGCAGCCCTATCAAAATCATTATGGTCATATTGTGCAGTGACATAGAGTCGTATGTTCGTGAATTTTGGAGAAAATATTCCTAAAAGGTTTATTTAGCAAAATTATTAATTTACTTTCATTGGAATCAAACACGCATTAAGAAATTATTAAAAAAAAGGTATAGAAAAGTGATTGTGACCAAAACGAACACAACCTCAAAAGTTCAAATGGCGTGGCTTTCATCCATATGTAAATGCATACGTGCATGAAAATGTACATATATATATATATATATATATATATATACATATATATCTTTCTATACCAAATAATTGAGTTTTTCGTAACTTTTAGTAACAATGAGTCCAGTGTATATCGGGAAAAAGCTACTTTACTTCATGTTTACACATAAATCACGATTTAACAGTTTTTTTTTTGTTGCCCATTATACAAAAGCACTGAATACATAAGTAATAGGAAAAAAATATATATATATGTATGTACTTGAATGTTAAATTAACCTTCCCGTCAAAATTATAAGTAAATTTGAACTAAATTAAAGTAATGTAAGAAATACTGAGTCTACGGAGTGGTATACATATGTTCGTTCATGCGCATTCCTAATTTTGTTTTCTTTCCCTTTGCAGAATAGTTGAGAGACCAAAATTAAAATTCTTTGCGATACATATGCGCCTTAAAAGCGTTACTAATATTTCTTAATATTAGCACGGAATCCAAGCTAACGAAAAACAAAAAATTATTAATTTCCCGTGGCAGTGCGATTCGTTTGTTTTTGATTTATCCATATATATTTTCCAAGTCAATTTGCGATTGACTTCACTAAGAATACCCGAGAGTACGATATCTTTGTCTAATTTGCGAACTGGCATTGCGCACCCCAAAGGAGGGGAAACAAAATCTTATATGACTTTTGAAAGATACGGTGGTAAGTAATAATTAATCATCAACAATCCATTGAATCAAATTGTATCTAAGACACATTTATCCCGACCACTGTATAATATCTTACTACTAACCAAGATCTGAATCCATCTAAGGTTACTTTAACATTAAAAATAAGCGTAAAAGAATGAACATTTCTTTTTTCCATAAGTGATAAAAAGTGCAAGCCACTTTCTAGGATACCATGGTTTCTAAAAAGGAATTCCAGAAATTTCTCGTACAATCAAAGTAAAAAGAAAAAACGAGTTATTGCGGTAATGCGAACACATTTGAGTATTTTATTTCTGAGGCTTATTGTCATGCTTCTAAGGCTTAGCCACTTGTATAAAGAAATGCATACGTTAAATCAGATTTCCAAGTATATCATTCGTATTACCATCTGTTCTATAGAAAACGGGTATAAATAAAGAATATTGGCGATTTTTTTTTATACCGCGGTCACCCATTCACAGGTAAAGAGCGTTAACAAGTCTTGTTCATCGATTTTCTTTGTATTCGAACGAATATTAATATTACCCACGAACAAAACATTTTTCGTGTAGAACAAGAAACAAAACAAAAGGGCAATCCTTTGAGGAACATAAAAGAATTACACATAATCAGCAAATTATATATTGTCGGAAACAAGAATTGGGAATTGAAATCACAACCGTATTGAAATACTTGTCAGATTCGTAAGATTAGTTTGGCCATTAAAAAAACATTTACCTGACTGAAACCGAAATTCTCTGTGTAATAAATAATAATATTTTTTATAACTCGTTCGACCTCAGAAACCATTTGTTCAAAGTTTTGTTTTTTAAATTGTCCTTGCAGTGAAACCCAAAAGTTTTCTAGTTTTATTTTGCATTCAGCAATATTAAATAGTGCAAATCAGTGTTATGTTTTTAACTGAGTCCATGTTCAATTGTATTGACGGTTCAAGCAACATAAAGTATACACCAAGTTCCCGTAAAAATTCCAATTTGAATGCAGTTTTATGGCTTTAATATTCGTTCATTAAATTAAATTGCATTTCGTTTTATATTTGTATTTTTCAGGAACACCAGCAAATAAAACCGCACTTCTCATTGAGAAAAAACGGAGTAAATGGTTCGAGCTGTGCATGAATTCAAAAGGGCGAACCATAAGTCACCGGTAAGCAAAATCATTGATGACCACATTGCCGATTCAAGTCGTACGACCTTTATTGCAATTCACACACTTTGGGTTTCTAAGATAAAAAAAATCTGGTATTCAAATCGAATTCGCTACTGTTTGATACGAATGTACATATGTGTAGTTTTGAGGGCTTATTTCACCTTGGCTCACATACAGCTATGGACAACGATTTAGCGCACTAGTAACTGTAGTTCAAAATATTACAGTTACTTTTCTGAGAGCAACACTTTCATGAATTGCTCAATGGTTGGTCATTCTTACTCTTTAAATCTCATCAAATACAAAAAAAAGTACCGTTATCAATTCTCATTTTCTGTTTTTGCTTTGGTTTTGTCAAATTGTGCCGCGAATGGTTGGGACAAACATTTAGCGCACTTATTTATCTTCTGTTATTACTTGTGATCGGGTGTACAAATAATTGAGTGCATTTGTGAATTTGAAATAAATAATCAATATCTTAATATATTTAAACAAAATGGCAAGGGGAAGGTACTGTTCTGTCGAAAAAAGGAAGCTTATTTGGGATCTTTACAAAAAAGGTAAAAACCAAAAAGAAATTTCCAAAATATTGGACTGTTCTAGGAAAATGGTGTACAATGCCATCAAAGATGTTAATAATGATCCCAATTTGTTATCTAATAACAAAATTCGTAAAGCGCCGGCTCGCAAAACAACCCCCCGCGAGGATAAAATAATTGTTAGGAAAAGCAAAGTTGATCCGTTTAAATCTTCACGCACAATAATGGCCGAAGTCAACTCGGAACTGGGCTTAAATGTGTCTAGTAGACTAGTGCGAAGACGTCTAAATGAAAATAAATTGTATGGACGTGTCAGCAGACAAAAACCTCTTCTGTCGAAACAGAATATTAGCGCACGTTTGTCATTCGCACATAACCATAGATCTAAAGACATAAAATTTTGGAAAAGGATACTTTTTTCGGACGAAACAAACATAAATCGCATTGGTCCTGATGGGAAAACGTTTGTACATCGCGAAGAAAACCAAGAAATCAATCCCAGATATTTAAAAGTTTGGGGATCGCTTTCGTGGCACGGTGTTGGACCATTGGTTAAGATAGAAGGAAATATGGACAAATGTGCATATCTTGAAATAATGAAGAATAATATGGAGCCATATTCCTTCGAAGTTATGCCACTTAACTGGATCTTTATGCACGACAACAATCCGAAACATACAGCAAAAGTTGTTCAAAATTGGTTGTCTCAAGAAAAAATTCCAGTTCTCGATTGGCCAGCTCAAAGTCCCGACCTGAACCCAATCGAGAACTTGTGGTATTATGTTAAAACTAAAGTTGGACAAAAAAAATATAAAAATATCGATGAACTTTGGGAAGGAGTACAGGAAGCATGGTACTCTATACCTTTGGACAGGTGCCAAAAGTTAATAGAGAGTTTACCACGTAGATGTGAAGCAGTAATTACGAATAAGGGTTATTCCACAAAGTATTAACCAGGTAAATAATAATACCAATGAATTTTACTCCATTTCTAATAAATATTTACTTTTTCTTAGAGTTCGATGAAAGTGCGCTAAATGCTTGTCCAAAGTAAATTGTCGCCAAAGAGACATTACTGAATCTTGCTAAATATTTTAAAATTACAAAGTTCTAAATCAAAGTAATTTTAGAGCTTAATGAATTAATAAATAAGTTTTGTACAAAATAACGGTACGTAGCTTCAAATGCATACTATAATAGCCGATAAGAATTCAAACAAAGGTAAAGTAGGAAAAGTAGGGAAAGGGAAATTGCCATTGCATTAGGCAATAAATTAGGATTTTCTTCGCTGTAGGAATGACACTTTGAGAGGGGTATTGGCGAAAAAGTAAGAAAACTCGGCATAATTAACTAATACATTTCATTTTATTTCGTGTATTATCGTGTGGGTGTATCTGGGGTGGTAATATTTGCATATTTGACCCGATTAACGAAATCTTTTACCCATTTGCAGGACTTCGAGTAACAGACATCGGAAGTTACAGCCATTCAGGTACACATGAGCCTGCTGTTTTGCCATTTTTCTAAAGACTTAAGCTGGTAAATTTACAATACAAATAAATATATATATATATATATATATATATAAATATACAAATATACAAATATATATATATATATATATATAGATATATATATGTATATATTTAATTACTCATATGATAACGGAAAAAAATAGAATAGCTGAATACCTACCACGGCGAAAATTAACAAAACTTCAGCAAAATAACAGCAAAGCAATAACCTTGCAAAAGAACTATAAGAATATTACTCTCAAGCAATTCTAGCAGATTCTACAAATATATTGAGTACACCCGTTATTTGATTAAGGCACAATTAATTCGCCGTTCGGGAAGGATACCAGTTCATGCTTATTCTGGGTACATTTGATAAGTGAGCAGCACCGGCAACAACACAATAAAAGAACATTTAATGAACGGAAACGAAAGTTGGATAAATCACAAGCTAGCAGAAAACCTGAAGCCAATTACTTCCCATCCACCAACAACCAATAGATCCCACTGGCCACCTTTTATAGCTACATTACCCGAACAGCAATAAGTCCCATTAGCAGCATTGTCCGTGGAACCCAAAACCTATCAAGATGGCAACCGTAAACGTAAACCGCAGTGTGACGGACATCTTCTATCGCTACAAGATGCCACGTCTGCAGGCAAAGGTCGAGGGCAAGGGAAACGGCATCAAGACCGTGCTGGTTAACATGGCGGAAGTGGCTAGGGCCATCGGACGCCCGGCCACCTATCCAACCAAGTATTTTGGTTGCGAGCTGGGCGCCCAGACACTGTTTGATCACAAGGTATGTGCACTGATAACGTTACCCATGAGGTATACCCTTATTAATCGTTCAATTTCATTCAGAATGAGCGCTTTGTTGTGAATGGATCGCATGATGTGAACAAGTTGCAGGACTTGCTGGATGGCTTTATTCGCAAGTTTGTGTTATGCCCCGAATGCGACAATCCGGAGACCAATCTTACTGTGTCCGCCAAAAACCAGACCATTTCGCAGTCTTGCAAGGCATGCGGCTTCCACGGGCTGCTCAAAGTTAACCACAAAGTGAACACATTTATCGTGAAGAACCCTCCGTCGCTGAATCCGGCCGCCCAAGGATCTTCGCTAACCGAGGGCAAACGGTCGAGGAAGCAGAAGCAGAAGAACGATAACGCCGACGGCTCCATGACCAACAACTCTTTGTCCAACAACTCTGGCGGTGAATCAGATGGCGGCAATGGCACAAACCAGGCTAGCCAAACTGAGGCCGAGATTAGCGCTGCTATTCCGGAGAAAACAGCCAAGGATGACGACGATGAGGGATGGAGTGTCGATGTTTCAAAGGTACGTTGTTTTATTCGTATATAATTATCTCAAAATATATACAAATTTATATATTACTTACGCCCCCCCCCCAGGAGGCTATTCGTGCTCGCTTGCAAGATCTGACTGATGGTGCTAAGGGTATGACTATTTCGGATGACTATGATAAAACTGAGAAGGAGCGCATTGATATTTTCTACGAGTTGGTTAAGGACAAAAGGGACAAGAAGCAATTGGAGGATGTGCAAACTCACAAGGAGCTGGTGATTGAAGCAGAACGTTTGGATATTATTAACAAGGCTCCATTGGTTCTCGCCGAGCTGCTTTTCACTGAAAACATTATCAAGGACGTGCAGAAGAATCGAACTTTACTACTTCGCTTCACTCTCAATAATCCAAAAGCACAGCGTTATCTAATTGGTGGAGTTGAGCAAACTATAGAGCTGCATAAGAGTACACTGATGGGCAAGGTAGCTGGAATCTTTAAATTATTTTATGATTTGGACATACTCGATGAGGCCGTCATACTGGAGTGGGCACAGAAGGTCAGCAAAAGGCATGTCTCCAAAAATATTGCTGCCGAGATACACGAGAAAGCTATGCCGTTTGTTCTCTGGCTGAAGAATGCCGAAGAAGAGTCCTCCGAAAGTGAGGAGGAGGAGGAGGACGAAGAATCTGATGAGGATAACTATGTTTCCAGTGCCGGCCAACGCGGCGGTCAACGTGTCGTTCCACGCGCAGTTCAACGCGCCGTTGTAGGTGATGAAGATGACGAGGACGACGTGAACATCGACGATATCTAAAAGAAAAAAGAGAACAGCTACTTCCCTCTAAATCAGAAATATTTTGGATCTACAATTCAAACTGAAATATAAATAAGCGAATTAAATTAAATTTTTGCTAATCGTATTTTGATTTATTGCTTTCTACCATTCTAACAATTGAATGGTATTTACATTTACATTTCCCACGCCGCTGTAACAATAGAAAATAACTAAATTACACCAACACGTATATTAAAAAATAAAGCAAAAAAAAATTAATAAAGACTTATTTACTTGGCTTCCGAATGTACATATGAGCATTCATAATTCCGTGTAATGTACAACCTTTCTACGCATGTAATTGTTTTTAGCAAAATTATGCGTTCATGTGGGAATAGGGCATCAAATCTATTCTTACGCAAGTGATGTGATTGTGTGAGAATAAGATATCTGAAGTAAACTGGTATATTTCACGATATTTGTATGGCGAAGTTGGTATTTTAGTTAGTAGTTCTGCGGCGGTCACATCATACGCATCCCCTATAAATCGAAATAAGTTGAAGTTACATAAATAGGTATTAAATGTTTAAATGCACTGTCCCAGCATAACTACAGATTTAATTTAGCAGGATCAATATGCTGCGATCGGCGATGATGTCATCGACCCTGGCCCGGGCTCTTCAAAAGGCGACCCAGACATCAAATGCGTCGATTTCGGCGGTGCCCGCACTGAATATGGTTCTGGTGCGCCAACAACAAACGCTCCCGGTCGCCGAAGTGGCCCAAAATCTACCCAAGAAAGGCTACTCTCCGTTCGGAACCAAACAGTCCTCCGTTGCGGAATGGTCCCTGGCCAGACTGGACGATCTGCTCAACTGGGGTCGCAAGGGCTCGATCTGGCCACTGACTTTCGGTCTGGCCTGCTGTGCCGTCGAAATGATGCACATCGCTGCTCCGCGATACGACATGGATCGATATGGTGTCGTGTTCCGTGCATCTCCCCGTCAGGCCGATGTCATCATCGTCGCGGGCACGCTGACCAACAAGATGGCACCGGCGCTGCGAAAGGTCTACGACCAAATGCCTGAGCCACGTTGGGTTATCTCCATGGGCAGCTGTGCCAACGGCGGTGGCTATTACCATTATTCGTACTCTGTCGTCCGCGGCTGCGATCGGATAATCCCCGTCGACATATACGTACCCGGTTGTCCGCCCACCGCCGAGGCACTCATGTACGGCGTTCTGCAGTTGCAGAAGAAGGTTAAGCGGATGAAGACGCTCCAGATGTGGTATAGGAAGTAAGGCAACGATCGGAACTTATATTTAAAATGTGAAACATCAAACGACATACGATTTTGCGAACAGAAATCATATTAAATATCGTTCTGTTAACGTTCAGTTGTTGTATATATTGTTTGTTGGATCACAAGGATATTGCAAATAAATGCCTTTCGATATAAATACAAATATACAAGCTGTGCTTCTGTATCCAAACGTCACCTTCAATCGCACGTTTGCCAACGGTCGTGAAGAAAATATCGAAAAAGTTATGGTTCCCTTATAGGAGCGTCCCTTTTTTTTTATCGTGAATTGTATACACACCCATATCATTTAGTTGTCATAGGAACGATCGCACCAACCACAGGACAATCTGCTATTTTCACTTACTTTTTCTGTATTCATTTCAAGGTCCTGTCGTTGTCGGAACACAAAGTGCAAATATATAAATTCAGTTTCAAGTGTTTAAAATAGTTATATTTTTAAATTGGCAGATTTTTAACGCAACGGCAGAGTAAGCAAACCCTTAAAATACAATTTTTCATGCTAATGTCCCAATAAAATCCAAAAGAATGTACAAAAACAAACAAATATTTGTATAATTTACATATGCAATATAATTGGGCTAGCCATTAACTAATCTAGTGAATTCTGCCCAAGACTATTCTCCTCCATTTCGGTACTGGAAAGGCTTGGCGACAAAGTCGTGGACCTGGAGTTGCTGGCATTCCTATCCAGATTATAGTATTGAACTATTCGCTGTGGTGGTCGGTTGGAGATAACCTCGACGATTTGATTCACAACCCATTTGGCCAATTTGATGACAGCCACGTGTGCCGCAAACTGCAGGATCATGGCTCCAAAGCCCTTGTAGAGGCCACTAACTCCTTCTGAGGCAATTGTTGTCTGAAAGCAATCGACGACTCCTTGATAATTTGTTAGAATGGGAACGACATCGTAGCCATTGTCGAGGTTATCGATTATAGTTCGTGTTCCCTGCAGTTGCAGACGATGTAGAATCGTTTCGAACGGGAAGAATATGACCTCAGTGGTTAGGATAGCAATAAGGCTGGCATAGATTTCCCCATTCAGATGCTCCAGCGCGGCGTCCTGACTCTTTCCGCCCTGGCTGTCCTGGGAATTCGTTATACGCCAACGTATTATGCGCGAGGACACGCCCCGTATCACAAGATTAAACAGATACTTGGTGATGCCAAAGGAAACACTTGGCCCGATCAGAGCCCAGGCTGGTAGCATCCGGCCTTTTTGCGGGGAGCTCCAGTACAACAATCGCAGACTTCCCTCCCGAAATACATCAAAAAGACCGGGTTTCTCGCTGGCAATATCACTCTGCACCGTTTCGACGAGAGAAGCTGCATGGAAGGGCACCACCAGGCCGATGCTTATGCTGTAAATTGAAAAGGAATAAGGGAATGCCGGAGATTAGGGTGATAAGTGGGTACCATTTGAGCAGGACATGCTGTCCGAATCGCTTCAGCGTGGTGCGGCTATCCACATCCTTGGGCCAGCTGGTCACCTTCGAGATAAAGTCGTCGATGGCCAGCGTCATGCCGCGCACCAGCAGGCAGCTGCCCACGCCCTTCCACAGAGTCGTCAGTCCCTGCCTTCTGTGCAGGTGGGCGATGCTGGGCAGAAGCTGAAATGGATGCAGATGGTAGCGTCTCGAGGCATTATACACCTGGCACTGGCGGCGCAGCACAACAAACGGATGGCTAAGCAGGTTCTCGGTGACCAGGGAGACCCATTGAACGCCAACCACCAGATATTTTCGAACTGATGTATCTGTAAGATGCACATATTAGGGAACTTTGGGAGATTGCGAAACCGAGTTATCCTACCATCATCCTGATTATCTGAATATTTTTTGCTAGGGCTACAGGGTACGGATAAGTGTAGATCCCTATCCCCAGTCCGATGCTCCTTGCCCAGGTGATCATCGTGCAGTTCACGCTCCGCTTGGAATCTAAAAATGGATTATGTTTATCAGTATGCCATGGTGATTATATATTATCATATTACATACTTTAAGCTTGAATAGTTATTTATTCCCGCCATAACTGAGTCCGTGTGTTCTTTGGTAGTTATGGATTTGATATTTATATTATTACTATTTTCAGGCAGGGTTGGGAGGTGTTTTAAACATAATATCAAATTGTTTTGAAGTATAATTGGAACAATCCTATGACAATACCAAAACAAATGGTCGCACTAATTTTTCTTCGGTAAGAAAGCTTTTAGTCCGTCTCCACGGCGTCACATCTAATCCGAAGAAATAAAATCTTTTTTTTTTCCGCTCTCAGAAACTATAGACATGAGCATGTTCAAAATAAAGAAAATAATAAATTCGTCAAGTTTAAATTATAATTTAACTAATTTAACATTCCTAAATGTCATAAAGAATTGAACAATATTTAATCAGAAAAAATATTTTTGAGCTTCAAAATATCAAAAAATTTCAAAAAATTTTTAATGATTATAGCTTTTTTTTATTAATAGTTTTGTATTATTTTTTGATAATACTTTATGTTTTTTATTTTATAATATTAGGACCCATTCATTAAAGAATGATTTAATGCTGTCCATGGTTAATATGCTCAGGGTACTGAAATGCATAACTTAAATAGATGTAACATTTATACATTTTTTGTTAAGTACATAACTTTGATGAAAACCTTTCAAGAGGTAAGAAAAGCGAAACGAAATATGCCGTTTTCATGTAAAAGAGGCAAAAGCGGAATATAGCCGAAATAAGGACACACCACACCCCAATTTCTGAGGTGCTTCCTGTAAAAGGATAACGACAGTATTTCAAGAATGGTATTTTCCATCGGGGCAGGCCGAACGCTTTCGTGGTGGAGAGGCCGGGGGCCTGGGACTTGGGACCTGGGATTTGGGAGTCGTCGTGCTGCGCGGACACGCAAACTCGCTGCAATATCCTGTTGCCAACCAGATAATTGGCCAGCAACCCGCGTTCGGAGCATGCTCCGACATGGACACACGCACATACTACGAGTATGTGGTGTAGCGATGACTCAGTAGGTATTTGTATTTTCATTTTTAGGTCAAACTGCATCCGATTATTGTGGCATTTGCTCCGCTGTCGGCAGGACTCGCTAACGAATAGTATGGATAACTATGATTGTCAAATCCGGAAAATGTAACAATATATGCAAATATATTGAGCGACACTTCGAGTACGGATAACTCGCGGGGAGCATCGAAAACGCCAGCTCCGTTCGAGTTTCTTCGGTTAGTGAAATCCCAGTTAAATATCCCATTATGACGACCACCAGCGCATGCAAGAGGATCTCCTCGAGCACGGCATCCGCCGAGTTAACCAAATCGCTCCCAGCTACACCATCGTCATCCCAGGGCTCGTCCGTCATCTGCGAGGAGGTATTCGACGAGGCGTGTTTCCCCTCATCAGAGGGTAAGTTCCGTCGGTCGACTAGTTATGCCATTTGGTAACTTATTTACCATTTACGTATGATAGTATGAGTATGTAATATCGGCTTTTCCGGTTAAATTCCACGATTGGCAAGCCATTTGGTTGCCCCGGCTGTGTTTTCAACAATTTATGGTGTTCCAATCAAATAAAAAAAGTGATTTCTTACATGTGTATAACGATTGAGGTAGGCGTGTTGACCATTTAGGGCATATATGTACTCAGGTATATATGTATGTACATATACGGTAGTTAAAATCAATGAAAGCAGCTTTATTTTATTTCACTTTATTGCTAATATTGAAATTTGAAACAAAGAAAAAATCAAAAAGATACAGCAAGGAAAGCCAGTAAGAAAATGTCAAAAATTACAAATAAATTGAGGAAAATGGTTTTTTATCAATTTATTTATTTTACTACACTGAAAGCATATTTTTTTTATTGAAAGTATGGAGTTTAAGTGGCAATCAAGGTTTTGCACAAAGATTTGGAAATGCGATGTCTTGCCAAATGATTATTATACATATATTCCTCCTTTTCGTTCAGAAATCAATGAGTATGCCTCCCTGATTGGAATCGATCCTCAGAAGGAACCGCATTTGCTTTATCTCGCCAAGGAAGGATTGATGGCCGCATTGCCATCGGATTGGAAGATATGGTGAGGATTCCATTGATTAAAAGTGCATGCAAAAATAATGATATTTTGGATTATTTTTTCGACAGCTACTCGGAGGAGAAGAATGGCCATTATTACCATAATACGCGAACCAAAGAATCCCAGTGGGACCATCCACTAGATGCCATATATCGCGATTTGGTTAATCAGGCGCGTCAGAAGCCTTTGGACACGGGATCGGTGGGGGATAATGATGATCTGTCGCAACTGGACTCCGGAATACGTAGCATGCAGGGTATCGATGATATTCCCTCGCCGGGTCCATTGCCCCTAAACAATTTGGCCCGCAAATGGTCGGTGGCCAGCAAGGCCAGCTTATTTAGTAGTGCTAAGAGTCGATTTTTGGACTCTGGATCCAAGGATATGGGTCGATTGTATCAGCTTGGCTTCGAGGTGACCAAGCTAAAGCCCCAAATAGCGAATAAACCCTCGCCCACTAGTCAAATGAATGGAAAAAACGAGAAGTCGGAGGAAAACGAAGGAGGTACGAAACTTTCCGGTACAGTATCGATGTTTCAAAAGGCACATAGACAATTCGAAAGCGATGGATATACCTCGCCGTCCGGTGTCAAGGGTATTCTGCGCGATTCGAGCATAACCGATATAAGTCGAAGACTGGATCGACTGGAGCCCACGATTGAGGGGGAGGATAAGAAGAGTGTGCGGTTTAATTTGGATCAGGGACAGCGAGTGAAGAGCTCCCCCGAGGAGACCCAATCAACTAGGATGACGCAAGCCTATAAGCAAACCGAGGACACGCAATCGGAGGATGATGATGACGATGTGGTGGTTCAAGACGACGATGATGGTGAGGCTGATGATGATGATGATGTGATTGAAGATGAGGACGTAGATGAAGCTGATAAGGAAGATGCACTTAGTCCCTGGCCCGATAATGATGAGGTCATATACAATCGCAATCCCTTCTTATCAGACTCAATTAAGACTATACCAAAGACTATACCGGAAGTAGTGAAATTATCAGGATCTGGAGACACAACCTCGGATAAAACTAAGGACACTGATGCACCAAAATTATTTTACGACGACACAGATTCCGATTCGAAGGGCAGTTCGGTGCGTAGCTTTATTATTAATAAATCCGAACAGGACTCCTCACTTTTGGCCGGAAATAATGCCTTCGATTTGGAGGAATTGGGACGAAAGCACAGCTACGAGCTGGAACAATTGCAGCTCAAATCGGTCCAAGGGCCTCCATCGGAAAAGTCAACAGGCAGTGCATCAGCACATAGGCCCAACTTTACGGACATGGAGGCCCAGCTGCAGACTGACTTTGAGGCGATCAGAAGAGATCACGATGCGAAACTGAAGAGATTCCGCCACGAATACGATCTCCGGCTGACATCGCATCAGCACAAACTGGAGGAGGCCTTCGAGCTGCAAATGGAAAAGTACCGGGTGCAATTGGAGCGACAGCTGCAGAACAAGCGCACCTTGATGGCCACCGAGCACAAGAGCCGGATGGACACCCTGCAGGCCAATCACGAAGAGATCCTTCGCGATCTCGAGCGGGAACTGCATGACGAGGAGGAGCTGCTGCGGCGGGAGCACAGCTCCAGACTGTCCCAGATGCGCGAGAAGTTTGCACGCGAGCTGGATGCGGAGAAGCAGCGATTCCGGGAGAAGGGCGAGGAGCGGCTGTACGAGAAGGTCAGGTGCGAGAAGCGCCTGCTGGAGGACAAGTACAGGTGCCTCAAGGAGAAGTACGTGCGCCTCAAGACGGACGTGAAGCTGTCGCTGGAGCGAAGGAATCGCCGCCGGGAGGCGCAGATGGCGCCCCAACATAACCACACCAACAGCACCAAGTCCAACAACAGTGGCACCGAAATGGAACGCTCCATGGAGCGGTACTACAAGCCCCAATCTGGGAATAGCGACAATCGCTCGCTCAGCTACTCGGATCAGGCAATCGCCGGCGAGGCCATAGTCAAACCAGGTCCAGTTCAGCACAAGAGTCAACTGACCAAGTCGTACAACATCCGGCAGTTGCAGCTGCAGGACGATAATACCTCCATAAGTCAATCGGATACGACCCTATCGAATACCTATAATAATGGTCGCTATGGTCCATTTCTCAAATCCGCCAGCGGGGTACTCTCCGCCAGAACGGCCAGTGATAATGGCAACTCATCGAGGGACGGGCTAGTGGCTGCCGTGGTCCCACAATCGAATCTCGAGAGGAACAACAATAGTAACCAGATCAAGGAATCGACCGGAATCAGTAGGATCGTCTTTTCGCGCACCAAATCGGCATCCACGTCGCGCTTGAACTCGGATACCAGCTATAGGGGCGAACGACCCTGTACTCCGGTGGAGAATCTGCGTCATCAGCTCCAAAAGCTCGAGGCGCTGGAGGATCAATTTCCCGAGAATACCCTGGATGCACCTTATCATCTGCGATACCCCTTTACCGACATCTCCATCAAGCCGAATGGCGTGGGCTCGGAGCTGGAGTTCTTCAAGCATCGCATCCATCTCGAGCGGGATTCGGTGCGTCGGGCCAAGGAATCGCTAAGGACACAGCGCACAAATTTCCGGCTGCGGCAGCGGGAGATCGGCCAGCAGCGGAAGATAACCGCCCTAACGCCGAAACACTCCATTGATCAGCTAATCCAGGAGGAGAAGGAACTGACCGAGATGGAGGTGAATCTCCATCGCACTCGTTCCCTGCTGGGAGAGAAGATAATACGACTGCGACACCTGGAACAGAGTCTGCTGAGGATTTACGAGAAGGAGAAATCGATCCTGGACCTGGGCACCATCGATGATGCGGCCACACTTAGCGATCTGTCGTCGCACTCCAGTTCCGGCTTCAGTAGCACAGATTTGGCCAGTGCCGCGGATTTCCACAAGAAGAAGGACTACTACCAGCAGGAGTCGAACGAGTGCATTGAAAATCTGGAAATACTGAATGCCGAAATCCGGGAAATTCTGGATATATTCGGGCAAAAGCAATATCAACAGCAGCATGATCAAACCGCATCGGGAATCCCGATCCTATCACCACGTGACCTCGGATGGTCGTCGCAGGTGCTCAAGCATCAGCATTCTGGCACTCAGAACTTCTCCCTATCCGATGACATCGACGGCGGAGGAGCCGTGCATATTCCCCACTCGATTCCCACGCTGGCCGATCGATTGGAGACCTATCGCCAGTTGGCCGCCGGCCGGATGCAGAGCTCAATGGGCGCCGCCATCCTCACGGCCAATACCATTGTGTCCCAGAGTCCACGGGCCGTTAACTACACCACCTGTCTGGTGGAGCGAACCCGGGATCTGCGTAACTGGCTGCGGCAGGCGAAGAATGAGCACGATTTCCTGGTGCAGCACGGCATTCCATCGGCACAGACTGTGGTGCTCGGCGCAGGAGGAGTGGGAGTGGGAGGGGGAGGAGGAGGTGGTGGTGGAGAGGCCAGTGCATCTCTGACCAGCGGCAGTGCATCCATTATCAATACTACGACCACTGCTGGGAGCTCAGCGCGCGGCAAGAACGATATCTAGATCAAGGATGTGTGGGGTAGTGCATATTTTAATTACAAAAATAAAATAAAAATATTAATAGTTACTATTTGTGATCTTATGTTTGTCTGAGAAATTCATTAAAAATAAGAAAATATTTGCTTGGCCTTTAATTTCTATCATTCTATCATTCTAGGCACACAACATCATTACATTGCCGCGAATTCTTTAGAATCCATTGAATGGGTAGATCGTTTTTAATTTTTTGGAATATAGTCAAAATTGCCAAGTAAATAATATTTTTACGCAGCTGACAAGCAAAACTAATCTGTATCACTGTATCACTAAACTAAATCTGTATCACTTTTTGATCAATTCTGAAAATTGTAAATTTGTTGGAAATTTAAAAAAAAAAATTTTAATTTAAAAAAAAATACAATTTCCTAATTTTAATGCAAATTGATTGGCATTTAAAAAATAAGCTCAACGAGGTATGACATTCCACATTTGGACCATTATTTCCAGTGTTCTGACCAAAATACTGATTTTTTGTTTTGATTATTTCAGGAAATCGATTTTTGTCAAAAATTCAATATTTACGAATGGTTTTTTGTGCATTACTTGGCTAAAAATGGTCACACAGATAAATTAATTACAGTTTTTTGTTCCTAATTACCAATACTAAACATCCCTATAACTTTTTGACGGAGTTGGGAAAATTAATTTTTGGGAACTTTTCGCATTTTCGAAAGAGGTCAAAAAAATTGGTGAAAAATGGCCAAAAAAAATTATTTCCAATTTTGGATACAGTTCGATTGATAATTTCATTACGAGTTCAACGAGGTATGGCATTTAATATTCAGACAATTATTTTTTATATAAAAAATAATCACTATTTTTTCGATAGCAATAAAAATAGTTGTCCAAGAGTGGAATGCCATACCTCGATGAATTTGTAACAAAATTTCCTATCCACCTGTGTTCAAACCCGGAAGTTTTAGGAGGTTTCAATTTTTTGCAATTTTTGATGGGGGTACCCCTTATCGAAAATGCGAAAATTCGTAAAACTTTTTTTTTTCGAAAATCATAAAAGTGGTGATAGGCAAAGTTAGCTATGTTTACTAGCAGCACAAAACAGTCTTCATTTTAGCTGTGTCTCATTTTTTGACCAAGTTATGGCGAAAACGCCATTTGAAAAAATCCGATTTTTGACAAAAAATTTTTTGTATTTTTTTTTATATAAAAAATAATCACTATTTTTTCGATAGCAATAAAAATAGTTGTCCAAGAGTGGAATGCCATACCTCGATGAATTTGTAACAAAATTTCCTATCCACCTGTGTTCAAACCCGGAAGTTTTAGGAGGTTTCAATATTTTGCAAATTTTGATGGGGGTACCCCTTATCGAAAATGCGAAAATTTGTAAAACTTTTTTTTTTCGAAAATCATAAAAGTGGTGATAGGCAAAGTTAGCTATGTTTACTAGCAGCACAAAACAGTCTTCATTTTAGCTGTGTCTCATTTTTTGACCAAGTTATGGCGAAAACGCCATTTGAAAAAATCCGATTTTTGACAAAAAATTTTTTGTATTTTTTTTATATAAAAAATAATCACTATTTTTTCGATAGCAATAAAAATAGTTGTCCAAGAGTGGAATGCCATACCTCGATGAATTTGTAACAAAATTTCCTATCCACCTGTGTTGAAACCCGGAAGTTTTAGGAGGTTTCAATTTTTTGCAAATTTTGATGGGGGTACCCCTTATCGAAAATGCGAAAATTCGTAAAACTTTTTTTTTTCGAAAATCATAAAAGTGGTGATAGGCAAAGTTAGCTATGTTTACTAGCAGCACAAAACAGTCTTCATTTTAGCTGTGTCTCATTTTTTGACCAAGTTATGGCGAAAACGCCATTTGAAAAAATCCGATTTTTGACAAAAAATTGTTTGTATTTTTTTTTATATAAAAAATAATCACTATTTTTTCGATAGCAATAAAAATAGTTGTCCAAGAGTGGAGTGCCATACCTCGATGAATTTGTAACAAAATTTCCTATCCACCTGTGTTCAAACCCGGAAGTTTTAGGAGGTTTCAATTTTTTGCAAATTTTGATGGGGGTACCCCTTATCGAAAATGCGAAAATTCGTAAAACTTTTTTTTTTCGAAAATCATAAAAGTGGTGATAGGCAAAGTTAGCTATGTTTACTAGCAGCACAAAACAGTCTTCATGTTAGCTGTGTCTCATTTTTTGACCAAGTTATGGCGAAAACGCCATTTGAAAAAATCCGATTTTTGACAAAAAATTTTTTGTATTTTTTTTATATAAAAAATAATCACTATTTTTTCGATAGCAATAAAAATAGTTGTCCAAGAGTGGAATGCCATACCTCGATGAATTTGTAACAAAATTTCCTATCCACCTGTGTTCAAACCCGGAAGTTTTAGGAGGTTTCAATTTTTTGCAAATTTTGATGGGGGTACCCCTTATCGAAAATGCGAAAATTCGTAAAACTTTTTTTTTTCGAAAATCATAAAAGTGGTGATAGGCAAAGTTAGCTATGTTTACTAGCAGCACAAAACAGTCTTCATTTTAGCTGTGTCTCATTTTTTGACCAAGTTATGGCGAAAACGCCATTTGAAAAAATCCGATTTTTGACAAAAAATTTTTTGTATTTTTTTTATATAAAAAATAATCACTATTTTTTCGATAGCAATAAAAATAGTTGTCCAAGAGTGGAATGCCATACCTCGATGAATTTGTAACAAAATTTCCTATCCACCTGTGTTCAAACCCGGAAGTTTTAGGAGGTTTCAATTTTTTGACAAATTTTGATGGGGGTACCCCTTATCGAAAATGCGAAAATTCGTAAAACTTTTTTTTTCGAAAATCATAAAAGTGGTGATAGGCAAAGTTAGCTATGTTTACTAGCAGCACAAAACAGTCTTCATTTTAGCTGTGTCTCATTTTTTGACCAAGTTATGGCGAAAACGCCATTTGAAAAAATCCGATTTTTGACAAAAAATTTTTTGTATTTTTTTTTATATAAAAAATAATCACTAGCTATGTTTACTAGCAGCACAAAACAGTCTTCATTTTAGCTGTGTCTCATTTTTTGAGCAAGTTATGGCGAAAACGCCATTTGAAAAAATCCGATTTTTGACAAAAAATTTTTTGTATTTTTTTTATATAAAAAATAATCACTATTTTTTCGATAGCAATAAAAATAGTTGTCTAAGAGTGGAATGCCATACCTCGATGAATTTGTAACAAAATTTCCTATCCACCTGTGTTCAAACCCGGAAGTTTTAGGAGGTTTCAATTTTTTGCAAATTTTGATGGGGGTACCCCTTATCGAAAATGCGAAAATTCGTAAAACTTTTTTTTTTCGAAAATCATAAAAGTGGTGATAGGCAAAGTTAGCTATGTTTACTAGCAGCACAAAACAGTCTTCATTTTAGCTGTGTCTCATTTTTTGACCAAGTTATGGCGAAAACGCCATTTGAAAAAATCCGATTTTTGACAAAAAATGTTTTGTATTTTTTTTTATATAAAAAATAATCACTATTTTTTCGATAGCAATAAAAATAGTTGTCCAAGAGTGGAATGCCATACCTCGATGAATTTGTAACAAAATTTCCTATCCACCTGTGTTGAAACCCGGAAGTTTTAGGAGGTTTCAATTTTTTGCAAATTTTGATGGGGGTACCCCTTATCGAAAATGCGAAAATTTGTAAAACTTTTTTTTTCGAAAATCATAAAAGTGGTGATAGGCAAAGTTAGTTATGTTTATTAGCATCACAAAGCAGTCTTCATTTTAGCTGTGTCTCATTTCTTGACCAAGTTATGGCGAAAACGCCATTTGAAAAAATCCGATTTTTGACAAAAAATTTTTTGTATTTTTTTTTATATAAAAAATAATCACTAGCTATGTTTACTAGCAGCACAAAACAGTCTTCATTTTAGCTGTGTCTCATTTTTTGAGCAAGTTATGGCGAAAACGCCATTTGAAAAAATCCGATTTTTGACAAAAAATTTTTTGTATTTTTTTTATATAAAAAATAATCACTATTTTTTCGATAGCAATAAAAATAGTTGTCCAAGAGTGGAATGCCATACCTCGATGAATTTGTAACAAAATTTCCTATCCACCTGTGTTCAAACCCGGAAGTTTTAGGAGGTTTCAATTTTTTGCAAATTTTGATGGGGGTACCCCTTATCGAAAATGCGAAAATTTGTAAAACTTTTTTTTTTCGAAAATCATAAAAGTGGTGATAGGCAAAGTTAGCTATGTTTATTAGCATCACAAAACAGTCTTCATTTTAGCTGTGTCTCATTTTTTGACCAAGTTATGGCAAAAACGCCATTTGAAAAAATCCGATTTTTGACAAAAAATTTTTTGAATTTTTTTTTATATAAAAAATAATCACTATTTTTTCGATAGCAATAAAAATAGTTGTCCAAGAGTGGAATGCCATACCTCGATGAATTTGTAACAAAATTTCCTATCCACCTGTGTTCAAACCCGGAAGTTTTAGGAGGTTTCAATTTTTTGCAAATTTTGATGGGGGTACCCCTTATCGAAAATGCGAAAATTCGTAAAACTTTTTTTTTTCGAAAATCATAAAAGTGGTGATAGGCAAAGTTAGCTATGTTTACTAGCAGCACAAAACAGTCTTCATTTTAGCTGTGTCTCATTTTTTGACCAAGTTATGGCGAAAACGCCATTTGAAAAAATCCGATTTTTGACAAAAAATTTTTTGTATTTTTTTTATATAAAAAATAATCACTATTTTTTCGATAGCAATAAAAATAGTTGTCCAAGAGTGGAATGCCATACCTCGATGAATTTGTAACAAAATTTCCTATCCACCTGTGTTCAAACCCGGAAGTTTTAGGAGGTTTCAATTTTTTGCAAATTTTGATGGGGGTACCCCTTATCGAAAATGCGAAAATTTGTAAAACTTTTTTTTTTCGAAAATCATAAAAGTGGTGATAGGCAAAGTTAGCTATGTTTATTAGCATCACAAAACAGTCTTCATTTTAGCTGTGTCTCATTTTTTGACCAAGTTATGGCAAAAACGTCATTTGAAAAAATCCGATTTTTGACAAAAAATTTTTTGAATTTTTTTTATATAAAAAATAATCACTATTTTTTCGATAGCAATAAAAATAGTTGTCCAAGAGTGGAATGCCATACCTCGATGAATTTGTAACAAAATTTCCTATCCACCTGTGTTCAAACCCGGAAGTTTTAGGAGGTTTCAATTTTTTGCAAATTTTGATGGGGGTACCCCTTATCGAAAATGCGAAAATTCGTAAAACTTTTTTTTTTCGAAAATCATAAAAGTGGTGATAGGCAAAGTTAGCTATGTTTACTAGCAGCACAAAACAGTCTTCATTTTAGCTGTGTCTCATTTTTTGACCAAGTTATTTTTTTTATATAAAAAATAATCACTATTTTTTCGATAGCAATAAAAATAGTTGTCCAAGAGTGGAATGCCATACCTCGATGAATTTGTAACAAAATTTCCTATCCACCTGTGTTCAAACCCGGAAGTTTTAGGAGGTTTCAATTTTTTGCAAATTTTGATGGGGGTACCCCTTATCGAAAATGCGAAAATTTGTAAAACTTTTTTTTTTCGAAAATCATAAAAGTGGTGATAGGCAAAGTTAGCTATGTTTATTAGCATCACAAAACAGTCTTCATTTTAGCTGTGTCTCATTTTTTGACCAAGTTATGGCAAAAACGCCATTTGAAAAAATCCGATTTTTGACAAAAAATTTTTTGAATTTTTTTTATATAAAAAATAATCACTATTTTTTCGATAGCAATAAAAATAGTTGTCCAAGAGTGGAATGCCATACCTCGATGAATTTGTAACAAAATTTCCTATCCACCTGTGTTCAAACCCGGAAGTTTTAGGAGGTTTCAATTTTTTGCAAATTTTGATGGGGGTACCCCTTATCGAAAATGCGAAAATTCGTAAAACTTTTTTTTTCGAAAATCATAAAAGTGGTGATAGGCAAAGTTAGCTATGTTTACTAGCAGCACAAAACAGTCTTCATTTTAGCTGTGTCTCATTTTTTGACCAAGTTATGGCGAAAACGCCATTTGAAAAAATCCGATTTTTGACAAAAAATTTTTTGTATTTTTTTTATATAAAAAATAATCACTATTTTTTCGATAGCAATAAAAATAGTTGTCCAAGAGTGGAATGCCATACCTCGATGAATTTGTAACAAAATTTCCTATCCACCTGTGTTCAAACCCGGAAGTTTTAGGAGGTTTCAATTTTTTGCAAATTTTGATGGGGGTACCCCTTATCGAAAATGCGAAAATTTGTAAAACTTTTTTTTTTCGAAAATCATAAAAGTGGTGATAGGCAAAGTTAGCTATGTTTATTAGCATCACAAAACAGTCTTCATTTTAGCTGTGTCTCATTTTTTGAGCAAGTTATGGCAAAAACGCCATTTGAAAAAATCCGATTTTTGACAAAAAATTTTTTGATTTTTTTTATATAAAAAATAATCACTATTTTTTCGATAGCAATAAAAATAGTTGTCCAAGAGTGGAATGCCATACCTCGATGAATTTGTAACAAAATTTCCTATCCACCTGTGTTCAAACCCGGAAGTTTTAGGAGGTTTCAATTTTTTGCAAATTTTGATGGGGGTACCCCTTATCGAAAATGCGAAAATTCGTAAAACTTTTTTTTTTCGAAAATCATAAAAGTGGTGATAGGCAAAGTTAGCTATGTTTACTAGCAGCACAAAACAGTCTTCATTTTAGCTGTGTCTCATTTTTTGACCAAGTTATGGCGAAAACGCCATTTGAAAAAATCCGATTTTTGACAAAAAATTTTTTGTATTTTTTTTTATATAAAAAATAATCACTATTTTTTCGATAGCAATAAAAATAGTTGTCCAAGAGTGGAATGCCATACCTCGATGAATTTGTAACAAAATTTCCTATCCACCTGTGTTCAAACCCGGAAGTTTTAGGAGGTTTCAATTTTTTGCAAATTTTGATGGGGGTACCCCTTATCGAAAATGCGAAAATTTGTAAAACTTTTTTTTTTCGAAAATCATAAAAGTGGTGATAGGCAAAGTTAGCTATGTTTATTAGCATCACAAAACAGTCTTCATTTTAGCTGTGTCTCATTTTTTGACCAAGTTATGGCGAAAACGCCATTTGAAAAAATCCGATTTTTGACAAAAAATTTTTTGTATTTTTTTTATATAAAAAATAATCACTATTTTTTCGATAGCAATAAAAATAGTTGTCCAAGAGTGGAATGCCATACCTCGATGAATTTGTAACAAAATTTCCTATCCACCTGTGTTCAAACCCGGAAGTTTTAGGAGGTTTCAATTTTTTGCAAATTTTGATGGGGGTACCCCTTATCGAAAATGCGAAAATTTGTAAAACTTTTTTTTTTCGAAAATCATAAAAGTGGTGATAGGCAAAGTTAGCTATGTTTATTAGCATCACAAAACAGTCTTCATTTTAGCTGTGTCTCATTTTTTGACCAAGTTATGGCGAAAACGCCATTTGAAAAAATCCGATTTTTGACAAAAAATTTTTTGATTTTTTTTATATAAAAAATAATCACTATTTTTTCGATAGCAATAAAAATAGTTGTCCAAGAGTGGAATGCCATACCTCGATGAATTTGTAACAAAATTTCCTATCCACCTGTGTTCAAACCCGGAAGTTTTAGGAGGTTTCAATTTTTTGCAAATTTTGATGGGGGTACCCCTTATCGAAAATGCGAAAATTCGTAAAACTTTTTTTTTCGAAAATCATAAAAGTGGTGATAGGCAAAGTTAGCTATGTTTACTAGCAGCACAAAACAGTCTTCATTTTAGCTGTGTCTCATTTTTTGACCAAGTTATTTTTTTTATATAAAAAATAATCACTATTTTTTCGATAGCAATAAAAATAGTTGTCCAAGAGTGGAATGCCATACCTCGATGAATTTGTAACAAAATTTCCTATCCACCTGTGTTCAAACCCGGAAGTTTTAGGAGGTTTCAATTTTTTGCAAATTTTGATGGGGGTACCCCTTATCGAAAATGCGAAAATTTGTAAAACTTTTTTTTTTCGAAAATCATAAAAGTGGTGATAGGCAAAGTTAGCTATGTTTATTAGCATCACAAAACAGTCTTCATTTTAGCTGTGTCTCATTTTTTGACCAAGTTATGGCAAAAACGTCATTTGAAAAAATCCGATTTTTGACAAAAAATTTTTTGAATTTTTTTTATATAAAAAATAATCACTATTTTTTCGATAGCAATAAAAATAGTTGTCCAAGAGTGGAATGCCATACCTCGATGAATTTGTAACAAAATTTCCTATCCACCTGTGTTCAAACCCGGAAGTTTTAGGAGGTTTCAATTTTTTGCAAATTTTGATGGGGGTACCCCTTATCGAAAATGCGAAAATTCGTAAAACTTTTTTTTTTCGAAAATCATAAAAGTGGTGATAGGCAAAGTTAGCTATGTTTACTAGCAGCACAAAACAGTCTTCATTTTAGCTGTGTCTCATTTTTTGACCAAGTTATGGCGAAAACGCCATTTGAAAAAATCCGATTTTTGACAAAAAATTTTTTGTATTTTTTTTTATATAAAAAATAATCACTATTTTTTCGATAGCAATAAAAATAGTTGTCCAAGAGTGGAATGCCATACCTCGATGAATTTGTAACAAAATTTCCTATCCACCTGTGTTCAAACCCGGAAGTTTTAGGAGGTTTCAATTTTTTGCAAATTTTGATGGGGGTACCCCTTATCGAAAATGCGAAAATTTGTAAAACTTTTTTTTTTCGAAAATCATAAAAGTGGTGATAGGCAAAGTTAGCTATGTTTATTAGCATCACAAAACAGTCTTCATTTTAGCTGTGTCTCATTTTTTGACCAAGTTATGGCGAAAACGCCATTTGAAAAAATCCGATTTTTGACAAAAAATTTTTTGTATTTTTTTTATATAAAAAATAATCACTATTTTTTCGATAGCAATAAAAATAGTTGTCCAAGAGTGGAATGCCATACCTCGATGAATTTGTAACAAAATTTCCTATCCACCTGTGTTCAAACCCGGAAGTTTTAGGAGGTTTCAATTTTTTGCAAATTTTGATGGGGGTACCCCTTATCGAAAATGCGAAAATTTGTAAAACTTTTTTTTTCGAAAATCATAAAAGTGGTGATAGGCAAAGTTAGCTATGTTTATTAGCATCACAAAACAGTCTTCATTTTAGCTGTGTCTCATTTTTTGACCAAGTTATGGCGAAAACGCCATTTGAAAAAATCCGATTTTTGACAAAAAATTTTTTGTATTTTTTTTATATAAAAAATAATCACTATTTTTTCGATAGCAATAAAAATAGTTGTCCAAGAGTGGAATGCCATACCTCGATGAATTTGTAACAAAATTTCCTATCCACCTGTGTTCAAACCCGGAAGTTTTAGGAGGTTTCAATTTTTTGCAAATTTTGATGGGGGTACCCCTTATCGAAAATGCGAAAATTTGTAAAACTTTTTTTTTTCGAAAATCATAAAAGTGGTGATAGGCAAAGTTAGCTATGTTTATTAGCATCACAAAACAGTCTTCATTTTAGCTGTGTCTCATTTTTTGACCAAGTTATGGCGAAAACGCCATTTGAAAAAATCCGATTTTTGACAAAAAATTTTTTGTATTTTTTTTATATAAAAAATAATCACTATTTTTTCGATAGCAATAAAAATAGTTGTCCAAGAGTGGAATGCCATACCTCGATGAATTTGTAACAAAATTTCCTATCCACCTGTGTTCAAACCCGGAAGTTTTAGGAGGTTTCAATTTTTTGCAAATTTTGATGGGGGTACCCCTTATCGAAAATGCGAAAATTTGTAAAACTTTTTTTTTTCGAAAATCATAAAAGTGGTGATAGGCAAAGTTAGCTATGTTTATTAGCATCACAAAACAGTCTTCATTTTAGCTGTGTCTCATTTTTTGACCAAGTTATGGCGAAAACGCCATTTGAAAAAATCCGATTTTTGACAAAAAATTTTTTGTATTTTTTTTTATATAAAAAATAATCACTATTTTTTCGATAGCAATAAAAATAGTTGTCCAAGAGTGGAATGCCATACCTCGATGAATTTGTAACAAAATTTCCTATCCACCTGTGTTCAAACCCGGAAGTTTTAGGAGGTTTCAATTTTTTGCAAATTTTGATGGGGGTACCCCTTATCGAAAATGCGAAAATTTGTAAAACTTTTTTTTTTCGAAAATCATAAAAGTGGTGATAGGCAAAGTTAGCTATGTTTATTAGCATCACAAAACAGTCTTCATTTTAGCTGTGTCTCATTTTTTGACCAAGTTATGGCGAAAACGCCATTTGAAAAAATCCGATTTTTGACAAAAAATTTTTTGTATTTTTTTTTATATAAAAAATAATCACTATTTTTTCGATAGCAATAAAAATAGTTGTCCAAGAGTGGAATGCCATACCTCGATGAATTTGTAACAAAATTTCCTATCCACCTGTGTTCAAACCCGGAAGTTTTAGGAGGTTTCAATTTTTTGCAAATTTTGATGGGGGTACCCCTTATCGAAAATGCGAAAATTCGTAAAACTTTTTTTTTTCGAAAATCATAAAAGTGGTGATAGGCAAAGTTAGCTATGTTTATTAGCATCACAAAGCAGTGTCCAAGCAGGGGGTACCCCTTATCGAAAATGCGAAAATTCGTAAAACTTTTTTTTTTCGAAAATCATAAAAGTGGTGATAGGCAAAGTTAGCTATGTTTACTAGCAGCACAAAACAGTCTTCATTTTAGCTGTGTCTCATTTTTTGACCAAGTTATGGCGAAAACGCCATTTGAAAAAATCCGATTTTTGACAAAAAATTTTTTGTATTTTTTTTTATATAAAAAATAATCACTATTTTTTCGATAGCAATAAAAATAGTTGTCCAAGAGTGGAATGCCATACCTCGATGAATTTGTAACAAAATTTCCTATCCACCTGTGTTCAAACCCGGAAGTTTTAGGAGGTTTCAATTTTTTGCAAATTTTGATGGGGGTACCCCTTATCGAAAATGCGAAAATTTGTAAAACTTTTTTTTTTCGAAAATCATAAAAGTGGTGATAGGCAAAGTTAGCTATGTTTATTAGCATCACAAAACAGTCTTCATTTTAGCTGTGTCTCATTTTTTGACCAAGTTATGGCGAAAACGCCATTTGAAAAAATCCGATTTTTGACAAAAAATTTTTTGTATTTTTTTTATATAAAAAATAATCACTATTTTTTCGATAGCAATAAAAATAGTTGTCCAAGAGTGGAATGCCATACCTCGATGAATTTGTAACAAAATTTCCTATCCACCTGTGTTCAAACCCGGAAGTTTTAGGAGGTTTCAATTTTTTGCAAATTTTGATGGGGGTACCCCTTATCGAAAATGCGAAAATTCGTAAAACTTTTTTTTTTCGAAAATCATAAAAGTGGTGATAGGCAAAGTTAGCTATGTTTATTAGCAGCACAAAACAGTCTTCATTTTAGCTGTGTCTCATTTTTTGACCAAGTTATGGCGAAAACGCCATTTGAAAAAATCCGATTTTTGACAAAAAATTTTTTGTATTTTTTTTTATATAAAAAATAATCACTATTTTTTCGATAGCAATAAAAATAGTTGTCCAAGAGTGGAATGCCATACCTCGATGAATTTGTAACAAAATTTCCTATCCACCTGTGTTCAAACCCGGAAGTTTTAGGAGGTTTCAATTTTTTGCAAATTTTGATGGGGGTACCCCTTATCGAAAATGCGAAAATTTGTAAAACTTTTTTTTTTCGAAAATCATAAAAGTGGTGATAGGCAAAGTTAGCTATGTTTATTAGCATCACAAAACAGTCTTCATTTTAGCTGTGTCTCATTTTTTGACCAAGTTATGGCGAAAACGCCATTTGAAAAAATCCGATTTTTGACAAAAAATTTTTTGTATTTTTTTTTATATAAAAAATAATCACTATTTTTTCGATAGCAATAAAAATAGTTGTCCAAGAGTGGAATGCCATACCTCGATGAATTTGTAACAAAATTTCCTATCCACCTGTGTTCAAACCCGGAAGTTTTAGGAGGTTTCAATTTTTTGCAAATTTTGATGGGGGTACCCCTTATCGAAAATGCGAAAATTCGTAAAACTTTTTTTTTTCGAAAATCATAAAAGTGGTGATAGGCAAAGTTAGCTATGTTTACTAGCAGCACAAAACAGTCTTCATTTTAGCTGTGTCTCATTTTTTGACCAAGTTATGGCGAAAACGCCATTTGAAAAAATCCGATTTTTGACAAAAAATTTTTTGTATTTTTTTTATATAAAAAATAATCACTATTTTTTCGATAGCAATAAAAATAGTTGTCCAAGAGTGGAATGCCATACCTCGATGAATTTGTAACAAAATTTCCTATCCACCTGTGTTCAAACCCGGAAGTTTTAGGAGGTTTCAATTTTTTGCAAATTTTGATGGGGGTACCCCTTATCGAAAATGCGAAAATTCGTAAAACTTTTTTTTTTCGAAAATCATAAAAGTGGTGATAGGCAAAGTTAGCTATGTTTATTAGCAGCACAAAACAGTCTTCATTTTAGCTGTGTCTCATTTTTTGACCAAGTTATGGCGAAAACGCCATTTGAAAAAATCCGATTTTTGACAAAAAATTTTTTGTATTTTTTTTTATATAAAAAATAATCACTATTTTTTCGATAGCAATAAAAATAGTTGTCCAAGAGTGGAATGCCATACCTCGATGAATTTGTAACAAAATTTCCTATCCACCTGTGTTCAAACCCGGAAGTTTTAGGAGGTTTCAATTTTTTGCAAATTTTGATGGGGGTACCCCTTATCGAAAATGCGAAAATTCGTAAAACTTTTTTTTTTCGAAAATCATAAAAGTGGTGATAGGCAAAGTTAGCTATGTTTATTAGCAGCACAAAACAGTCTTCATTTTAGCTGTGTCTCATTTTTTGACCAAGTTATGGCGAAAACGCCATTTGAAAAAATCCGATTTTTGACAAAAAATTTTTTGTATTTTTTTTTATATAAAAAATAATCACTATTTTTTCGATAGCAATAAAAATAGTTGTCCAAGAGTGGAATGCCATACCTCGATGAATTTGTAACAAAATTTCCTATCCACCTGTGTTCAAACCCGGAAGTTTTAGGAGGTTTCAATTTTTTGCAAATTTTGATGGGGGTACCCCTTATCGAAAATGCGAAAATTCGTAAAACTTTTTTTTTTCGAAAATCATAAAAGTGGTGATAGGCAAAGTTAGCTATGTTTACTAGCAGCACAAAACAGTCTTCATTTTAGCTGTGTCTCATTTTTTGACCAAGTTATGGCGAAAACGCCATTTGAAAAAATCCGATTTTTGACAAAAAATTTTTTGTATTTTTTTTTATATAAAAAATAATCACTATTTTTTCGATAGCAATAAAAATAGTTGTCCAAGAGTGGAATGCCATACCTCGATGAATTTGTAACAAAATTTCCTATCCACCTGTGTTCAAACCCGGAAGTTTTAGGAGGTTTCAATTTTTTGCAAATTTTGATGGGGGTACCCCTTATCGAAAATGCGAAAATTCGTAAAACTTTTTTTTTTCGAAAATCATAAAAGTGGTGATAGGCAAAGTTAGCTATGTTTATTAGCAGCACAAAACAGTCTTCATTTTAGCTGTGTCTCATTTTTTGACCAAGTTATGGCGAAAACGCCATTTGAAAAAATCCGATTTTTGACAAAAAATTTTTTGTATTTTTTTTTATATAAAAAATAATCACTATTTTTTCGATAGCAATAAAAATAGTTGTCCAAGAGTGGAATGCCATACCTCGATGAATTTGTAACAAAATTTCCTATCCACCTGTGTTCAAACCCGGAAGTTTTAGGAGGTTTCAATTTTTTGCAAATTTTGATGGGGGTACCCCTTATCGAAAATGCGAAAATTCGTAAAACTTTTTTTTTTCGAAAATCATAAAAGTGGTGATAGGCAAAGTTAGCTATGTTTATTAGCAGCACAAAACAGTCTTCATTTTAGCTGTGTCTCATTTTTTGACCAAGTTATGGCGAAAACGCCATTTGAAAAAATCCGATTTTTGACAAAAAATTTTTTGTATTTTTTTTATATAAAAAATAATCACTATTTTTTCGATAGCAATAAAAATAGTTGTCCAAGAGTGGAATGCCATACCTCGATGAATTTGTAACAAAATTTCCTATCCACCTGTGTTCAAACCCGGAAGTTTTAGGAGGTTTCAATTTTTTGCAAATTTTGATGGGGGTACCCCTTATCGAAAATGCGAAAATTCGTAAAACTTTTTTTTTTCGAAAATCATAAAAGTGGTGATAGGCAAAGTTAGCTATGTTTATTAGCAGCACAAAACAGTCTTCATTTTAGCTGTGTCTCATTTTTTGACCAAGTTATGGCGAAAACGCCATTTGAAAAAATCCGATTTTTGACAAAAAATTTTTTGTATTTTTTTTATATAAAAAATAATCACTATTTTTTCGATAGCAATAAAAATAGTTGTCCAAGAGTGGAATGCCATACCTCGATGAATTTGTAACAAAATTTCCTATCCACCTGTGTTCAAACCCGGAAGTTTTAGGAGGTTTCAATTTTTTGCAAATTTTGATGGGGGTACCCCTTATCGAAAATGCGAAAATTCGTAAAACTTTTTTTTTTCGAAAATCATAAAAGTGGTGATAGGCAAAGTTAGCTATGTTTATTAGCAGCACAAAACAGTCTTCATTTTAGCTGTGTCTCATTTTTTGACCAAGTTATGGCGAAAACGCCATTTGAAAAAATCCGATTTTTGACAAAAAATTTTTTGTATTTTTTTTATATAAAAAATAATCACTATTTTTTCGATAGCAATAAAAATAGTTGTCCAAGAGTGGAATGCCATACCTCGATGAATTTGTAACAAAATTTCCTATCCACCTGTGTTCAAACCCGGAAGTTTTAGGAGGTTTCAATTTTTTGCAAATTTTGATGGGGGTACCCCTTATCGAAAATGCGAAAATTCGTAAAACTTTTTTTTTTCGAAAATCATAAAAGTGGTGATAGGCAAAGTTAGCTATGTTTATTAGCAGCACAAAACAGTCTTCATTTTAGCTGTGTCTCATTTTTTGACCAAGTTATGGCGAAAACGCCATTTGAAAAAATCCGATTTTTGACAAAAAATTTTTTGTATTTTTTTTATATAAAAAATAATCACTATTTTTTCGATAGCAATAAAAATAGTTGTCCAAGAGTGGAATGCCATACCTCGATGAATTTGTAACAAAATTTCCTATCCACCTGTGTTCAAACCCGGAAGTTTTAGGAGGTTTCAATTTTTTGCAAATTTTGATGGGGGTACCCCTTATCGAAAATGCGAAAATTCGTAAAACTTTTTTTTTTCGAAAATCATAAAAGTGGTGATAGGCAAAGTTAGCTATGTTTATTAGCAGCACAAAACAGTCTTCATTTTAGCTGTGTCTCATTTTTTGACCAAGTTATGGCGAAAACGCCATTTGAAAAAATCCGATTTTTGACAAAAAATTTTTTGTATTTTTTTTTATATAAAAAATAATCACTATTTTTTCGATAGCAATAAAAATAGTTGTCCAAGAGTGGAATGCCATACCTCGATGAATTTGTAACAAAATTTCCTATCCACCTGTGTTCAAACCCGGAAGTTTTAGGAGGTTTCAATTTTTTGCAAATTTTGATGGGGGTACCCCTTATCGAAAATGCGAAAATTCGTAAAACTTTTTTTTTTCGAAAATCATAAAAGTGGTGATAGGCAAAGTTAGCTATGTTTATTAGCAGCACAAAACAGTCTTCATTTTAGCTGTGTCTCATTTTTTGACCAAGTTATGGCGAAAACGCCATTTGAAAAAATCCGATTTTTGACAAAAAATTTTTTGTATTTTTTTTTATATAAAAAATAATCACTATTTTTTCGATAGCAATAAAAATAGTTGTCCAAGAGTGGAATGCCATACCTCGATGAATTTGTAACAAAATTTCCTATCCACCTGTGTTCAAACCCGGAAGTTTTAGGAGGTTTCAATTTTTTGCAAATTTTGATGGGGGTACCCCTTATCGAAAATGCGAAAATTCGTAAAACTTTTTTTTTTCGAAAATCATAAAAGTGGTGATAGGCAAAGTTAGCTATGTTTACTAGCAGCACAAAACAGTCTTCATTTTAGCTGTGTCTCATTTTTTGACCAAGTTATGGCGAAAACGCCATTTGAAAAAATCCGATTTTTGACAAAAAATTTTTTGTATTTTTTTTTATATAAAAAATAATCACTATTTTTTCGATAGCAATAAAAATAGTTGTCCAAGAGTGGAATGCCATACCTCGATGAATTTGTAACAAAATTTCCTATCCACCTGTGTTCAAACCCGGAAGTTTTAGGAGGTTTCAATTTTTTGCAAATTTTGATGGGGGTACCCCTTATCGAAAATGCGAAAATTCGTAAAACTTTTTTTTTTCGAAAATCATAAAAGTGGTGATAGGCAAAGTTAGCTATGTTTATTAGCAGCACAAAACAGTCTTCATTTTAGCTGTGTCTCATTTTTTGACCAAGTTATGGCGAAAACGCCATTTGAAAAAATCCGATTTTTGACAAAAAATTTTTTGTATTTTTTTTATATAAAAAATAATCACTATTTTTTCGATAGCAATAAAAATAGTTGTCCAAGAGTGGAATGCCATACCTCGATGAATTTGTAACAAAATTTCCTATCCACCTGTGTTCAAACCCGGAAGTTTTAGGAGGTTTCAATTTTTTGCAAATTTTGATGGGGGTACCCCTTATCGAAAATGCGAAAATTCGTAAAACTTTTTTTTTTCGAAAATCATAAAAGTGGTGATAGGCAAAGTTAGCTATGTTTATTAGCAGCACAAAACAGTCTTCATTTTAGCTGTGTCTCATTTTTTGACCAAGTTATGGCGAAAACGCCATTTGAAAAAATCCGATTTTTGACAAAAAATTTTTTGTATTTTTTTTTATATAAAAAATAATCACTATTTTTTCGATAGCAATAAAAATAGTTGTCCAAGAGTGGAATGCCATACCTCGATGAATTTGTAACAAAATTTCCTATCCACCTGTGTTCAAACCCGGAAGTTTTAGGAGGTTTCAATTTTTTGCAAATTTTGATGGGGGTACCCCTTATCGAAAATGCGAAAATTCGTAAAACTTTTTTTTTTCGAAAATCATAAAAGTGGTGATAGGCAAAGTTAGCTATGTTTAGCAGCACAAAACAGTCTTCATTTTAGCTGTGTCTCATTTTTTGACCAAGTTATGGCGAAAACGCCATTTGAAAAAATCCGATTTTTGACAAAAAATTTTTTGTATTTTTTTTATATAAAAAATAATCACTATTTTTTCGATAGCAATAAAAATAGTTGTCCAAGAGTGGAATGCCATACCTCGATGAATTTGTAACAAAATTTCCTATCCACCTGTGTTCAAACCCGGAAGTTTTAGGAGGTTTCAATTTTTTGCAAATTTTGATGGGGGTACCCCTTATCGAAAATGCGAAAATTCGTAAAACTTTTTTTTTTCGAAAATCATAAAAGTGGTGATAGGCAAAGTTAGCTATGTTTACTAGCAGCACAAAACAGTCTTCATTTTAGCTGTGTCTCATTTTTTGACCAAGTTATGGCGAAAACGCCATTTGAAAAAATCCGATTTTTGACAAAAAATTTTTTGTATTTTTTTTTATATAAAAAATAATCACTATTTTTTCGATAGCAATAAAAATAGTTGTCCAAGAGTGGAATGCCATACCTCGATGAATTTGTAACAAAATTTCCTATCCACCTGTGTTCAAACCCGGAAGTTTTAGGAGGTTTCAATTTTTTGCAAATTTTGATGGGGGTACCCCTTATCGAAAATGCGAAAATTTGTAAAACTTTTTTTTTTCGAAAATCATAAAAGTGGTGATAGGCAAAGTTAGCTATGTTTATTAGCAGCACAAAACAGTCTTCATTTTAGCTGTGTCTCATTTTTTGACCAAGTTATGGCGAAAACGCCATTTGAAAAAATCCGATTTTTGACAAAAAATTTTTTGTATTTTTTTTTATATAAAAAATAATCACTATTTTTTCGATAGCAATAAAAATAGTTGTCCAAGAGTGGAATGCCATACCTCGATGAATTTGTAACAAAATTTCCTATCCACCTGTGTTCAAACCCGGAAGTTTTAGGAGGTTTCAATTTTTTGCAAATTTTGATGGGGGTACCCCTTATCGAAAATGCGAAAATTCGTAAAACTTTTTTTTTTCGAAAATCATAAAAGTGGTGATAGGCAAAGTTAGCTATGTTTATTAGCAGCACAAAACAGTCTTCATTTTAGCTGTGTCTCATTTTTTGACCAAGTTATGGCGAAAACGCCATTTGAAAAAATCCGATTTTTGACAAAAAATTTTTTGTATTTTTTTTTATATAAAAAATAATCACTATTTTTTCGATAGCAATAAAAATAGTTGTCCAAGAGTGGAATGCCATACCTCGATGAATTTGTAACAAAATTTCCTATCCACCTGTGTTCAAACCCGGAAGTTTTAGGAGGTTTCAATTTTTTGCAAATTTTGATGGGGGTACCCCTTATCGAAAATGCGAAAATTCGTAAAACTTTTTTTTTTCGAAAATCATAAAAGTGGTGATAGGCAAAGTTAGCTATGTTTATTAGCAGCACAAAACAGTCTTCATTTTAGCTGTGTCTCATTTTTTGACCAAGTTATGGCGAAAACGCCATTTGAAAAAATCCGATTTTTGACAAAAAATTTTTTGTATTTTTTTTTATATAAAAAATAATCACTATTTTTTCGATAGCAATAAAAATAGTTGTCCAAGAGTGGAATGCCATACCTCGATGAATTTGTAACAAAATTTCCTATCCACCTGTGTTCAAACCCGGAAGTTTTAGGAGGTTTCAATTTTTTGCAAATTTTGATGGGGGTACCCCTTATCGAAAATGCGAAAATTCGTAAAACTTTTTTTTTCGAAAATCATAAAAGTGGTGATAGGCAAAGTTAGCTATGTTTATTAGCATCACAAAGCAGTGTCCAAGCAGTACCCCTTATCGAAAATGCGAAAATTCGTAAAACTTTTTTTTTTCGAAAATCATAAAAGTGGTGATAGGCAAAGTTAGCTATGTTTACTAGCAGCACAAAACAGTCTTCATTTTAGCTGTGTCTCATTTTTTGACCAAGTTATGGCGAAAACGCCATTTGAAAAAATCCGATTTTTGACAAAAAATTTTTTGTATTTTTTTTTATATAAAAAATAATCACTATTTTTTCGATAGCAATAAAAATAGTTGTCCAAGAGTGGAATGCCATACCTCGATGAATTTGTAACAAAATTTCCTATCCACCTGTGTTCAAACCCGGAAGTTTTAGGAGGTTTCAATTTTTTGCAAATTTTGATGGGGGTACCCCTTATCGAAAATGCGAAAATTCGTAAAACTTTTTTTTTTCGAAAATCATAAAAGTGGTGATAGGCAAAGTTAGCTATGTTTATTAGCAGCACAAAACAGTCTTCATTTTAGCTGTGTCTCATTTTTTGACCAAGTTATGGCGAAAACGCCATTTGAAAAAATCCGATTTTTGACAAAAAATTTTTTGTATTTTTTTTTATATAAAAAATAATCACTATTTTTTCGATAGCAATAAAAATAGTTGTCCAAGAGTGGAATGCCATACCTCGATGAATTTGTAACAAAATTTCCTATCCACCTGTGTTCAAACCCGGAAGTTTTAGGAGGTTTCAATTTTTTGCAAATTTTGATGGGGGTACCCCTTATCGAAAATGCGAAAATTCGTAAAACTTTTTTTTTCGAAAATCATAAAAGTGGTGATAGGCAAAGTTAGCTATGTTTATTAGCAGCACAAAACAGTCTTCATTTTAGCTGTGTCTCATTTTTTGACCAAGTTATGGCGAAAACGCCATTTGAAAAAATCCGATTTTTGACAAAAAATTTTTTGTATTTTTTTTTATATAAAAAATAATCACTATTTTTTCGATAGCAATAAAAATAGTTGTCCAAGAGTGGAATGCCATACCTCGATGAATTTGTAACAAAATTTCCTATCCACCTGTGTTCAAACCCGGAAGTTTTAGGAGGTTTCAATTTTTTGCAAATTTTGATGGGGGTACCCCTTATCGAAAATGCGAAAATTCGTAAAACTTTTTTTTTTCGAAAATCATAAAAGTGGTGATAGGCAAAGTTAGCTATGTTTATTAGCAGCACAAAACAGTCTTCATTTTAGCTGTGTCTCATTTTTTGACCAAGTTATGGCGAAAACGCCATTTGAAAAAATCCGATTTTTGACAAAAAATTTTTTGTATTTTTTTTTATATAAAAAATAATCACTATTTTTTCGATAGCAATAAAAATAGTTGTCCAAGAGTGGAATGCCATACCTCGATGAATTTGTAACAAAATTTCCTATCCACCTGTGTTCAAACCCGGAAGTTTTAGGAGGTTTCAATTTTTTGCAAATTTTGATGGGGGTACCCCTTATCGAAAATGCGAAAATTCGTAAAACTTTTTTTTTTCGAAAATCATAAAAGTGGTGATAGGCAAAGTTAGCTATGTTTATTAGCAGCACAAAACAGTCTTCATTTTAGCTGTGTCTCATTTTTTGACCAAGTTATGGCGAAAACGCCATTTGAAAAAATCCGATTTTTGACAAAAAATTTTTTGTATTTTTTTTTATATAAAAAATAATCACTATTTTTTCGATAGCAATAAAAATAGTTGTCCAAGAGTGGAATGCCATACCTCGATGAATTTGTAACAAAATTTCCTATCCACCTGTGTTCAAACCCGGAAGTTTTAGGAGGTTTCAATTTTTTGCAAATTTTGATGGGGGTACCCCTTATCGAAAATGCGAAAATTCGTAAAACTTTTTTTTTTCGAAAATCATAAAAGTGGTGATAGGCAAAGTTAGCTATGTTTATTAGCAGCACAAAACAGTCTTCATTTTAGCTGTGTCTCATTTTTTGACCAAGTTATGGCGAAAACGCCATTTGAAAAAATCCGATTTTTGACAAAAAATTTTTTGTATTTTTTTTTATATAAAAAATAATCACTATTTTTTCGATAGCAATAAAAATAGTTGTCCAAGAGTGGAATGCCATACCTCGATGAATTTGTAACAAAATTTCCTATCCACCTGTGTTCAAACCCGGAAGTTTTAGGAGGTTTCAATTTTTTGCAAATTTTGATGGGGGTACCCCTTATCGAAAATGCGAAAATTCGTAAAACTTTTTTTTTTCGAAAATCATAAAAGTGGTGATAGGCAAAGTTAGCTATGTTTATTAGCAGCACAAAACAGTCTTCATTTTAGCTGTGTCTCATTTTTTTTTTGACGATAAAACGCAATAAAAATAGTTGTCCAAGAGTGGAATGCCATACCTCGATGAATTTGTAACAAAATTTCCTATCCACCTGTGTTCAAACCCGGAAGTTTTAGGAGGTTTCAATTTTTTGCAAATTTTGATGGGGGTACCCCTTATCGAAAATGCGAAAATTCGTAAAACTTTTTTTTTTCGAAAATCATAAAAGTGGTGATAGGCAAAGTTAGCTATGTTTACTAGCAGCACAAAACAGTCTTCATTTTAGCTGTGTCTCATTTTTTGACCAAGTTATGGCGAAAACGCCATTTGAAAAAATCCGATTTTTGACAAAAAATTTTTTTTATTTTTTTTTATATAAAAAATAATCACTATTTTTTCGATAGCAATAAAAATAGTTGTCCAAGAGTGGAATGCCATACCTCGATGAATTTGTAACAAAATTTCCTATCCACCTGTGTTCAAACCCGGAAGTTTTAGGAGGTTTCAATTTTTTGCAAATTTTGATGGGGGTACCCCTTATCGAAAATGCGAAAATTCGTAAAACTTTTTTTTTTCGAAAATCATAAAAGTGGTGATAGGCAAAGTTAGCTATGTTTATTAGCAGCACAAAACAGTCTTCATTTTAGCTGTGTCTCATTTTTTGACCAAGTTATGGCGAAAACGCCATTTGAAAAAATCCGATTTTTGACAAAAAATTTTTTGTATTTTTTTTTATATAAAAAATAATCACTATTTTTTCGATAGCAATAAAAATAGTTGTCCAAGAGTGGAATGCCATACCTCGATGAATTTGTAACAAAATTTCCTATCCACCTGTGTTCAAACCCGGAAGTTTTAGGAGGTTTCAATTTTTTGCAAATTTTGATGGGGGTACCCCTTATCGAAAATGCGAAAATTCGTAAAACTTTTTTTTTTCGAAAATCATAAAAGTGGTGATAGGCAAAGTTAGCTATGTTTATTAGCAGCACAAAACAGTCTTCATTTTAGCTGTGTCTCATTTTTTGACCAAGTTATGGCGAAAACGCCATTTGAAAAAATCCGATTTTTGACAAAAAATTTTTTGTATTTTTTTTTATATAAAAAATAATCACTATTTTTTCGATAGCAATAAAAATAGTTGTCCAAGAGTGGAATGCCATACCTCGATGAATTTGTAACAAAATTTCCTATCCACCTGTGTTCAAACCCGGAAGTTTTAGGAGGTTTCAATTTTTTGCAAATTTTGATGGGGGTACCCCTTATCGAAAATGCGAAAATTCGTAAAACTTTTTTTTTTCGAAAATCATAAAAGTGGTGATAGGCAAAGTTAGCTATGTTTATTAGCAGCACAAAACAGTCTTCATTTTAGCTGTGTCTCATTTTTTGACCAAGTTATGGCGAAAACGCCATTTGAAAAAATCCGATTTTTGACAAAAAATTTTTTGTATTTTTTTTTATATAAAAAATAATCACTATTTTTTCGATAGCAATAAAAATAGTTGTCCAAGAGTGGAATGCCATACCTCGATGAATTTGTAACAAAATTTCCTATCCACCTGTGTTCAAACCCGGAAGTTTTAGGAGGTTTCAATTTTTTGCAAATTTTGATGGGGGTACCCCTTATCGAAAATGCGAAAATTCGTAAAACTTTTTTTTTTCGAAAATCATAAAAGTGGTGATAGGCAAAGTTAGCTATGTTTATTAGCAGCACAAAACAGTCTTCATTTTAGCTGTGTCTCATTTTTTGACCAAGTTATGGCGAAAACGCCATTTGAAAAAATCCGATTTTTGACAAAAAATTTTTTTATTTTTTTTTATATAAAAAATAATCACTATTTTTTCGATAGCAATAAAAATAGTTGTCCAAGAGTGGAATGCCATACCTCGATGAATTTGTAACAAAATTTCCTATCCACCTGTGTTCAAACCCGGAAGTTTTAGGAGGTTTCAATTTTTTGCAAATTTTGATGGGGGTACCCCTTATCGAAAATGCGAAAATTCGTAAAACTTTTTTTTTTCGAAAATCATAAAAGTGGTGATAGGCAAAGTTAGCTATGTTTATTAGCAGCACAAAACAGTCTTCATTTTAGCTGTGTCTCATTTTTTGACCAAGTTATGGCGAAAACGCCATTTGAAAAAATCCGATTTTTGACAAAAAATTTTTTGTATTTTTTTTTATATAAAAAATAATCACTATTTTTTCGATAGCAATAAAAATAGTTGTCCAAGAGTGGAATGCCATACCTCGATGAATTTGTAACAAAATTTCCTATCCACCTGTGTTCAAACCCGGAAGTTTTAGGAGGTTTCAATTTTTTGCAAATTTTGATGGGGGTACCCCTTATCGAAAATGCGAAAATTCGTAAAACTTTTTTTTTTCGAAAATCATAAAAGTGGTGATAGGCAAAGTTAGCTATGTTTATTAGCAGCACAAAACAGTCTTCATTTTAGCTGTGTCTCATTTTTTGACCAAGTTATGGCGAAAACGCCATTTGAAAAAATCCGATTTTTGACAAAAAATTTTTTGTATTTTTTTTTATATAAAAAATAATCACTATTTTTTCGATAGCAATAAAAATAGTTGTCCAAGAGTGGAATGCCATACCTCGATGAATTTGTAACAAAATTTCCTATCCACCTGTGTTCAAACCCGGAAGTTTTAGGAGGTTTCAATTTTTTGCAAATTTTGATGGGGGTACCCCTTATCGAAAATGCGAAAATTCGTAAAACTTTTTTTTTTCGAAAATCATAAAAGTGGTGATAGGCAAAGTTAGCTATGTTTATTAGCAGCACAAAACAGTCTTCATTTTAGCTGTGTCTCATTTTTTGACCAAGTTATGGCGAAAACGCCATTTGAAAAAATCCGATTTTTGACAAAAAATTTTTTGTATTTTTTTTTATATAAAAAATAATCACTATTTTTTCGATAGCAATAAAAATAGTTGTCCAAGAGTGGAATGCCATACCTCGATGAATTTGTAACAAAATTTCCTATCCACCTGTGTTCAAACCCGGAAGTTTTAGGAGGTTTCAATTTTTTGCAAATTTTGATGGGGGTACCCCTTATCGAAAATGCGAAAATTCGTAAAACTTTTTTTTTTCGAAAATCATAAAAGTGGTGATAGGCAAAGTTAGCTATGTTTATTAGCAGCACAAAACAGTCTTCATTTTAGCTGTGTCTCATTTTTTGACCAAGTTATGGCGAAAACGCCATTTGAAAAAATCCGATTTTTGACAAAAAATTTTTTTTATTTTTTTTTATATAAAAAATAATCACTATTTTTTCGATAGCAATAAAAATAGTTGTCCAAGAGTGGAATGCCATACCTCGATGAATTTGTAACAAAATTTCCTATCCACCTGTGTTCAAACCCGGAAGTTTTAGGAGGTTTCAATTTTTTGCAAATTTTGATGGGGGTACCCCTTATCGAAAATGCGAAAATTCGTAAAACTTTTTTTTTTCGAAAATCATAAAAGTGGTGATAGGCAAAGTTAGCTATGTTTATTAGCAGCACAAAACAGTCTTCATTTTAGCTGTGTCTCATTTTTTGACCAAGTTATGGCGAAAACGCCATTTGAAAAAATCCGATTTTTGACAAAAAATTTTTTGTATTTTTTTTTATATAAAAAATAATCACTATTTTTTCGATAGCAATAAAAATAGTTGTCCAAGAGTGGAATGCCATACCTCGATGAATTTGTAACAAAATTTCCTATCCACCTGTGTTCAAACCCGGAAGTTTTAGGAGGTTTCAATTTTTTGCAAATTTTGATGGGGGTACCCCTTATCGAAAATGCGAAAATTCGTAAAACTTTTTTTTTTCGAAAATCATAAAAGTGGTGATAGGCAAAGTTAGCTATGTTTATTAGCAGCACAAAACAGTCTTCATTTTAGCTGTGTCTCATTTTTTGACCAAGTTATGGCGAAAACGCCATTTGAAAAAATCCGATTTTTGACAAAAAATTTTTTTTATTTTTTTTTATATAAAAAATAATCACTATTTTTTCGATAGCAATAAAAATAGTTGTCCAAGAGTGGAATGCCATACCTCGATGAATTTGTAACAAAATTTCCTATCCACCTGTGTTCAAACCCGGAAGTTTTAGGAGGTTTCAATTTTTTGCAAATTTTGATGGGGGTACCCCTTATCGAAAATGCGAAAATTCGTAAAACTTTTTTTTTTCGAAAATCATAAAAGTGGTGATAGGCAAAGTTAGCTATGTTTATTAGCAGCACAAAACAGTCTTCATTTTAGCTGTGTCTCATTTTTTGACCAAGTTATGGCGAAAACGCCATTTGAAAAAATCCGATTTTTGACAAAAAATTTTTTGTATTTTTTTTTATATAAAAAATAATCACTATTTTTTCGATAGCAATAAAAATAGTTGTCCAAGAGTGGAATGCCATACCTCGATGAATTTGTAACAAAATTTCCTATCCACCTGTGTTCAAACCCGGAAGTTTTAGGAGGTTTCAATTTTTTGCAAATTTTGATGGGGGTACCCCTTATCGAAAATGCGAAAATTCGTAAAACTTTTTTTTTTCGAAAATCATAAAAGTGGTGATAGGCAAAGTTAGCTATGTTTATTAGCAGCACAAAACAGTCTTCATTTTAGCTGTGTCTCATTTTTTGACCAAGTTATGGCGAAAACGCCATTTGAAAAAATCCGATTTTTGACAAAAAATTTTTTGTATTTTTTTTTATATAAAAAATAATCACTATTTTTTCGATAGCAATAAAAATAGTTGTCCAAGAGTGGAATGCCATACCTCGATGAATTTGTAACAAAATTTCCTATCCACCTGTGTTCAAACCCGGAAGTTTTAGGAGGTTTCAATTTTTTGCAAATTTTGATGGGGGTACCCCTTATCGAAAATGCGAAAATTCGTAAAACTTTTTTTTTTCGAAAATCATAAAAGTGGTGATAGGCAAAGTTAGCTATGTTTATTAGCAGCACAAAACAGTCTTCATTTTAGCTGTGTCTCATTTTTTGACCAAGTTATGGCGAAAACGCCATTTGAAAAAATCCGATTTTTGACAAAAAATTTTTTGTATTTTTTTTTATATAAAAAATAATCACTATTTTTTCGATAGCAATAAAAATAGTTGTCCAAGAGTGGAATGCCATACCTCGATGAATTTGTAACAAAATTTCCTATCCACCTGTGTTCAAACCCGGAAGTTTTAGGAGGTTTCAATTTTTTGCAAATTTTGATGGGGGTACCCCTTATCGAAAATGCGAAAATTCGTAAAACTTTTTTTTTTCGAAAATCATAAAAGTGGTGATAGGCAAAGTTAGCTATGTTTATTAGCAGCACAAAACAGTCTTCATTTTAGCTGTGTCTCATTTTTTGACCAAGTTATGGCGAAAACGCCATTTGAAAAAATCCGATTTTTGACAAAAAATTTTTTTATTTTTTTTTATATAAAAAATAATCACTATTTTTTCGATAGCAATAAAAATAGTTGTCCAAGAGTGGAATGCCATACCTCGATGAATTTGTAACAAAATTTCCTATCCACCTGTGTTCAAACCCGGAAGTTTTAGGAGGTTTCAATTTTTTGCAAATTTTGATGGGGGTACCCCTTATCGAAAATGCGAAAATTCGTAAAACTTTTTTTTTTCGAAAATCATAAAAGTGGTGATAGGCAAAGTTAGCTATGTTTATTAGCAGCACAAAACAGTCTTCATTTTAGCTGTGTCTCATTTTTTGACCAAGTTATGGCGAAAACGCCATTTGAAAAAATCCGATTTTTGACAAAAAATTTTTTTTTTTTTTTTATAAAAAAAAAATTTTTTCGATAGCAATAAAAATAGTTGTCCAAGAGTGGAATGCCATACCTCGATGAATTTGTAACAAAATTTCCTATCCACCTGTGTTCAAACCCGGAAGTTTTAGGAGGTTTCAATTTTTTGCAAATTTTGATGGGGGTACCCCTTATCGAAAATGCGAAAATTCGTAAAACTTTTTTTTTTCGAAAATCATAAAAGTGGTGATAGGCAAAGTTAGCTATGTTTATTAGCAGCACAAAACAGTCTTCATTTTAGCTGTGTCTCATTTTTTGACCAAGTTATGGCGAAAACGCCATTTGAAAAAATCCGATTTTTGACAAAAAATTTTTTTTATTTTTTTTTATATAAAAAATAATCACTATTTTTTCGATAGCAATAAAAATAGTTGTCCAAGAGTGGAATGCCATACCTCGATGAATTTGTAACAAAATTTCCTATCCACCTGTGTTCAAACCCGGAAGTTTTAGGAGGTTTCAATTTTTTGCAAATTTTGATGGGGGTACCCCTTATCGAAAATGCGAAAATTCGTAAAACTTTTTTTTTTCGAAAATCATAAAAGTGGTGATAGGCAAAGTTAGCTATGTTTATTAGCAGCACAAAACAGTCTTCATTTTAGCTGTGTCTCATTTTTTGACCAAGTTATGGCGAAAACGCCATTTGAAAAAATCCGATTTTTGACAAAAAATTTTTTTATTTTTTTTTATATAAAAAATAATCACTATTTTTTCGATAGCAATAAAAATAGTTGTCCAAGAGTGGAATGCCATACCTCGATGAATTTGTAACAAAATTTCCTATCCACCTGTGTTCAAACCCGGAAGTTTTAGGAGGTTTCAATTTTTTGCAAATTTTGATGGGGGTACCCCTTATCGAAAATGCGAAAATTCGTAAAACTTTTTTTTTTCGAAAATCATAAAAGTGGTGATAGGCAAAGTTAGCTATGTTTATTAGCAGCACAAAACAGTCTTCATTTTAGCTGTGTCTCATTTTTTGACCAAGTTATGGCGAAAACGCCATTTGAAAAAATCCGATTTTTGACAAAAAATTTTTTGTATTTTTTTTTATATAAAAAATAATCACTATTTTTTCGATAGCAATAAAAATAGTTGTCCAAGAGTGGAATGCCATACCTCGATGAATTTGTAACAAAATTTCCTATCCACCTGTGTTCAAACCCGGAAGTTTTAGGAGGTTTCAATTTTTTGCAAATTTTGATGGGGGTACCCCTTATCGAAAATGCGAAAATTCGTAAAACTTTTTTTTTTCGAAAATCATAAAAGTGGTGATAGGCAAAGTTAGCTATGTTTATTAGCAGCACAAAACAGTCTTCATTTTAGCTGTGTCTCATTTTTTGACCAAGTTATGGCGAAAACGCCATTTGAAAAAATCCGATTTTTGACAAAAAATTTTTTTATTTTTTTTTATATAAAAAATAATCACTATTTTTTCGATAGCAATAAAAATAGTTGTCCAAGAGTGGAATGCCATACCTCGATGAATTTGTAACAAAATTTCCTATCCACCTGTGTTCAAACCCGGAAGTTTTAGGAGGTTTCAATTTTTTGCAAATTTTGATGGGGGTACCCCTTATCGAAAATGCGAAAATTCGTAAAACTTTTTTTTTTCGAAAATCATAAAAGTGGTGATAGGCAAAGTTAGCTATGTTTATTAGCAGCACAAAACAGTCTTCATTTTAGCTGTGTCTCATTTTTTGACCAAGTTATGGCGAAAACGCCATTTGAAAAAATCCGATTTTTGACAAAAAATTTTTTGTATTTTTTTTTATATAAAAAATAATCACTATTTTTTCGATAGCAATAAAAATAGTTGTCCAAGAGTGGAATGCCATACCTCGATGAATTTGTAACAAAATTTCCTATCCACCTGTGTTCAAACCCGGAAGTTTTAGGAGGTTTCAATTTTTTGCAAATTTTGATGGGGGTACCCCTTATCGAAAATGCGAAAATTCGTAAAACTTTTTTTTTTCGAAAATCATAAAAGTGGTGATAGGCAAAGTTAGCTATGTTTATTAGCAGCACAAAACAGTCTTCATTTTAGCTGTGTCTCATTTTTTGACCAAGTTATGGCGAAAACGCCATTTGAAAAAATCCGATTTTTGACAAAAAATTTTTTTATTTTTTTTTATATAAAAAATAATCACTATTTTTTCGATAGCAATAAAAATAGTTGTCCAAGAGTGGAATGCCATACCTCGATGAATTTGTAACAAAATTTCCTATCCACCTGTGTTCAAACCCGGAAGTTTTAGGAGGTTTCAATTTTTTGCAAATTTTGATGGGGGTACCCCTTATCGAAAATGCGAAAATTCGTAAAACTTTTTTTTTTCGAAAATCATAAAAGTGGTGATAGGCAAAGTTAGCTATGTTTATTAGCAGCACAAAACAGTCTTCATTTTAGCTGTGTCTCATTTTTTGACCAAGTTATGGCGAAAACGCCATTTGAAAAAATCCGATTTTTGACAAAAAATTTTTTTTATTTTTTTTTATATAAAAAATAATCACTATTTTTTCGATAGCAATAAAAATAGTTGTCCAAGAGTGGAATGCCATACCTCGATGAATTTGTAACAAAATTTCCTATCCACCTGTGTTCAAACCCGGAAGTTTTAGGAGGTTTCAATTTTTTGCAAATTTTGATGGGGGTACCCCTTATCGAAAATGCGAAAATTCGTAAAACTTTTTTTTTTCGAAAATCATAAAAGTGGTGATAGGCAAAGTTAGCTATGTTTATTAGCAGCACAAAACAGTCTTCATTTTAGCTGTGTCTCATTTTTTGACCAAGTTATGGCGAAAACGCCATTTGAAAAAATCCGATTTTTGACAAAAAATTTTTTTTATTTTTTTTTATATAAAAAATAATCACTATTTTTTCGATAGCAATAAAAATAGTTGTCCAAGAGTGGAATGCCATACCTCGATGAATTTGTAACAAAATTTCCTATCCACCTGTGTTCAAACCCGGAAGTTTTAGGAGGTTTCAATTTTTTGCAAATTTTGATGGGGGTACCCCTTATCGAAAATGCGAAAATTCGTAAAACTTTTTTTTTTCGAAAATCATAAAAGTGGTGATAGGCAAAGTTAGCTATGTTTATTAGCAGCACAAAACAGTCTTCATTTTAGCTGTGTCTCATTTTTTGACCAAGTTATGGCGAAAACGCCATTTGAAAAAATCCGATTTTTGACAAAAAATTTTTTTATTTTTTTTTATATAAAAAATAATCACTATTTTTTCGATAGCAATAAAAATAGTTGTCCAAGAGTGGAATGCCATACCTCGATGAATTTGTAACAAAATTTCCTATCCACCTGTGTTCAAACCCGGAAGTTTTAGGAGGTTTCAATTTTTTGCAAATTTTGATGGGGGTACCCCTTATCGAAAATGCGAAAATTCGTAAAACTTTTTTTTTTCGAAAATCATAAAAGTGGTGATAGGCAAAGTTAGCTATGTTTATTAGCAGCACAAAACAGTCTTCATTTTAGCTGTGTCTCATTTTTTGACCAAGTTATGGCGAAAACGCCATTTGAAAAAATCCGATTTTTGACAAAAAATTTTTTTATTTTTTTTTATATAAAAAATAATCACTATTTTTTCGATAGCAATAAAAATAGTTGTCCAAGAGTGGAATGCCATACCTCGATGAATTTGTAACAAAATTTCCTATCCACCTGTGTTCAAACCCGGAAGTTTTAGGAGGTTTCAATTTTTTGCAAATTTTGATGGGGGTACCCCTTATCGAAAATGCGAAAATTCGTAAAACTTTTTTTTTTCGAAAATCATAAAAGTGGTGATAGGCAAAGTTAGCTATGTTTATTAGCAGCACAAAACAGTCTTCATTTTAGCTGTGTCTCATTTTTTGACCAAGTTATGGCGAAAACGCCATTTGAAAAAATCCGATTTTTGACAAAAAATTTTTTTATTTTTTTTTATATAAAAAATAATCACTATTTTTTCGATAGCAATAAAAATAGTTGTCCAAGAGTGGAATGCCATACCTCGATGAATTTGTAACAAAATTTCCTATCCACCTGTGTTCAAACCCGGAAGTTTTAGGAGGTTTCAATTTTTTGCAAATTTTGATGGGGGTACCCCTTATCGAAAATGCGAAAATTCGTAAAACTTTTTTTTTTCGAAAATCATAAAAGTGGTGATAGGCAAAGTTAGCTATGTTTATTAGCAGCACAAAACAGTCTTCATTTTAGCTGTGTCTCATTTTTTGACCAAGTTATGGCGAAAACGCCATTTGAAAAAATCCGATTTTTGACAAAAAATTTTTTGTATTTTTTTTTATATAAAAAATAATCACTATTTTTTCGATAGCAATAAAAATAGTTGTCCAAGAGTGGAATGCCATACCTCGATGAATTTGTAACAAAATTTCCTATCCACCTGTGTTCAAACCCGGAAGTTTTAGGAGGTTTCAATTTTTTGCAAATTTTGATGGGGGTACCCCTTATCGAAAATGCGAAAATTCGTAAAACTTTTTTTTTTCGAAAATCATAAAAGTGGTGATAGGCAAAGTTAGCTATGTTTATTAGCAGCACAAAACAGTCTTCATTTTAGCTGTGTCTCATTTTTTGACCAAGTTATGGCGAAAACGCCATTTGAAAAAATCCGATTTTTGACAAAAAATTTTTTGTATTTTTTTTTATATAAAAAATAATCACTATTTTTTCGATAGCAATAAAAATAGTTGTCCAAGAGTGGAATGCCATACCTCGATGAATTTGTAACAAAATTTCCTATCCACCTGTGTTCAAACCCGGAAGTTTTAGGAGGTTTCAATTTTTTGCAAATTTTGATGGGGGTACCCCTTATCGAAAATGCGAAAATTCGTAAAACTTTTTTTTTTCGAAAATCATAAAAGTGGTGATAGGCAAAGTTAGCTATGTTTATTAGCAGCACAAAACAGTCTTCATTTTAGCTGTGTCTCATTTTTTGACCAAGTTATGGCGAAAACGCCATTTGAAAAAATCCGATTTTTGACAAAAAATTTTTTGTATTTTTTTTTATATAAAAAATAATCACTATTTTTTCGATAGCAATAAAAATAGTTGTCCAAGAGTGGAATGCCATACCTCGATGAATTTGTAACAAAATTTCCTATCCACCTGTGTTCAAACCCGGAAGTTTTAGGAGGTTTCAATTTTTTGCAAATTTTGATGGGGGTACCCCTTATCGAAAATGCGAAAATTCGTAAAACTTTTTTTTTTCGAAAATCATAAAAGTGGTGATAGGCAAAGTTAGCTATGTTTATTAGCAGCACAAAACAGTCTTCATTTTAGCTGTGTCTCATTTTTTGACCAAGTTATGGCGAAAACGCCATTTGAAAAAATCCGATTTTTGACAAAAAATTTTTTTATTTTTTTTTATATAAAAAATAATCACTATTTTTTCGATAGCAATAAAAATAGTTGTCCAAGAGTGGAATGCCATACCTCGATGAATTTGTAACAAAATTTCCTATCCACCTGTGTTCAAACCCGGAAGTTTTAGGAGGTTTCAATTTTTTGCAAATTTTGATGGGGGTACCCCTTATCGAAAATGCGAAAATTCGTAAAACTTTTTTTTTTCGAAAATCATAAAAGTGGTGATAGGCAAAGTTAGCTATGTTTATTAGCAGCACAAAACAGTCTTCATTTTAGCTGTGTCTCATTTTTTGACCAAGTTATGGCGAAAACGCCATTTGAAAAAATCCGATTTTTGACAAAAAATTTTTTTATTTTTTTTTATATAAAAAATAATCACTATTTTTTCGATAGCAATAAAAATAGTTGTCCAAGAGTGGAATGCCATACCTCGATGAATTTGTAACAAAATTTCCTATCCACCTGTGTTCAAACCCGGAAGTTTTAGGAGGTTTCAATTTTTTGCAAATTTTGATGGGGGTACCCCTTATCGAAAATGCGAAAATTCGTAAAACTTTTTTTTTTCGAAAATCATAAAAGTGGTGATAGGCAAAGTTAGCTATGTTTATTAGCAGCACAAAACAGTCTTCATTTTAGCTGTGTCTCATTTTTTGACCAAGTTATGGCGAAAACGCCATTTGAAAAAATCCGATTTTTGACAAAAAATTTTTTTATTTTTTTTTATATAAAAAATAATCACTATTTTTTCGATAGCAATAAAAATAGTTGTCCAAGAGTGGAATGCCATACCTCGATGAATTTGTAACAAAATTTCCTATCCACCTGTGTTCAAACCCGGAAGTTTTAGGAGGTTTCAATTTTTTGCAAATTTTGATGGGGGTACCCCTTATCGAAAATGCGAAAATTCGTAAAACTTTTTTTTTTCGAAAATCATAAAAGTGGTGATAGGCAAAGTTAGCTATGTTTATTAGCAGCACAAAACAGTCTTCATTTTAGCTGTGTCTCATTTTTTGACCAAGTTATGGCGAAAACGCCATTTGAAAAAATCCGATTTTTGACAAAAAATTTTTTTATTTTTTTTTATATAAAAAATAATCACTATTTTTTCGATAGCAATAAAAATAGTTGTCCAAGAGTGGAATGCCATACCTCGATGAATTTGTAACAAAATTTCCTATCCACCTGTGTTCAAACCCGGAAGTTTTAGGAGGTTTCAATTTTTTGCAAATTTTGATGGGGGTACCCCTTATCGAAAATGCGAAAATTCGTAAAACTTTTTTTTTTCGAAAATCATAAAAGTGGTGATAGGCAAAGTTAGCTATGTTTATTAGCAGCACAAAACAGTCTTCATTTTAGCTGTGTCTCATTTTTTGACCAAGTTATGGCGAAAACGCCATTTGAAAAAATCCGATTTTTGACAAAAAATTTTTTGTATTTTTTTTTATATAAAAAATAATCACTATTTTTTCGATAGCAATAAAAATAGTTGTCCAAGAGTGGAATGCCATACCTCGATGAATTTGTAACAAAATTTCCTATCCACCTGTGTTCAAACCCGGAAGTTTTAGGAGGTTTCAATTTTTTGCAAATTTTGATGGGGGTACCCCTTATCGAAAATGCGAAAATTCGTAAAACTTTTTTTTTTCGAAAATCATAAAAGTGGTGATAGGCAAAGTTAGCTATGTTTATTAGCAGCACAAAACAGTCTTCATTTTAGCTGTGTCTCATTTTTTGACCAAGTTATGGCGAAAACGCCATTTGAAAAAATCCGATTTTTGACAAAAAATTTTTTTATTTTTTTTTATATAAAAAATAATCACTATTTTTTCGATAGCAATAAAAATAGTTGTCCAAGAGTGGAATGCCATACCTCGATGAATTTGTAACAAAATTTCCTATCCACCTGTGTTCAAACCCGGAAGTTTTAGGAGGTTTCAATTTTTTGCAAATTTTGATGGGGGTACCCCTTATCGAAAATGCGAAAATTCGTAAAACTTTTTTTTTTCGAAAATCATAAAAGTGGTGATAGGCAAAGTTAGCTATGTTTATTAGCAGCACAAAACAGTCTTCATTTTAGCTGTGTCTCATTTTTTGACCAAGTTATGGCGAAAACGCCATTTGAAAAAATCCGATTTTTGACAAAAAATTTTTTGTATTTTTTTTTATATAAAAAATAATCACTATTTTTTCGATAGCAATAAAAATAGTTGTCCAAGAGTGGAATGCCATACCTCGATGAATTTGTAACAAAATTTCCTATCCACCTGTGTTCAAACCCGGAAGTTTTAGGAGGTTTCAATTTTTTGCAAATTTTGATGGGGGTACCCCTTATCGAAAATGCGAAAATTCGTAAAACTTTTTTTTTTCGAAAATCATAAAAGTGGTGATAGGCAAAGTTAGCTATGTTTATTAGCAGCACAAAACAGTCTTCATTTTAGCTGTGTCTCATTTTTTGACCAAGTTATGGCGAAAACGCCATTTGAAAAAATCCGATTTTTGACAAAAAATTTTTTTATTTTTTTTTATATAAAAAATAATCACTATTTTTTCGATAGCAATAAAAATAGTTGTCCAAGAGTGGAATGCCATACCTCGATGAATTTGTAACAAAATTTCCTATCCACCTGTGTTCAAACCCGGAAGTTTTAGGAGGTTTCAATTTTTTGCAAATTTTGATGGGGGTACCCCTTATCGAAAATGCGAAAATTCGTAAAACTTTTTTTTTTCGAAAATCATAAAAGTGGTGATAGGCAAAGTTAGCTATGTTTATTAGCAGCACAAAACAGTCTTCATTTTAGCTGTGTCTCATTTTTTGACCAAGTTATGGCGAAAACGCCATTTGAAAAAATCCGATTTTTGACAAAAAATTTTTTTATTTTTTTTTATATAAAAAATAATCACTATTTTTTCGATAGCAATAAAAATAGTTGTCCAAGAGTGGAATGCCATACCTCGATGAATTTGTAACAAAATTTCCTATCCACCTGTGTTCAAACCCGGAAGTTTTAGGAGGTTTCAATTTTTTGCAAATTTTGATGGGGGTACCCCTTATCGAAAATGCGAAAATTCGTAAAACTTTTTTTTTTCGAAAATCATAAAAGTGGTGATAGGCAAAGTTAGCTATGTTTATTAGCAGCACAAAACAGTCTTCATTTTAGCTGTGTCTCATTTTTTGACCAAGTTATGGCGAAAACGCCATTTGAAAAAATCCGATTTTTGACAAAAAATTTTTTTATTTTTTTTTATATAAAAAATAATCACTATTTTTTCGATAGCAATAAAAATAGTTGTCCAAGAGTGGAATGCCATACCTCGATGAATTTGTAACAAAATTTCCTATCCACCTGTGTTCAAACCCGGAAGTTTTAGGAGGTTTCAATTTTTTGCAAATTTTGATGGGGGTACCCCTTATCGAAAATGCGAAAATTCGTAAAACTTTTTTTTTTCGAAAATCATAAAAGTGGTGATAGGCAAAGTTAGCTATGTTTATTAGCAGCACAAAACAGTCTTCATTTTAGCTGTGTCTCATTTTTTGACCAAGTTATGGCGAAAACGCCATTTGAAAAAATCCGATTTTTGACAAAAAATTTTTTTATTTTTTTTTATATAAAAAATAATCACTATTTTTTCGATAGCAATAAAAATAGTTGTCCAAGAGTGGAATGCCATACCTCGATGAATTTGTAACAAAATTTCCTATCCACCTGTGTTCAAACCCGGAAGTTTTAGGAGGTTTCAATTTTTTGCAAATTTTGATGGGGGTACCCCTTATCGAAAATGCGAAAATTCGTAAAACTTTTTTTTTTCGAAAATCATAAAAGTGGTGATAGGCAAAGTTAGCTATGTTTATTAGCAGCACAAAACAGTCTTCATTTTAGCTGTGTCTCATTTTTTGACCAAGTTATGGCGAAAACGCCATTTGAAAAAATCCGATTTTTGACAAAAAATTTTTTTATTTTTTTTTATATAAAAAATAATCACTATTTTTTCGATAGCAATAAAAATAGTTGTCCAAGAGTGGAATGCCATACCTCGATGAATTTGTAACAAAATTTCCTATCCACCTGTGTTCAAACCCGGAAGTTTTAGGAGGTTTCAATTTTTTGCAAATTTTGATGGGGGTACCCCTTATCGAAAATGCGAAAATTCGTAAAACTTTTTTTTTTCGAAAATCATAAAAGTGGTGATAGGCAAAGTTAGCTATGTTTATTAGCAGCACAAAACAGTCTTCATTTTAGCTGTGTCTCATTTTTTGACCAAGTTATGGCGAAAACGCCATTTGAAAAAATCCGATTTTTGACAAAAAATTTTTTTATTTTTTTTTATATAAAAAATAATCACTATTTTTTCGATAGCAATAAAAATAGTTGTCCAAGAGTGGAATGCCATACCTCGATGAATTTGTAACAAAATTTCCTATCCACCTGTGTTCAAACCCGGAAGTTTTAGGAGGTTTCAATTTTTTGCAAATTTTGATGGGGGTACCCCTTATCGAAAATGCGAAAATTCGTAAAACTTTTTTTTTTCGAAAATCATAAAAGTGGTGATAGGCAAAGTTAGCTATGTTTATTAGCAGCACAAAACAGTCTTCATTTTAGCTGTGTCTCATTTTTTGACCAAGTTATGGCGAAAACGCCATTTGAAAAAATCCGATTTTTGACAAAAAATTTTTTTATTTTTTTTTATATAAAAAATAATCACTATTTTTTCGATAGCAATAAAAATAGTTGTCCAAGAGTGGAATGCCATACCTCGATGAATTTGTAACAAAATTTCCTATCCACCTGTGTTCAAACCCGGAAGTTTTAGGAGGTTTCAATTTTTTGCAAATTTTGATGGGGGTACCCCTTATCGAAAATGCGAAAATTCGTAAAACTTTTTTTTTTCGAAAATCATAAAAGTGGTGATAGGCAAAGTTAGCTATGTTTATTAGCAGCACAAAACAGTCTTCATTTTAGCTGTGTCTCATTTTTTGACCAAGTTATGGCGAAAACGCCATTTGAAAAAATCCGATTTTTGACAAAAAATTTTTTTATTTTTTTTTATATAAAAAATAATCACTATTTTTTCGATAGCAATAAAAATAGTTGTCCAAGAGTGGAATGCCATACCTCGATGAATTTGTAACAAAATTTCCTATCCACCTGTGTTCAAACCCGGAAGTTTTAGGAGGTTTCAATTTTTTGCAAATTTTGATGGGGGTACCCCTTATCGAAAATGCGAAAATTCGTAAAACTTTTTTTTTTCGAAAATCATAAAAGTGGTGATAGGCAAAGTTAGCTATGTTTATTAGCAGCACAAAACAGTCTTCATTTTAGCTGTGTCTCATTTTTTGACCAAGTTATGGCGAAAACGCCATTTGAAAAAATCCGATTTTTGACAAAAAATTTTTTTATTTTTTTTTATATAAAAAATAATCACTATTTTTTCGATAGCAATAAAAATAGTTGTCCAAGAGTGGAATGCCATACCTCGATGAATTTGTAACAAAATTTCCTATCCACCTGTGTTCAAACCCGGAAGTTTTAGGAGGTTTCAATTTTTTGCAAATTTTGATGGGGGTACCCCTTATCGAAAATGCGAAAATTCGTAAAACTTTTTTTTTTCGAAAATCATAAAAGTGGTGATAGGCAAAGTTAGCTATGTTTATTAGCAGCACAAAACAGTCTTCATTTTAGCTGTGTCTCATTTTTTGACCAAGTTATGGCGAAAACGCCATTTGAAAAAATCCGATTTTTGACAAAAAATTTTTTTTATTTTTTTTTATATAAAAAATAATCACTATTTTTTCGATAGCAATAAAAATAGTTGTCCAAGAGTGGAATGCCATACCTCGATGAATTTGTAACAAAATTTCCTATCCACCTGTGTTCAAACCCGGAAGTTTTAGGAGGTTTCAATTTTTTGCAAATTTTGATGGGGGTACCCCTTATCGAAAATGCGAAAATTCGTAAAACTTTTTTTTTTCGAAAATCATAAAAGTGGTGATAGGCAAAGTTAGCTATGTTTATTAGCAGCACAAAACAGTCTTCATTTTAGCTGTGTCTCATTTTTTGACCAAGTTATGGCGAAAACGCCATTTGAAAAAATCCGATTTTTGACAAAAAATTTTTTTATTTTTTTTTATATAAAAAATAATCACTATTTTTTCGATAGCAATAAAAATAGTTGTCCAAGAGTGGAATGCCATACCTCGATGAATTTGTAACAAAATTTCCTATCCACCTGTGTTCAAACCCGGAAGTTTTAGGAGGTTTCAATTTTTTGCAAATTTTGATGGGGGTACCCCTTATCGAAAATGCGAAAATTCGTAAAACTTTTTTTTTTCGAAAATCATAAAAGTGGTGATAGGCAAAGTTAGCTATGTTTATTAGCAGCACAAAACAGTCTTCATTTTAGCTGTGTCTCATTTTTTGACCAAGTTATGGCGAAAACGCCATTTGAAAAAATCCGATTTTTGACAAAAAATTTTTTTATTTTTTTTTATATAAAAAATAATCACTATTTTTTCGATAGCAATAAAAATAGTTGTCCAAGAGTGGAATGCCATACCTCGATGAATTTGTAACAAAATTTCCTATCCACCTGTGTTCAAACCCGGAAGTTTTAGGAGGTTTCAATTTTTTGCAAATTTTGATGGGGGTACCCCTTATCGAAAATGCGAAAATTCGTAAAACTTTTTTTTTTCGAAAATCATAAAAGTGGTGATAGGCAAAGTTAGCTATGTTTATTAGCAGCACAAAACAGTCTTCATTTTAGCTGTGTCTCATTTTTTGACCAAGTTATGGCGAAAACGCCATTTGAAAAAATCCGATTTTTGACAAAAAATTTTTTTATTTTTTTTTATATAAAAAATAATCACTATTTTTTCGATAGCAATAAAAATAGTTGTCCAAGAGTGGAATGCCATACCTCGATGAATTTGTAACAAAATTTCCTATCCACCTGTGTTCAAACCCGGAAGTTTTAGGAGGTTTCAATTTTTTGCAAATTTTGATGGGGGTACCCCTTATCGAAAATGCGAAAATTCGTAAAACTTTTTTTTTTCGAAAATCATAAAAGTGGTGATAGGCAAAGTTAGCTATGTTTATTAGCAGCACAAAACAGTCTTCATTTTAGCTGTGTCTCATTTTTTGACCAAGTTATGGCGAAAACGCCATTTGAAAAAATCCGATTTTTGACAAAAAATTTTTTTATTTTTTTTTATATAAAAAATAATCACTATTTTTTCGATAGCAATAAAAATAGTTGTCCAAGAGTGGAATGCCATACCTCGATGAATTTGTAACAAAATTTCCTATCCACCTGTGTTCAAACCCGGAAGTTTTAGGAGGTTTCAATTTTTTGCAAATTTTGATGGGGGTACCCCTTATCGAAAATGCGAAAATTCGTAAAACTTTTTTTTTTCGAAAATCATAAAAGTGGTGATAGGCAAAGTTAGCTATGTTTATTAGCAGCACAAAACAGTCTTCATTTTAGCTGTGTCTCATTTTTTGACCAAGTTATGGCGAAAACGCCATTTGAAAAAATCCGATTTTTGACAAAAAATTTTTTTATTTTTTTTTATATAAAAAATAATCACTATTTTTTCGATAGCAATAAAAATAGTTGTCCAAGAGTGGAATGCCATACCTCGATGAATTTGTAACAAAATTTCCTATCCACCTGTGTTCAAACCCGGAAGTTTTAGGAGGTTTCAATTTTTTGCAAATTTTGATGGGGGTACCCCTTATCGAAAATGCGAAAATTCGTAAAACTTTTTTTTTTCGAAAATCATAAAAGTGGTGATAGGCAAAGTTAGCTATGTTTATTAGCAGCACAAAACAGTCTTCATTTTAGCTGTGTCTCATTTTTTGACCAAGTTATGGCGAAAACGCCATTTGAAAAAATCCGATTTTTGACAAAAAATTTTTTTTTTTTTTTTATATAAAAAATAATCACTATTTTTTCGATAGCAATAAAAATAGTTGTCCAAGAGTGGAATGCCATACCTCGATGAATTTGTAACAAAATTTCCTATCCACCTGTGTTCAAACCCGGAAGTTTTAGGAGGTTTCAATTTTTTGCAAATTTTGATGGGGGTACCCCTTATCGAAAATGCGAAAATTCGTAAAACTTTTTTTTTTCGAAAATCATAAAAGTGGTGATAGGCAAAGTTAGCTATGTTTATTAGCAGCACAAAACAGTCTTCATTTTAGCTGTGTCTCATTTTTTGACCAAGTTATGGCGAAAACGCCATTTGAAAAAATCCGATTTTTGACAAAAAATTTTTTTATTTTTTTTTATATAAAAAATAATCACTATTTTTTCGATAGCAATAAAAATAGTTGTCCAAGAGTGGAATGCCATACCTCGATGAATTTGTAACAAAATTTCCTATCCACCTGTGTTCAAACCCGGAAGTTTTAGGAGGTTTCAATTTTTTGCAAATTTTGATGGGGGTACCCCTTATCGAAAATGCGAAAATTCGTAAAACTTTTTTTTTTCGAAAATCATAAAAGTGGTGATAGGCAAAGTTAGCTATGTTTATTAGCAGCACAAAACAGTCTTCATTTTAGCTGTGTCTCATTTTTTGACCAAGTTATGGCGAAAACGCCATTTGAAAAAATCCGATTTTTGACAAAAAATTTTTTTATTTTTTTTTATATAAAAAATAATCACTATTTTTTCGATAGCAATAAAAATAGTTGTCCAAGAGTGGAATGCCATACCTCGATGAATTTGTAACAAAATTTCCTATCCACCTGTGTTCAAACCCGGAAGTTTTAGGAGGTTTCAATTTTTTGCAAATTTTGATGGGGGTACCCCTTATCGAAAATGCGAAAATTCGTAAAACTTTTTTTTTTCGAAAATCATAAAAGTGGTGATAGGCAAAGTTAGCTATGTTTATTAGCAGCACAAAACAGTCTTCATTTTAGCTGTGTCTCATTTTTTGACCAAGTTATGGCGAAAACGCCATTTGAAAAAATCCGATTTTTGACAAAAAATTTTTTTATTTTTTTTTATATAAAAAATAATCACTATTTTTTCGATAGCAATAAAAATAGTTGTCCAAGAGTGGAATGCCATACCTCGATGAATTTGTAACAAAATTTCCTATCCACCTGTGTTCAAACCCGGAAGTTTTAGGAGGTTTCAATTTTTTGCAAATTTTGATGGGGGTACCCCTTATCGAAAATGCGAAAATTCGTAAAACTTTTTTTTTTCGAAAATCATAAAAGTGGTGATAGGCAAAGTTAGCTATGTTTATTAGCAGCACAAAACAGTCTTCATTTTAGCTGTGTCTCATTTTTTGACCAAGTTATGGCGAAAACGCCATTTGAAAAAATCCGATTTTTGACAAAAAATTTTTTTATTTTTTTTTATATAAAAAATAATCACTATTTTTTCGATAGCAATAAAAATAGTTGTCCAAGAGTGGAATGCCATACCTCGATGAATTTGTAACAAAATTTCCTATCCACCTGTGTTCAAACCCGGAAGTTTTAGGAGGTTTCAATTTTTTGCAAATTTTGATGGGGGTACCCCTTATCGAAAATGCGAAAATTCGTAAAACTTTTTTTTTTCGAAAATCATAAAAGTGGTGATAGGCAAAGTTAGCTATGTTTATTAGCAGCACAAAACAGTCTTCATTTTAGCTGTGTCTCATTTTTTGACCAAGTTATGGCGAAAACGCCATTTGAAAAAATCCGATTTTTGACAAAAAATTTTTTTATTTTTTTTTATATAAAAAATAATCACTATTTTTTCGATAGCAATAAAAATAGTTGTCCAAGAGTGGAATGCCATACCTCGATGAATTTGTAACAAAATTTCCTATCCACCTGTGTTCAAACCCGGAAGTTTTAGGAGGTTTCAATTTTTTGCAAATTTTGATGGGGGTACCCCTTATCGAAAATGCGAAAATTCGTAAAACTTTTTTTTTTCGAAAATCATAAAAGTGGTGATAGGCAAAGTTAGCTATGTTTATTAGCAGCACAAAACAGTCTTCATTTTAGCTGTGTCTCATTTTTTGACCAAGTTATGGCGAAAACGCCATTTGAAAAAATCCGATTTTTGACAAAAAATTTTTTTATTTTTTTTTATATAAAAAATAATCACTATTTTTTCGATAGCAATAAAAATAGTTGTCCAAGAGTGGAATGCCATACCTCGATGAATTTGTAACAAAATTTCCTATCCACCTGTGTTCAAACCCGGAAGTTTTAGGAGGTTTCAATTTTTTGCAAATTTTGATGGGGGTACCCCTTATCGAAAATGCGAAAATTCGTAAAACTTTTTTTTTTCGAAAATCATAAAAGTGGTGATAGGCAAAGTTAGCTATGTTTATTAGCAGCACAAAACAGTCTTCATTTTAGCTGTGTCTCATTTTTTGACCAAGTTATGGCGAAAACGCCATTTGAAAAAATCCGATTTTTGACAAAAAATTTTTTTATTTTTTTTTATATAAAAAATAATCACTATTTTTTCGATAGCAATAAAAATAGTTGTCCAAGAGTGGAATGCCATACCTCGATGAATTTGTAACAAAATTTCCTATCCACCTGTGTTCAAACCCGGAAGTTTTAGGAGGTTTCAATTTTTTGCAAATTTTGATGGGGGTACCCCTTATCGAAAATGCGAAAATTCGTAAAACTTTTTTTTTTCGAAAATCATAAAAGTGGTGATAGGCAAAGTTAGCTATGTTTATTAGCAGCACAAAACAGTCTTCATTTTAGCTGTGTCTCATTTTTTGACCAAGTTATGGCGAAAACGCCATTTGAAAAAATCCGATTTTTGACAAAAAATTTTTTTTATTTTTTTTTATATAAAAAATAATCACTATTTTTTCGATAGCAATAAAAATAGTTGTCCAAGAGTGGAATGCCATACCTCGATGAATTTGTAACAAAATTTCCTATCCACCTGTGTTCAAACCCGGAAGTTTTAGGAGGTTTCAATTTTTTGCAAATTTTGATGGGGGTACCCCTTATCGAAAATGCGAAAATTCGTAAAACTTTTTTTTTTCGAAAATCATAAAAGTGGTGATAGGCAAAGTTAGCTATGTTTATTAGCAGCACAAAACAGTCTTCATTTTAGCTGTGTCTCATTTTTTGACCAAGTTATGGCGAAAACGCCATTTGAAAAAATCCGATTTTTGACAAAAAATTTTTTTATTTTTTTTTATATAAAAAATAATCACTATTTTTTCGATAGCAATAAAAATAGTTGTCCAAGAGTGGAATGCCATACCTCGATGAATTTGTAACAAAATTTCCTATCCACCTGTGTTCAAACCCGGAAGTTTTAGGAGGTTTCAATTTTTTGCAAATTTTGATGGGGGTACCCCTTATCGAAAATGCGAAAATTCGTAAAACTTTTTTTTTTCGAAAATCATAAAAGTGGTGATAGGCAAAGTTAGCTATGTTTATTAGCAGCACAAAACAGTCTTCATTTTAGCTGTGTCTCATTTTTTGACCAAGTTATGGCGAAAACGCCATTTGAAAAAATCCGATTTTTGACAAAAAATTTTTTTATTTTTTTTTATATAAAAAATAATCACTATTTTTTCGATAGCAATAAAAATAGTTGTCCAAGAGTGGAATGCCATACCTCGATGAATTTGTAACAAAATTTCCTATCCACCTGTGTTCAAACCCGGAAGTTTTAGGAGGTTTCAATTTTTTGCAAATTTTGATGGGGGTACCCCTTATCGAAAATGCGAAAATTCGTAAAACTTTTTTTTTTCGAAAATCATAAAAGTGGTGATAGGCAAAGTTAGCTATGTTTATTAGCAGCACAAAACAGTCTTCATTTTAGCTGTGTCTCATTTTTTGACCAAGTTATGGCGAAAACGCCATTTGAAAAAATCCGATTTTTGACAAAAAATTTTTTTTATTTTTTTTTATATAAAAAATAATCACTATTTTTTCGATAGCAATAAAAATAGTTGTCCAAGAGTGGAATGCCATACCTCGATGAATTTGTAACAAAATTTCCTATCCACCTGTGTTCAAACCCGGAAGTTTTAGGAGGTTTCAATTTTTTGCAAATTTTGATGGGGGTACCCCTTATCGAAAATGCGAAAATTCGTAAAACTTTTTTTTTTCGAAAATCATAAAAGTGGTGATAGGCAAAGTTAGCTATGTTTATTAGCAGCACAAAACAGTCTTCATTTTAGCTGTGTCTCATTTTTTGACCAAGTTATGGCGAAAACGCCATTTGAAAAAATCCGATTTTTGACAAAAAATTTTTTTATTTTTTTTTATATAAAAAATAATCACTATTTTTTCGATAGCAATAAAAATAGTTGTCCAAGAGTGGAATGCCATACCTCGATGAATTTGTAACAAAATTTCCTATCCACCTGTGTTCAAACCCGGAAGTTTTAGGAGGTTTCAATTTTTTGCAAATTTTGATGGGGGTACCCCTTATCGAAAATGCGAAAATTCGTAAAACTTTTTTTTTTCGAAAATCATAAAAGTGGTGATAGGCAAAGTTAGCTATGTTTATTAGCAGCACAAAACAGTCTTCATTTTAGCTGTGTCTCATTTTTTGACCAAGTTATGGCGAAAACGCCATTTGAAAAAATCCGATTTTTGACAAAAAATTTTTTTTATTTTTTTTTATATAAAAAATAATCACTATTTTTTCGATAGCAATAAAAATAGTTGTCCAAGAGTGGAATGCCATACCTCGATGAATTTGTAACAAAATTTCCTATCCACCTGTGTTCAAACCCGGAAGTTTTAGGAGGTTTCAATTTTTTGCAAATTTTGATGGGGGTACCCCTTATCGAAAATGCGAAAATTCGTAAAACTTTTTTTTTTCGAAAATCATAAAAGTGGTGATAGGCAAAGTTAGCTATGTTTATTAGCAGCACAAAACAGTCTTCATTTTAGCTGTGTCTCATTTTTTGACCAAGTTATGGCGAAAACGCCATTTGAAAAAATCCGATTTTTGACAAAAAATTTTTTTATTTTTTTTTATATAAAAAATAATCACTATTTTTTCGATAGCAATAAAAATAGTTGTCCAAGAGTGGAATGCCATACCTCGATGAATTTGTAACAAAATTTCCTATCCACCTGTGTTCAAACCCGGAAGTTTTAGGAGGTTTCAATTTTTTGCAAATTTTGATGGGGGTACCCCTTATCGAAAATGCGAAAATTCGTAAAACTTTTTTTTTTCGAAAATCATAAAAGTGGTGATAGGCAAAGTTAGCTATGTTTATTAGCAGCACAAAACAGTCTTCATTTTAGCTGTGTCTCATTTTTTGACCAAGTTATGGCGAAAACGCCATTTGAAAAAATCCGATTTTTGACAAAAAATTTTTTTATTTTTTTTTATATAAAAAATAATCACTATTTTTTCGATAGCAATAAAAATAGTTGTCCAAGAGTGGAATGCCATACCTCGATGAATTTGTAACAAAATTTCCTATCCACCTGTGTTCAAACCCGGAAGTTTTAGGAGGTTTCAATTTTTTGCAAATTTTGATGGGGGTACCCCTTATCGAAAATGCGAAAATTCGTAAAACTTTTTTTTTTCGAAAATCATAAAAGTGGTGATAGGCAAAGTTAGCTATGTTTATTAGCAGCACAAAACAGTCTTCATTTTAGCTGTGTCTCATTTTTTGACCAAGTTATGGCGAAAACGCCATTTGAAAAAATCCGATTTTTGACAAAAAATTTTTTTATTTTTTTTTATATAAAAAATAATCACTATTTTTTCGATAGCAATAAAAATAGTTGTCCAAGAGTGGAATGCCATACCTCGATGAATTTGTAACAAAATTTCCTATCCACCTGTGTTCAAACCCGGAAGTTTTAGGAGGTTTCAATTTTTTGCAAATTTTGATGGGGGTACCCCTTATCGAAAATGCGAAAATTCGTAAAACTTTTTTTTTTCGAAAATCATAAAAGTGGTGATAGGCAAAGTTAGCTATGTTTATTAGCAGCACAAAACAGTCTTCATTTTAGCTGTGTCTCATTTTTTGACCAAGTTATGGCGAAAACGCCATTTGAAAAAATCCGATTTTTGACAAAAAATTTTTTTATTTTTTTTTATATAAAAAATAATCACTATTTTTTCGATAGCAATAAAAATAGTTGTCCAAGAGTGGAATGCCATACCTCGATGAATTTGTAACAAAATTTCCTATCCACCTGTGTTCAAACCCGGAAGTTTTAGGAGGTTTCAATTTTTTGCAAATTTTGATGGGGGTACCCCTTATCGAAAATGCGAAAATTCGTAAAACTTTTTTTTTTCGAAAATCATAAAAGTGGTGATAGGCAAAGTTAGCTATGTTTATTAGCAGCACAAAACAGTCTTCATTTTAGCTGTGTCTCATTTTTTGACCAAGTTATGGCGAAAACGCCATTTGAAAAAATCCGATTTTTGACAAAAAATTTTTTTTATTTTTTTTTATATAAAAAATAATCACTATTTTTTCGATAGCAATAAAAATAGTTGTCCAAGAGTGGAATGCCATACCTCGATGAATTTGTAACAAAATTTCCTATCCACCTGTGTTCAAACCCGGAAGTTTTAGGAGGTTTCAATTTTTTGCAAATTTTGATGGGGGTACCCCTTATCGAAAATGCGAAAATTCGTAAAACTTTTTTTTTTCGAAAATCATAAAAGTGGTGATAGGCAAAGTTAGCTATGTTTATTAGCAGCACAAAACAGTCTTCATTTTAGCTGTGTCTCATTTTTTGACCAAGTTATGGCGAAAACGCCATTTGAAAAAATCCGATTTTTGACAAAAAATTTTTTTATTTTTTTTTATATAAAAAATAATCACTATTTTTTCGATAGCAATAAAAATAGTTGTCCAAGAGTGGAATGCCATACCTCGATGAATTTGTAACAAAATTTCCTATCCACCTGTGTTCAAACCCGGAAGTTTTAGGAGGTTTCAATTTTTTGCAAATTTTGATGGGGGTACCCCTTATCGAAAATGCGAAAATTCGTAAAACTTTTTTTTTTCGAAAATCATAAAAGTGGTGATAGGCAAAGTTAGCTATGTTTATTAGCAGCACAAAACAGTCTTCATTTTAGCTGTGTCTCATTTTTTGACCAAGTTATGGCGAAAACGCCATTTGAAAAAATCCGATTTTTGACAAAAAATTTTTTTATTTTTTTTTATATAAAAAATAATCACTATTTTTTCGATAGCAATAAAAATAGTTGTCCAAGAGTGGAATGCCATACCTCGATGAATTTGTAACAAAATTTCCTATCCACCTGTGTTCAAACCCGGAAGTTTTAGGAGGTTTCAATTTTTTGCAAATTTTGATGGGGGTACCCCTTATCGAAAATGCGAAAATTCGTAAAACTTTTTTTTTTCGAAAATCATAAAAGTGGTGATAGGCAAAGTTAGCTATGTTTATTAGCAGCACAAAACAGTCTTCATTTTAGCTGTGTCTCATTTTTTGACCAAGTTATGGCGAAAACGCCATTTGAAAAAATCCGATTTTTGACAAAAAATTTTTTTTATTTTTTTTTATATAAAAAATAATCACTATTTTTTCGATAGCAATAAAAATAGTTGTCCAAGAGTGGAATGCCATACCTCGATGAATTTGTAACAAAATTTCCTATCCACCTGTGTTCAAACCCGGAAGTTTTAGGAGGTTTCAATTTTTTGCAAATTTTGATGGGGGTACCCCTTATCGAAAATGCGAAAATTCGTAAAACTTTTTTTTTTCGAAAATCATAAAAGTGGTGATAGGCAAAGTTAGCTATGTTTATTAGCAGCACAAAACAGTCTTCATTTTAGCTGTGTCTCATTTTTTGACCAAGTTATGGCGAAAACGCCATTTGAAAAAATCCGATTTTTGACAAAAAATTTTTTTATTTTTTTTTATATAAAAAATAATCACTATTTTTTCGATAGCAATAAAAATAGTTGTCCAAGAGTGGAATGCCATACCTCGATGAATTTGTAACAAAATTTCCTATCCACCTGTGTTCAAACCCGGAAGTTTTAGGAGGTTTCAATTTTTTGCAAATTTTGATGGGGGTACCCCTTATCGAAAATGCGAAAATTCGTAAAACTTTTTTTTTTCGAAAATCATAAAAGTGGTGATAGGCAAAGTTAGCTATGTTTATTAGCAGCACAAAACAGTCTTCATTTTAGCTGTGTCTCATTTTTTGACCAAGTTATGGCGAAAACGCCATTTGAAAAAATCCGATTTTTGACAAAAAATTTTTTTTTTTTTTTTTATATAAAAAATAATCACTATTTTTTCGATAGCAATAAAAATAGTTGTCCAAGAGTGGAATGCCATACCTCGATGAATTTGTAACAAAATTTCCTATCCACCTGTGTTCAAACCCGGAAGTTTTAGGAGGTTTCAATTTTTTGCAAATTTTGATGGGGGTACCCCTTATCGAAAATGCGAAAATTCGTAAAACTTTTTTTTTTCGAAAATCATAAAAGTGGTGATAGGCAAAGTTAGCTATGTTTATTAGCAGCACAAAACAGTCTTCATTTTAGCTGTGTCTCATTTTTTGACCAAGTTATGGCGAAAACGCCATTTGAAAAAATCCGATTTTTGACAAAAAATTTTTTTATTTTTTTTTATATAAAAAATAATCACTATTTTTTCGATAGCAATAAAAATAGTTGTCCAAGAGTGGAATGCCATACCTCGATGAATTTGTAACAAAATTTCCTATCCACCTGTGTTCAAACCCGGAAGTTTTAGGAGGTTTCAATTTTTTGCAAATTTTGATGGGGGTACCCCTTATCGAAAATGCGAAAATTCGTAAAACTTTTTTTTTTCGAAAATCATAAAAGTGGTGATAGGCAAAGTTAGCTATGTTTATTAGCAGCACAAAACAGTCTTCATTTTAGCTGTGTCTCATTTTTTGACCAAGTTATGGCGAAAACGCCATTTGAAAAAATCCGATTTTTGACAAAAAATTTTTTTATTTTTTTTTATATAAAAAATAATCACTATTTTTTCGATAGCAATAAAAATAGTTGTCCAAGAGTGGAATGCCATACCTCGATGAATTTGTAACAAAATTTCCTATCCACCTGTGTTCAAACCCGGAAGTTTTAGGAGGTTTCAATTTTTTGCAAATTTTGATGGGGGTACCCCTTATCGAAAATGCGAAAATTCGTAAAACTTTTTTTTTTCGAAAATCATAAAAGTGGTGATAGGCAAAGTTAGCTATGTTTATTAGCAGCACAAAACAGTCTTCATTTTAGCTGTGTCTCATTTTTTGACCAAGTTATGGCGAAAACGCCATTTGAAAAAATCCGATTTTTGACAAAAAATTTTTTTATTTTTTTTTATATAAAAAATAATCACTATTTTTTCGATAGCAATAAAAATAGTTGTCCAAGAGTGGAATGCCATACCTCGATGAATTTGTAACAAAATTTCCTATCCACCTGTGTTCAAACCCGGAAGTTTTAGGAGGTTTCAATTTTTTGCAAATTTTGATGGGGGTACCCCTTATCGAAAATGCGAAAATTCGTAAAACTTTTTTTTTTCGAAAATCATAAAAGTGGTGATAGGCAAAGTTAGCTATGTTTATTAGCAGCACAAAACAGTCTTCATTTTAGCTGTGTCTCATTTTTTGACCAAGTTATGGCGAAAACGCCATTTGAAAAAATCCGATTTTTGACAAAAAATTTTTTTATTTTTTTTTATATAAAAAATAATCACTATTTTTTCGATAGCAATAAAAATAGTTGTCCAAGAGTGGAATGCCATACCTCGATGAATTTGTAACAAAATTTCCTATCCACCTGTGTTCAAACCCGGAAGTTTTAGGAGGTTTCAATTTTTTGCAAATTTTGATGGGGGTACCCCTTATCGAAAATGCGAAAATTCGTAAAACTTTTTTTTTTCGAAAATCATAAAAGTGGTGATAGGCAAAGTTAGCTATGTTTATTAGCAGCACAAAACAGTCTTCATTTTAGCTGTGTCTCATTTTTTGACCAAGTTATGGCGAAAACGCCATTTGAAAAAATCCGATTTTTGACAAAAAATTTTTTTATTTTTTTTTATATAAAAAATAATCACTATTTTTTCGATAGCAATAAAAATAGTTGTCCAAGAGTGGAATGCCATACCTCGATGAATTTGTAACAAAATTTCCTATCCACCTGTGTTCAAACCCGGAAGTTTTAGGAGGTTTCAATTTTTTGCAAATTTTGATGGGGGTACCCCTTATCGAAAATGCGAAAATTCGTAAAACTTTTTTTTTTCGAAAATCATAAAAGTGGTGATAGGCAAAGTTAGCTATGTTTATTAGCAGCACAAAACAGTCTTCATTTTAGCTGTGTCTCATTTTTTGACCAAGTTATGGCGAAAACGCCATTTGAAAAAATCCGATTTTTGACAAAAAATTTTTTTTATTTTTTTTTATATAAAAAATAATCACTATTTTTTCGATAGCAATAAAAATAGTTGTCCAAGAGTGGAATGCCATACCTCGATGAATTTGTAACAAAATTTCCTATCCACCTGTGTTCAAACCCGGAAGTTTTAGGAGGTTTCAATTTTTTGCAAATTTTGATGGGGGTACCCCTTATCGAAAATGCGAAAATTCGTAAAACTTTTTTTTTTCGAAAATCATAAAAGTGGTGATAGGCAAAGTTAGCTATGTTTATTAGCAGCACAAAACAGTCTTCATTTTAGCTGTGTCTCATTTTTTGACCAAGTTATGGCGAAAACGCCATTTGAAAAAATCCGATTTTTGACAAAAAATTTTTTTATTTTTTTTTATATAAAAAATAATCACTATTTTTTCGATAGCAATAAAAATAGTTGTCCAAGAGTGGAATGCCATACCTCGATGAATTTGTAACAAAATTTCCTATCCACCTGTGTTCAAACCCGGAAGTTTTAGGAGGTTTCAATTTTTTGCAAATTTTGATGGGGGTACCCCTTATCGAAAATGCGAAAATTCGTAAAACTTTTTTTTTTCGAAAATCATAAAAGTGGTGATAGGCAAAGTTAGCTATGTTTATTAGCAGCACAAAACAGTCTTCATTTTAGCTGTGTCTCATTTTTTGACCAAGTTATGGCGAAAACGCCATTTGAAAAAATCCGATTTTTGACAAAAAATTTTTTTTATTTTTTTTTATATAAAAAATAATCACTATTTTTTCGATAGCAATAAAAATAGTTGTCCAAGAGTGGAATGCCATACCTCGATGAATTTGTAACAAAATTTCCTATCCACCTGTGTTCAAACCCGGAAGTTTTAGGAGGTTTCAATTTTTTGCAAATTTTGATGGGGGTACCCCTTATCGAAAATGCGAAAATTCGTAAAACTTTTTTTTTTCGAAAATCATAAAAGTGGTGATAGGCAAAGTTAGCTATGTTTATTAGCAGCACAAAACAGTCTTCATTTTAGCTGTGTCTCATTTTTTGACCAAGTTATGGCGAAAACGCCATTTGAAAAAATCCGATTTTTGACAAAAAATTTTTTTTTTTTTTTTTATAAAAAATAATCACTATTTTTTCGATAGCAATAAAAATAGTTGTCCAAGAGTGGAATGCCATACCTCGATGAATTTGTAACAAAATTTCCTATCCACCTGTGTTCAAACCCGGAAGTTTTAGGAGGTTTCAATTTTTTGCAAATTTTGATGGGGGTACCCCTTATCGAAAATGCGAAAATTCGTAAAACTTTTTTTTTTCGAAAATCATAAAAGTGGTGATAGGCAAAGTTAGCTATGTTTATTAGCAGCACAAAACAGTCTTCATTTTAGCTGTGTCTCATTTTTTGACCAAGTTATGGCGAAAACGCCATTTGAAAAAATCCGATTTTTGACAAAAAATTTTTTTATTTTTTTTTATATAAAAAATAATCACTATTTTTTCGATAGCAATAAAAATAGTTGTCCAAGAGTGGAATGCCATACCTCGATGAATTTGTAACAAAATTTCCTATCCACCTGTGTTCAAACCCGGAAGTTTTAGGAGGTTTCAATTTTTTGCAAATTTTGATGGGGGTACCCCTTATCGAAAATGCGAAAATTCGTAAAACTTTTTTTTTTCGAAAATCATAAAAGTGGTGATAGGCAAAGTTAGCTATGTTTATTAGCAGCACAAAACAGTCTTCATTTTAGCTGTGTCTCATTTTTTGACCAAGTTATGGCGAAAACGCCATTTGAAAAAATCCGATTTTTGACAAAAAATTTTTTTATTTTTTTTTATATAAAAAATAATCACTATTTTTTCGATAGCAATAAAAATAGTTGTCCAAGAGTGGAATGCCATACCTCGATGAATTTGTAACAAAATTTCCTATCCACCTGTGTTCAAACCCGGAAGTTTTAGGAGGTTTCAATTTTTTGCAAATTTTGATGGGGGTACCCCTTATCGAAAATGCGAAAATTCGTAAAACTTTTTTTTTTCGAAAATCATAAAAGTGGTGATAGGCAAAGTTAGCTATGTTTATTAGCAGCACAAAACAGTCTTCATTTTAGCTGTGTCTCATTTTTTGACCAAGTTATGGCGAAAACGCCATTTGAAAAAATCCGATTTTTGACAAAAAATTTTTTTATTTTTTTTTATATAAAAAATAATCACTATTTTTTCGATAGCAATAAAAATAGTTGTCCAAGAGTGGAATGCCATACCTCGATGAATTTGTAACAAAATTTCCTATCCACCTGTGTTCAAACCCGGAAGTTTTAGGAGGTTTCAATTTTTTGCAAATTTTGATGGGGGTACCCCTTATCGAAAATGCGAAAATTCGTAAAACTTTTTTTTTTCGAAAATCATAAAAGTGGTGATAGGCAAAGTTAGCTATGTTTATTAGCAGCACAAAACAGTCTTCATTTTAGCTGTGTCTCATTTTTTGACCAAGTTATGGCGAAAACGCCATTTGAAAAAATCCGATTTTTGACAAAAAATTTTTTTTATTTTTTTTTATATAAAAAATAATCACTATTTTTTCGATAGCAATAAAAATAGTTGTCCAAGAGTGGAATGCCATACCTCGATGAATTTGTAACAAAATTTCCTATCCACCTGTGTTCAAACCCGGAAGTTTTAGGAGGTTTCAATTTTTTGCAAATTTTGATGGGGGTACCCCTTATCGAAAATGCGAAAATTCGTAAAACTTTTTTTTTTCGAAAATCATAAAAGTGGTGATAGGCAAAGTTAGCTATGTTTATTAGCAGCACAAAACAGTCTTCATTTTAGCTGTGTCTCATTTTTTGACCAAGTTATGGCGAAAACGCCATTTGAAAAAATCCGATTTTTGACAAAAAATTTTTTTTATTTTTTTTTATATAAAAAATAATCACTATTTTTTCGATAGCAATAAAAATAGTTGTCCAAGAGTGGAATGCCATACCTCGATGAATTTGTAACAAAATTTCCTATCCACCTGTGTTCAAACCCGGAAGTTTTAGGAGGTTTCAATTTTTTGCAAATTTTGATGGGGGTACCCCTTATCGAAAATGCGAAAATTCGTAAAACTTTTTTTTTTCGAAAATCATAAAAGTGGTGATAGGCAAAGTTAGCTATGTTTATTAGCAGCACAAAACAGTCTTCATTTTAGCTGTGTCTCATTTTTTGACCAAGTTATGGCGAAAACGCCATTTGAAAAAATCCGATTTTTGACAAAAAATTTTTTTTATTTTTTTTTATATAAAAAATAATCACTATTTTTTCGATAGCAATAAAAATAGTTGTCCAAGAGTGGAATGCCATACCTCGATGAATTTGTAACAAAATTTCCTATCCACCTGTGTTCAAACCCGGAAGTTTTAGGAGGTTTCAATTTTTTGCAAATTTTGATGGGGGTACCCCTTATCGAAAATGCGAAAATTCGTAAAACTTTTTTTTTTCGAAAATCATAAAAGTGGTGATAGGCAAAGTTAGCTATGTTTATTAGCAGCACAAAACAGTCTTCATTTTAGCTGTGTCTCATTTTTTGACCAAGTTATGGCGAAAACGCCATTTGAAAAAATCCGATTTTTGACAAAAAATTTTTTTTATTTTTTTTTATATAAAAAATAATCACTATTTTTTCGATAGCAATAAAAATAGTTGTCCAAGAGTGGAATGCCATACCTCGATGAATTTGTAACAAAATTTCCTATCCACCTGTGTTCAAACCCGGAAGTTTTAGGAGGTTTCAATTTTTTGCAAATTTTGATGGGGGTACCCCTTATCGAAAATGCGAAAATTCGTAAAACTTTTTTTTTTCGAAAATCATAAAAGTGGTGATAGGCAAAGTTAGCTATGTTTATTAGCAGCACAAAACAGTCTTCATTTTAGCTGTGTCTCATTTTTTGACCAAGTTATGGCGAAAACGCCATTTGAAAAAATCCGATTTTTGACAAAAAATTTTTTTATTTTTTTTTATATAAAAAATAATCACTATTTTTTCGATAGCAATAAAAATAGTTGTCCAAGAGTGGAATGCCATACCTCGATGAATTTGTAACAAAATTTCCTATCCACCTGTGTTCAAACCCGGAAGTTTTAGGAGGTTTCAATTTTTTGCAAATTTTGATGGGGGTACCCCTTATCGAAAATGCGAAAATTCGTAAAACTTTTTTTTTTCGAAAATCATAAAAGTGGTGATAGGCAAAGTTAGCTATGTTTATTAGCAGCACAAAACAGTCTTCATTTTAGCTGTGTCTCATTTTTTGACCAAGTTATGGCGAAAACGCCATTTGAAAAAATCCGATTTTTGACAAAAAATTTTTTTTATTTTTTTTTATATAAAAAATAATCACTATTTTTTCGATAGCAATAAAAATAGTTGTCCAAGAGTGGAATGCCATACCTCGATGAATTTGTAACAAAATTTCCTATCCACCTGTGTTCAAACCCGGAAGTTTTAGGAGGTTTCAATTTTTTGCAAATTTTGATGGGGGTACCCCTTATCGAAAATGCGAAAATTCGTAAAACTTTTTTTTTTCGAAAATCATAAAAGTGGTGATAGGCAAAGTTAGCTATGTTTATTAGCAGCACAAAACAGTCTTCATTTTAGCTGTGTCTCATTTTTTGACCAAGTTATGGCGAAAACGCCATTTGAAAAAATCCGATTTTTGACAAAAAATTTTTTTATTTTTTTTTATATAAAAAATAATCACTATTTTTTCGATAGCAATAAAAATAGTTGTCCAAGAGTGGAGTGCCATACCTCGATGAATTTGTAACAAAATTTCCTATCCACCTGTGTTCAAACCCGGAAGTTTTAGGAGGTTTCAATTTTTTGCAAATTTTGATGGGGGTACCCCTTATCGAAAATGCGAAAATTCGTAAAACTTTTTTTTTTCGAAAATCATAAAAGTGGTGATAGGCAAAGTTAGCTATGTTTATTAGCAGCACAAAACAGTCTTCATTTTAGCTGTGTCTCATTTTTTGACCAAGTTATGGCGAAAACGCCATTTGAAAAAATCCGATTTTTGACAAAAAATTTTTTTATTTTTTTTTATATAAAAAATAATCACTATTTTTTCGATAGCAATAAAAATAGTTGTCCAAGAGTGGAATGCCATACCTCGATGAATTTGTAACAAAATTTCCTATCCACCTGTGTTCAAACCCGGAAGTTTTAGGAGGTTTCAATTTTTTGCAAATTTTGATGGGGGTACCCCTTATCGAAAATGCGAAAATTCGTAAAACTTTTTTTTTTCGAAAATCATAAAAGTGGTGATAGGCAAAGTTAGCTATGTTTATTAGCAGCACAAAACAGTCTTCATTTTAGCTGTGTCTCATTTTTTGACCAAGTTATGGCGAAAACGCCATTTGAAAAAATCCGATTTTTGACAAAAAATTTTTTTATTTTTTTTTATATAAAAAATAATCACTATTTTTTCGATAGCAATAAAAATAGTTGTCCAAGAGTGGAATGCCATACCTCGATGAATTTGTAACAAAATTTCCTATCCACCTGTGTTCAAACCCGGAAGTTTTAGGAGGTTTCAATTTTTTGCAAATTTTGATGGGGGTACCCCTTATCGAAAATGCGAAAATTCGTAAAACTTTTTTTTTTCGAAAATCATAAAAGTGGTGATAGGCAAAGTTAGCTATGTTTATTAGCAGCACAAAACAGTCTTCATTTTAGCTGTGTCTCATTTTTTGACCAAGTTATGGCGAAAACGCCATTTGAAAAAATCCGATTTTTGACAAAAAATTTTTTTTATTTTTTTTTATATAAAAAATAATCACTATTTTTTCGATAGCAATAAAAATAGTTGTCCAAGAGTGGAATGCCATACCTCGATGAATTTGTAACAAAATTTCCTATCCACCTGTGTTCAAACCCGGAAGTTTTAGGAGGTTTCAATTTTTTGCAAATTTTGATGGGGGTACCCCTTATCGAAAATGCGAAAATTCGTAAAACTTTTTTTTTTCGAAAATCATAAAAGTGGTGATAGGCAAAGTTAGCTATGTTTATTAGCAGCACAAAACAGTCTTCATTTTAGCTGTGTCTCATTTTTTGACCAAGTTATGGCGAAAACGCCATTTGAAAAAATCCGATTTTTGACAAAAAATTTTTTTATTTTTTTTTATATAAAAAATAATCACTATTTTTTCGATAGCAATAAAAATAGTTGTCCAAGAGTGGAATGCCATACCTCGATGAATTTGTAACAAAATTTCCTATCCACCTGTGTTCAAACCCGGAAGTTTTAGGAGGTTTCAATTTTTTGCAAATTTTGATGGGGGTACCCCTTATCGAAAATGCGAAAATTCGTAAAACTTTTTTTTTTCGAAAATCATAAAAGTGGTGATAGGCAAAGTTAGCTATGTTTATTAGCAGCACAAAACAGTCTTCATTTTAGCTGTGTCTCATTTTTTGACCAAGTTATGGCGAAAACGCCATTTGAAAAAATCCGATTTTTGACAAAAAATTTTTTTATTTTTTTTTATATAAAAAATAATCACTATTTTTTCGATAGCAATAAAAATAGTTGTCCAAGAGTGGAATGCCATACCTCGATGAATTTGTAACAAAATTTCCTATCCACCTGTGTTCAAACCCGGAAGTTTTAGGAGGTTTCAATTTTTTGCAAATTTTGATGGGGGTACCCCTTATCGAAAATGCGAAAATTCGTAAAACTTTTTTTTTTCGAAAATCATAAAAGTGGTGATAGGCAAAGTTAGCTATGTTTATTAGCAGCACAAAACAGTCTTCATTTTAGCTGTGTCTCATTTTTTGACCAAGTTATGGCGAAAACGCCATTTGAAAAAATCCGATTTTTGACAAAAAATTTTTTTTATTTTTTTTTATATAAAAAATAATCACTATTTTTTCGATAGCAATAAAAATAGTTGTCCAAGAGTGGAATGCCATACCTCGATGAATTTGTAACAAAATTTCCTATCCACCTGTGTTCAAACCCGGAAGTTTTAGGAGGTTTCAATTTTTTGCAAATTTTGATGGGGGTACCCCTTATCGAAAATGCGAAAATTCGTAAAACTTTTTTTTTTCGAAAATCATAAAAGTGGTGATAGGCAAAGTTAGCTATGTTTATTAGCAGCACAAAACAGTCTTCATTTTAGCTGTGTCTCATTTTTTGACCAAGTTATGGCGAAAACGCCATTTGAAAAAATCCGATTTTTGACAAAAAATTTTTTTATTTTTTTTTATATAAAAAATAATCACTATTTTTTCGATAGCAATAAAAATAGTTGTCCAAGAGTGGAATGCCATACCTCGATGAATTTGTAACAAAATTTCCTATCCACCTGTGTTCAAACCCGGAAGTTTTAGGAGGTTTCAATTTTTTGCAAATTTTGATGGGGGTACCCCTTATCGAAAATGCGAAAATTCGTAAAACTTTTTTTTTTCGAAAATCATAAAAGTGGTGATAGGCAAAGTTAGCTATGTTTATTAGCAGCACAAAACAGTCTTCATTTTAGCTGTGTCTCATTTTTTGACCAAGTTATGGCGAAAACGCCATTTGAAAAAATCCGATTTTTGACAAAAAATTTTTTTTATTTTTTTTTATATAAAAAATAATCACTATTTTTTCGATAGCAATAAAAATAGTTGTCCAAGAGTGGAATGCCATACCTCGATGAATTTGTAACAAAATTTCCTATCCACCTGTGTTCAAACCCGGAAGTTTTAGGAGGTTTCAATTTTTTGCAAATTTTGATGGGGGTACCCCTTATCGAAAATGCGAAAATTCGTAAAACTTTTTTTTTTCGAAAATCATAAAAGTGGTGATAGGCAAAGTTAGCTATGTTTATTAGCAGCACAAAACAGTCTTCATTTTAGCTGTGTCTCATTTTTTGACCAAGTTATGGCGAAAACGCCATTTGAAAAAATCCGATTTTTGACAAAAAATTTTTTTTATTTTTTTTTATATAAAAAATAATCACTATTTTTTCGATAGCAATAAAAATAGTTGTCCAAGAGTGGAATGCCATACCTCGATGAATTTGTAACAAAATTTCCTATCCACCTGTGTTCAAACCCGGAAGTTTTAGGAGGTTTCAATTTTTTGCAAATTTTGATGGGGGTACCCCTTATCGAAAATGCGAAAATTCGTAAAACTTTTTTTTTTCGAAAATCATAAAAGTGGTGATAGGCAAAGTTAGCTATGTTTATTAGCAGCACAAAACAGTCTTCATTTTAGCTGTGTCTCATTTTTTGACCAAGTTATGGCGAAAACGCCATTTGAAAAAATCCGATTTTTGACAAAAAATTTTTTTATTTTTTTTTATATAAAAAATAATCACTATTTTTTCGATAGCAATAAAAATAGTTGTCCAAGAGTGGAATGCCATACCTCGATGAATTTGTAACAAAATTTCCTATCCACCTGTGTTCAAACCCGGAAGTTTTAGGAGGTTTCAATTTTTTGCAAATTTTGATGGGGGTACCCCTTATCGAAAATGCGAAAATTCGTAAAACTTTTTTTTTTCGAAAATCATAAAAGTGGTGATAGGCAAAGTTAGCTATGTTTATTAGCAGCACAAAACAGTCTTCATTTTAGCTGTGTCTCATTTTTTGACCAAGTTATGGCGAAAACGCCATTTGAAAAAATCCGATTTTTGACAAAAAATTTTTTTTATTTTTTTTTATATAAAAAATAATCACTATTTTTTCGATAGCAATAAAAATAGTTGTCCAAGAGTGGAATGCCATACCTCGATGAATTTGTAACAAAATTTCCTATCCACCTGTGTTCAAACCCGGAAGTTTTAGGAGGTTTCAATTTTTTGCAAATTTTGATGGGGGTACCCCTTATCGAAAATGCGAAAATTCGTAAAACTTTTTTTTTTCGAAAATCATAAAAGTGGTGATAGGCAAAGTTAGCTATGTTTATTAGCAGCACAAAACAGTCTTCATTTTAGCTGTGTCTCATTTTTTGACCAAGTTATGGCGAAAACGCCATTTGAAAAAATCCGATTTTTGACAAAAAATTTTTTTTATTTTTTTTTATATAAAAAATAATCACTATTTTTTCGATAGCAATAAAAATAGTTGTCCAAGAGTGGAATGCCATACCTCGATGAATTTGTAACAAAATTTCCTATCCACCTGTGTTCAAACCCGGAAGTTTTAGGAGGTTTCAATTTTTTGCAAATTTTGATGGGGGTACCCCTTATCGAAAATGCGAAAATTCGTAAAACTTTTTTTTTTCGAAAATCATAAAAGTGGTGATAGGCAAAGTTAGCTATGTTTATTAGCAGCACAAAACAGTCTTCATTTTAGCTGTGTCTCATTTTTTGACCAAGTTATGGCGAAAACGCCATTTGAAAAAATCCGATTTTTGACAAAAAATTTTTTATTTTTTTTTATATAAAAAATAATCACTATTTTTTCGATAGCAATAAAAATAGTTGTCCAAGAGTGGAATGCCATACCTCGATGAATTTGTAACAAAATTTCCTATCCACCTGTGTTCAAACCCGGAAGTTTTAGGAGGTTTCAATTTTTTGCAAATTTTGATGGGGGTACCCCTTATCGAAAATGCGAAAATTCGTAAAACTTTTTTTTTTCGAAAATCATAAAAGTGGTGATAGGCAAAGTTAGCTATGTTTATTAGCAGCACAAAACAGTCTTCATTTTAGCTGTGTCTCATTTTTTGACCAAGTTATGGCGAAAACGCCATTTGAAAAAATCCGATTTTTGACAAAAAATTTTTTTTATTTTTTTTTATATAAAAAATAATCACTATTTTTTCGATAGCAATAAAAATAGTTGTCCAAGAGTGGAATGCCATACCTCGATGAATTTGTAACAAAATTTCCTATCCACCTGTGTTCAAACCCGGAAGTTTTAGGAGGTTTCAATTTTTTGCAAATTTTGATGGGGGTACCCCTTATCGAAAATGCGAAAATTCGTAAAACTTTTTTTTTTCGAAAATCATAAAAGTGGTGATAGGCAAAGTTAGCTATGTTTATTAGCAGCACAAAACAGTCTTCATTTTAGCTGTGTCTCATTTTTTGACCAAGTTATGGCGAAAACGCCATTTGAAAAAATCCGATTTTTGACAAAAAATTTTTTTTATTTTTTTTTATATAAAAAATAATCACTATTTTTTCGATAGCAATAAAAATAGTTGTCCAAGAGTGGAATGCCATACCTCGATGAATTTGTAACAAAATTTCCTATCCACCTGTGTTCAAACCCGGAAGTTTTAGGAGGTTTCAATTTTTTGCAAATTTTGATGGGGGTACCCCTTATCGAAAATGCGAAAATTCGTAAAACTTTTTTTTTTCGAAAATCATAAAAGTGGTGATAGGCAAAGTTAGCTATGTTTATTAGCAGCACAAAACAGTCTTCATTTTAGCTGTGTCTCATTTTTTGACCAAGTTATGGCGAAAACGCCATTTGAAAAAATCCGATTTTTGACAAAAAATTTTTTTTATTTTTTTTTATATAAAAAATAATCACTATTTTTTCGATAGCAATAAAAATAGTTGTCCAAGAGTGGAATGCCATACCTCGATGAATTTGTAACAAAATTTCCTATCCACCTGTGTTCAAACCCGGAAGTTTTAGGAGGTTTCAATTTTTTGCAAATTTTGATGGGGGTACCCCTTATCGAAAATGCGAAAATTCGTAAAACTTTTTTTTTTCGAAAATCATAAAAGTGGTGATAGGCAAAGTTAGCTATGTTTATTAGCAGCACAAAACAGTCTTCATTTTAGCTGTGTCTCATTTTTTGACCAAGTTATGGCGAAAACGCCATTTGAAAAAATCCGATTTTTGACAAAAAATTTTTTTATTTTTTTTTATATAAAAAATAATCACTATTTTTTCGATAGCAATAAAAATAGTTGTCCAAGAGTGGAATGCCATACCTCGATGAATTTGTAACAAAATTTCCTATCCACCTGTGTTCAAACCCGGAAGTTTTAGGAGGTTTCAATTTTTTGCAAATTTTGATGGGGGTACCCCTTATCGAAAATGCGAAAATTCGTAAAACTTTTTTTTTTCGAAAATCATAAAAGTGGTGATAGGCAAAGTTAGCTATGTTTATTAGCAGCACAAAACAGTCTTCATTTTAGCTGTGTCTCATTTTTTGACCAAGTTATGGCGAAAACGCCATTTGAAAAAATCCGATTTTTGACAAAAAATTTTTTTTATTTTTTTTTATATAAAAAATAATCACTATTTTTTCGATAGCAATAAAAATAGTTGTCCAAGAGTGGAATGCCATACCTCGATGAATTTGTAACAAAATTTCCTATCCACCTGTGTTCAAACCCGGAAGTTTTAGGAGGTTTCAATTTTTTGCAAATTTTGATGGGGGTACCCCTTATCGAAAATGCGAAAATTCGTAAAACTTTTTTTTTTCGAAAATCATAAAAGTGGTGATAGGCAAAGTTAGCTATGTTTATTAGCAGCACAAAACAGTCTTCATTTTAGCTGTGTCTCATTTTTTGACCAAGTTATGGCGAAAACGCCATTTGAAAAAATCCGATTTTTGACAAAAAATTTTTTTTATTTTTTTTTATATAAAAAATAATCACTATTTTTTCGATAGCAATAAAAATAGTTGTCCAAGAGTGGAATGCCATACCTCGATGAATTTGTAACAAAATTTCCTATCCACCTGTGTTCAAACCCGGAAGTTTTAGGAGGTTTCAATTTTTTGCAAATTTTGATGGGGGTACCCCTTATCGAAAATGCGAAAATTCGTAAAACTTTTTTTTTTCGAAAATCATAAAAGTGGTGATAGGCAAAGTTAGCTATGTTTATTAGCAGCACAAAACAGTCTTCATTTTAGCTGTGTCTCATTTTTTGACCAAGTTATGGCGAAAACGCCATTTGAAAAAATCCGATTTTTGACAAAAAATTTTTTATTTTTTTTTATATAAAAAATAATCACTATTTTTTCGATAGCAATAAAAATAGTTGTCCAAGAGTGGAATGCCATACCTCGATGAATTTGTAACAAAATTTCCTATCCACCTGTGTTCAAACCCGGAAGTTTTAGGAGGTTTCAATTTTTTGCAAATTTTGATGGGGGTACCCCTTATCGAAAATGCGAAAATTCGTAAAACTTTTTTTTTTCGAAAATCATAAAAGTGGTGATAGGCAAAGTTAGCTATGTTTATTAGCAGCACAAAACAGTCTTCATTTTAGCTGTGTCTCATTTTTTGACCAAGTTATGGCGAAAACGCCATTTGAAAAAATCCGATTTTTGACAAAAAATTTTTTTTATTTTTTTTTATATAAAAAATAATCACTATTTTTTCGATAGCAATAAAAATAGTTGTCCAAGAGTGGAGTGCCATACCTCGATGAATTTGTAACAAAATTTCCTATCCACCTGTGTTCAAACCCGGAAGTTTTAGGAGGTTTCAATTTTTTGCAAATTTTGATGGGGGTACCCCTTATCGAAAATGCGAAAATTCGTAAAACTTTTTTTTTTCGAAAATCATAAAAGTGGTGATAGGCAAAGTTAGCTATGTTTATTAGCAGCACAAAACAGTCTTCATTTTAGCTGTGTCTCATTTTTTGACCAAGTTATGGCGAAAACGCCATTTGAAAAAATCCGATTTTTGACAAAAAATTTTTTTTATTTTTTTTTATATAAAAAATAATCACTATTTTTTCGATAGCAATAAAAATAGTTGTCCAAGAGTGGAATGCCATACCTCGATGAATTTGTAACAAAATTTCCTATCCACCTGTGTTCAAACCCGGAAGTTTTAGGAGGTTTCAATTTTTTGCAAATTTTGATGGGGGTACCCCTTATCGAAAATGCGAAAATTCGTAAAACTTTTTTTTTTCGAAAATCATAAAAGTGGTGATAGGCAAAGTTAGCTATGTTTATTAGCAGCACAAAACAGTCTTCATTTTAGCTGTGTCTCATTTTTTGACCAAGTTATGGCGAAAACGCCATTTGAAAAAATCCGATTTTTGACAAAAAATTTTTTTTATTTTTTTTTATATAAAAAATAATCACTATTTTTTCGATAGCAATAAAAATAGTTGTCCAAGAGTGGAATGCCATACCTCGATGAATTTGTAACAAAATTTCCTATCCACCTGTGTTCAAACCCGGAAGTTTTAGGAGGTTTCAATTTTTTGCAAATTTTGATGGGGGTACCCCTTATCGAAAATGCGAAAATTCGTAAAACTTTTTTTTTTCGAAAATCATAAAAGTGGTGATAGGCAAAGTTAGCTATGTTTATTAGCAGCACAAAACAGTCTTCATTTTAGCTGTGTCTCATTTTTTGACCAAGTTATGGCGAAAACGCCATTTGAAAAAATCCGATTTTTGACAAAAAATTTTTTTATTTTTTTTTATATAAAAAATAATCACTATTTTTTCGATAGCAATAAAAATAGTTGTCCAAGAGTGGAATGCCATACCTCGATGAATTTGTAACAAAATTTCCTATCCACCTGTGTTCAAACCCGGAAGTTTTAGGAGGTTTCAATTTTTTGCAAATTTTGATGGGGGTACCCCTTATCGAAAATGCGAAAATTCGTAAAACTTTTTTTTTTTCGAAAATCATAAAAGTGGTGATAGGCAAAGTTAGCTATGTTTATTAGCAGCACAAAACAGTCTTCATTTTAGCTGTGTCTCATTTTTTGACCAAGTTATGGCGAAAACGCCATTTGAAAAAATCCGATTTTTGACAAAAAATTTTTTTATTTTTTTTTATATAAAAAATAATCACTATTTTTTCGATAGCAATAAAAATAGTTGTCCAAGAGTGGAATGCCATACCTCGATGAATTTGTAACAAAATTTCCTATCCACCTGTGTTCAAACCCGGAAGTTTTAGGAGGTTTCAATTTTTTGCAAATTTTGATGGGGGTACCCCTTATCGAAAATGCGAAAATTCGTAAAACTTTTTTTTTTCGAAAATCATAAAAGTGGTGATAGGCAAAGTTAGCTATGTTTATTAGCAGCACAAAACAGTCTTCATTTTAGCTGTGTCTCATTTTTTGACCAAGTTATGGCGAAAACGCCATTTGAAAAAATCCGATTTTTGACAAAAAATTTTTTTTATTTTTTTTTATATAAAAAATAATCACTATTTTTTCGATAGCAATAAAAATAGTTGTCCAAGAGTGGAATGCCATACCTCGATGAATTTGTAACAAAATTTCCTATCCACCTGTGTTCAAACCCGGAAGTTTTAGGAGGTTTCAATTTTTTGCAAATTTTGATGGGGGTACCCCGAAAATGCGAAAATTACGAAAATAAAACGTAAAACTTTTTTTTTTCGAAAATCATAAAAGTGGTGATAGGCAAAGTTAGCTATGTTTATTAGCAGCACAAAACAGTCTTCATTTTAGCTGTGTCTCATTTTTTGACCAAGTTATGGCGAAAACGCCATTTGAAAAAATCCGATTTTTGACAAAAAATTTTTTTTATTTTTTTTTATATAAAAAATAATCACTATTTTTTCGATAGCAATAAAAATAGTTGTCCAAGAGTGGAATGCCATACCTCGATGAATTTGTAACAAAATTTCCTATCCACCTGTGTTCAAACCCGGAAGTTTTAGGAGGTTTCAATTTTTTGCAAATTTTGATGGGGGTACCCCTTATCGAAAATGCGAAAATTCGTAAAACTTTTTTTTTTCGAAAATCATAAAAGTGGTGATAGGCAAAGTTAGCTATGTTTATTAGCAGCACAAAACAGTCTTCATTTTAGCTGTGTCTCATTTTTTGACCAAGTTATGGCGAAAACGCCATTTGAAAAAATCCGATTTTTGACAAAAAATTTTTTTTATTTTTTTTTATATAAAAAATAATCACTATTTTTTCGATAGCAATAAAAATAGTTGTCCAAGAGTGGAATGCCATACCTCGATGAATTTGTAACAAAATTTCCTATCCACCTGTGTTCAAACCCGGAAGTTTTAGGAGGTTTCAATTTTTTGCAAATTTTGATGGGGGTACCCCTTATCGAAAATGCGAAAATTCGTAAAACTTTTTTTTTTCGAAAATCATAAAAGTGGTGATAGGCAAAGTTAGCTATGTTTATTAGCAGCACAAAACAGTCTTCATTTTAGCTGTGTCTCATTTTTTGACCAAGTTATGGCGAAAACGCCATTTGAAAAAATCCGATTTTTGACAAAAAATTTTTTTTTTTGTTTTTATATAAAAAATAATCACTATTTTTTCGATAGCAATAAAAATAGTTGTCCAAGAGTGGAATGCCATACCTCGATGAATTTGTAACAAAATTTCCTATCCACCTGTGTTCAAACCCGGAAGTTTTAGGAGGTTTCAATTTTTTGCAAATTTTGATGGGGGTACCCCTTATCGAAAATGCGAAAATTCGTAAAACTTTTTTTTTTCGAAAATCATAAAAGTGGTGATAGGCAAAGTTAGCTATGTTTATTAGCAGCACAAAACAGTCTTCATTTTAGCTGTGTCTCATTTTTTGACCAAGTTATGGCGAAAACGCCATTTGAAAAAATCCGATTTTTGACAAAAAATTTTTTTTATTTTTTTTTATATAAAAAATAATCACTATTTTTTCGATAGCAATAAAAATAGTTGTCCAAGAGTGGAATGCCATACCTCGATGAATTTGTAACAAAATTTCCTATCCACCTGTGTTCAAACCCGGAAGTTTTAGGAGGTTTCAATTTTTTGCAAATTTTGATGGGGGTACCCCTTATCGAAAATGCGAAAATTCGTAAAACTTTTTTTTTTCGAAAATCATAAAAGTGGTGATAGGCAAAGTTAGCTATGTTTATTAGCAGCACAAAACAGTCTTCATTTTAGCTGTGTCTCATTTTTTGACCAAGTTATGGCGAAAACGCCATTTGAAAAAATCCGATTTTTGACAAAAAATTTTTTTTATTTTTTTTTATATAAAAATAATCACTATTTTTTCGATAGCAATAAAAATAGTTGTCCAAGAGTGGAATGCCATACCTCGATGAATTTGTAACAAAATTTCCTATCCACCTGTGTTCAAACCCGGAAGTTTTAGGAGGTTTCAATTTTTTGCAAATTTTGATGGGGGTACCCCTTATCGAAAATGCGAAAATTCGTAAAACTTTTTTTTTTCGAAAATCATAAAAGTGGTGATAGGCAAAGTTAGCTATGTTTATTAGCAGCACAAAACAGTCTTCATTTTAGCTGTGTCTCATTTTTTGACCAAGTTATGGCGAAAACGCCATTTGAAAAAATCCGATTTTTGACAAAAAATTTTTTTTATTTTTTTATATAAAAAATAATCACTATTTTTTCGATAGCAATAAAAATAGTTGTCCAAGAGTGGAATGCCATACCTCGATGAATTTGTAACAAAATTTCCTATCCACCTGTGTTCAAACCCGGAAGTTTTAGGAGGTTTCAATTTTTTGCAAATTTTGATGGGGGTACCCCTTATCGAAAATGCGAAAATTCGTAAAACTTTTTTTTTTCGAAAATCATAAAAGTGGTGATAGGCAAAGTTAGCTATGTTTATTAGCAGCACAAAACAGTCTTCATTTTAGCTGTGTCTCATTTTTTGACCAAGTTATGGCGAAAACGCCATTTGAAAAAATCCGATTTTTGACAAAAAATTTTTTTATTTTTTTTTATATAAAAAATAATCACTATTTTTTCGATAGCAATAAAAATAGTTGTCCAAGAGTGGAATGCCATACCTCGATGAATTTGTAACAAAATTTCCTATCCACCTGTGTTCAAACCCGGAAGTTTTAGGAGGTTTCAATTTTTTGCAAATTTTGATGGGGGTACCCCTTATCGAAAATGCGAAAATTCGTAAAACTTTTTTTTTTCGAAAATCATAAAAGTGGTGATAGGCAAAGTTAGCTATGTTTATTAGCAGCACAAAACAGTCTTCATTTTAGCTGTGTCTCATTTTTTGACCAAGTTATGGCGAAAACGCCATTTGAAAAAATCCGATTTTTGACAAAAAATTTTTTTTTTTTTTTTTTATATAAAAAATAATCACTATTTTTTCGATAGCAATAAAAATAGTTGTCCAAGAGTGGAATGCCATACCTCGATGAATTTGTAACAAAATTTCCTATCCACCTGTGTTCAAACCCGGAAGTTTTAGGAGGTTTCAATTTTTTGCAAATTTTGATGGGGGTACCCCTTATCGAAAATGCGAAAATTCGTAAAACTTTTTTTTTTCGAAAATCATAAAAGTGGTGATAGGCAAAGTTAGCTATGTTTATTAGCAGCACAAAACAGTCTTCATTTTAGCTGTGTCTCATTTTTTGACCAAGTTATGGCGAAAACGCCATTTGAAAAAATCCGATTTTTGACAAAAAATTTTTTTATTTTTTTTTATATAAAAAATAATCACTATTTTTTCGATAGCAATAAAAATAGTTGTCCAAGAGTGGAATGCCATACCTCGATGAATTTGTAACAAAATTTCCTATCCACCTGTGTTCAAACCCGGAAGTTTTAGGAGGTTTCAATTTTTTGCAAATTTTGATGGGGGTACCCCTTATCGAAAATGCGAAAATTCGTAAAACTTTTTTTTTTCGAAAATCATAAAAGTGGTGATAGGCAAAGTTAGCTATGTTTATTAGCAGCACAAAACAGTCTTCATTTTAGCTGTGTCTCATTTTTTGACCAAGTTATGGCGAAAACGCCATTTGAAAAAATCCGATTTTTGACAAAAAATTTTTTTTATTTTTTTTTATATAAAAAATAATCACTATTTTTTCTATAGCAATAAAAATAGTTGTCCAAGAGTGGAATGCCATACCTCGATGAATTTGTAACAAAATTTCCTATCCACCTGTGTTCAAACCCGGAAGTTTTAGGAGGTTTCAATTTTTTGCAAATTTTGATGGGGGTACCCCTTATCGAAAATGCGAAAATTCGTAAAACTTTTTTTTTTCGAAAATCATAAAAGTGGTGATAGGCAAAGTTAGCTATGTTTATTAGCAGCACAAAACAGTCTTCATTTTAGCTGTGTCTCATTTTTTGACCAAGTTATGGCGAAAACGCCATTTGAAAAAATCCGATTTTTGACAAAAAATTTTTTTATTTTTTTTTATATAAAAAATAATCACTATTTTTTCTATAGCAATAAAAATAGTTGTCCAAGAGTGGAATGCCATACCTCGATGAATTTCCTATCCACCTGTGTTCAAACCCGGAAGTTTTAGGAGGTTTCAATTTTTTGCAAATTTTGATGGGGGTACCCCTTATCGAAAATGCGAAAATTCGTAAAACTTTTTTTTTTCGAAAATCATAAAAGTGGTGATAGGCAAAGTTAGCTATGTTTACTAGCAGCACAAAACAGTCTTCATTTTAGCTGTGTCTCATTTTTTGACCAAGTTATGGCGAAAACGCCATTTGAAAAAATCCGATTTTTGACAAAAAATTTTTTTTATTTTTTTTTATATAAAAATAATCACTATTTTTTCGATAGCAATAAAAATAGTTGTCCAAGAGTGGAATGCCATACCTCGATGAATTTGTAACAAAATTTCCTATCCACCTGTGTTCAAACCCGGAAGTTTTAGAAGGTTTCAATTTTTTGCAAATTTTGATGGGGGTACCCCTTATCGAAAATGCGAAAATTCGTAAAACTTTTTTTTTTCGGAAAAGTGAGCGAAAAATGGGAATGGGGAAATGGTGTGGGGGATGGGGGCGGTGCCAAGACACGACGCATATTGCACTAGACAAAAGACAAAGCGCGCAAACAAGCAGACAGCCAACAGACAACCCAGACACCCTGGGAAAGGCAAGAAAAAAGCGCCAGACCAAGAGAGGGGGGGGGGGGGGAAGGCTGGGGAGTCGAAGAGACACAGCCATAGATACTCAAAAAAAACTTTTTCAATATGAGCCAAACGGAAAGACAGCAGCTAATGGAGGCGGGGGATGCGGAGGATGCGGGGCAGTGTAAACGCTACTTTTCGGAGCGAATAACAGTGGGATGGCCGCGAAAGTGATCAAAGATCAATAATGAAGATGGCAACCCTATAAAAAAGTTCCAAAACTAATTGTATGATATTGGGGGAGTCGATGAAATCACTGCGGTTTTAAAAGTTCAACAGTAAAGTGTGTAAGGTGTGTGTGCTGCACAACACTTGGGCATCGTTATTAATGATTTTAAAACCCCTACTAAAAATAAATCAATGGAGTAGAAAAGAGCATTTGTTAAATATTGGTTCATTAACATAGGATTCCCACCTTTATTCCAAGTCTACACTGTCTTAGAAAAGATACCCATAGATAGATATATGTAAATACCTATTTTTATGGCATTTCAATCGTTTCAGCCCACTGTCATGCCGTCCTGCATCCTAAGCCCCACTGTTCTGGCCCCTGGGTTGTCTGTGACAACAGGGAGACACATATTTATTTTCTTGTCCCATTTAAAAACTTTATTTATTGACGCTGATAGGAATCTAGTCAGCTATCTGTGCGTTTTAGTTGCACCGCCTGCTCCCTTTTCCCCATGGCCACGCCCCCTCACTCCCCCGAAGGGGGGCAGGCCTTATACCTGATTCTAAATTTGTACTTATCTTTTTATGTTGTACTGTATTGTGTGTCGTATTTTTTGCATGTTTGCAGCTCGGGCAATAAAATCAAAGACCAACTACGGAGCCAAACACTTTGTAAAAGACAAACAAAACCCCAAAGATAAACACTGGCCCAAAAAGTGACCACAAGGCCCCAAAAATGGGGGAGTAGATATTCTGTGTGAAGTGGGTGGTGGGTTGGAGGGGAGGGGAGGGGTTGAATGGGTTGCGAGGCGTGTGAATCTACAGAATCCTCGATGAGTGAGTGGAATCGGCAAAGGAGTTCGCATTCATCGATGTCACCAATAAAGCGAAAGAGTGTCCTAACGCAAATAAATAGGACTACAGCAAACAATGGGCGCTGGGAGAAAAAGTGTGTCGGTTTCATCGAACCATTTTATCCGATTTTATCTCAATGCAACTCTGGAGCAGTTCAAAAGAGTGCAGTACTAGAGATCATCATCCCAAAATTGTTTGGTACTCCTTTTTATTTTATTATACTATCAACATTTATAAATTTGGTTTAACCTAACATGTAAGAACTAATACTGCGCCTTTTTTTCTACACCTTAAACTGAGTTCTCTGCGCTTTTTCGCGCGGTGCATGACCTGGGGAAGAGCGGATCTGGATATTGTCCAGCTGGTGAGGATTGCAGAGCCGTCATAATCTAAAAATCTTGCCGCCGGCCGGTCGGTCGGCCTGGCAAACAAACAAACAAATGGACCAACGAAAAGCCGTTTGGACTTTGCGCCCCATTCGAAAGCACAAATGACAAAAGGCCGGACGGTCCTGAACCACAGCTCCATCCAGACCACCATCCGCCATCCCCCAAACCCCAATCCCCCAATCCCCATCCATCCAACCGAAAAGCCCCAAGCCCCCTAAACGCCCACTCTCTGAAAACTCTGTGAAAACGACAATGCAATTTTCATTACGCACTTGCCAATATTAAGCCAAAGTTTAGCACTGTCTGGTCGCCCACCCATACAAACAAACAGAGCGACACAAAAACGCAGAGGTGCACTGGGAAAATTTGGTAATATAATGGCATATTTAGCAACATCAGGTGAGTTAAGGATGGTGAGTAAAAGGACATTCACAACCTTTTCAATGTACGCACACATTGAATCGAAAACTGACTTAAAGTCATAGATTAGTTTTCTCAGTGTACCCACATACACAGTCTCGTCATGTCGTGGTCGTACACTTTGTGGTTGTTGCAGCCACGCCCACTGCCAAGGTAATAAAGCAAAAGTTCTGATCCAGCTTGGGCGCCCCATCTCGGCCAGAAGTAGTTTGAGCTGGATGCGGATGTGGCTGCGGATGTGGCTGCGGATGTGGAAGTGGATCCGCATCAACAAAGGAAGCGGAAATGAGCCGGCCAGCTGTCTTTCATGGCACGCTTAAGCCCGTGGGCGTGGCATTTGCCGATCCAGAGGCTCAAACGGAGTACTTTTGATCGCCAAGTTAATGCGAGTATGTACGTTTTCAGAAATGCAGTATTTAGTTAGGTTTTTTCAAAAAGGGATTATTTTATATACATAAGCAGAGAAGCATGCTTTCATGATTTATGCATTCGATTTAAAGGCGATTTCAGCCAATATTTACAATAAACCTTTCCTGCCTTCCAACGATTAGATGCCGTCGTGTGCAGTCGAATAATTAGGGTATATGTGTATTCCGATACGGTTTCGAACTCTGCCACGCCCCCCTACGCTCCTACGCCCACCCGACCACACATGCCCCAACCAAGCTAATTATACGCGCCTCCAAATAAAAAAACAAACAAAAGCGCGTGGACGCCGATTATGGAGGCAAAAGCCGAAGGGAACGGAAAGTGAAACGCTTATCACAAAGGTGCAGGCAAAATGCAGAAAATATTGGAGTAGGCGGTGGGGAAGAAAGGGGGAAGAATGGGGGATAATGGGGGATAGGGGGGACTCAGGGGGAAGGAGCTATAATGAAGCCATCGTCGTCGGCATGACCATCCGCTCGGCGTAATTACGCGCCCCCTTCGAAAATTGATGATTTTCATTAACGACTAGTTAATAACTTAGCCAGCGCGAGAAGGAGAGTTGGGGATTGACGCTTGGAGATTGGAGATTGGAGACTGGAGGTTCGGGAGGCGTCTTTATTATCGATAGCCATCCAAAGGTAAACACACAGGGCGAAGAATGGGAGCCAGAAGAACGGAATGATGTCTTCTCCTCTGCTGCTTTCATCTCCGAATTCTCAATATTTGGCTGACATGTGGCCTCTGATTGAGCTGGAAAACATCGATTAGTTTTATTGGATTTTCGTTGTGGGTATTTTCAAAACTGGCCATTCGTTGCGGACGGGTAATAGTATTACGTTCTGGTTTTCTCAAAGAGTTTTCGAACTCTTTTATCGATCTAGTTGAAGAATGAACCATAAGTTATCATGTTTATAAATTGGATTGTTTTCTGGTTTTCTGCTTGGCGCTACTTAAATTGGTGTAAGACTTGTAATCAAACTTCTATGCAGTTAATAACATTTTGTTCTTGTGATGATAGCTGGCTTAGAAATATTTATTTTAAAGCGATTAATCTATGATATGTATATGTACATAACTTTGAAACCAAAAAGTACGAGTGCTGTTCAACAAAACGGTTATCTGTCCATAAAGTGGGAAAATGTTTGGATTTGCTGTGTGGCCCCGTTTGCGCGGCCAAGTCAACAACAACAAGCGGCGGCAAACAAAACAGTGGCTATTTGCCGACAAACCGGCAACAAAATGTGTCGCGAGTGGCAATAAAACTAAAATAATTGCAGCGCCAGCAAATGTTGCGACCGAACTGCGCAACTCTCAAATGTGTTGCGAGCGAGATGTATCTGAAGAGAGAGAGAGCGGTCGCGTTGTTGTTGTTGCTTGGGCGCAGCGTCAGCAACATAATGGAGCAACATGTTGCGGGCGGCGATCTCGAGCGCGGTCACCAACAGGCGCGCACACACACACGCATGCAGACGCACACACGCACGTGCAGACGACACCGAAAAACCGAAAAGCGAGCGACGAACGAAAACGAACACACAGTCGCCTGTGGACAAGCAGCCCGACTTGACGTTACGAACCGAACGCCGCCGAACGGAACGAACGGCGATTGAACGACGCGATTTGAGATTTTGGATTGGAGACTTGCGATTTGCGATTGGCGATTCGAGTGGCTGGAGATTGGAGACGCGACGCGCGCTTCAAAAACGCCTGCGCAAACGGCTGCCAAAGCGGCGATTTCGAATTTTTTTGAGTGTTCAAGTGTTTTAACTTCAAAACTATTGCCGACTTACTGATTTTTTTTGTTTGGTGCCTCTCCAGTGACTTTTTAAACTATTGAAAATCACAGAATTTGAAGTTCTAGTTCAGATTCTACAGCTCGGAAACGGTTTTGAAAACTTCAAATTCCTAAAACTTGCGTGTTTTTATTTGTGTTTCCTCGTAACAATTTCCTGTGCAATTGAAGAGTTTTTGAACTGAAAAAACTGCAGACTCCGTTTTGCTTTGAGTGAAACCGAGTGAAATCGAGTGTTCCAAAACACCTACGATGAAGTACTGGCCATTGAAGCACGCCACTGAAGCCCTCAGCATGCCCTCACTGATCGGTGGACTGTTTCCCCTCCTGCTGCTGGGAACCGTCAGGCTCTCGCCCATCCATTGCATCTCCAACGACGTGTACTTCAAGATGTTTCCGCAACAGGCGCCGCCGGACGATCCGTGCTACAATAAGGCGCACGAGCCACGCGCCTGCATTCCGGACTTTGTGAACGCCGCCTACGATGCACCAGTGGTGGCCAGCTCCACGTGCGGATCGTCGGGGGCGCAGCGGTACTGCGAGTACCAGGATCGCGAGCGCTCCTGCCACACCTGCGACATGGCGGATCCGTTGCGCAGCTTCCCCGCCCGCTCGCTGACCGACTTGAACAACTCGAATAATGTGACCTGCTGGCGCAGTGAACCGGTGACCGGCAGTGGAGACAACGTTACCCTGACCCTCTCGCTGGGCAAGAAGTTCGAGCTGACCTATGTGATCCTGCAGCTGTGCCCGTATGCTCCGCGCCCCGATTCGATGGTGATCTACAAGAGCACCGATCACGGGCTCAGCTGGCAGCCGTTCCAGTTCTTTAGCTCCCAGTGCCGCCGTCTATTCGGACGTCCGGCCCGCCAGTCCACTGGGCGCCACAATGAGCACGAGGCCCGCTGCAGCGATGTCACCAGACCACTGGTCTCCAGGATTGCCTTCAGCACACTGGAGGGCCGCCCATCGTCACGGGATCTGGACTCATCGCCGGTGCTGCAGGACTGGGTGACGGCCACCGACATCCGGGTGGTGTTCCACCGCCTGCAGCGCCCCGATCCGCAGGCACTGCTCTCGCTGGAAGCCGGCGGAGCAGCGGACTTGGCCAGCGGCAAGTACAGTGTGCCTCTGGCCAATGGACCCGCTGGCAACAATATTGAGGCGAATCTTGGCGGGGATGTAGCCACGTCCGGCGGTGGACTGCACTATGCCATCTCGGACTTTTCGGTGGGCGGCCGGTGCAAGTGCAATGGACACGCCTCCAAGTGCTCCACGGACGCCAGTGGGCAGCTGAACTGCGAGTGCAGCCACAACACAGCTGGAAGGGATTGCGAGCGCTGCAAGCCATTCCACTTCGATCGCCCCTGGGCACGGGCCACCGCCAAGGAAGCCAACGAGTGCAAAGGTGAGTCAGCAAACCATTTCCCATTTAATACATGTACTAAGCGGGATCGGGATGGTAGTAACTGGTTTTAAGTGGACCCTTCATTGTGGCAATTTATATATGCACATATATGTTTATTAGCACCTGCACCTTTGTCTATGGGTATTTGGTTTGGATAGATATCAAATTTTGCAAATAAAATGCCAGATAATAGAAGGAAATTCCGAAAACAATTTACAAATAAATTAGCAGGGTTTGAGATTCAAAAGAACGCTGTCCATTACCAAGGGCATGCCAGTAGTTTGAAATAAATAATTCAGCTCTAGGAATATTCTATAAACAAAGAACCGATTTCAGTTCACCACTATTGTTTATTTATTGGTAAGGGAAGGAACGCCAAATAAACATTTACGGTGGGGCTGATGCAGGGACATACCTAGCTTAATGTACACAAATCGAATATTTATACAAACTAATTAAATATAATAAAATTGTACGTTTTATTTCGAGTTTGAGAGTCACAAGTGGCGTTGTTTTAGATCGAACTCGCCGCTGGGAAAAATATAGGATTAGGCTTGGTTTTATTGGCCAATATTAGTGAGAGGGCTTATAAAAATACCCGAGGGATCCTACCTGAGCCTCGGAGGCTCTCTTACCTAAACTTCTGCTGTGCGGAATAACCCGGCCAGCAGATTTCAGCGGGACACATCCATACCTAGACCGGAGTCAACCAACTGCCCCAAGAAAAAAGGGCAAAAGGGAAAATATCGATGCGAGATTATGCTACCTTCGGGGCGAGAAACCCCCAAGGACACGCTGCTCCTGGCCAGCCAGCCAGTCAGCCAGCCAGCCAGCTCAATCTGTTGGGCAAACATATCGGGACACAAAGTTAAAATACAGAAAGTTGGGCTATCGCCGGAGTGCAGGGTTGCAAATGGTAATCTGGAGCTGGGAACGGGGGACTGGCGACAACTCCATTAGAATTCAATTTTCGAGCCAGTCGCGTGTGTTTGGCCTTCATCTTAGGCCAACCGGCACGGGGTTGCTCTTTTGCTCGCCAAGGATAAGAAGAGCGCTGGAGGAGGAACAGGACTACGGACTCGAAAAAGCCAAAGGCATGAATGTTTGTGCTGCGGATTTGGCTTAGCCATAATTGAACAACTCGATGGACACGTGTAGAGCGCTATGGGGGGGGAGGTATGTATGTGCATACAATAATATCCGTAGGTAAGTGAGACCCAATCAAGTAGCAACTCTTGGGCCAACCCTCGCCCGTCGAGGCGCAATCGAGACGTTACCTTTGGCCAGGCTAAACAAGCAAGCAAACAAACAAACAAACAACAGCACAAACATTCAATCAGGACACAATGGCGAGACTTCGAGGGCGATGTACCGCGTCCAATCTCCGGATTGCCGAATTCCAAATCATGAATCCTGAATCCAGCATCCAGCATCCAGCATCCAGAAACCCCGGGATAAACCCTCGCAATTAACCCTCTAAAAACTCGCTGTGCTCGAACAATAAGCGCGAATTTAAGCGAAATTAATTTGATAAGCATTTTCAACAAGAGCGAACATATAAATCCCGGCAATCGCACATGAAAACGAGGGCAGGGAAGGTTTTGGGTTTTCGAATTCTTCTGATTCTGCTGTTGGAATCTTATTTCGTGCATTAGAACTGACAAACGTGTAAGGGTTCACAAATGTGTGGCATACAAGAAGAGTGGGAAACGTGCTTTATTGTTTTATTAGCAAAAAAGTTATTGCATTTCATTCCAAATAATCATTTTTTTAGGAGTTCTGTGCAATCGTCCAATGTTTTATACACACAGAATGTAGTTTACAACCTGAAAGGTTTGCACAATCAAACTGCATATGTAACCTACATATTTTGCATTGGGTTGCACTCCATGTTAGATTGCTCCAAGCGAATGGGAATCCCCACAAGCTACTTGCCCCCCAGAAGCACTGGCATCATTCATTGCAGGCACTTGATGAAAGTGTCCTTCGTGGTCATCACGTGCCATAACATTGCAGTTTTTTTCCAGCTCCAGTTGGAGGGCCATCCTAGGGGAAGGACATGCAGACGGGGACCTCTAGTATTGTTTAGTGCATAAATCACAGTCACACCATACGGGGCGGGAAAATGGGAGATGGAAAACGGGAGATGGAAAATGGGAGATGGAAAATGGGAGATGGAAAATGGGAGATGGAAGATGTGAGATGGAAGTGGTAATGGAAATGGAAGGCAGACGGTCTTATCAGAGGCCGGCACGTGTGCCCGGCTCTCCTCCTCACGGCCCACAGCCACGCCCCCTGGTCCGCCCTTCGGTTTATTAGGGTTGCAAAATGCAGCCGAGCCGTGCGTCTCACCCCCTCGGCCTTCAGCTCAAAGGATCCGCGCAGCATATGTAGCATGTTTATGGACAAACGAAATTAACGTTGCCATCGCCGCTTTTGACGTTCAATGTGACCTCAAACAACGGCTACAAAAGCAGCAAAAACAGCAAAAACAACGCGAACAACAACAACCAACAGGCAGCAATTACCGACCAAAAGCAACAACAATGAAAGGGAAACGGAAAATGTCCAGGCCGGAAAATATTTCCGATGAGCGGTGTGAAAAGAAAAAAACCACAAAGAATTCGGAAAAAGCGAACATATGCGAGCAGATTGCACTCGAATCGAATCGAAACGAAACAAAACGAATCGAATCGAATCGAAATCGGTATGGAATCGAATGGAAATCAAAGCGAATGGCATCGAATTGAAGGGCACGTGATGGTATCTTTTAACTAACTGCAAAACGATTTAGCCCGGCTTTTAATGAGCAGGCGGTAACAGCTGGCAATTTGCATGCCAGGACTCACTGAATTAGGAGTTTCCCAAATGTATGCCACACATGGAAGGATTTCGTGTTAAGCAGGCGGAGGAGGTGGGAAAAGGAGGAAAAATCGAGCAATATTTAGGGGAATAAAGCAGTCCGACATACCTAGTATATCTTTAACCCAAGTGTATATTTGCTCTTTCCGCAATGCATCATTTCATAATGATGCGCCAAAACCAATAAACAACTTGTAATGCATATATTTCCAGCCAAACATAATAAAGTAGAGAACTTTAAGGCTGGCAAGTTGCGTATTTCATGGAAATATCTTTTGGCACCCCAGCGGTTCTCCAGTGCCGATGACCAGAATTATGGATCATTAAATGGATCAACAAATAATACAAAATATCCCCCTAAAAGGGCTAATATCTGGGCAAGCGAGTTACGAAACCGAGCCCGGGAAATCGTGATTAATGCACAGATGCAGTCCCATTATTTCCGTGTGCGCCGGAAGCCATTCATTCCCAGCATTCTTTCACCATAAATTGCCAAACTTCCAGCTCGGAGCACAAATTCGCCTTGGATTTATAGGTGTCGAGCACAAAGGAGCGCATATATGTACATAATACATATATTTTTAATGAGTTAAGACGGCAGCAGCGCACTTTGACCCGCACTTAACCCCTCAATCATAGTTCAGCACACCTCCATCCATCCGCACCCAAATCGGTTCTAGGATTCAGAAATCTGAATATATAGGCGATGGAAGTCATAAAGCTGAGGAAAGGAAAATGGAGGAAAATGGAGGAGAGACCGATGTGGTTTTCAATTTTAAATTTATTTTCAATTTAGATTGGAACAAAAGCAAGCAAGTTCGCGAGATGCGGCTAAAATTAACGTCGGCGCTGTTGAGATGGCGCGCAATAAATAAATTTAAATCCGTTAAAACGTTTGGCGAATCAAGACATTACTCATACGCCGTGTTTTCGCCGCGGCCGCACCAGAAATAGTTCCTCTGATGGACGGGTCGAAATGCTTCGCTGCGGAGTGGTGATAAATGTGCCGCGGGCTTACGAAAATGCCGCGCCAATTAGCCAAACGATTTGTCCAACCAAAATCGAATGGAATGATGTTTATATGGATGTATCAACAGAGGAAAACGAACTAATAAGGGGTGTTCTCAATGATATATGAACATCCCTATCGATTTCTGTTAGTTATAAACTAATCCGTTTAAGCCAAGCTAATTCTGGGTATATTTCGCTACACAGAAATCAATCAGTCAATTAATTTGCACTCGCAATTGCATGACATTGATTAAAGGAATCTTTTGGCTTCTTTTTTTTTTAATATTAATGCATAAAGAGTGCTTGCTTTTTCTGTTGGCCAAGTTAAAGGTGATTGCATTATCTGCTCCCATCACATATGCTTCGTACACATGCATTTTCCCATCCGCCCGTTTCTGCGGCTATAACCCGAGTTTTTCCCTTGACATTTTCCGATCTTGTCTCCGTTTTTCCCGTTTTATTCCCCTGGACATTGATTCGAAATTGCATTGGCATGTCCTCAAGTTATTTGCCCATCCTTTTTTTCGAGGGGCTCGGGCTTTGTTTGGCTGTGATTCCGCTGCTTTGTGTGCGAATGTCCTGTGGCTATAATTTCGCACAGCACTCCCTGCCAGCCGCCTTATGTCAGTTTTCATCAGTAACATTTCATGAGTTTTCCCCATTTTTTTTTCGCATGCGGACTCCTTCTTCCGCTGGGATAGAGATGAATGGATTGTGTGGCAATGAGTAGAAAGCGAAACGTGCAAAAATCCTTTCGCCTCGCCATCTACTCCGTTGTCATTTTAATTGTTGTTTACCGGGCTTGTCAAATGCGCACTTCAGTGTGCAAAAATACAGCAAAAAAGTACAGGAAAATGGCTAGAACATCTAGCCTGCCGACTTTCTGATGCCCTGTACTCATTGTCATTTTACTAAATTAGTCAGGTTGAAACTTTTATGTAAAGGTGGCCAAGCTTATAACTGTTGATATACTGAATGCTTTAGATATAGTATCTAGTACATTCAATGTGTGTACCTAATGGATACTCAGCCTAAAATGCACTTTACCAGGTATGAACAAAAGTGGGAGGACTTCGCCCCAGGTGGCGCCCTTTCAGCCGGTGGGTCTGTCGTTTTGGGGCTCTGAATAGAACCGGGGACACCTAGACCATTCGTTATGATGGCCGGCTGTCTATGACGAGGCTGTCATCGCCATACGCGCTGATTTACTGGCCAGCACACGCTCCTCCTGTCACATCCTCGTCCATGTATCCTGCCCATCCTTGGGCATACGTGTATATCCTGCCATCGGCTTTAATTTCTGCACATCGGCATCTGCATCTGCGAATTCACTTTCATCAGCGGTGCTTGGCCAAATGTATTTGGCAATACTTTTTACAATCACTTTGGCACTTCGCTAATTTATGTTGCTATTTACTGCAAATGTTTATATGTTTATATATTCAAATGTTTGCATGTTTGGCTGGTAGCTTGAAAAATGCCCTTATTTTCGCCATCCTGCATATTTTGCCTTTGGACTTGGCTTGGCATTTGTTTTGGCTCGCTTCGGCTTGGTTTGGTTTGGTTTGGTTTGGGCTTGGCTTTCAAGTGATTATGATTATTTTTTATGCACATAACGCCACACAAAGCACAACGTGCAACCCCAGCAGCCAAAGTCCTTCGCAGGCTCATCAGCCAACGAATGTCAAAGGCAGAGGGCAAAGGTGGCCAGGACATAGGGAGCTCAAAAGTCAAACAAGCCAAAACAAAACGAAAAGTTAAGTCAGCAGCTTTGGGCGGATCGGCGAGTGTGGATGCACCGACCTGTGGATGCCCTACAAGCGGTAGAATAATAAATTATGAGTTCTGTCATATAAAACAACCTTTTCATCATTTTTGTTTTAATGTTCAAAATTGTATCTTTTTATGCTTGTCTGTAATCCAACTGCTTGTCAAAGTGCAAGGACTGCTCTTGGCCATTTCCAGGCCACAGCTTCGAAAGGTAGAAAAGGATCTGAGTCCTTCGCCATTCAGGCACATGTGCATACATACATACATACGTACATACAAGTGTGTGTGCGTGTGTTTGGCTGCTAGAAAATGGCCAAAGGCCAGCTGCGATGTGAGTACGAATGCCGTGCGTTGATTTTAACTGTTATTACTTGCTGGTCGAGGGGCTGGATCAGGTGAAGGGGGTTGGAGGATGGGGATGGGGTTGGGGTTGGGGATATATACATGCATTTATATACACATACAACATATCTCTGAGCAGGGAACTCGACCCCGTCGACGTCGTCTCTATTTGTCTGGCCATTTGAGTTTTGTGTAAGCAGTTAATTGGATCAGGGGCTGGCTCCCCTCAGATCTTAGCCCATCCCATCCCATCCCATCTCATCCTATCCCATCCCTGCATTGGGATTCCAGTCCGTGTGGCAAAGAAAACGGCATAAGAGATTGTTGCATACTTCATGGAGCTGTCGGATATATTTTTAATAGGCTCTGAATGCCGGGCCAGTTGGCAAATGTCAACACACAAGCTCGGGAAATGCCAGCGGTTTGGGTTTTTCACAGAGAGCGGTCGACGGAGGAAGGGGGGTGGGGGGGAAGGGGGTTTTCGGAGGAGACGAGTCTGTTCGTGGAATCTATTAAATCATTTTTGTTGCTAATACATTTGTATATAGTACATAAATAGCAGCAAGAAGCATATGTGTACTTGCCACTTCCATTATGTTGGTGGTGTTGGTGGTGTTGGTGGTGTTGCTCTTGGGAATTCCTTTGAATTTCAATTTGAATGGCGAGAATTCCCTTCGAAATGCGGCGAACTTGCAACTTGGGGCAGCTGCCCATGCGCAACAACAACATCAATATCAGCTGTCTGCAACAATAGACACGAAAGCCAAGGAAAAAGATAGGAGCACATGGGTGGGTCAAGAAGTTTTATAAAAAAAAAATAAATGATAATTTTTAGACAAATTTTCGCCTTTTTTGTTAAGAAAATTTGAAAAAAGAAATGTCAATAAAATAGAATTCTCCTTTTTAAATACAGTTCGATTGGAGATTTAATTACGAGCTCAACGAGGTATAACATTCCATATTTCAATCATTATTTGTATTGTTTTGACCAAAATACTGTTTATTTTTGGATCATTATTTGTATTGTTTTGACCAAAATACTGTTTATTTTTGGACATATATGTGGTAAGAACATAAAAGCATAAAATGATTCCGCCCATAAAACTAATTCCCCCATCAAACTGATGTAAACAATGTTAGTGTGTTTTGAGCTAGCACATATGTATGTATGTATAGTATTATGGGATCTGTTTGATCAACCCACTGGGTCCAGCATAATGATATGTATGGCATATCGGACATAAAAAGCCAGCAGCCGAAGGCAACCCATAAATCAAAATGTGTGCAGTGGCAGCAACGACTTCTCACCTTCGACGGGCAAAAGAGGGGCGTTCGTTCGGTTTTGGGTTTTGGGTCTTGAGTATTCCGTATTCCGTATTCCGTTTTCAGTTTCAACATGGTTTTCAGTTTTTTTTCGGTGGAAACGCCGCTGCCAAGTGCCACTAAACGTAATGTAAATAAGCATTTAACAGCAATAGCAACAACAGCCAGGCAGCGAACAACCAACAACCAACAAGCAACCAACGCAGCAATAAATGGCATTACAAACAACGGGCAAATAAATCGCAGTGAAGCGCAAATGCTCAGATGAAAAACTTGGACGCCGCCAAAGTTGCTGCCGCGCTTAACATTTACAACATGCAACACACAGGGAGAATTATGCAGGCAGTAGCAACATTGCCGCTTGCCGCTTGCATCTTGCAGCTTGCATCTTGCACATCTCCCATTGCACATGGCACATGGTGTTGCCGCCGACATGTTGACTTATGCCGCAGCAACACACTGCCAGCTCGCAACAACTTCTCAGTTCCTCATCTGCAACTGCAACTGCATCTTTGGCTCCATCTCCCCAGCCTCCGAAATGTTGCACGCTTCAAAACACTTGGACATGCGATTCGAGATTTGAGCAACAGCAGCAATGCACAGGGAACTTGCAACGGCCGCTGCAACTCGCCTTTTCATTGTTGCCGCCTGCACCTTGCTTGCTTCTTCCCATGGCCACCTGAAAAGTCGGAGGAAAATAAGGGAAATAATGACAAACAACCAGAAGTTTGTGCGGTGGGCGCCATTCAATGGCCACAAGTGAAACATGTTGGTTATGGGAAGATTCGCGGATAACCGCCTCTATACATTTGCATTGAAGGGCAGCAAAAGTCAGTTGAAGATACATTTAACTAGCATCTAAAAGATACAGACCATACTATATAAATTGATTCGTTTGCGGTATTAGGAGAAAGCCAACTTTAGGCAAACTATGAAAATTATAAGGGTCACACTTTAGCTAAATGACCAGTATAATGTTAAAAGTATACCCATATCATATATACTTTGACTAATTGGATTTAGTGGATGGGATCCAGTTTGAAATTGATTTATTTAGTTTCTTATAAATCTTGTACATTTCGTGCATAAATCACGTGGAGCTGAGAAAATGTATTTGAATTTTCCCATGAAAATTCATTCACATTTGCGTTATGTATGTGTTTTATGCCCCTGACTAACCTATTTTGAGGCAGCATTTAGTCAGCCAATTTGATTGATATGTTCTTGGGTTTATTTTTATAGATAAACAAACACACAGTTTCTCACTTTCTATACGCCTCGAGGTTTTCCCTTTTTTTTTTTTTTGGGAAATTAGCTCTCACCCCATGCGAACATGCCATAAAATCTGCTCCAAATACGGCTAATTATCGGGCAAAGTACAGAACACTCGCCCCTTCACAGTCTTTTCAACCTGTCAGCGGGAAAATGTATCCTAAAAAGAGGGAAAACCTGCTGAAATCTCGAGAACGGGGCGAAGAAGTTGCGCAAAGTGGCCAAAAAAGAAAACGATGTGGATGACGCCTCTCAGTCGGCGTCAGGTGCATCATAGGTGTGAAGTGCAATCAAAACCTACACTCGGAAAACTTCACACGAACTTCTCCCCAAAAGTTATGGTTAAAGCAACATGCAGCCGAGGAAATTGAAACCATTTTGTTTTCTCTCAGGCAGAGCAAGTACTTTAAGTGCAGGGCAGCTTACGAAATTTCATAACCTTTCATAACCTTTCATAACCTTACATAACCTTCATGTATTTCATCATGTAAGAGAATTGAGCGAATTACTATTATATTTCTATATATTTCTAGGTATTTCCCAATAACATTCAAATCTGGCACTTACATCAAGATTAGTTAGTTAGTTATGGTTAGTTTTAGACAATATATACGAGTATATTTGATGCTTTTTATTGTGCATAAAGTTTATTTTTAGCAACTGTGCAGTTATAGCCCGTTCCAACTGCCCCTGCAGCACTTTACATACATACATACATATACACTGGCAGAGTTTTTTAGTCAAATAAAAAGCTCATTAGGCGAGTTGACCAAATTGCAACATGTTTCCTAATTTCGTTGTTGTTTTTCCAGCGTTATTTTTTTTATACCGCTTTTGGTAGGGCGGCGGCCACGCCTGTAGAAAAAAGCCAATTCAAATATTAACCCTCCAATCCTCCCCCGCCCCGCAGCCCCTGGCAAACAAGAGATAAGCAAACAGGCAACGAGAAAAATAAAATGAGATAAAATAAATGAAAAGCAAATTCAAGTTGGAAGAGCAGAGCTTCAAAATCAAGCGGGAGACGTTAAAAGTCATTAAAATTGAAACTGTCGAATGATGTTGATGGGCGATGGGCGACGGGGGAAAGGGCGGGGGCGGTGGAGGGGGCGTGGCCACTTCGGTGGATGGAGCGGGTTCATTCGAGCAGGTGTGTACAACTCGCCCAGGGTCAGGCAAATAATTAACTCTGAGCCGATTTTGGGCTGCGAAAGTTACAACGGCCTATCACTCAGAGGCATCAGGTTTTTTTTTTCTTTATTTTGGACTGGAAATTAATTTTCCCACACACACACACTGGGGGAAATCTCAGGGGAGAGCTTCGCCCAGGTAACTTAATTACAAAGCTCCAGATCGGAGTAAAGATGACCACTTGATTATCTAGTGGGAAACAGCTTGAGGTGTTACTCCACGTGGACTTTTGTTATAGTTTACCGAATGCTTTACTTGAGGCATTTGTAGGAAAAGCCCTCAAAAAAGCCCGTACAATTTAATAAAAGTTGGGCTAAAAAAAAGTTTTTTTTTTCCAATTCCCAAGAGGTCTTCTAAAAATTGGAATGATGAACCAAAAGCTGTTATTCCTCGTACTAATAACCATAATGAATCCGAATTCGCCTTGACTTTCACTCCCAATTTGACTAGCAATTAAATCAATTTTACTTTATTACTTTGTGGGCTTCGGAAAAGTGTCCGAAAAGTGAGCAAAACACTGCTCCCTAGGCACATAGTTTGGTCGTCGGTAAACCTCATTGATCCCAGCTCACTTTCGGTCCTGCGAACGTAGTTTGCATCCGGGCATCCATCGCTGTTATGTTGTATGGCGTATGGGGCATTTTGGCTTTAATTAAATTTTACACAAATATTTTGTGCGATGCGAAAGTATTTCCGAAATTGAAGTTCTATGCCGACGCAGCCACCCCGTGTTTTCAGCCGAATGGGGATGCTCGGGGATGGCAGGGTATGGGGTTGAAGTTGAAGTTGTGGGATGGGAGGATTGCTGGGTCCTGACAAATGGTCACCTGTTCGAAAGGTAGGACCCCGGAAGGGTTGCGACTATCTTGTCGAGATTTCCCGACTCTTTTCGCAGCCTGACAGGCGCCAAAAGACGACGAGATTAAGTCATCGAAGCGAAGAACTCGGAAAAAGGGAAAGCCAACAAACAATAATCTAGCTTTCATTGTCTTGAGGGTGGTGGTTGGGTGGTTGGGTGGTTGGGTGTTTCGGGTGGCACTCATCGTTTTCCCTTTTTCAAAAATATTTTCATTTGACAAATTTTAGATTTCCTTTTCATTTCTCGCTTTCGGTGGTTGGTCTTGTCTCTTCAGATATTTTTTTTCTTTTTTATTTTTTTTTTTTTTTGGGCTGGAGTGGCATTTACTTGCCGTAGGCAAAACGGGCTCACTTTAATTTGGTTGCTTTTCTTTTATTTATTTTTTTTTGCCTGCTGCTCAAGCACGTAATTATCCTTTTTTGAACGCTTACCCCCAACTACGAGCATCTTTTTCTGGCCTTTTGCATTCCGGTAACTTGTTTATTTATTTATTTTCGGCTTTCCTTCCCCTGGCTGACTGGCTGGCTGACTGGCTGGCTGGGCCACTCCAGTCCATTCCCATTTTATGACATCTTGTTATTTTTATTGTTATTGAGTTTTGGCCCCACACACACTCAGAAGTCGAAGCTATTCCCATTGTTAATGCCATATTATTAATTTTTGAGGTCTGCAAGCGATCCCATTAGACAGTCGTCCCCAAAGAACATGGACAACTTCATCAGGGAGCGGGAAGACAAGACAGCTTTTGGGGAGGCGGGTCTAGGGAAGCGGATCAAGTATCGTAAGACCCGTGTCAAAAGAAACTCCTACTAATCTCCGTTCTACAAGATCCCACCACATTGATTAGAAATCAAAGCCTTGTGCCGGAACCACAGTTTTCGCAGCCCAACAGCAAGCCCGTAATCAAATGCAAATTATCAACACACACCGACGAGTAAAAATATGTTAAGGGCGTGTCTACAAAAGAAAAAGTTTCGATGCGGCCTTTTTATTTTATTCCATTTTATTTTATTTTATTTTTCCTCCCGAATTTCGTGTGTCCCTCCTTCTTGACCACAAAATTTATGTAGATTTACTGTGGGCAGTTGTGGCTGTGTTCGATTTTCGGTTTTTCTGCCCTTTATTTTGGTTTTTTTTTGTCTTTGATTGAGACGTTTCCAAGTGCGACTTCTTGGCCATGGTCAATTAAAATGTAGCGGAGGCTGAAAATAGAGAAGTAGAGATTTCAGCGGAAGATGATGGTCGAGCTGGGTAATACTCTAAAAAGAAGAATAGGGATACTGGACTTAGGAACCAAGCTGGTTAGTTGAAACAGTGGCTCATTAATTACATTTTCGCCTAGCTACTTATATGTATGAGATACTAATTTTATTGAAAAATACATTATATTTTTATTTTTACTGGTTAAAGTATTGTGATACCCTGCCAAGCTCGCCGGAGTTAGGTAGGGTATCTAGCGCTAAGCCGCTGGCCAAGATCCACCGGGCAACGCCTATCGATTTCAATGGGCCAACACGCCAAAGCGCAATCAAAAAGCGTTTTTAATAATGCGCTAAGTGATTGTTAAGCGCTGGTGGAGATGGAGGCCCAGCTCGATGGCTTTCCCAATCTCACAGCTCACAGTTCACAGCTCACAGCTCACAGCTCACAGAGATTCCAAAGTCAGACTGGAGTCGTTAATGAGTCTGTTGGTTGGACAACTGCGACCTTCGGTGACACCCGCATCTTCCACTGGGAAATGAAGTTGGATTTCCAAATGGCTATGCATACCCATATACTTGGGGAATATTGCTTTCAAAGCAAAAAGTGTATCTATGGAGTATATTTTGCAAATAAGCTTGGGGTTTCTTCTTTAAGAAAGTATGTGCCACATTTTCTCCCAGTGTGGCTGTTGCTTCTTAAGGGCTTGGCCTTTTCGCCGGCTTATTAAAACTCAATTACATTTAATTAATCAACCAGACGAGGATAGCAACACCTCCGACACCTCGTCGCAATGACGTTGCACAATCGCTGGGAACGGAAAAGCCGGGGAAACTGAATCTCCGTCTCCATCTCCATCTCCATCTCAATCGCGGTCTTAATCTGAAGAACTGGCAAATCGGCATTGGCTTCATTAGCGACGAAACAAACACCAAATCATCGGCTCAAACAAATTGAAGTTGCTCATCTGCATGCGCAAACAAATCGGCCAAGTTCCCTGATTGAAGCGACAAATATTTCGAAACCGATTCCGGTCTGTGCAACGTTGCAAGTGAAAGGTGGCAAGTTGGAGAGGTGGAAAGGTGGCAAGATGGAAAGATGGAAAGATGCGAAGATGACGATGGGAAAACGATGAGTCTCCTCCGCCAAGCCAACTGATGAATGGCCGAGGCCTCAATGAATGATTGTGAATGGATATCGGTGGTCATTCAAGGAGTTTAGCCACACGCAGGTGGAGATTGGAGGAACTCAAGTGAGGAGGGCAGTGCCTTGATTTCTTCATTTCCAAGGCCATTAAGGGGTGAAGGTTGGCCAGACGTAAGATGAGGATGAAATTGTGCCTTTATAAGCTTTTAATTGGTATTCAACTTTATTCACTTAGTTTTTAAAATGAAACTTAAGTGCTGGCATGTTTCTAAAACTCCTTTAGTAAAAACGTAGCTGCAGTCTGAGCTTAGCTACTAAATGCTAGCAATTATCCACTTTTATTTCCCCACGAGAACTTTGGCCCATTTCCAAGATTTCTTATCGCTACCAACTATTTAAGAAGCTGCGCAAACAAAGCGAGCCCAAAAAATAAATATAACCCGAAACTACAAAAAGGAAACAATACAAAGGGCAAACAAAAAACGGGTAATGCTTTAGGAAGTGACACGACTTGTTTATACCCCTTTTTTGATTGAACTGCATTCACATTTCATTACAAACGAATATTGATAATGCATAAATATGTAATATCCCCATAAGCAAAAGCACTTTAAAATGTACTAAAGAATACCGTAGAATACCGTATTATACCCAATGTATTTTGAATACCCCCTATAAAAACTGGGCAAGCCGAGATTAAAAGTGACAAACAATGCAGCGAAAGTCGCGCAGTAATAATATTTGTACACCTCCCCCGGTAAGTTTTGCGCCAGTTTGCAGCAGTTTTCCCCAGATTTTCCACCCGCCGCTTGGGTGAAATGCGCTGGGGAACCGGAGGAAAAATTACTTCATTAAAAGTTCGAAATGAAGAAGAAGTGTCCGAAAAAAGGTTGTCGGGGAGCTGAGGTGTCCGTCCAGCTGCCGGCCCGATAAGAAACTCATAATTGGTGTCATTAAAAAAGCCATTTCGGAAGTTGTTAATCTTCCGCCGCGTCGCAGCGCATCGCATCGCGTGGGGCCAACAATTATGCCAACTGGCGTATCTTCAGTCGACTGAAGATACATAAATATGTAATTTATTAAAAGAACAGGCAGCCCAAGCCGAAGCCGATGCAGAAGAAGCTGGCTTGACAATGGCTTGACTTTTGTTTATTGTTATCATTATTTAGCCAACTGATAAGACGTCGTCCAGGGACTTGGAATAAAAAAGTAGCCACAGAACGGGCTGCTGCTCCCTGACAATGTGAAAAACAGCTCGTTTTTCACATATTTCTGAGCTGCGCGGCGCAGTCGCCTTTCTTTGTTCATCTTTTAATTATAAAGTGCGATAAATGTGACACAAAAAGTTGCGAAAGATAGTGAGCAGCAAAAAAATACCACGGGCACAGTAAAAAAAGTTTTGCCACCTAGCATGAAGTCGAACTGCCCGATACTCTAAACTTGTTACAATCTCTCAAGTTGGTATTAAAGTTCAGTTATTAAAGTTCAGTTATTAAAGTTATAGAAATATTCGATTTGTGCGCACACGTTGTTTGAATAGATGACTTGATTTAATTTTTGCCTTAATGATTTCAATGAATTGCCCAAGAATTTAGTTTAAGGAACTCCAAGATAGTGTAGAACATAAAAGTCGTTAAGGGGCATTGCTTGATCTTTTTTGCGCTCGTTGTTTGTGTGTTTTTTAGGCCCGCCTGCTGCCTGCCTTTGTGAAAAGCATTTAATAAACACCAGGACACCCAGGATGTTGGCAAAACAAGGACTATCCCTATCCCTATCCCTATCCCTATCCTATGCTATGCTAGCCCACTCCATGGCATCCAATCCCCTAGGCTTGCTTTATGAAATAGCAAAATGTCCCATAAAGTAAAATGGCATAAGATAGTAGGCGACGTTTGGGCCAGAAATACTGACCACAAAACTGGCTGTAAAGGGAGCCAGATACTCGTACATGGCCATCTTGTGTTGCGGCTTTGTCTTGCCCATAAATATTATCTGCACTTGTTGGCCTATAACTTTGCACTGGCTTCTGTTTCGTTGGTTCTTCTCCTCTGGTTCTTTTTTTGTTTGCTTTTTTTTACGACTACAAGGACTAAAGTTGCGGCAAAAGTTGGTTTTCGTCGCCCCAGTCAAGTGTTAATTTCTTCCCCTGCAATTAACTTTTGGCTCTCTCTTTGAAAAGAAAACGAACCCCATCGGAATTGAAAGCCTGGTAAGGAAGAGGAGCATTGATAGCCGGAAAAGGCAGAAGATACTTTCAGTGCCTTGGAGAGATGTATACGTGTAGATACCATTGTCTTAATATGCAAATTGCATTGTTTCTCTACGGCAGTCGTTGTCCTAAGGTTCAATTGGAGCGCAGATCGGCTTCCGTTTATCTCTTTGACCTCGAGCGTTTCTGGAAAACAGCAGACCAGATAAATATACAAGTAGGTACGAATATTAATAAAGATTCGGCTGGACTAGCTGCCTAGCTGGAATCATGACCACACGGAAAAAAGCGACTCGATTCAACTCGATTAAATGCGAGAAATAGAACAGGAACGCGCATATTGAAATTGACGAATATGCAATCCGCATAAACAATTATTTAAATAATCAATTTCATAAATAGATGTGCATTATTCTCAGTGCAGATCGCGTTTGTCGCGGGAAAAGTCTTGCACATTTTACTTATTATCATTGTTTTGGCCCATTGTGATTTGCTTTTGGCCTGGCCCCGTTCATGTTACTTTCACGACTTGTCCTCTCTGCATCTGACTCTGAATCTGAATCTGCAACTGTATCTGCATCTGCATCTGCATCTGTATCTTTGTCCCTATATCTCTGTCCGTGGCCATTGACAATATACTTTATTCAGGCATTCAGGTGAATGGCACTGCCAAATAATAGTAGCTATCGGGTAACCGTTTTGTCAAACTACGACTACATACCTCGACTTGACTTACTCGTAGCTCGACTTGGCCTAAAGGATTTAGGGGCATCTAGATAGTCATCTGGCCAGATTTCAATGGGAAAACGGCACAGGACCCAGCAGTTGGGATCAGCAATCGTGTGAGAAACTAATAATCCATAAGAACACTTTGCATATCTTGGCCTGAATATTCCCAACTGAATTGGCCAAGGAGTTCGCTTTATCACGGCCTTTTAAACACAAATTATTCCCAATCACTGCCTCAGTTTAATGGCCTATATATGTGTTTCTGATCCCGCCTGCCTGACAACAGCATGTTTATGATGGGATAGACTACAGATGGGACTAGAGATATGTATCCCTTCCCAAGGCGAACAGGTTCATTAGAATTGGGAAGGGAAATGTTGGCAAGGGAAAAGTGATGGTGATGAGGCAGCAGGGGGAATTGAGATGGACTTGTGGAAAAGAGATAGAGGATAACAGCAGGAGTATTAAATAAATAAAGAGTACAACAGTAATTTATTATTATAAATAGTCTTTTTAATAACTGCTTTTGAGCCAATTGCGATTGCACATTTCATTTAGCATCCCTATGCCTTGTTGAATCCCAGATTCGCTTCAGCATCTGGTCGATTTCCACGTTCGTCGGCCAACGCTTTCCACTTTTATGGCTTAATAGCTCTCAATGGAAATCGATTTATGTTGTCACTAATTGATTAGCAGCAGCTTTATCCCTGTCCAGTCGGCATATCCTGCCTTATATGTTTGCGTATGTATGTGTATGCATGTATGTATGTATGTATGTATGTGTTTCTCCCTCAGCAGCACCCCGAGCTCATAATAAAACATAACCATTTCCATTTCGACCACCGTTTGCACACCTGTTAGGAAGGTCCCTTTTGGGCGGCGATTTCCGAAAACCCAGAAGAAAAGGCTTGCCAATGCCAATCGGCAAGCCCCCTCCCATCGCCGGCGAGTGAATGAATGAATGTCAATGCGAATGCGAATGTGAATGTGAATGCGCATGTGAATGCGAATTTGAATGCATTGCAACCGTCTGCCTCGCTGTCTGTCCGTCCGTCCAGCTGTCCGTATGTCCGTGTGTCCGTATGTCCGTATGTCCGTATGTCCGTGTGTCCGTGTGCCCGTATGTCCGTATGTCCGTATGTCCGTGTTCACGGACAAATGTAAATAAATGCAAAGGCTGCACAAGGGACGTGGCTCCTCCGCTGGGCCTTCATACATACATAGTTTTGCATGCATTTTCCTTCAAGGACACTCGAAGAAATAATAATACTTTTGTTGATAACATATGAGAGTTTCAAAATTTAACAATACATTTTTATATATTCAAAGAAATTGACATTCAATATAAATAGTTAAAGTAATCTTATTTAGTAACTCAGATGTAGAGAAGAATATTGTTGAGTAACTAATACACGTATGTAAAGAAGAATATAGTTAAGATACTAATATGTAAAGAAGAATATTAATTAGTAACTGATATGTAAAGGAGAATATTAATTAGTAACTGATATGTAAAGAAGAGCGTTGATTACATTACAAGTGATAGAACTGCAACATTCACCATAAATAGAAACTTGTGATCTGTAATTTCGTTGTAAATACTTCTACCCCATTTTCTTCGAGTGCAGCAGAAGGGCCAAAATGTGCAACATGGCAAGAGCAGAGCAAAGCAGAGCAGAGCAGCTGCTGCTCGGAAAACTCATTGAACAATTGACCAAATCGAAGCCTCAAACTCGGGACAGACAATAAATGCACAATGCCCACTCACCCCTCTCCACCCCTCACCCATAAATGTGCTGATGTCCACCGAAGAGTTCGAAAATGTGGCAAAAACCAGAGGGGTACAAGATTAAAATCCATGAAAACGAAACTGAGTCGGCCGACACGCCCCCTTTTCTTCCCATTTTTTTCTCTTGCTAGTTTATCTCATGATGACCGTGCATGCATGCATGTACATCCATTCCGGGCTCATTGTCATATCCGAAATCCGAAATGCGAAATCCAGTGGCATTGTGCGACTTTGGGCCTCTGGTGGCATCTTATTATTAATTTGCTTAAGTGCCATAAATGGCAAACAGAACAGACAGGCCGAAGGGACACAAAGGGATTCAAGTTTCTGGGCCCGGGCCGCCCAGCTGGAGATTTTACACGTACTCCGATCCCAGCTCCTGACCATGACGAATTGCCAAAAACTACAATAAAAAAGAGGGAGACACCGCTTAAAAAGTGAATTGCTGGATTCTGGGGAATCCGAATGCTCTTACAGCAAAATTGCAGCATAATGTGCAATCGGAATGGGCTCCAGGAAATTATAGGTTACCTTTTCACCATGGCATGGCAGGTGATCACAACCTAGAGGTCAAAAAGTGCCAAGTCATAAATTTATGCATTAGTTGTTTTTACTTGGCGGGTTGAAAAGACTGAAAGCGTAGGTAAGTGACTCGCAGTTTTTGTTGCCCAGAACTATCACACTATATGGGTATATAAATAGATTAGCAAACTTACCTTTTTTGCCTGATTTGTTAGAAGCATTTAAATGACAAATGCAATTCAATATATATATTCATATATAGCGGCGGAGCCCCAACTAGATGGTGACCCACCCATGCTCCATCTTGCTCCCTTTGAGTGCCGCCAAAAAAAAAGGCAACAAGTGTCAACGAATGCAACTGAGCAATCTGCAAGTGACTGCAAGTGACATTGAAAACTGCACCAGAGCTCGACCCCAACTCGTGTCCCCCATCCAACCCAAGCCGATCCCGGAGTGGAGGAGCTGATTTATGTTTCGTTGGCGGCTGCATTGGGGCACCTTTGACCTTTCGGAGGCATCGCATTTCATGGAGCGTTTCTGGGGAATTTGTTCGGACATCGCAGATGGACTATCTTCCAGATACTATGCACCATGCGCAGTGCGAGGCGGGAGATACGATTTTTAATTGACATTCACACGAGAACGCAAAAAAAGGGCTGCTGGTGTGATGGAGTGACGGGGTTGTCTGCTTAATTAAATGCAATCTACAACTCTATTGGGAATCAGTAGTCAGGCCATTTTGGCGCATTTAAAAATCATTTATACGAATTAGACCCTGGCAAATGGTAATTAAGGCGTGGCCCATGGGCACAGAGTCCACGATTTCCCACACACACAGTTTCTTGTAGGCAAGCGGCAAGAGGCACACATGTGCAGAGCTCCAAAAGATAAACAAACAAAATGCAAATGATACGAATGCAGCAAATGCAGCAAATGCAGCAAATGCAACAAATGCAGTTGCAAGGCCCCCAAAAAAAAGGCGAGAAAAATGTTAAACAAAACATATTGCCGCAATTGGAGGCCATGTGCGGTGCGGCAAGTGCTGGCTGACATTTCAACACCACGAGCCCAGCACCACCAGTTCCAAACTCAGAGCCCAGCTAGCACCACTTTGATCCACAGAACAGGCAGTGCACTGCGCGAAAATAGGGCATGCAACTTTACATTAGGCACCATACAAATCACAATTTTGCATGTAGTTATGATCGCGAGGGAAATGATCTTGAGTAGATTTACAGACCTGGCATTATTTTATATATGTGCTAAGGGCACTTATTTCTCGCTGTGCACACGACTCTGAATCCGAAAAGCGAATCCCAATCAAAACAAAGATCAAAACCCAGCAGCAACAACAATGCGGCACTTGAGCGGTACAAGCGGTATGAAGTTGAAGTTGCAGATGATGAGGATGAGCGGTACGGGTACGAGCGGTACGGGCGATCAGCGGGCGTGCGGCGGCAGCGGAGACCTTTCACCTCACCTGCAAGTGTTGTTGATCTAGCTGCTGTTTTGTTTATCTGCCAGATACACACACACACACACACACACCAGCCCGCCAGCTACAGATACAGATACAGATACAGATGCATATGCTTGTTTCAACATTTGAAACTCAATTGAGTTTGCTTTGTCTGCGATCTCAAGTTGTCCAATCTAATTAATGAGGCCTGAAAATGAAAAGCGGAGAAAATCGTGTTGAGAATAATTCACAAGGATTTATTTACCTTTTTGGTAATTGAAAATGCGCTGCATAATAGTTATTTGCTATTTGAGCGGTAGATGCTACTGGTACTACTCATGCTTATTATAACAACTATTTCCGGAATAACCAATCAATTATAACAACTAGCTTATTTATTTATTTATTTATTAATTGTTCTTTATTTTTGCCTTAAATTTGGTTTTGACACTAAAGCTTGTGAAGTAATATGTATAATTTTTATGCTAGTTATTGTTATTGTACTAGTTATACTAGCTAATTGGTTTACTTGAAAACACGCCCTTTATCGGAAAAGTGTCATTTCTGACTTAATGTTGCAAGTTAAAGTGCATTTCCAACACACATTTTAAGCACAAAATATTGAAAGTGAAAACGGAACAGAGCTCTGACAATACTATACATCGCTATACATCACTATACATCACAATCTTTAGTGAATAGTGCCCGTTCACTTAACTTATTTTGTTAAATGATTTTATTTTGGGGCCACTTTTCGGGCGAATGAGTGTGCGTGTTTTTTGGCCGGGCCACTTAATTAGGAAACTGGTGCAGGTTTTATTTATGTGTCTTAACGAGTCGTTTATTTAACCCACCCTAAATCTTCATACATACGTATGCATATCTTGCTATCCTTGTCGCCCTCGAAACAAAGCTGAGCACACAAGCATTTTGGAAATTTGTTTATTGTTTTTCCTCGGCGTCCTCCGCACTAATTTGGGAAACGAAGAAAATGCACCACGAAAATTGAGAATTGAAAACCGAAATTGGAATTGGAATAGGTATTGGAATAGTCATTGGAACAGGCATTGGAATAGGCATTGGAACAGGCATTGGAATAAGCATTGGATTGGGCATTGGAATAGGCATTGGAATGGGAATTGGAATGGGAATCGGACTAGGAATTGGAGTTTGGAATTGAAATACTTAAAAGGAAGACAACGCAGAGAATTGAAATAATTCGGGGCCTTGATTTAAATAAAAGAATAGAAATAACAAACAGCAAGAACATTTTCCTAAGAATGCTCCGCGCAGTTCGACGGAAAAGCAAACATAAATTCCTATCGACCCCTCCTCCGCCGCCTGTGTGGGCCAAAGTGAAGCCATGAACATTGTTTTTTATTAGCGGCAGGATATCGGCGATGCACCCCGATTTAGCCCCCCCCCCCCCACTCCCCGATTTCGGGGATCCCCTCCTGCCCACATCTGTATGTATATATGTATATTTATATGTTAATTCGCCCGGCGTTAATTAGAGAACAAAACTCTGAATGCAGATGCAAACAAGTGGAAGTCGGCGATTCCGGCGCTGCTTTTACTCCATGCCTGAACTAAAAATGTATTTATAAGCATACATACGTACATACCCGTACATACAACTCTCGCGACTTTCTGCATTTTGTATTTGGTATTTTTTATTTTGTATTTTTTATTGTATTTATTTATTTGGCCACAGGCAGCAAACAATTTGTAATCGCTGTTTCTGCCGCCGCCGCTGACAAGCAAAATGTTGCAGCTGCGGCACGCGAAACAACGACACCGAAAACAAAAGCTGCTGCAGTCGCCTTAATTGCACTCTATTTTTTTTTTTTGCTCCACAAGGAAGCGCCAGAAGAAAAGTGCTTGAAGTTTTCCGAAAAAGCGCCGAGGGCACGGAAAATGTCGTAATACGGGAGGGGATTAGATGGAAATGGGCGTCATTACTCTGGTTCTATTGTCTCAACTTAAATGAAAATAATGCATAATATTATGATGTACATATGCATATGTATTGTATATTCTTATAATTTAATTTCTTATAATTTACTTTGCTATGAATTTCCGAAAATAGGGGCTTACTTATAGCGAATGGCAGACAATCTCAACCATTTACATACCAAAGTGCCAGTCTATACGACTTCCCTGAACAAGAGGTATTTGTCAAGCTAGCTAAGATTACCTGTGCTTTGAACAACTTGTTGTTGAGCCAGGGTATGCACAGTTCGAAAGAAAGTGCCCGAGTAAAGGTTCCCTGGAATTAACCCCACTTTTGCCTGCTTTCTGATCGTCGGCAAAATTTTTAAGATTTACCATCTAGTAGGTGACAGACGAAATAAATTTGCTGCTGAGAGCTGTGCAAGTTAATTACTTTGGCCAATGCGGCTTATTAAAATGCAGTTTGCAGCTTGGGGATTTGGCCGGAGGTCTGCAATTGTTTGGGTGCTTTTTTGGGCCATGTGGATGGGGATGGGCGATTTTCCTGGTATTTTGTTTGGCCGCTTCCAGCGAAGTCAGCGCGAAGAATTTATGAAAGTGATTCTGGCTGTTTACGACTGTTTTGGGCCGTTTACGATGAGAATGTTTATAAATACGCGCCCTGTACTAAACTCGCACAGCAGAATAGTTGTAGTTGTGGTTCAAAGAGTGGCGAAATTGGGTTAACCAGAACACTTTGGACGGACAGCTGAAGACGCGATGGGATGACATAATTGTCCGGCTTCTGGTGAATCACTCGCACTTTTTTGTTCGCCGACGAACAATGATTTCGCATTGTTCGGTGTGCAAAAACTGAAATTATTAATTACCCAGCAGGCAAGAATGCTTTCGTTTTTCGTGATTTTGTTTGTGTAATACGACCACTTTTGATAAATCACAGAAAACACAGAGCACAACACGGCCACAAACACCAAAACAATTTTGCGATGAAATTGTCAAATTGCAGTGCAAAAACGCAAGAGCAGCAACCGCAACCGCAATCGCACCAACAACCAACAGCCAACATCCAACAACCAACGGCCAACAGCCATTGAAAGCCCCAGCTTCCGTTGGAGCCCCCCCCTCCACTTTTTCAGGGGGTATCCCCCTCAACGCCACGAATTCAATTCACAATTTTCGGTAACCGAAAATCACTGCGAGGCGAACGCAATCAATCATAAAACGATGAAATGTCGACAACGACCAGCAGACGAGGGGATCGAGTGAAGAAAATTGAAAACTCTCAGCCAGGACATGGACAAGGAAAAGCCCCGGCCCACAAAACCCCCCCGCCCGCAATTGGGTAAAAATCCCCAAAAATTGGGTAGAAAAACCCATCAACAGCTAGTCGGTTTATGCGCGTTCCATTCGTGATTTCGTGAATTCGTGATTGATTCGAACTTCCTAATTAAATATTTAATGCAGGTATGGAAAATATTAAAGCGTTATTTATTTTTCTAAAATTACCTTGCAGAACATTCTGTGTATATAAAACATTTTTTTTACATTTTCCCAACATTTTATCTCTATAATGCTATTTAGAGAAATACTTATGGGACACATTAAAATGTATAAAAAGTCTGAAAAAGACTAAATAAAAAAAGCTGGTTGCCAATCGAACATCCAAATGATTGCAATTAAGAAAAGTTGACCACATTTATTGCGGCTTTGCAATTAAATTAAATTGTTTAATAATATTAATAGAGTAATTTAATTAGCTTTTCATATAAAATTGACCACAATGGGATGTTTATTGGGGCCAATCAATCAAAGCAATACTTTTTGAACATGAAATTATTTGAAATGAGCTGCCAGTGCATTTTGCTGTCATAATTCTTCCGGCATGAACCTTATACTCTAAATCCAGTCAAAAGCGTAACGCTGAATTGGCTTTTGGTCGGTTTGCGTTTGCTTTGGCGTTGGCTTTGGCTTTGGCTTCGGTCTGCTTGGATACGGAATGTTTTGGTTTGTTTTCGGCCAATGGCAGTGGCCAACAGCGAACGCGTTCCGACCATTTATCAACAGTCTTCCATGCAGCAGCTCTGGCCCATTCTGAGCTGCTAAGCTTGGACAAATCTGCTGCGGGCCAAAAATCCATGTCCAAAAAATATCCCTAAGGAGCAGGGAAACAGAAGAAAGCCCTTCTGCAGTTAATTAGAGATGCCCAACAGACGAATCGAACTGGTTGTGGATTGGGCACAGCTCAAAGGGGTTCTTCCATTCATAACTCGCCAAATTTGCACTGTGTACCGGAAACACTGGCCATTCAAATTGGAAACCAAGTTGGAAAATAAGTACTGAACCCATAGAAAATCATACCTGCCAAGTTTTGGCCAACTTAGCACATCATTTGGCTAAGATATGATATACTTGACCATCTTTAAGCTCGTCGTATCCTTTTTCCGACCTACCAACCTACCAGCTTTCCCTGAGGAAATTAATGATCGCTTTTTTGGTCACCCAGTGACTAATTCGTGCCGAAAGTTAAGCGGCCTAAAAATGTCGTTTTATTGGAAACTCTCCCAGGCAGTTAATTTCTGGGCCTGCGACAAAGATACGGATACAGATACAGATACAGATACAGCTGCAGATGCAGATGCAGATACAAATACCGCGATGCCTGACGATACTGACGATTTCATTGTTTTCCCCCAACCCATCGACGATTCCGGGGAGTGTAAGGGTGTTGTGAGGGCCACTTATCAAATTTGAACTTAATTACTGGACTCACCTTTCTCGGATAACACAGCAGCTTGGGGTCCGGCTAATGAGCGGTTTTATGCATCGCTTTAAGTCGCATTTGATTGAGCTGGATGGGCATTTTGTAATCGTCGAACTGGGACTTACATGGCCCCCAAAGAAAAGAAGCCCCACGAACCGAAAAAGTAAAAACGAAAATATCTCTGCCCGGCCCATAAATCAAGTGGCATTCGCCGGGAGTCGCGAGTCGCGAGTCGCAGGTCGTAAGTGTGTCATTAAAATTAATTATCTAGCATTTTTAACACCGAACCGAACCACACCGAACCGAACCAAGCCTAAGCAAAGCGAACCGAACCGAACCGAACCCTTTTTCGGGGCGGAAGTGGGGCTGTTCGGGGGCTATACTGGGTCCAGTAGGTATATCTGGTAGCCTGGTAGCCTGGTAGCTTGTCAATTAGCCACACGCCGTGCTTTGAGCTCTCTGCGTTTTCCAAATATTTGCTTAGCTTTTGTTGACGATTCTACAACGGTCTCCAACTGCTAGAGAGACTGCACTGTGCGAAATGCTGCAGCTAGTCAGCAAAACGAACATAAATAAAATTAATAATTAAATCTCATATAAAAAATGTAAGTTTTTTTTTCATTTTATTTACAATCTGTCTTAATGGGACAATAAGTAAATATTGTAATTAATATTAAAAACAACAGAGGCAGTAGAATTCATAAAGCCTACCACATAATCTATGTACTATCACATTTTTTATTATTATTGTTTTTAATTTTTTGAGCTCGTAAATTCGTCTTCTTACATTGTTATTATTGTTAATCAAACTTAAGGCTAAATTGTTTTCATGAATTCTTAGTCTATCTATATATTTTCTGCTATATTTTGTTATTTCATCTTTAACCCCTTATGTTCCTAAATCTTTATGAACTTACAAATGTCAGGTGTTCAGATCATTGTTAAGTATCCTAAATACCTGCCTAGGGCTATTTTGCAATATATATACTTGCAGTTAAATGTGTATAAATAGCTGATTTTTGCCAGTGCATGAATGCGAAAGTCCCTGACTGCGCTCAAATATTTGCGCTGACATAAGTTGCTCTGTGGCTGGCATGAGGACGTCATTTGAGGAATGAGAAATGAGGAATGGGCATGTGGCATGCGGCATGCGGCATGCGGCATTAACCGTGGACCAGTCGGTGATCCAATAGAACCAGTGAGAATGGAAAGTGGAGTGAAAGTGGAGTCGGCAGTCGCCTTGCCTGCCACTGGGCAAGATAATTATAACATACATACATACATACGTGTATATGCCTGGCCAGAAACCAGAACAAAACTGGGCACCGAACTTCAAACTGCAAGCTGCAAGCTGCAAGCTGCGAACTGAAGTCCGGGGTGCCACAACTGTCGATTGCACGGAATCGCTGCAGACAGTGGGCCCTCGACCAGTGGACAATGGGTGGGGCGATTCAAGTTCTTGTCTAGCCGCAAGCTGCAGCAGCAGAAAGATTCCAGTTTCGTGGTCGATGCCATTGACAGGTCAGCTGTCCATTTCCCTCTGCCCTGTCGTTCCTTTCTTTTGCCACCAAACCTCAGCTGAAAGATGCCAACTCAGCACAGAGCTCGTACACTGTCACAATCGGGGTATGTTTTCAACTATCTACGGAGGAAAATCACTAGAAAATCGTATTTGAGTCACTCACTAAAGCATCTGGAACAGTGGATTTTGGATTTTGAGTCTTTTTCCGAAACAGTTGCATTTTGCAGTCACGCCACTTTCGCTGAGTGTACCAATGGCAGGCAGCAGAAGCCGCAGCACTCGCCTTCGAATGTCAATAACAAGCAGCAGGCGACAGCAGAAAAGCAAAGAAACCTCCGGTTCTCACTGATCGAATAGGATATGCCAGTTACCTTGTCTTTGAATGCATTGAAGAAGATATGAAGATAGCTTCTATCACATTAATTCAAGACATATAGCTTGCAATTTCTATCCATCATTTAACTCAACTAAATCCAAGGATGTTAACTAGCTTTGCCCACTTATATTGCTCATACGCCCCGTTGTCGATAAGTAAGTAATCCTAAGTAAGTAATTCAAGACAAATCGCCGCATAAATTATCCAACCTAAGCCAATGTCCGTCCCGCCAGACAAATAACACGCCCATCCAGCAGATCCACTGCCAATCCGTGCTCCAACCCAACCCCCAGCCCAACTCGCAGCATTCTATGTAGATATATCCTTGGCACATCTTGGCACATTTGCCTGGACAAGCCATTTTGCAGCATTTATCGCCAAATCGCAGGCGGGGCAATAGAGTCGTTAGGCACTCAGCAAATGTATCTTTTCTCATGCGAACTTGTTGCAACTTCTTGTCGTTTCCCTTTTGCAGAGTGCAACTGCAACAAGCACGCCCGCCAGTGCCGCTTCAACATGGAAATCTTCCGGCTCTCGCAGGGCGTCTCCGGCGGAGTTTGCCAGAACTGTCGCCACTCGACCACCGGCCGGAACTGCCACCAGTGCAAGGAGGGATTCTACCGGGACGCCACCAAGCCGCTCACCCACCGCAAGGTCTGCAAAGGTAAGCACTACAGTACTTAAAAATAGAAGCTAGCCGTAAAAAAAGTGTTGGGAAATCGGACATTCGCATGTCCGAGATTAATGCCTAATTTACAGTAATTAGCTCACAGCGACATCCAACTGGGCCCCCTTTACAACGCCCTTGGGCCCCCCTTTAGGCCCCCTTTGCGGCACCCCTTTGCGGCCCCCTTTTCGGCACCCCTGTTGCCCCCTGGGGCCACCCGTTGGCCATCCCATCCCCAGGCGACCTTCGAGTGCGTTGTTTGCAGTGTAATTTATGGCCGCCATAAATTCACGCGCTCCAATCGAAACCGTAAAAATAAAACGCAGCCAGCGGATAAGGAAAAGACGCTACAAGAACGAGGGAAATGGCTTAAAAGCCCGACAAGTGGATACCATGGATTAGGCAATAGTGTATAAAAATACAAGTGTTTAAGAATGTTGCAAAATAATGCTTAATTAAAATGATTTTGCCCACGAACTTCACGATGCCAAACTTAGTTTGAGATGGATTCTTTTTATGTGGCAAAACTGAGATCGCGGATGTGCTTTATAAGGCCGAAGAAGAGGAAGAGGAAGAGGAGGAAGAGGAGGAGGAGGAGGAGGAAGCAGCCGAAATTTATAGCCTGCAATCATTTTCATTGGCAAACAATCAAATCAGGTGGACCACATGGCTAAAAGCTGAAGCGCTCAACTATTTATAGTTTCGTGGCGCATCTAAATACATATACATCTATATATACATCTATATATATATATATATATATATATGTGTGTGTGTATATATGTATAAACGGATATAGTATAACATGTATGTATAGTGAGCAATATCCCGCTGAGAATTCACATTCAACAAATTTATACCTAATTGCGAATCGAGTATCGTAAACAAAAGCAAAAACAAAAGCAAAAACAAAAACAAAAGGCCGCAGTGGGAGTGATTTTCGTGTGGATTTTCGGTGGGCGTTATAGGGGGTGCCGCCTGTCGTTTGTCATTGCGGTGTCAGAAATTTTTGGTCGAAAACCGCTTTTGGCTTTGGGAATTTGGCTTTCGGCATTCGGCATTCGGATTTCGGCTGACTAAGCATCATAATTCTCGTGTCCGCTCAGCCAGAGCCGTTAAATCCAAATCAAATTCTTATCGATTTTTAATTAATTATCCGCCGCTAAGTCGGAACGGAGCCACCACATCGTAAATATCAGCGAGTAACCACCCAAACCCACCGTAACCCACTCAACCACTTGCGATTTTAAGACAAAAAAGGCGCCGCTGCGACAATTTTTTAAATGATATGCCGCCTCGTCAGAGGCCATAAAAAATGTATTCGTTTTAATTTTGACACGCGTGCGATTTGTTAAGAAAGATTTTCACATTCCCCGACTTACAGTGGCTGCCATTGTTTCATTTCTTTCACTTGTTTCACTTGTTTCATTTGTTTCATTTGTTTCACTTGTGTTTTTGCGACTTGTTTCTGGCTTGTTGGCAAAATGTTTTACGTCATGTTTGTCATTTGGCAAATGTTGCGGCTGCCAGACCCCAACCCCCCTCCCCCTCCCCCGCCACCCGAACTTTCAATTAGTCAGCCCGAAATTGCTGGGCAAAATCTTTGTGGCACAGGAGAAAGAATCGGGATGGAAGAAGGAAGAAGGAAGAAGGAATCCTCTCCAGCTGATGCCCCCGACGGAAATGTCGGAGGAGGACACTCGGTGATTTATACGTTTCATCTCGAGCTGGCTCGTTTTTCATACATAGCCACACATACGCTATGTACATAGCGTTCGAAATAAATTTAAAATAATTTCACATTACTAATGGCATTTCGTGCAGAAGCTGCCACAAAAGGGGTGTCCTCGTGCGTTTGTGGCATGTCTGCAGAAAGGTATTTGAATTTTATTATTCAAAAGCTGCACATGTAAAGGCACTTAAGGCGTCGACTTAAAAATATGAAACATTTCAGACTCACGCAAAGAGGAATTTTGTTGCATAAAGTGCAGTATGTAAACTTCATTCTATCATAGGTTTCATTATTCAATTGGTTTTGAGATAATTACAAATTAGAATGCCACAATAATTACTTAACTGAACGTTAGACAAATCACTTTCAGCTCCAGAGACTCTTGATCAAAAGCCGCACTTACACATTTAAATAAATGTGTGGGCATTAAGTATTAAACATTGAGCTTGTTGTTAATATTGAGTTATCATATTGAGTGAATCAGTCAAAATCTTTTCGCCGCAATCTGCATTCCAAGTCCGACTGAAAGCCATTAGGTTTTAGCCATGCTATTAACATCCTTTGCAATTAACGCCTTAAATTCATTTCGATTGCCAGTTAAAATGAAAAAGATTAAGTGTCTGTGTGTGTCTGTGTGTGTGTGTGTGCGTGCATCATTTGAATTTGAAGTTGATTTAATTTAAATATTCAAATGATTTACTCGGGGAAGGCAAAGTCAAGTCTAATGGAGCAAATGCCATCCGAGGCCATAATTCATCGCCTAGACAGAGAGAGTTTGGTTTGCATGTGGAAATGTGGAAATGTGGAAAAGTGGGATGGGAGTTGGCTGTGGAATTGGCATTTGAAATTTGAAATTACACACAGCTGCAGATGCAGATACAGGCGCAGACTTAGATTCAGATGCAAGCGCACAGATACGGACACGTGTTGTCAAAGTCATTTCAGTCAATTTCCTTATTTGCGCAAATGTTTCAATGACCGGAAAATTACATATTATTATTTGTCCAACGGGAGGATCCGACATCCCGACATCCCAACATCCCGACATCCCAACATCCCGACATCCCGACATCCCGACATCCCGACATCCCGACATCCCGACATCCCAACATCCCGACATCCCAACATCCCGACATCCCAACATCCCGACTTCCCGACATCCTGGCCGTAAACGAATCGTTATTCATACACTTGTCTGCATGTGTTGCCTTTTGCCTCAACGACTGCTCTTTTGATAATTAAAATCTGAGCCCCCTGCCAGGCCCCCAAAAAAGTATACTCTACTTTTTGCCCCGATGCCATCGTTGACATCATTAAATCTGCATGCCACATAGAGAGGCAATAAAAACAGGCAGTGCAAATCGCAGATTGAATGCCCTGCAAATGATGAGCAAAACTGAGGGTATATACGCTATTTATGCGGCTGCCGATTAAAAGATACTTTTGATTGCACTAAAGGATGCAGTAGAGGAACTTGTATGATATGTATATTTATATCATTAATACTCAGTATGACAATTACTACAGTTACTAAAAGATACTTTGGATTGCACTGAAGGATGAAGTAGAGGAACTTGTATGAATATATATAATATCATAATATATCATATAGAATATAGAATATAGAATATATCATATATCTATATCATTAATACTCAGTATGACAATTACTATAGTTACTATGATTTTCTGTCTATCTGTGCCATGTGGCAAATTGCGTTCATAATGCTTGGTTTTCCCATACCGCATTAGATATTTCCAACTGAAAACCACATTTCCCTATCAGATGCCCTGGGTGCTGACAAGACCATCCTTTTTTGGTACCCATTATTCTGTCGTGTCTGGCATAACCGTTTATCATCGCCCAGTAACAGTAATTAGGGTATACAATTGAATGCCTGCCAATTGTTTCCAACTGCCCGGAACTCATAGGCCATATCCACGATGACAAAAGACTCTGCGGAACTGCACGGAGCACTGGAGTACTGGGCTACTGGCTTCTGGGGGCGTTGGGCGTGCCCTGGAATACAATTAACATCATCCGTAACTAAATACGTGAAATTAAAAGCCATAAAATCGGAAAGTCACGTGCGAAATGTTACAGCAATATAACATGGATGGAAAACAGCAGGAGCGGCAATTAAAATAATGCCACACACACGCAGAGGGGAAAAGTTTCTTTATGGCCCAAAGTTCATGAAAATGCGGTGGAAAATGGGGGAGGCTGGGCCAGGACATTATCATTTTCGTGGGGGAGGAAAGGAATCGGGAATCAGTCAAACATCATTAGAATTTCATAAAACGCGTCGATGCAACTGTGCCGAATCGCTTAAAGGTTAAAGGTTAAAGGTTATCGCTGCGAGGGTCGCTCGGCAACTTAATTGAAATTGCGGAATGCCAGCGCTAAATGCATTTATCATACGCCACGCCGCAAGGTGGCTTTGAGAAACTAAGCCGGAAAAATCTATTTCCCTGCCCGTGGCTGCTGCTTCCAAAAGAAAAACTAAGCCCCGTGACAAATTTTCCGCTGGCAAAGCTATAAAAGTTCATGCCCCCCGAACACACAGGCAATTTTTGAACAATTTTGACATAGCTAAACAACAGCCAGCAGAGTACCGAAAAATTGAATGAAACATTTCGGTTTCCTAGGGGTTGTATTGAAACAGCACAGCGAATCGGATATGCTCCTGGAATCTTAAGAAGTAGAGTTCCTTTGGGCAGACTTGATGGATTGACTCAAGTCGAAGAATATGGAATAGGGTATCAGTATCAGTACAGCAGCAAATGAAATAAGTTCCAAAATTATACTTTATCTACTAACATAGGGCAATACAGAGATGAATAATACTCAATTGAAAACTTGAGCGATATTCTCCGGGCACATTTTTGTTTCTCTCAGTGTACATGCGAGCTGGTGGCGCCGCTTAACCCGCCAGGACCCAAATGTCCCCGAGTCCACGCACATTTTCGGAAGGACAGAGCTTCGCCGCTGGGCAAGCAAAGCCGCCCAATTTGAATTATGACATTCTGCATGCGAGGCGACATTTAAAGCTGTGCGAATTGTTCGAGCGTCAAATTGGCGCTGCCATTTCACACGCCACCCACTTTTCCCACTTTTCCCACTCTTCCCAGTTGGAAAATCATTTTCCGAAACGCTGCACTTTCGGCCAGAAGTAGCAAGTAGCAAGTTTGGCAACAATTCGACTCCACATTGCCTACTTTGCTGCGCGCCGTTTGATTTTCAATAGGCCCATTCAGATCTGTTTAGCCCGCCACCATATTTGCCTCTCGATTTTCCCAAGGCGCCTCAATCTTTAACGCACAATTTGAAATGCGCGGAAAGTTTTTTCCCGTCCGCCTGTCGGCCTGAGTCGATTTTCCCAGCCTTTTCCCAGTCTTTTCCCAGTCTTTTGCCAACATTTCCCCACCTGCAAATGGAAAACTTTGTACATGCAACAGAAAATTGTAGCAAGACGAGAAGAGGCCTTTTGCTCATTTGAACGACGAACGAAAGTTGAGCGAACTTTGCACCAGTTGCAACCGCTATAAACTTTTTTTACTCCACCGCCCCGGAAAATGGGGGGGGGGGGGGGAGTCGAGGAGGGAGCAACTTTTCCCGGAGTGTCGCGCGAAGCCTTTGATTTATTAATAAGACCCAAGAAAAGTTCCGCCCGCCGGCTTAAACTCAAGTGTGAAGTGCGATGGCAAAGGTGAATCGCCTTTTTGGACCGGTTTTTGCCAGGTTTTTGCCAGGTTTTTGCCAGGTTTTTGCCAGGCTTTCGGGCCAAATCAAATGGCTCATTTGAATTCGTGAGCAATTGGTAGATCATTCGAGTGAATCATTGACGTGTGCACTTAATTGAATGTGTAATGAATGTAATCCCGGCCTTAAAGGGTAATCGCCTTGGTCTTCGATTTATTTTACAATCACTGAGATCCAGAACTTATGAATACGATTAAAATTAAGCAGTTTCACATTAAATGGAAAGCTGTTTAGGAATGTGAAGTATACTTGCTGACTGTATAACGCAAAAATAGGCAATTGCTCTTAAGGAAAACTAACATTATTTGTGTGCTTTCCATGGAGAAACAAATTGAAACTATTAAACAAATCGAGAAAAGCGTTTATTTCTGCCGCACACTATTGCAAGCAATAAAATGATGTAGGTAAATAGTGCATTTCAAATTATACCGATGATCTCATCGGTTTAATTGTAACCTGCAATTGAGGAATTTTCCAAATATTCGAATATTTCAAAATTTGAAGTGCTCGCTTTTTCCAGAACCCAAATCAAAAGGCTTATTTTGCCAGCTAATAAGTACTAGTGCAAATGGCTTTTCCTCGAATGCGCAAGCAATGTACATATGTATATATGTATATATACACCCGATCTGGTCTGGTTAGTGTTATATAGGCTGGATCTGCACACCTCCGCCCACTTGGTCAGGTGTAATCTCTCACTGCAAATCATCCGCTGGCGCGGCAGACTTTGTCCGGGAAATCTTCTTCATAATTCTTCTATGGCCGCAAATGAGTGGAGTCTGTTTGCTGTTCTTGGGAAAAGTGCACGATTCGCTGGGCTCTTGTTTTTGCTAATAATAACAAATAGCAGCATCAACAATAGCACCCTGACTACTCACCACTGACTTTTGGCAGCTGTGCTCTTTATGGCCAACAACGCTCGCTTGCGTTTTCCGCTACTTTTCCACGCTTTTCCACCGTGTTTCGTCGCAAGCTGCTGGACTAGAAAATTTCGGCTAATATTTTATGGCAATTGATGGCCGACGAAGAGTTTTTTGCCGTAAATTAATGTAACGCACTTTCCACATCCAGTGGTCAGTGGGGTTTTCCTTTCGTTTCTTCTCCTTGCTTTTCCTTTATTTTCCTCCCTTTTCTGTTGATTAGTTGGAAGGGGGCAAATTGGGGGGTTTGCTTGCGCAAAGTTGAAATAAACAATAACAAATTGCGCTTGATTTGCTTTACGAGTATGATGTTTACACTAGGCCCAGTGCTAGTACTTTTGTTTGGGTGAACGCGAGTGGGTGGTTTGGCTAATTCATTTTCCGTTGACCTGGGAAAAGGAAGCGAAAGCCAAGAAAAACAAGAAAAGCCTACCTGGCAGCGCACTCAAAATGGCAAGGTAGAGAACGCTCTCTTTATTCGCAAACTAATAATCCATCAACATTTAAGCTCTTTGGCCAGGACAAATAAAATCGAAATATTCAAAGCCCGAAAATTGTCGAGCATAAGCGCAGAAAGGGGTCGGAGGTCAAGGGGATTTCGTGCATTTCATGTACATTTACTCGTACAAATAAATGCCAGCCATGCTGCGAATGATTGATTTAAAAATATCCATGCCTGGCAGATGCCATAAAACATACCTGAAAATGTGAATAAAACATACCTGAAAATGTGAATAAACATGGGATGTATACAATATATACATATATAGTGTGTACACATCTTTTTATTTCTGTGTACTCAACTGCTTAATAGGTCGTTCCATGAGGTAACTTTGCGCAGCGAGAAATTCGTGTGAAATCAATGATCTAATGAGTGGATAATGGCCTTATATCTGCCAATGGATTTTTCAATTACCATATATTTATAATCTTAATGCTGCACAGGAGGCGATGAAGTACAGACAAATGCATGTTTACCCTCATTGATTGTCTCACTTTAATTCAGAGTTTCCACAAAACAAACCAATATCATAGTATATCATTCACATTTGATTCACTTTCATTGGAATCCCTGCCTTCCACACAACTTATTCAATAGCCAGTAAGTCAGTCAGTCAGTCAGTCAGTCGGTGGTTCAAGTGATTCATTGGTGGACTCCACTCATTAGGAGCTCATTTATTTCGGGAGTCCCTGACCCGAATCGATCGGCGGATAAGCCCAATGGCATGACTCGTTTGCATGGACGAGTCTTTGTCCCAAGATTTGGGTCGCACTTCGGGCCAAATTAAAAGGAGATCTGTGGTGAAAGGGCTTCCCTGAATCATCGATGCGACTGTGGACTCAATAATTAAATAGAAATGCGAATGGGTGTCGGGGGACGAGCATAGCCCCGACTATTCGTAAATGAAGCCACTCGAATGGGGATCCCGCCGTTAACCTGGCCATAATGAAAACTCATAATCTTTATCACGGCCAATGGACGGGCGACGAAAAGGGGCATGAAAACGAAGGGCGACCTGCGCGCAAATGGAAAATGAGAAGAAAATCCGGACAGAGGAGCAGCATATGGAATGCACCGGGGATCCGGAGCAGATAGGATCCGGATACGGGAATATATGGTGTGTACACGTATGGCGTATACATACATACATATGTATGTATGCCAATGCCAATGCCGTGCACTGATATGGGATGTGTAATGAACTCGCTGGCCAGCATTGCCGCGATTTTTTGCTGGCTTACTTATTTTAACAATATCCAAAAGCTGAAGGTCCCCACATTCCCACATCCCCACATCCCCACATCCCCATATACCATACTCCATGTCCCATATGTCCACGGTCCGTGGACCATATCCCAATCTGAATCGCAGCACCAATCCCATTCGCATTCGCATTCGCATTCCCAATCCCAATCCCATTCCCATTCCCATTGCTATCCAACTGGCCCACACTCTGCTCCTCGCAGATAGCGCGGCGCACACAACTCGCATATTGTTGTCATATTGTTGCCCCCAAAACCCACCGTAAGCGGCACAGTGGCACCGAGCTTATTGCTGCATCCTGCGAGTTTCAAAACCTATTTTGGCTTGGGATCCACTACAAAAATATCCTGAAAAGTTCAATATTTTAAGAAGAAGATACTTTCTTATTAAGGAATACAAAATTAGTTTATAATAATATTGATTTGTATTGTTTTGTACACTTTGGCCCCACTGTGCTCGGTCGGCGACTATGAAGCGCCCTGCAGACAACAACAATGGACACACGGCATTGTTGCTTTTGTTGCTGTTGTTGCAAGTTATTATTGTCCGTTGCTGCTGTTGTTGTTATCATCCGGATGTGTCACTGTGTGCATATAAATCGCATTTAATTTATTGTAAATCGGATTAAATTACCAAATGTTGCACGAGCGCACGCAACGAACACGGCCCTATATACATACATACATACGGTATATCTGTATATCTGTATATGGGATATGAGAGTGGAGGCGAGAGGCTGGGAGTGCGAGAGCGGGACGGGGGGATAACTGCACGCCTAGTTAACCCATTAGTGGCAAGTGTTAAAACCCCGCCCCAACCCCCAAACACGCATGCAAATGGTAATGGTGTTGAAAATACAACTAATATTTCATGTAAGCTGTTCCAAAGACATCCAAGTTCAAGAATTATTTCCTTGTGGAAAGCCCCAATGGGTTAAGTGCCACAAGTGTGTGTACTCAGAGCTTGACACCCACCTTTGCCCACTGCAACAATACCACTCGGCCTGCCATCCCCTTGACAGACCATTCCCATTCCCAATGCCATGCACAAGTTAAATCTTTAAATATGCAACAGCTTTTGGCCAAGAGCCTGCGCAAAGCTCCATTAAATGTGGCCAAAAGCGGCTTATTAACTAAACAACCCACAAGGGAGCAGGCTCAGCTGGAGAAACAACTGCAAAGTCCTACATAATAGTCTCAAAGCGACACATATGACACACGAAATCCCCTCCCTGTCGCTTCCTCTTCAAAAATAGGCTAAAAGGGTCCGTGGAAAGTAAATATACTACAATATACTTGTATTTCACGGATGTTTTGTATTATGTTTGCAAAGTACATTTCCTCTATCCACGACTTGGCAGAAATAAACAGGATGCAGTTAAGCTTGGCATATTTATTTGAAGAACAGCTTTAGAGTAATCGCAGTGTATTTAAGATAGTGTGCTTGAGATAGTGCTCAAATGTGTCGGTGCCATCTCGAATAAATTAAATTTTTCCAAACCACTGGCATTGTGCGAGTGCATACTGATTCCAAAAGCAAAAAAAATAACAAAAAATGGAAAAGTGGGCGAACCATAATGGTGGGCTGTCCCATTTGCACTCTCATTTGCAATTAACCGTGTGCGGACGGACAAGAAACGGACAGGGAGCGAATCCGGCGGACAGCCGTTAACTGTTGCCGTGCACTCAATTTGCCGGAGTGCGCATATGTACATATGTACATACTCGTACATACTCGTACATACTCGTACATACTCGTACATACTCGCGCATACGTGTGTGTATGTCCATACAAACGGGCGGAATTGAACGGAATACTCGGCAGTAATCGTATCTGTTAATGTACATTTCCACGGCTCATAAACGAATCTGCTGCCGATGGGGATGGGGGCCAAAATCCCGGGTAGTAATTGTGCTGAATGCACCGGCAATGTGATGATGCAGAAATCAGAACATGAAAGACTTTAAGCAAAACTCAAGTGGACCAGATTCGATTCGATTTCGATTTTGAGTCCGGTGGCGATTCGCGATTGCCGTTTTGTCTTTGAAGTGCCGGACCATGTCCATTAAGCTCTCAGCACGCTCTGAAAAGAAGTCCATCCACATATGCACCACATACATATGTGTATGTGTATGTGTATGTGTATGTGTATGTGTTTCAGACATCCCAGCTGCATCGTATGCATCGTACTACATATATCGCTTTACGCGTTTCATTTCCAGCCTGCGAGTGCCATCCGATCGGGTCATCTGGCAAGATCTGCAACAGCACCAGCGGTCAATGTCCCTGCAAGGACGGGGTCACCGGCCTGACCTGCAACCGCTGCGCCCGCGGCTACCAGCAAAGTCGCTCCCACATCGCCCCCTGCATAAGTGAGTGTGCCCAATGTCCCACCAATCTAATAGTGGTATCCAAGTGGCTTTTACGTAATTACCACCTTTTCCCATTCCCGCAGAGCAACCACCGCGCATGATCAACATGCTGGACACCCAGAACACCGCTCCCGAGCCGGATGAGCCCGAGTCCTCTCCAGGCTCTGCTGGCGATCGCCACGGCGCCTCCGGAGTGGCCGCCCAGTCCCAGTACTATCGCACCGAGGGCGGCAGGGGTAAGTAAGTGCCACCTCTCATATCCATATCTATCTGTTGTGTTTTGTGTGCTAACCGACTATCCGCATCCGACCACTACACCGCTACCCACAATACTCCCTTCCTCCCCCAACCACCCCCCCACCCCCCTGGCATTCGGTTGCGAGTGCTTATGCTAACTGGTAGTATTGTTTATCAGCGGTTACAGTGGGCGCTAGGTAGAAAGGACCAGTATATAAGATGTTTGGTATGGTGAAAGAAATAGTTAACCGTTTATGGAGTACTGGCTCTCTTACTACAATTAGTTCTGTTGGTTGTTACTCAATGGCTTCAAGTGCACGATTTCGCCAAAGCGAGGGCCCACTGTCTTGGGAGCGCGTCGAAGGAGGTGCATCGTTTGCCGTGGCGCTTGGCTCGCCTTTGTAATCCTTTAAAATGGGTGAGAAAACACAAATCCGCTAAAGTGCAGTCGGTTGTCGGTCAGGAAAAGTGGAAGCGGAAAAACAAGGAGCGGCACAGTGGGCAAGGGGGGTGGGGCCAGGGGCGGGGACGGGGACGGGGCGGGGACGGGGACAACGGCACTTAACAGACAACGCAAATGTTTGCACGCAACTTTTAGTTACAGTGGCGAAGAAAGTACAGTGGGCCCCCGGAGGGTTGGCAGAGGACGGTGGAACGGGGGACTGGTGAAGTGCAACAAGCATACGAAATGCGCCACGCAGCATAAATCATACTAAGCCCAGTGCTAGCCCCCACTCACTCGCACACGCAAGCCCTCTCGCTCGCGCGGCAAAATAAACTTTGCAATAAAACTCCGAGAAAAAACAAAAAGGACAAGTCTTAGCACAGGGTAAAGACTTTTAGATACCCAATATTATAAAACACATAACAATACTAAAATAAATACTAGCTAGAGCAGCAATAACAAAACGAGAATAATATAATAAAATTATAATAAAAAGGTTGTAATTCACAGATGTTTTATTCGTTTTAATTGTGCACAAGTTTGTATAATAATTTATAGATATCGCTACAGAACTCCAATTAAACTCCATATATAATATTTTACCAGCTAAACATCGATAAAATTAATTTTCAAAATTGCAATAGTGTCTCAGGCCAAGCACAGTGCACCCTCGCTACTTGGGACTGCAGGGTATTCAAACGGCAGCAACAGTGGCAACAACAACAAGGAAGACCCCAAAGAAACGTCACAGAAAGATACAAGACAAAAAGAAAATAGAGCAGAGAACAGAGAAGTGGGGCAGAAAGTGTAGAATGACAGAGAGCAGGCGAAACTTGGCAAAGCAAATGTATTAAAAAAGTTTTTTATTTAATTTCCCATGAATAAGCTGCAGCAGCATCAAGAAGAGCAGTCGTCGCCCACCTCTCCGTCGCACTGTGACCAGTGCACACAGTACCCACCCAGTAACCACCCTGTAGCCACCCAGTAACCACCCTGTAGCCACCCAGTAACCACCCTGTACCCACCCAGTAACCACCCTGTACCCACCCAGTACCCAGTACTGAGTAGCGAGTGGCGAGTTGCGAGTTTAGAGCTTCTGCCTCCGCCGCTAATTGCTCGCAACTATTTGCTCGAGGCAGTGGGCAAAGGCACAGCAGGATAGCCGAAGAGTGGGTGGGTTGGGTGGTTCGCAGGACGACGGGACGACAGGATGCGGCAAAGATGAGCCGTTTATGCAGCTGCAAGTGGAAACAATGACAAATTGACTGAGCAACTTAAGCAGCCACAGGAAATATAAGCGGCGAGTTAATCATAATAGAGTCACATTGTCACTGCCAAGTGACCAAATGAAAAGGCGAAAGACGAAAACGAACAGAGACTTAGGATTCCAGCTTTTCCCATTTATTATAGCAAGATAAACATTTGTATATTGATATTTAAATGGTGTCTCAGGTGTCTTGTTAATTCAAATGCCAGAAAAATATTATTTAATTGGTGATGAATTTCAATTAAGTAACAACATATCATCAGTTTAGTTGAATAGTTTTCAAACCTCCTTCTAAGTATCCACGAAGCAAAGGCACTAAGTTTTGCAAAACCATAAGACCCATTCAAATTGCAACAAGATATGCATTGCTGCCAGACGACCAGGATCAATTTCTGGCTGCAATTGTTGCACATCAAGTTGCCTCCGGCTCGAAGGACCAACTCCAACTCCAGCTCCACTCCGCTCGATTTTATCACCATCCATCTTGCCAAAAATGCAAATCGAGCTGCAGACGAACGCCGAGATGAGAGATGTTAGATGTTAGATGAGAGATGAGGACTGCGTTTAAGGAGGCTGCCCCTCTTAAATTTATTTGTCAACGGCAAAGAAAAGCGCAAGTTGGAAAAGTTGTCGGCGGAAAGTTTTCCATTCCCTGTAACCAAGCAAGAACTGAGTTAGGCAAATGGACACACACAGACACAGGATCTGCGCAAAAAGTTCGTCCTTTGCCATTCATTGGCACGGCAAGTGGGGGCGGGCGAGCGTTTCGGCCTGCCACGCCCACCTCCGACACTCGGCACGAACATGAATGTTAATTATGAATTTATAATTTGATAATCTTATTAAATTAATTTAAAATTCTGTCCGAGTTTGAGTTAATTTAAAGTTAGTTGCACCCGCAGCGAAAAGCAGCCCACTGTGTGTGTTTGCCAAGGGGTCGTGGGTCAGATTTAATGTTATGTTAATTTGATGACTTGCAAATTTTCGAAAGATTTATGTTTGCTCGCAATTTACATGAACGGCTTTTAAAGTTAGCCATACAACTGACAAACGGTTGGCGTTTTCCAATTTCTGCAAATAGTTGCAAATACTGTTAGTGAATCGATTTATCTTCTGCTCTCTGGCTCATTTCATTTGTAGATAATTTGTGATAAAAATTTATAGTACATGAGCTACGAACTTTAAGATATTTCCCGCCTCTTACACCTCAGATTTTGTGCATTCTACGAATTCTAAGAGATGTGGAACCACTTGTACGCCCACATATGTATGTACATACGTGTATGTACTTGCAACATTGCCACAATTGCCAAAAGAGGGATTCCCGAATAGTGAGTCAGAAATTTCGAATCTCCCAGCTTTATTTTCGGATATTTTCGGATATTTTCGTTCGTATTCGGGGCGTGGCTAATGATCTTTAAATGACGGCGATAAATATCGTTTGCTGGCCAAGTGCAGCGGGAAAATGCACTTCAGTCTCTCCATAAATAGCCAGGGAAAAGGAAAAGTGCCATTTTAGTTTTCGATTTCAGATACGACTTCAAATTCGAACGGCCTCTGTCGATCGATTTATAGGTCGACCGACTCATTTCATATAAATGTTTATGCCACGAACAGATCGAGAGTTTAAATGCAATTGTGTCACGTTCACTTTGACATTGCGATCGGCGTCTGAACGAACGAACAACAATGCGAACTGCGATTTTCAGCCAGAGCAGAGGCGAAACAAAAACTTCTTGGCTAATTTTAGTCGCCACAAAAGGCGGCCCAAGGCACGAAGTCGAAGTACACTGAGAGAAATGCGCCTACTTTGGCTGGGCATTGAATTAATAAAGTCATTTTCATTCGAATTCGAACCAAATTGATTTTATTGATTGTACAATAGTTAAAAATTCTTTGATTAATGCAAGAAACTCAATTTTTTCTCTCTGTATTAAGAATAGGCAGTCGGGGGCGGGGCAATCTTAATGTAAAATTGATCGAGCAACGCTGATGCCGCTGCTGCTGCCACTGTTTCTGTTTCTGTTTCTGCTAATTGGCATTGGCCATAAAGACATAAATTGTGCAATTAAATTGTAAACACCAGAGTGGAATGCCCCATCCGAAGGACAAATGGGCAGCAGGGACGCGGCAGGAGGCGGACAACCTAGCGTCCTAGGCATAGGGAACGTACCCCAACTCAAATCCTACCCCCAATTAACCTCTAACACAACATCACTTCGATCCATTTCCACATCCGATTCGCTCAGCCTCATGTCATTTGTGAAATGTGAGTGCGCTGGTTCGCTCTGTGTGGCAAATGCCGCACGCCCGAGGACCTCACAGTGTGAACGGCTTATCATGTGCCCACTGGCCACTGAAAATTACCCACTTCTTCGCCTTTTCAGAATGCGGCAAATGCAGAGTCAGCACCAAAAGGCTAAACCTAAACAAGTTCTGCAAAAGAGACTACGGTAAGTTTGAAAACACCTAAAAGGTCCGCTAAAAAGTCAAAGGAATCGTTAGCATTGGTAAACAGCGACATAAAACATTAATTTTGTATACCCGTTACTCGTAGAGTAAAGGGTATACTAGATTCGTTGAAAAATGTGTAACAGCCAGAAGGAAAAGTTTCCGACCATAGAAAGTGCATTCAAATTTAGAAATCTATTTTTTTTTAATTTTTTGTAATTTTTATAATGTATGCTGTAGAAATTCAAAAAAAATAAGAAATGTTCCAAGGCTCTAAACCCCATAACTCAACTTATCTCAATCGGATTTTGAATTGGAATACCTCTGAATGTTTCTGGCGCAATTCCCTAAAACTCTGCATTTAAATTTAGAAATTTTTTTTTTAATTTTTTTGATGTAGAAATTCAAAAATATTATTGATGGGTCATTAATGGACATTGCCTTAGAAACTGTTGTTCAGTACGTTTTTGTATGTATTTAAAATAGGTAGTCGTGAATTTTTGGCTTGTCCATTAAGGCAAAAAGCTACCCAAGCAATCAATTTATTCCAGACCATTGAAATTCACCACTGATAAATCCATTCCCGCACAGCAATAATGGCCAAAGTAATTGGTCGCGACACGAGCAGCGAGGCGGCCAGCAGGGAGTCTCAACGACGCGCAATGGATCCCGACGTGGCGGACTACGAAATGGACCAGGTTCAGCCGGGATCGGCTCGATCCCCGATCACGGGGGTGTACGAGTTCCAGGCGGCGGACTATCCCAATCCCCATCCCAATCCCAGAGGCAGCGAAATGGAGCGCTTCGATCTGCAGATCCAGGCCGTCTTCAAGCGCAGCAAGCCAGGCGAAAGCAGCGGCGCGGGGAACGTGTACGGAATGCCGAGTACAACCCTAAAACGCGGTCCTATGACCTGGATCATACCGACTAAGGATCTGGAGTGCCGCTGCCCCAAGATCAGAGTGAATAGGTGCGAACTCATTCCCATTCCAGATCCCTTTTTTGAAGTTGCAGGGCGATACATGTATCGAAATTTCCATATAAAATATAGGTGTCTATACAGTTGTCTCATGACAAACCTCTTATGTTGCAGATCCTATTTGATCTTGGGTCGGGACTCGGAGGCGCCACCCGGATACCTGGGCATCGGACCGCACTCGATCGTAATTGAATGGAAGGAGGACTGGTATCGACGCATGAAGCGCTTTCAACGGAGAGCGCGTACTTGTGCGTAATCCTCCAGCCTATTATAATCCCACTTCCTGCGTGTAGTCTAGAGATAAGAAATTATTAACAGCAGAAAACAATCAAATCGTGTCATTGTCTCTTGAACAGTTTTTTTTTGTTTTTTTTTTAATGTCAAAATAACCGATTTTGTAGCAGTTAAAATCAAACTAGCTGTACTTAATTTATTTAATTAACTTCAATCGTTACAAAGCAATCGGTAATTGATAACTTGAAATCAAACGCACGAAAGTATCTACACATGTAATCTACGTAATCTATACATACGACTTGTATTATTCGCTAATTTAGGATTCCTGTCAGCCCAGTTTAAGCATTTGTGAACAATTTACGTACTAGGGCAGTCTCAGTAAATCGCATAGAGCGCCAGTAAGCAATAATTTATATGTAAGAAGCACTTTGATGCATGCACGTCTCGCAAAAATAGTAATTAATAAATATTGTACAGAGCAGAGCAAAACATTTGAATTTCAAATATTTGGCGGGTAATTGGGAAGGCTGCCACACCTGGTTATTTGGTTATTGTTGGCGCTGCCATTCGTTAGCTTGTGCTGCCAATTCTTAACAGGCGCTGCCATTTGTAAGCTATGCTTCTGGATCACAATTAAGGTGCTCTTCTCCCTAAAAAATAATAGTTTTTTCCTATTATGTTATAATCTGTACGACCAATAGTCATAGATGAATATATTTCAAGCTAAGATTTGAATCTAAGGTGTTTGGCGGGCTGCTGCACAGGTGGCACCACCGCCTATCGGAGTTTACAACGCTGCCACCCGCATAACCGATAATTCTGCCCATCGGTTTCCAAACATATGTTTTTGTTTTGGTTGCCAATTTTTTTTTTTGATTATCGAAATGATTTTTTTGAAAAACACAAGTATTTCTTGAGCTCATGGAGTTTCCGAAGCAACAAAAAGTTGGAAATAAGTATATATTGATATATATATTTTTACATCCAAATTTATTTGAAAATCATTTTTATATTTATAACATATTTTGTGAAAAGTTTATTACAACACCTAGAGTTAATAATACGATTTTTGCTTGACTGCTATATGAGTTTATTTTGTTAGCAGCAAAGGCATATTTATAATCATCAAAAATGCCCCCACAAAATACAAAATAGTTAAGTATTGTAATTTTTTCGTTTACAACCCATAAAAAATGTCTCTAAAATGCCTCTAAAAACAGGAATTTTACATTTAAATTAAACATTACCTAAATTCCCAGGTACCCAAAAAACTAGAATAAATATAGTTATACTATGGCATTCTCATAAAATATATATTCTTCAGCGAGCAGTCTAATAATTCAATAGGTTTTTATTTGCTTTTACACGCCAATTAATTATATATATTATTCACCTCTAAAACACCCTTGAAGTTGCAACCTATCTATAAACAACCATTTGTCAATAAACGTTTATGGCTAAAAAGTGTTGTTAGTAATAGCAAATTATTCCACAAGCAGTTCTTATGTGGTTTTGCCAGCTAATAATTATTCCTATTTGGAATATTCTTTAATAGACGTATTAGCATTATTTTAAATTAGTTCGGTGCGGTGAGTGGAGAGTGGTGAGTGGAGAGAGGAGAGAAGCGCGACGCCCAGAGATTCCGATACCGATACCGATACCGATACCGATGCCAATACCGATGCCCAGTCCGATGGCGATGACGATTCTGCCCGGCGCCTTATAAATACGCAGAGCCGCAGGGCGACGCTTTCATTCTCTCGCAGTGTTTAAAGTGACATGAAAGTGACGACATTGGCGCACTGTAGCAAGTCATGTATCAGCATGTCCAACCAAACAACACAAATCATATTCACGCCAATGGTGAGTTATCGAGATATCGTTCGCTAGTTCCGCTGGGTTTTTTGTTTATTTTCCCCCATTTTTTGTTTAGTTGTTTTTTTTTGCAAATTAGTGGTGATTACCCGCATTATGTCCATTTGCAATACATCTCGTGGCTTTCTGCGGTGCTAAGTGAGCGGGCAAACAATTGCTCGAGTTGCAGCATGTGATGGCAGGTGTGCGTGCTTTTTCGCGTTTCTGCTCCGCTTTTCTACCAACTTTTTTTTCGTGTGAAGTTTTGTGTGTGACGCGCATGCGCATGTGCAGAAATAAAAGAATAACGGTAAATTACTGACCGGCTAACGGTTATCCCAGCATGTGTGTGTATGCGTGTGAGGGCGTGAATGTGCTTGTATGTGCACGCTTGCAGCAGAACAGCTGTTCTAATCAGCCCAAACCGAAAGCCATGTTCAAAATAGTTGCAGCATAAGCATCGAAATTGTAGCCCCAAAAAGCCAGGCCTCCATTTCCCTTGCGAAAATCACAAAGAGTCCGAAAAAATCCCCCTTGAAGAACTTATCAAAGACCAGTGGACACTCCATAAAGACTTTTAGACGGACAGTTGTTTTGATAAAATGAAAGAAAACTTAAAAATGCGGCTTTATTGATTGGCGTTTGTTTATTACTTATTTTGTTTTGGATGTAGATGTGCATAGTTAAAAGAGGTTGCCTCCAATGAAATTGACTTCGGGCTTTAGAGCAACATTCGCCAAAATTCCCAACAAATTAAATATTTGTGCACTCAAAACAAACCTAAACTTGCTAAATGATTAACATATGTGGGAACTTAACATACGATTGGGGTATATTCATTGATTTTTTGGGTGCTATTAATCCATAAACAGTATTCGATAAGATAGTCTAAATATACATATATAAAGATTGGATCTGCAGACATCAAATAGACACTTGTTATTTTTGGATAGAAATAGCTGTGTTGGGATACAAAATCCATATGCAAATAGAAATCTAATTCAAAGGTATATGTTTAGCTGAATTAGCTGAATCTAAGTAGACAAAATCATACAAATAATGGATTTCGATCAATTTATGATATTATATAAGGCTGATCTCCCTTAAATCTTATTGATGCAAATAACTTAGGCAAAATCTTTTGGCACGTGCAAATGTATTTACACATAAAGGAACCTAGATAGATATTGGCAATTACTGTCTATACGACTTGCGCCCCATTTCACTTTCATTTGAGGTTGTTTACGTTATTGTCCCTATAAGCAGTTTTTACGATGGCTAAACTTGGCCACCATTCCCCTCGCCTTCCATTGTCAGTTACGCAATCGTTAAAAGCTGCCGAGGGTTGCTTATCAGCGGGTGTCGACTGTACCCCAACCCCTTGGCAATGGTAGGCGCAATCACGTTCGCAGATACAGATACACAGATAGATTCCCAATTGGCACTCGATGGCCTTGCAAAGAGCCAGGTGTTGCCTGCTTTCAGGCGCTGCCTCGGCGTTACTTTTACTGGAAGCGGTCTAATTATAGTTCTAAAGCCGGCTTTTTCAATGCAAAGAGAGCTCGGCTCAACCGAGATTCCTTGGCAGCCGGAAGCCCACAAAACCCAAAAGTTCCAGCCAAGCGAGTCAAGGACAAAGTCAAGGCAACGCCAAAAGGGGTGGCATTCTTCAGTGCGTGGGTGGGCTTTACTGAGTGGGTGGTGTGGTGGCATGTGGCATGCGGCATGTGGCATGCGGGCGCTTTGTTGGTTGGCGTGACTGCATTTTGCACTTGACATAATTTGGCCACGCAATGCCGTGCACTGAAAAAAAGTGTGTAGCAAAGTGTGTATAACCAAGTTATATTACACGAGTGTGTAAGCATGATTATATTTCTCAAATGTGACCTACGGACTTTGAGATTATATTTTTACTGGACATGTCTTCAAGTGGAATAGCACCAGCTTAGTTAGGAGCTATTCCATATGCAAGATTGGATTACAATTTCTCGAAAGAGTTTGAGAAGAATATAGTTCAGAAGCTCGGAATTACTTGCATAGCAAGACGTTCGTAAAGATTGCTGCAGATATACATACATACGTGTATGTAGAATCTTGAGGGCACATTTGAAATTCTACTACACCGCCTGCTCAGCAATTGCGGCACTGGCTCGCTTATTGTCCACAGGCGAAAATAGCTGGCGACTGATGATCGGATGCATTTAGCTAATAATTTAGAACTGCGGTCATTAATCACACTTAGAGAGTGGGCGAAGTGCCTCCCTCCCAGCGGTGGTTCCCCCCGCGGTTTCCCCTGCGGTCCGCGAATTTAAGTTCACTTTTCGCTCTGCTTGTGCAATCTGCTGAGTGTGGGGGCAGTTCCGGCCCCGCCTCCCCAGCCCCGCCCACTCTGGCAGTGCCCAGTCTCCGCAGCCCTCCTCCTTATAGCCATTAATAGGAAAGTATCTAATGAATGCTTTTATACGACGCAGATGTAAATATACGTGTCATGTCGGTGACATGAGCAATTATTGCTAGAAAGAAAACTTGTAAGGTAATACGGTTTATACGGTTTATACGGCTTATGTCTAATTTTAAGTCATTTCTGTATCTCATTTTCAGTAGTGATATCAGTGTTTATTTTATTTATTTACTTATTATAATAGATAGAGTAGTTTACAAAACTAACCTATGTTGGTTGACAATTGCATTGTATCTTAATCTCAATCATATTGGGCAATGTAAATTAAATTATTGATGTGTTTATTATGTACATTTGTATTTGGCTTTTCAGATTTTATGGTATAATTCTGTTTTTTTGAGAAAGAGTAGGATTTTTTGTATGCTATCTGGATCGGAGTTGGTTGGTCGGGAAGGTTTAGAGGTTTTTTTTGTTAAATATGGCTTGTTTGGCTTGTAGGAGGGATGGGCAAGAGTTAGGTATATGGCTTATTGAAACATCACCTTGGAAAAACATGCAATTTGGCTTAGAGTTTGGGCTTAGGTAGTGTTGGTGGCTTATTTTTTAGTTTTTGTGTGTACTAGTCGAAGTAGTATTATTTTTATTTGGCCGAGTCTTGTATATATTAAGGGATTTTTTAAGATAATCGCAGGTGTGTGAGTTACTCGTATTGATTGATTGGCACCATTGACTGCAGTGTATAATGTTTGCTTTTTGTTTTTCCTTTTAAGACGTTTTAAGATGCTGATTCCTTTTTAAGATGTCTTTTTATATCTGTGTTGTTTAAGTTTCGGGCAAGGACAAGTGGCATTTTGCCTGCTGAGTTTCCTGTATGTCCAGGGATCCACATTATATTCATTTTGGGAGCATGTTGTGTTAAAAGTGATCTAATTCTGTTTGGGCATTAGCTGCTGTTATTTGGATTTTGGATTGAGTCTATTTTTTATTTATTTAGGTTCATTGCATACATAATTATAATTATTATTATTAATTGTGCTTTACTTTCCCTTAAATTTGGGTTTGACCCTAAAGCTTATGAAGTAATTGCATAATATTTATACAGAGTTTAGCATTAATACGCTTTTCAACTGAATTTTAACTTCATTGCATTCATTTTCATTTTTTAGCAATTTATTCGCAAATAGAATATTCCATTGCCATTTGAATTCCGTTTGAACAAATCAAGTTATCCAACTTTCTTGGCCCACTAATGTCGTAGTTTTGCAACGTCGCAGTTAGCTGATTTCATCTGCCGATGAGAAGGGGGAGGGCGGCATCATAGCCACTACAGGATGTTGGGGGCGAGGGCTAAGAATTTCGCCATTGTGCTCACGCATTGTCCTTGGCTTTGTCATTCGAGTGGGTGGTGCTGGCGGCAAGTGGGCGGCAGTTGGCTGGTCCTTTGGGCCAGGCCCTTTGATGGCCCCCGAAAAGTGTGCTACGTGCTCTCGGGGCCGAATTCCCCAGCTGCCGGAAAACTTTTACGTCGCTGAAGCGGCGCTCAGCAATCGCAGAACGCGTTGTGGCAGTGAAAGTTGTTGCGGCGATAACGCAGCCTGCGAGTTGCTATCAGCAATGGCAGCGCGATGTCCTGGCAAGGACACCATCCAGAGCGCCGGCGCCGGGAGAGCCGAGCTTTCCTGCAGAATACCGGTTTCCCATTTCCCGACTTTGGCTATTTTTGGCCCAGAGTCGAGCCACACAAATACCCATAAAAGTGGTTTTTATATATATGTATATATATATCTATATATATATATATATATATACATTTAGCCATGGCTGTGCATATATGTATGTATATGAGCAGCTGGCAACGTCACTGCGAGCCGGCTTCCATTGCGTAAGTGCGGGGGCTGCCATAAAAACAGGTGGCCTACCGCCCTGTCGAAGGCGGGGGGCGTGTCCCACTGATACAAATACAAACAGATAGACGCAGGGGACACACAGACACACACACGCACACCCACGCAGGAGCGGCACGTGGACCGCTTTCGTTGGCAGCGGCAGTCGACGTCAACGGGCGCCTATTAAACTTTCATGTACTCGATGAGAAACCCAGCAGAAGTTATCCTTCTACTTCCAGGATAAGCAGTAGACACCAAAATTGCGGGTGCTCTCTAAAAAGCTAAATCTAATAATACTTCTATCAGCTGGTGGAAAAAAACAATTGGCAAGCTTTCGGATCTGAAAATTCGGTGTGGCTTCTATTTAAAGCAATTATATCCAATTGTTGGATATTGTATAGGACTAAATCCTGTCAATTTATTTATATTTCTCTCGCATGAACTGCAGACGAGAGACAGCAGCTAAAGGACCCGCTTGACGTTAGGGTATCACAGGGAAGCGGGCACAAGAACAGAGGACGCAGAAAAAGGACGAGCCTCTAAAATTCATAGCTCGCTCGCAAACACAAAAGTTTCGTCATGTGTATACTTGTGTGTGTGTGTGTGTGTGTGTTTGTGTGTGTGTGTGTTGCTGCCCCTCGCACTTACAAGTGTGCGCGTGTCCTTGCCTCAGCTTACACGTACAAATAATTGAATGGCGCCCGAGCAGGGAAAAAATGAGTTCAATGCCTCGCTGAGCTCCAACCTGCTCCTTCCTTTTTCCATCTGTCTGGTGCTGTTTTTTGGCCCCTCCAAAAAGGAGGGGGGGAGGGGCCCTTTTAACCCAACGCCCCTGGCAACAGCTTGAGAAGCCAATTTCTGTATTTCACCAGAAGCATTAAGCTTGCATGAGGGGGGAGGTGGGGGGAGGAAATGTATGCGGCTTTTGCCCAGCTGCCGCGGCTATTTCTGATTTTCAATTCTCATGGACATGTGCCGATGTATCCACCATGCATAAGAGATAGCCGGCTCGGAAATCAAAAGAAACGGAAGCAGGACCGTGTTTTCAATTGCACCTGTTTGCTGCTATTTTTAGAAGCGTTCTCCAACCAATTTTCGTACTTGTATCGTTCACCTATAGACTCTTGGCAGCTTTACCCGCTTTTCCACCCAGTTTTTCCCACCGCTGTAAATAGACATTTTGTTAGACATTTCTAGGGTTAGCAACTCGTTTCTTTTCCAAGTGTACGTCTATTTTGCAATCGCATTTGAGCACCGAAATTGGTGTCTTGCATTCTCAGCTGCCGCGTTCTGAACCGAAATGAATTTATAGCTTTCTGATTATTACGACCGATCACTAGCGTCATCAGCGTCGGCGTTGGCAGAGCGGTCACCATAACGCTCGGCGCGTCACGAGTCAATTGAAAATCAATTGGGTTAAATTGATATGCCAACAGAAAAGTCGACGACAGCAGCGCAAACTGGATGTCCGCGGAAAATACATATGTGCAAAAATGGGCGATGGCAGCTAAGCCGATTTTCAGACGATCATCTGTCGCCTTGGGGGAATGCAAATACACAGCTGAATGGGGAAATGGGAAAACTATCTGATCTGGCTATCTGGATCGATCTAATTGTTTTCAAAATCTACCCCTAGTTGATGAAGATCACAATCTGATTCTTGCGCTTTGGATCCAATCTCTCGGGTTTGTGTCCGTGCTATGAGGCCAAAAGCTTCTGTTTAAACCCTAAAATCTTTATTTCTTCATGGTGTTTTGCGATTCTTGCCACCTAAGCCAGATAACATCCTGCCTTTGTACTTGTTATAACATTTTCTACTGACCTTGGTTGGTGACATTGTCAAGGTGTTGTTGGCGTCACAAATTGACGCGCCCATGATTTTTCTGTATTTTCTGTGTGTCGCAATTATTGTGGCTAATAATGTGGCAGAGTGGGCCAACAGTAATAACTGTGACAATTGGGCTTTAAAACAGGTGTGCACTAAGAGAAAATCTATAAAGCTGCTAATAGTATTTTAATAGTATTAAAAATAATCCTAAAAAAAATCTATAAAGCTGCTATAACAGTATTAAAAAATAATCATAAAGAAAATCTGTAAAGTTGCTGTAATAGTATTAAAAAATAATCATAAAGAAAATCTGTAAATCTGCTATAATAGTGTTAAAAAATAATACTAAAGAAAATCTGTAAAGGTGCTATAACAGTATTGAAAAATAAGCATAAAGAAAATCTGTAAATCTTCTAAAACAGTATTAAAAAATAATCATAAAGAAAATCTGTAAAGTTGCTGTAATAGTATTAAAAAATAATCATAAAGAAAATCTGTAAATCTGCTATAATAGTGTTAAAAAATAATACTAAAGAAAATCTATAAATCTGCTATAACAGTACTAAAAAATAATCATAAAGAAAATCTGTAAATCTTCTAAAACAGTATTAAAAAATAATCATAAAGAAAATCTGTAAAGTTGCTATAATAGTATTAAAAAATAATACTAAAGAAAATCTGTAAAGATGCAATAATAGTATTAAAGAATAATCCTAAGGAAAATCTGTAAGGCTGCTGTTATAGTATCAAAAACTATTCCTAAAGATTTTTAGATCCTATTACCCAACTGCATCTTCAAATTTTATTGCAATGGGATACAGAATAGCAGCTGTTTTTAAGTTGACTGATTAACAGGCGCCAGAAAGTATGCAACACTTGCATCCTTGTATGTTGTGATGCAAAACGGAAACACGGATGTCGGGTTGTGTGAATTTTCCTCTGTGTTTTTTACGGTGCGAGAGCTTGCGGGTATTGCAAAATGGCGACACGCCCTCCTGCCACCCACTGCCACCCACTTGCCGTTAAGTGCACGACTCGCCTTGACATTGACTTTGTCGTTCTTCCGCCCAGACACCCCCTTCGCCACCCCCTTGCCCCAGCTCCTGCCTTTTGGAACCTCAATTAACAAAAATCTAAAGAGGGTGACGATGGGACGGGGGACGGGGTGACCAACGTTAAGCGACAGACGATACATTTCAATTAAGACTGGGGCAAACAGCATTTCGACAGCATCCAATGAAACAATATGGAGCAGGGGAGTATGGGTGCTGACCAGGAGATGGTGGTAGAGGTAGAGGTGGGCATGGCTGACGCAAATGGAGCACAGCACATATTGAAATAATAGCATTTCATAAGCGGATTCGGATGTTCATGCGCGGGCGGATATCGCGAACAGCGGAAAGTATGGCGAAGCTTTTTTTTTTCAAGTTTGACACAAAATTCTATATTTGCTCTTTGTGCCATTTTATTTTTGAAACATTAGTACACTTTTGGTTTTATTGAAATGGCTGTCACTTTTACATCTGTCATCCGACCTACATGAAGTCAGGTTTCAATAAATGGCGCTGTATGTTGTTTGATTTAAATATAAAGTTATTTTTGGGACACACCGTGTATATAACAGTAGTATCAATTCATCACCACATTATTTGGTATTATAAATTAACCACACCAACCACTCGAAATCGGCTTATAACAGGTTTGCAAATGGTCTAAGTAGCAATACAAATTAGTCGCAGATTAAGTTTCAATTAGATTTCAACTGGCTCACACCGGACTTATCAGCAAAACTTTCATGGCCTGCGATAAAACCGCTAAAGTGTCAAATGAATGAAAAGTGCACAAAACGAAAGTGAAATGATAACGTAATAATCTCTTGTGACCACTCCTGTTCGCGAATTGTGGCGACGTGTAACCCGACGCTCTGCTCGTGAGAAGAGGCCAAGAGAATTGTGAATTTTGTACATGGACTTGGGACTGGGAGTGGGCCATTGACACTTTTGTCGGGACTTGGAACTCGGGACTCGGGACATGGGACATGGGACACGGGACACGTCTAACGATACAGAATAAATCAATTAAGCGAATGGAGAGTGGTTTATTTCGGGAGCATTTGTGGCTCGCGTGTCAGTCGAGGGTTAAGCAAACACTTGTAACCAAGTTCTTTGATTGATTCGTTGAGTGTGGAGGGGATCGGAGTGGACACGGGGAACTGGTTGGTCAATAACTAGTGTCAAAGGTGAGGCGCGGACATTCGATCAATCAATCCATATGCTCGCATTGTGCTCTAATTAGCGCAAACGAATTTGCGGCACAAGCAGATGGAACTTTTCATGCCTCGTTTAATTAACAGTGCTAACGCGAATAAGTAAACAAATAGTTTAAATTGGATTTCCACAAGTGCGGCACTCGAATAAATTCTATCTTCATTGAGATGTCAGCTCGGGAAAGACAATGCCGCCAATGAAACGATCATAAATGAGTTGGCAATAGAACTCAAGTGCTATTCAACTTTTAGCAAAGTGTAATCTTTCATGCGCTAATAAATGTTAACCAAAAATATCATTTTTCCAATGGATTTGTTTAGATTTTCCTATAGCCTAGTGGCTGAAGTCGTTATGAACTATGCATCAGGATCAGCAGAGGAGAGATGTCCTTGTGCCCCCCCCCCCGATCATTTTGATTTCAAGAATTTCTGACGCGACACCCGCAACAAAATTAACTGAAAATATTTACCCACGATGTCGGCGGCAGAGGAAAATCGTTTTTATTTGGCCGCCGGCCAATTCAGATGCATGAACTTCCCCCGGCGAGCTTTGCATATTCGAAATATTCATTTGCACGTAGAGCAGCTTTTCTTCGACCCACAAATTTGGCTGACCAGCGCGTGATTATTACTCATTTGGTGCCGCTGACGTTGGCAAGGCGGCTTCCTTGCTTTTTCTCTGGAGTTGGTATCGCTACACTGCGAAAATATGGTGTAGCCATTGGCGATTTTAGATATAGACTCAACACCTAATCACTGCGTTATTGTTGATAGCAAACACCTCGTTTCTTAAACAAAAGTCGGAGGAAGTATCATAATATTTACTTTAACTAGTCTATAGATAGAATAAATTCCAAAGCTAGAGGAGTTTGCATTGTCGCTGATCGTTTTTCTTTTTTTGCTGTAGGCATTTCCCTATTCGGGGGAATTTTTTCTGGAGAATTAGTAGTATCATTATAGTATTATCATATTTCAGTTCTGATAAAACCATGTATGGCCATTAGATTAATGTTAATTCAAATGAGTAAATTGAAAGTCATGAGCTCCACAAGAGCATTTCATCTTATGACACGCAATGATTTATTATGCGCACTGACTTTACGAAAATACATTGATTTATTAGTAATCAGTGTGGTATAATTGCCGGGCGATAATGATGTGTTATTATTTTTGTGAGCTAGACGTTTCCCTAGCACGTCAGCCGCCGGTGTTATCTACTCTAATATCTTTGCAGTTTGTTTTTTGCTTAGAGTTTAGAGTGTCTAAATAATTAGCGAACGAAAATCAGCCGACAAGCCCAAACAATGTTCGACCTGCACGGCCACTAAAAATACCAAGAAATATCGCAAGTATCCGCAGCCTACGTGCATCGCTGGCCGTAGGTTCGGTTCGCCCTAATCGAGGTACAGTGCTCACTCGATAGGCACGCTTTGGTGTTGTGTTGCCTGTAGGGCCAGGGAATTATTATAAATGTATGATAACCGTAGGAATCATATTGCAGTAAAGTAAATCATGTCTGGTGCGTCGAGCTTCTGAATCCGAATCACATTCAATGGAACTGTGCATGGAACTCACTCAATTGCCTCTGGACCTCTGAAAGGGGTATTTTCAGTCTGGCTCGTGTTCCGCTTTAATTGACTATTAGATTCTGATATCGCCAAGTGGCTGTATTCGCCACTTGATGAACACTCAACGAGCCCATAATTAGCTAATTTAAGAAAATGTTGGAAAGACTGCAAGTCTGCAAAGGGCTTTTACTTGCAACTTAGGACTTTTCAAATATGTAAATATCCTCATGGCGCCACGTGGGTAATATGAATATTTTCGAGAACCAGGAACCTAATATTGCCCACTGTTTATTTCACAGAATAATTGTGAGGACAACCTGTTCCTATGCATGAATAAACTAAACTGATCGATTTACTTAACGATCGGGTTATGTGTTTACCTTTCCCTCCCTTTGCAAATGTGCAATATGCACCTTCTGAGATGCAAACACAAATTTCAAGTAATGTATCCGATTCAGCCGTTCTCTGCCTGCCACGCCCCCTTTGCCGGGCGCTTGACAAAAACAGAAGAATACAAAACAAAAAAAAAAGAACGAAAATGCTCACAAGCCGCGTGACTTTTATGACAGAAAATACATTGAGAAAAAATGCGGAGCAAGAAGAAGCTGCAGAAGCTGAAAAACGACACAGAGCTTAACGTAGGAATCGTTTATTTATGTTTATGTGGCTACATATATAAAGATGCTGTGTATAGACGTGTTTTATTTATTTTTATACCTACACATGAAGTCAAAACAATAGCGCTGATTTAAATTGAAAACACCATTCTCAGCTTTGTATAGTCTAAAGTAGTAAAACGTAGTGTAAGTAGAAATTTCAGGGAAAAAGTTAATGATTTGGAAAGTGAAAGTGCCCAAAATATAATTCGGCCAACAATTGGGATCTTCAGAATAAGAGCTGAGCACTTAAATTGTTATTGTTTACCGACAACGCTACGTATACTTAATGTATATCACGCATACGCACTGTTGCGCACTTTCTATGGAGATTTGCGGAGTTTTCATAAACTAGAAATTCGATCTGTATGAAAGCGAGCAAATAATCGAAATTAAATCGATGCTAATTTCTTGGACCAGTTGTGCGGCTGCATACGTAAGCGCCATGGCGTGTGTATCCAAATCTTTGGATACGTATTATATTTATGCTCGTGCAGATGGATATCTATTTGTTCAGCCCACTATCTTGGTACATATACGATTTTTGGGGGCACATCCAGTGGCAGAAAAATCCGAATCAAGCCGAAAGATAGAGGGGGAACTTGGGATCTACATTCATCTACGATGAATGTACATACATCGAGTGTTATGTACACGCGGTCGCTGGGCTGATGAAATTTCGACGCCTCGTGGGCGAGGGTTAAGGAACCAGTGACGTTGATGCCCGACTTCTGATGGGAGTGAGATATATGCAATATATATGTATGCTATATGCTATGTAGATGAAAGTGTGGCCAACGGAGTACAACGGCACATGACCATTAATAAGCGGCCAATTGAGGCAAATGAAATGCGCAACCAACAATTAATTGAGAGGAGCCGATGAATGGAGGCGGCCATAGAGAGATGATGCCACTACACTGCAGATTCTGATCGGCGGCGAGAAGCTTCTGACGTCGCTGCAGAATTAGCCGACTAATTCAATTTGAAATTTTTATGCAAAGCTATTAATAGCTGGGCGGACCGAGAGATAGTATCTGAGGAGAGCAGCTGCCTTCACCTTGACAATTCTATAATCAAAATATAGAACCATACAACCGACGGACGGCGCGAATTGCATAAATCAGTTGGAAGGAGGAGGACTTTCGTACATATGTACATACGTGTATGTACATACATATGTACATACATACGCGGTGTGTCACGTAGTCAGCGTGGAAAACAAAAGCAAGAATGCTGAAAAGTGGCAAACAACGGCACAGATATTTTACCACCTCTTCATAAAATGCCACTTCCTTTGAACTTAACGCTTATCTGTGGGGTGGATTTAACTTTCATTGATAAAAGCGCTGGTTTAGAAATACTAACAAATTCGTACAACAAATAATGTATCCTATAATACTGTACTGTATCACTGTGGCAGGACTTTCTTTCGGAATTACTTGGGTTTTTGTTGCAGTAGGATGGCGATGAGGATTTGAGCGGTTCTTGTTATCCTCGATGGGTGAGATATCTGACGTGTGATTTTCCAAACTCCCAATCTTGAATGTTATCCCTTAATGTGAAACTTTACCCCATCAACAATGGCGTTTACTTCCAGATGCCGCTAAGGGCATCCTTCGAATACTATTATTATCCTCGATGAGTGTGATATAAGAGCCCACTCCAGTTGAACTCTCGTTTGGAGAAAGTGGTTATTCTCCCAACGCCGGGCGTTTTTCACGATTTTCGTAGCCTGTTTTTCCGGCGCTCGGCTGCTGCTCGTCTGCCGCTCGTCTGCCGCTCGTGTGCCGCTCGTGTGTCGGCCGAGTACCGCTCGCGTACCGCTCGGGAAAAAGCTTTCGCCGGGCGGACTATTTGACGCCGCCGCCATTTGGGATGCGAACAGTTGCCAGCGATTCGCCGCCCACTGCGCTACACTTTTTTTGGTCCGCACTTCTTTTGAAACATTTATATATATACACAGCTATATATATAGATATATTTTTTCATACATTTGTATTCGCTGAGAGCTGAAATTCGCGGCGAAATAATTTTAGCAACTTGTTATCCGTCCATGCCATGCGCGATAAAATATCACAACTATTTTGCTTGCAAAAGAACGCATGCAAAAATAATTCAACAGATAATAACAGAGGTGTGTGCCTGTGTGCCTGTGTGCCTGTGCGCCTGTGTGTGTGTGCGGGTGTATGTGTGTGTGCGTCGCAAGTCCATTCATAAACGCTGTCTACACGGCAAAGAAAAACGTGCCTTTTCCTCGATCATCGAAATAGCCAAATATACATACATATATGCGACTCTTTTTTTTCCAGTGCTCCTGCTCACGACTTATGCTAATCCATGTGTTCTGCTCTCTCTCTTTTTTTTATCGATCCTTCGCGGTGATGGTGATGATGGTGATGATGGTGATGATGGTGATGCTGGCGATGGTGGCGATCCTGCAGGACATAATGTGCCAACAAAAGCAACGAGCAACGGGACCATGTGCGCCAATGGGACTCTTGGGACAGAAGGGCCCGAGGCGCCAGAGACCGACTCATCAGGGACCGGGAGGATGCGGAAGCCGCTGGAGAGGAATGGCTCAACGCAGAACCACGTTGTTCACCTCGAGAGAAGGTAACGATCGCCTCCTGGCAACCGGGTCAGAATCGTGTACTCCAAATGGCCGTATTGTCGATGTTTTTAACAAAAAAATCGGTTTCGTTCTCACTGAGACTCGGCAAATTTACCTATTCATTTCATAGCTTGTCAAAAAAATTATAAATAGATGACAAGGTGATACTCATTTAAAAAAAGCAACAAACTTCCTTTTGGATTACTTAAATAATCAAGATTTATTTATATATTTAATTCGATTTTTGTACTCCTTCAGAGATTATCTTAAACTGCGCAATGGCAAGAGCACAAGGCAATGCGCCATTTTTAGCCTTGCAGTAAATACCAAATGTTTTCAGTGTAGACGTAAACAGTTTCTATTTACTTGGCCAAAAACGCGCTATTCACTTGATTTATTTCTAACACCTTGCTGTCAATGAAGTGATTTACTTAACGTACACCAAATTAACAAGTACAGGGATCTATTTTTAACATCTATCTGTCAATATTTATCGACTTTTGACTTGACAAGCAGATTTCGCTGATGAAATCATGTCGATAACCCAACAATGTAGCCTTTTAAGCGGTTGTTTTGTGTACTTGCTCTTTAAATTTATTTGATTTTTAATTGAATTTGCAGTATATTACTTATTTATTTTATTTGCCCTCGCTTTGTGTCATTTCAGGCTGGGCCTCTTCAGTGGGGTGGCTTTAATTGTTGGAACTATGATAGGTGAGTGTACTACCCATTCGCAGACGCTTCTCCCCAACGCCATTGTCAAAACAAAAGCATACAACATGAGGCAGCAATGTTTTATGCTGGCAGAGAAGAGAAAATCCAAAGTGTCCCCAAAAAAACACACAAACACACAGTTTTCCACGGCTTGTGTCAAATTTGCCGTTCCGTCCGTCCTTTTTTTTTTTAACACAGCTTTCGCTCTGGGAGTCGTTGAAAAATATTGAGGCACAAGTTTTCATTCGGCTTATGTTCCTCGCTTTTTTTTGGTTCTGATTGGAGGAGGCGCGCATGGCCAAAAATACGTAGCTATATGCACGACACATACTACATATACGCAGCTTTGGGCCCACTCAATATGTATTGTCCGTCCGTATAGAAATATGTATGTATGTATATGTGGGTATGCAATCGGCGGGAGAATGAAAGTGCCATCTGACGGATGCGGGGATGGGGTGGATTAAGGCCAATTTCCAGGCATATTTGTAAAAGCTGGAGCCCGTACAGCGCTGGTAAATCACAGTAATCGCACTATAAATAAAAAAAAGAAAGGAAACCCAATGTTACACTTTACGAATATACTTGTATTTGAACAAGAAGGTTCCCACGAAATATGTTTAACATTTTATACGAAAATGTTGTGTTGGCATTATCCTTTCACTATAAACTTGGACGCAGCTGTAACTGGCTAAAAAACGGGGCTGTATTGAAATACATACACGTATTTATGACACGAATGGCGTTGAAAAATTGTCGCTGCTGCACTTTGACCTTAGGCAATGGCGCCAGCTTGTGGCACGTTGTCGAAATTGTTGCACGCCTCTGGGTCGGATAACCACCCCACTTCTGGGTCGGATAACCACCCCACTTCATCATTTTCCATCGCGCTCCGGGCAGAGTCGTCTGCGTTTCTCTGCAGGAAAACCCACTATTTGCCGGTATTGCTCATTCTCCGCGTGGTCGGAGCTTTCGCCGAACTTTTGTCCGCCCACTGATGACGTCCGTAACACCCACTCAAATGGTACATATATACTCGCACCATGTAGCCCCGCCAGCCGCTCATTAGCATACGGGAAAGCGAGTTGATGGGGAAAAAGTTGATGGGTGGGGAAAACAATGTGGGCCCTTAATCAGCTGTTTTTCCGAACTGCAGCTGTGGCAACACTTAACTTATATACACCTAGCTGCATATGTATATCTATATCTATATCTATATCTAAATCTACATCTATATCTTCTCTTTCTCAGGGTCTGGAATTTTTGTGTCACCCTCCGGTTTACTGGTTCGCACTGGTTCCGTTGGAGTTAGCTTTATAATCTGGCTTGCCTGTGGTGTGCTCTCTCTGCTGGGTAAGTCCCTAGAATCATCCCCTGGCATGCGACCACGCCACCCCCGAAATGTGCACCACGTGCGACTGACCCACTTAACGCCGCCAAGTGGCCAAGTGGCCAAGTGGCCAAGTCCCAAGACTCGACCCTGCACTCTCGTCACAACTTGTTGCACGGCTGGCGCGCAGCCAAACTTTCGCGGAATGTCACACCTTCCAATCTTGTGCACTATACACTGGGAGAAATGGTGGCCAGCCAACTGCATGCTAGTCTTAAAATCATTGAAAATCATTAAAATCATCTAGGTACTTCAAATAAATAGTTATAACTAGAATTTCTATATTTGCCCAAGGTAATCATCTTATTGGTAATCATCTCTTGCCTCCAAGAAAATGTAAAATTAAAGTTGATGCAGCCTCAGTTTTCATAATTTATCATATAACATGTATTCACATTACTTGTATTTATATGTATGTAAATGTGCATCCATGGTAACTGTCTAATTATATTTACTGCCTACTTTCAGGCGCTCTGGCATACGCTGAACTTGGCACGATGAACACGTCGTCGGGGGCGGAATGGGCCTACTTCATGGATGCCTATGGACCGGCGCCGGCGTTTCTGTTCTCATGGGTATCGACTTTGGTGTTGAAGCCATCTCAAATGGCTATAATATGCTTATCATTTGCACAGTACGCCGTTGAGGCCTTTGTGACGGAATGCGATCCGCCCAGGGGCGTGGTCAAGATGGTCGCCCTGGTGGCAATTGGTAAGAAGTGTAACCTCGTAATGGGATTAGTAACGCAGTATAGATTACTTCACTCTGGTATTGATCCCTATTACCAACATACCTCTTAATATGCCAATGAGTTCTACTAATGAGTTGCCCTCTGCTGTACAGTGATGATCCTGTTCGTGAACTGCTACAGCGTCAACCTGGGAATGGCCGTGCAGAACGTGTTCACCGCCGCCAAACTGGTGGCCGTGGTGGTCGTGATCTGCGGCGGAGCCTGGAAGCTGATGCAGGGCAACACGCAGCACCTGTCGAATGCATTTAACGGCCCGATGCCCAATGTGGGCGCCATCGCCACGGCCTTCTACACGGGGCTGTGGGCCTACGATGGCTGGAACAACCTGAACTACGTAACCGAGGAGATCAAGAATCCCAGCAAGAATCTGCCGCGCTCGATCATCATCGGCATACCGCTGGTCACGCTCTGCTATGCGCTGATCAACATCTCCTACCTGGCGGCCATGTCGCCGCAGGAGATGATCGAGTCGGAGGCGGTGGCCGTCACCTTTGGCAACCGCATCCTGGGCGCCCTCGCCTGGCTGATGCCACTCAGCGTCACCATCAGCACTTTTGGCAGCGCCAATGGAACGCTCTTCGCAGCTGGGCGGTAAGGATTAGTACTGAAATGTCAGGGAATAGGACCATCTATAATCAAGCCTGTAGATTCTGATTGCATTATATGGTTACAAAACTATTGCTTAAGGCAATCTCGAACAGCTTTATAATCTATGATTTCCTCTGCTCCCATTGCAGCCTGTGCTTTGCGGCCAGTCGAGAGGGTCACCTGCTGGATATCCTCTCCTATGTCCATGTGCGTCGTCTTACACCGGCTCCGGGGCTGATATTCCACGTAAGTATCCCAAAGTAGCCTCTACATTTGCATAACTTACCCCAGACTGCCTGATCAACCACCATATTAGCAGATCCAAATGACCCAGGTCCCAGAGTATTCCTCCAATCCATTTTGTAATCCGATAGTACCGCCTCATTATCATTTGACAACGCCTGCGAATGCCCATGTATCGATCCGATCCTCGTTCTAAACTCCCCTCTTTCTCTGTATCTTTCTCTGTGCGTACTTATCCCCGTCTCCAGTCGCTGATTGCCTCGGCAATGGTGCTCCATGGCACAATTGATTCGCTGATTGATTTCTTCAGCTTCACCGCCTGGATATTCTACGGCGGAGCGATGCTGGCCCTGATCGTGATGCGCTACACCAAGCCCAACTATCCTCGGCCCTACAAGGTGCCGATCATCATTCCCGTTGTGGTCTTGGTCATCTCCGTGTATCTCGTGGCGGCACCAATTTTCGAGACCCCGCGCGTTGAGTATCTCTATGCCCTGCTCTTCATATTCGCGGGCCTGATCTTCTATGTGCCGTTCGTCAAGCTCGGAATGACGCCGAGGTTCATGAGTAAGTAGCCCAAAGTTATATCCTACGATGTGGTTTCCCTTTCCCCTAACTATAGATGGTAGATGATGAGCCACAATTCCTAACGTTGTATTCCTCTCCCTGCAGACAAGGTGACGCTATTCTTCCAGCTGCTGTTGGAGGTGGTGCCCACCTCATCGATGGCCATGTTCGAGTGAAGGATCCCCGGAACGTGCTCAAGATTTCAAAGGGAGGCCAACAAGCTCGGAAAGCGAGAAGCAAATACATTCACTTAATTACTATACACACGAGGATACATTAGGAGTGCAGCATAGACAGGATGCAAGAGGGTTGGGAGTGTTAGGAGCAACCTATTATTGATATACTGACGTTGTCGTTGACAAAGTAGTGCTAGAGAAAAAAAAACTATTTGAAATAGTCTTTTTATGCTATAAGCTGGTTATATTCAAAGATTATATGTGAATATACAGATATTTAGTGTGGATACATAAATGTGTATCTATCTTTATGTAGCGCGCATAGGCCAAGTTGCATAGTTGATACGTACGTACGTTTATACAAACAAAGCAAATCTATATATACATATATTTTTGTGTTCTATTAATTAAAGATCAAGACAAATGACAGAAACAACTAAAAAACACACACACACACACAAATACACACACCTAAATAGTCGAAGATATTATTGCCAAGCGGTTCGAAGTGCAGGCCCCATAAATAATACATACATACTTGTACCAGTATATTATGTGGGCATGATTGGATCCTGAGGTTTGAGTACAGTGCCGCCAGGAATCGATGACACCACCAATCCGTACAGTACCCACCAAAGTCAACAATCGCCGCAGAGCTTCGGGTTACCCTTGTTTGCTCTCATTTGGATTTTCCGCTGGCGCTATTTACCCACATTATATACGAGTTAGCCGACCTAAAGATCGGCTGGAATAGCAATATTTATATACATGTGTGTGATGGACGAGGATCATAGTTATGTATGATAGTAAGGCAAAAGCTACATGGCGACACAGGAAAGAGGACAAATGCTAAATACAAACATCCCAACTGAATGTTTCTAACTTTGTGCGACTGGAGCGCCACCTGGCGGTCGGCGATCGCGTGTGAAATTCGTAGGACTGCAAATAGGCATTAAAGATTTGTAATTGATACCAAAGTAAGGTAAAGAAAACAAACACTGAGAAAATGCAAACAAAAAAATAGAAAAAGCCATTTAAAAATGAAGAAATGAACGAAGGAAAAGCAAACGTAAATACTACTATGGATACTTGTTAAATCAATTTTTTTGCGACTTGTGTCTGCTTTGACAAATCGTTGCAACCAAAACTAGAACTAGATTTAGAGAGACGGTTATACATACTTTAATTATTATTAAAATGCCATTTTTTTGTTGTTTTTTTTTTTAACTTAGTTTTCTGTTATTCGTGAAGGACTCGTCGCACACGAGTTAGAAAAAGACAGCAGATGCAGATGCCGTCTCGCTCGCAAACAAAATACAAGAATTTAGATCTTTTTTAATGATATATTACCCGCTTCTTAATTTCTTGCTATGCTTCTCAATCGTCTGAATCGATATACAAAACATTTATATCTTTACCTATTTATAGGCATACTACAGAACTTACCCACACACAAATATATATTTATATAATTTGTTAAGTTTAAAAATTTTATAATTTTATTACCAACTATTTACAATGAGCTAAACGGAAACCAGAGCAAATCGAAAATCTCTATCTATACATGTACCTACCACCTAATAAACAAAGAATTGTATTATGTAAACCGGAAATTGACGAAATAAAGTTTTTGAAACACACGCCTCTCTGAAGTTGCGTTCCCGCAACTAGTATAGTTTCCATACTTCCATCTATGGTCATCAGTACTTGGAGTAATCATTGAATTTGAAAAATGGCGGAAATGGGGTAACTTGGCTTAGTCATCTAGTTCTTATTACTATTCAACAAGAAAGTTTGGATTTAAAATGCCTTTTATATTTGTTCCCTTGTTGCCACAAGCAAATATATAAATATACTAGTACGCTAATCACAAAAACAATTATAGAATTTCAATTACTTTCAAAGCAGCACATGCAACATTTTTGTATGACGTTTAGCTGCCCTTAGTCTAGTCTACTTACTAATCTAAAAATGCAAAGCAATAAATATAAGAAACATATGTAAACATTTGTCATCAACCAACTCGTTAGTAGACATATTAAGTAATCTAGGGATCAAGTAATCCACGGCTACGTCTCCCTTTTCGCCTGGCGGCTGCCAGCAGCCGCGTCGAACTCCGGAAACAGGATGCTGATCTCGCGGAGGGCGGATGCTTCGCTGTCGGATCCATGGCAGGCATTACGGGTGTCGGATAGCCCGTACAAAGCTCGGATGCAGTCGGGATCGCTGTAGACGGCACGGAACACCTTGGTGGGACCCAGAAGACTGCGCCACTTCTGGATGCAGGCTTCCGACTGGAGAATCAGCGCGTAGCAGGGTCCGCTGAAAGGGATATACCAACTTATTGTATACCATCTTAATGCCGCCGGACCTGGAGCTGTGCACCAACCAACCTGTTCATGAAACTGGTTAGCCGGTGGTAGAAGAATTTTCCTTTGTGCTCCGCGTAGAGTCGCTCAGATAGTTCTTTCGTAATGCAAACCTCCTTCTGGTCGAGAATAGTGAAGTGCTGGGAGATCAGGGCTCGGATCTGCTGCATCGCATAGGTATTCCGCAGCACGTGCGGCTTTATCAGAGCGAGCGTTATTTCCATATCCTGTTTGTTAAAACTAAGTTTCAAGCTTAAGTTTAAATAGGTAAACAAATTAGTCAGCCGGCTCGGCTGATGAGTCTATCGAATTTCGATATTTGATAGGCGTACTCCACTGCAGCGCAATACAAGCACTTCAATTGAATTAGGTATTTAGCATATTTCATCGCATTACATGTTACCCATGTATCACCATTGGCAGCAAACATAAGCCACACTTAACAAACAAAGTTGTAATTAAAAAGAACGCGAGTTTTCAAATTATGTTGTAAGAGTGTATCGATACCGCATTTCTATCGATAGTTCCCCTTGCGACATCACTAGCGTCACTGGTGCATCACTAGCCAGCCGATCAGCTGTTCGCATTACACAAGCAGCCGCTTTTTATAGGATTTCTTTTGTTTTCCGCAGCCGAATTTGAATTAAAAGTGCAAAATGCCGTTCATGAAGGGCCGTGAGCCCATCCGCCGCACCCTGAAGTACCTGAATGCCGGCAAGCTGGTGCTCAAGGACAAGGTGCGCATCTTCAGCGTTAACTACAACACATACGGAGATCATCACGCGGGCGCTCGGTAAGTTATGGCACACATTTGACTAATAAGTGAACTATATGCTAATAAATGCCGTACGCACAGGGACTTTGTGTTTTGGAACATACCGCAAATCCAGTTCAAGAATCCCGAGGTGCAGGTGCTCACCATGAAGAACATGACGCCCTCGCCGTTTGTGCGTTGCTACTTCGACGATGGACGCGATATGCTGATAGATGTGGATGGCCGGAATCGGGACGACATCATCGAGCACCTGGTCAAGGTGGTGGGCAAGACCCGGTGAGAATCCTTACTTTCCATGCTAGCTCAGGTATTGCCTGGCTATCATAAAGTTCACTGTGTTACAACGGAAAGGTACTTGCAGTACCATTAAACATGGAATATTACCAATACTCCAAAGAATATTGCCTAGAATGACCCTAGAATCAGTACATACTCTTAAAGAACTCATTCATTCGCATTCAAGGAATTTCATCCTATAGAACACTTCCTCTTAAGTGTGAATTGTGAGCTAGCTCAGTACTGAAGTACTCAGTACATTTATTCTAATAGCTATTCAGCATCGATTGCACACTTAATACATGTCCCATTTCACATTTTCAGGGAGCAACTGGACGCGGAGGAGCGCTTGAAGGAGAGTAAGGACAACCCGGCCAACTTTGGCTATGGATGCGGCAGGCACTGCATCTGCGAGATCCCCGGCCAGGTGCCCTGTCCCGGAACCGTGCCGCTGCCCGACCACATGCGCGGCAAGGTTAAGTTCGCACCCAAATAGACGTCCGTTCTGATTGTTCCTTTTTTTAATAAATTAATTGTAAATTACAGCTGCAAGGCTCGTCTGCTGAGGTAGCGCCCTAAGTACTAATGATTTTTACAGACTACTGGGTGAGACGGTGGCAAAGTCGTGTGTCCTAAGAGCCTAGCGCCGCTTGGGACGCTGTTGTCGATGATATGGAGCCGAGGACTTGCCGTAGCGCTGCGATCCGTCCCGATCCTTGTTGAACTGGTAGCGCTGGATGAAGGGCACGTTGGGCTCGCCCCTGCCCGCCGTGTTCAGTTCGAGATTGTCGTCAGTCTGTCGCTCCAGCACTTTCAGCTTGGCCTCAATGGCGCGAATGGCCTCCGTTTTGCTGATCTTCTCCTCGCGCTTGCTTGTTCCCAAGGCTGGTATCTCCAGGCGCGGCTTGGGCTTCTGCAGGTCGTCCTATCGTGAACAGAATTGGTTTTATGCTATGGAGGCTAACCAACGAAGACCTCGGTTTTGCTTACATATTTTATGTTCTTGGCCAAACGCACGGCTATCGAGCGGTTTCCCACGCTGGTTCCGTCCAGCTTCAGCAGCGCATTGGTGGCTCCATCGTTCTGAAACGAATTGGGATTGGTGAGTGGAAATAGCTAAACAATAAGTATCATTTAAGACGGTGCAGCACAGCCACATATTGTGAACCCATGCTTAAAACAGGTTCATTTTCCGCACTGCAGTCTTCTCACTCGAAGATTTAGGCTCACTAAGAAATCACTTGTGCTCAATATGCTCAATTTAACACAAAATTTATAAACAATTTCTCAAAGAGTCTGAGATATGCGCCTAGCTATGATAAATGAGACCATTGAACATTACAAAATCAATAGCACCTATATCTATTTACATACTTCTCTGAAAATCTAGTAGCCTTTTGCTGTATGCGTGACAGATATAAGCTAACTTATCTGGCTTTTTGGACGAGTATAACTATAACTGGGAGCATAGATACAGAGTTCGTCCCTACAGAGCTATACACAAAACCCAGTTTGAGTAGGCACAAAAACCGGTGCTGCATGGAGGAACCTGGAAGCACGGGCCACGATAACGCAGCCGCTGCACCGCCTGCACCAATAGTGCACCGCACCCACCTGCGCGAAGGTGACAAAGGCGTAGCCCCTGGATTGTCCCACCATGGGACCGCCCTTGTGGAACAGCATGTCGAACTTCTCGATGGCGCCGCATTTTTGCATCAGTTTGAGGAGTTGGAACCGATAGGGGGCAATGCAAAGGGAACTATTAGCACCATGGAATCGCGCTGCGTGTTTGCCAGCCACAACTTACTCGGTGATGCGCGAGTCCAGATTCCCAACCCAAATGCGACGCGCCTCCTCGGAGTTTCCAGTGCCGCTGCCGCTGCCGCCACCGCCAGTGCCGCCCGATCCACTCAATCCGGCCTGCAAGGACATTTTGGACACTGAATTGCAACTGGAGTGCGGTTCCACACGGATTCACGGACAGTGCTAGCCAATTTTGTGTGCCAAAATAAACGAAAATTTGTGCAGTCTATTGGCCTTAGCGATGGCCAAAAGATACCTTCCTCATATCGATAGATAGCGAGTACATTCTCCCTCAGAGCTATTCACCACAAGGCAGTTGCCTGTAAAACCAGTGAGGTGAGTTGAAATTCAAAATCTTTTACAAATCTTATGGATATGCGTAAGAATATTGAAAATGTAAAAAATTCTATACCGAAATTAAGAAAACTGCTTCTAATTTTACAACACCACATTTGTAAAATCGACGTTAATCTGGCTCCTTTTTTTTAAATATAGTAGGCTGCCCTTTAGTTTTCTAAATTTCAATAAGTAAAGTTTACGTTTGGAAATCATTTATTAACAAAAAAAACTTAGTTCCAACAAGATTATAAACTTAAACTTATTCAACCATTTCGGTTTCCTTAGGCGTCCACCAGTTTGTAAAGCTGCCCGCACTTTTCAGCTCAGAAAAAGGATAAACGGATTCATGTAGACACGGCAAATGCGCATTGTATGCGACAACTTCCAATTTTGTGTGCCAAAATAAACGAAAATTTGTGCAGTCTATTGGCCTTAGCGATGGCCAAAAGACATCAATACATATCGGTCAGATACCTTCCTCATATCGATAGATAGCGAGTACATTCTCCTCGCAGAGCTATTCACCACAAGGCAGTTGCCTGTAAAACCAGTGAGGTGAGTTGAAATTCAAAATGTAATTTGATAATATTTTGTTAAACGGTTGTAACGCAAGTAAAAATCTTATGGGCGTAAAAATATTGAAAATGTAAAAAAATCTATACCGAAATTAAGAAAACTGCTTCTATCTTTTCAAAACACCACATTTGTAAAATCGACGTTAATCTGGCTCCTTTTTTTTTAAATATAGTAGGCTGCCCTTTAGTTTTCTAAATTTCAATAAGTAAAGTTTACGTTTGGAAATCATTTATTAACAAAAAAAATTTAGTTCCAACAAGATTATAAACTTGAACTTATTCAACCATTTCGGTGTCCTTAGGCGTCCACCAGTTTGTAAAGCTGCCCGCACTTTTCAGCTCAGAAAAAGGCTAAACGGATTCATGTAGACACGGCAAATGCGCATTGTATGCGACAACTTCCAATTTTGTGTGCCAAAATAAAGGAAAAATATATGGAGTCTATTGGCCTTTGGGATGGCCAAAAGACATCAATACATATCGGTAAGATACCTTCCTCATATCGATAGATAGCGAGTACATTCTCCTCGCAGAGCTATTCACCACAAGGCAGTTGCCTGTAAAACCAGTGAGGTGAGTTGAAATTCAAAATCTTTTAAAAATCTTATGGATATGCGTAAGAATATTGAAAATGTAAAAAATTCTATACCGAAATTAAGAAAACTGCTTCTAATTTTACAATACCACATTTGTAAAATCGACGTTAATCTGGCTCCTTTTTTTTAAATATAGTAGGCTGCCCTTTAGTTTTCTAAATTTCAATAAGTAAAGTTTACGTTTGGAAATCATTTATTAACAAAAAAAATTTAGTTCCAACAAGATTATAAACTTAAACTTATTCAACCATTTCGGTGTCCTTAGGTGTCCACCAGTTTGTAAAGCTGCCCGCACTTTTCAGCTCAGAAAAAGGCTAAACGGATTCATGTAGACACGGCAAATGCGCATTGTATGCGACAACTTCCAATTTTGTGTGCCAAAATAAACGAAAATTTGTGCAGTCTATTGGCCTTTGGGATGGCCAAAAGACATCAATACATATCGGCAAGATACCTTCCTCATATCGATAGATAGCGAGTACATTCTCCTCGCAGAGCTATTCACCACAAGGCAGTTGCCTGTAAAACCAGTGAGGTGAGTTGAAATTCAAAATGTAATTTGATAATATTTTGTTAAACGGTTGTAACGCAAGTAAAAATCTTAGGGGCGTAAGAATATTGAAAATGTAAAAAAATCTATACCGAAATTAAGAAAACTGCTTCTATCTTTTCAAAACACCACATTTGTATAAGAGACGTTAATTTGGCTCCGTTTTTTTAAATATAGTAGGCTGCCCTTTAGTTTTCTAAATCTCAATAAGTAAAGTTTACGTTTGGAAATCATTTATTAACAAAAAAAATTTAGTTCCAACAAGATTATAAACTTAAACTTATTCAACCATTTCGGTGTCCTTAGGCGTCCACCAGTTTGTAAAGCTGCCCGCACTTTTCAGCTCAGAAAAAGGCTAAACGGATTCAAGCGCTCCAAAACGAAATGACAAACAGCGGCCTCTGCCCTGTCCTTTGAAATATGCAACAGCCGTTCTGGAAACAGGATGGGAATAACTTGATGGGGACTCATGTAGACACGGCTAATGCGCATTGTATGCGATAAGTCCCTTTGAAGGACAACTTCGGACATCTTCATTTCTGGACACCAACTGGATGTAAGTGCACAGTGTCAAGCAATTTTTTAATGGTGAGTTATTTAGTCTCTATATTGCATTCGGAAAAAATGGGTATGTCAAGTGGTGGAAACGAAAACTCTATAAATTGCGCATTTGCAGCCATATATTATATATAAAGGCCTTTGCCTAAATAACACCTTTGAATAGTTATTTGATTTTATGTTTAAAATACACGTTTCTAACCAAATTAGTAGTTAACCACTAATTTCAAGGAACTCTGGTTTTTCAAAGCACATATTAGCAATTTGTACATTCATGTACATTTACTTATTCATTTAATTTCGAGTTTTGTTTCCAAAGTTGAGGTATTTTGTATATGGGCATTTATTTTTGTGTGTCGCACATGCTCTCTGCATTCCTGCCCTTACAAATTGCCATCGTTGAGCTAAAGCACCACTAACAAACGGAAAAGGTCCTGCAGAAGAAACCTGCAGAGTGCACATGAGTTAGAGGGCGATGATAAAAAACTGGCGCTTGATCTTTGTACCAGCACCCGCCATCCACCATTTATTTAAATAATTCACCGAGACGCCGGGCTCCACGATGCATATCGAGTTTGTCCAGCCAGGACGCACTCGCATGCATATGTAAGGAGTTCCTGCTGAGAGAGGTCACTGCAGCCCGGGCAGGACACTCGAAAAAACGGGGTAGTCCCCAATCCGCACTTGCCTTAATTTCGACATAGTTTTAGCTTTGTATTTTGCAAGTATTTAAAGCATACAATGCATGCTTTGCACTTATTTAGGGCCGCAGATAATCGAAGGTCTTCTTTTGAGTGCATCTTGGAAGTGCACTTTAGTATGCATGCTGCAATTTCTGCATGACATCCTGCCCTTGCCCCCACTTCTGCCTTGGTCCTGTGCCAATTTTTTATGGCACAGTCCTGGGAGCAACATGTTGGTCATTTTCTGCATACGTAATTTCGCCAGCAAATCACTTGATGGCGCCAAAATGCCAATTTACTGGGTGCAGGTCATACAAATTACCACGCAGCAGCTGCAGCTTTAGGTTTCTGATTCTATCACAACATATAGGATATTTTATGAAAATATCCCACAGTAATTGCGGTGCAAGAGTACATACAGGATATTTTATTAAAATATCCCACAATATGGTATCGAATACTAAAGTTGCTAAGCTAAGGTACTTGCGGGATTTTCAAAAGTTTATTAGGTAAACCAAGATCTATCTTTTTGCTTTGTACTGCTTTAATACTTTTAGAACTTGTATTAGTTTTTATGGGGTACAGGCTAGTGCTTCCAATTATGGCCATCATAATTTCCTTGCAGGAAAATTCTCAACGAAATGAATTTCCGCCGAGCACCGACTTGTGCTGTTTTATTTTGCTTGGGTGCTATTCCATGCATATGTCCCCACTTATCCACTGCCACGCCCTGCCCATTTCAAGCCTCTTGCCGCCCACTTGCAAGCCACTTCCCCCGCACCCCTCTGCACCTCCATCCCCTTGGTCCTTTAACCATTTTGCCTTGCGTTCACCGCGCCGGCGGCAAATTGCAAAATGGACACTATTTTTTTTGGTTCTGCTCCCTTTTTTGGAACATCGTTTTCTCTTTCTAGTTCATAAATATAACTGCTTTCATAAATGCACTCATACTCGCACAAGACTACACTGCAAGAAAACTATAAAGTGTATGCAGTCATTTATTAGTATTTTGAATTTAAGGTGTTGTATACCTACGTATTTTACTTAACGTTACAATTTGTAATTAATCTCCACAAATCTTGGGTGCCAAACCTTATATGGTGCCTATGACGATTTCTAGCCGTGCTCATAGCTTAGATATGCCAAGATACGGCGAAGGCGCTGGCAAAGGGGGCGTGGCACGGCGGGAGTCGAGTGGGGGCGACACGCATGCAAAACTCTGTATAGGAAGCAAACCAGTTCAAGTGCTTGGAAAAGTAAAGTCGTCTGGCGACTTAAGTTGTTATAAAAATGCAAATTTTTTACAGCTTTTCCCATTTCCTAAAGCAACATCACGATGAAAGGGGGCGAGTGGGCGGGGCGAGTGTATGTATTTTGTACATACATACGTACATGTGGCACGATAACTACACGAAATGGTTGTAATGATTTTGTCATGGGCTCTGTGTTCTGTGGCATATAAACTAGGCTGGAAAATGTGCTTCCGCAGGAGGCGAGTGGGCGATTCCTGAGCTGAAAAGGCTGGGAAAGCTGGGAAAGAGCCGGACTTCAACTGCGACTGGCAGTGGAATGCGTCTGTGTGGCATCAGTGATACCATTTCGATTATAGGGCTCAAAACTCTGGTCTCCAACAAACTAACCACAAACACAACTCTTTAAAGGAAGCCATTGAAATGTTAATTGTTGTCCCAAGGACTCCAATCAAGTAGCATATTTAAGCCAAATATATATGGTATATTTTTGGATTATACCCTGCGAGTTTGGCAAAAATGCCAGCTTGGGTTCATTCGAGCTGCGTATATCCAGAGGAATAAGCACTTAATTTATTAATTTTGAGGCATTTGCCAGGACTGAAACGTGAAAGGCCGTGTAGAGTAGCCTGATACTATTATCATAGTAATAGGGAGCTCGAATGGAGAGGGGAGGGTCCTGCGTGTGTCCTGGCCAGGCTGATGTACGAGGGCATTATGCGATAAATGTGCATTTTTGTGAGTTATTCAAATTATGTAAGCGCATCTGTGAGCTTCTATCTTGCGTCCTTCGTGCTGCGTCCTGCGTCCTTCGTCCTGCGTCCTGTGCACGGTTCATTTGTGCCAGGCTAGTGCAATTTATGACGGCGTCTGGGATCAGGACATGGAAATATGAAGGCAATAAAATGCCTCAGCCAAAAACTCTGGAACGTGCACGAAATGAAAGCCAGGAGCCGTTTGCCATTTGCCATTTGCCGCTTGCAACGGACCTAAAGGATAACGTGTTGCAATGTCCATCGAGAATGCCATGCAAATTAGTTAACAACAATTGAAGGCTGAAACGAGCAACGCAAACGGCAGGCACTTCGCTCGAGCAGTGTTCTGATATTTTTATTTGAATTCTAAGTGATTTGGGGAATTTCATGCCATAATAGAAATTGAGCTTAATATAATAATATTCACAAGTTATTTCGCATAAATTGCATTCAATTTAAAGTGAATGCTTTTACAGATATTTCCTTAAACTGCAATCGATTTTGCATTTTAATAAGTAAATACATAACTGATATTTAACGAAAGCATAGCTTTTCGCCATTAAGCTGCAGCTATTTAACCCTTTTATTTAGGGTTTATACACGGTTAACGCTTTTCAACTGCTACCTCAACTCGTGGCCACCAAAATATGAACTTTGCCGCAACAGCAATGTAATTAGAAAATTATTACTCTAATTGAATGTCGAAGGGGAGCAGGGGGAGCAGGGGGAGCATGGGGAGCAGGGGGAGTAGGTGCAGTAGGTGGGCGGCTCCTTGTCGCCAGGAAGTCAGAATGCAGGATAGGTGTTACAATGCCAAGGAGAAATGCCAAGGTGTCAACTGTCTTGGGCTGTCATGCAAATTAGTTAGGCAGAGATGCCGACAGATTTTGATTTTAATTAAAACTTATTCGAGGAATGCCGGCAGCAAGTGCAATAGGAATCTTTAACAATAATAAGGCATGACGAGTGCTGCATAAATTTATCCTCTGCATAATGCACTCATTGTCTTCGGCATGTGAGTGTGAGTGCATCTGTGTATCTGTGTATCTGTGTATCTGTGTATCTGTGTATCTGTGTATCTGTGTATCTGTGCATCTGTGTATCTGTGTGTCTGGGAGAAAGGCTGAGGTATATATCCCACCCCAGCTTGCCACACATACTCGTACATGGAAACTAACAGCTACAAGAACCATATAACAAATTGCATTCTGCCGACGCTGGGTGCAAGCGGGACAGACTGCCGCAGTGCGAAAGAGTCGGACTAGCGGAGTGTGAAAGAGAGGGGAGGCCTTGATTATGTGAACCTTGGCGAAATGACTCCTGCTCGCTCATCTCCATATCGCATTTCTTTGACGTTGTCGTCTTCAGCCGTCTTGGGGCGGCAGTAAAAAGCACAACATAAATGTAAGAGCACCTATTCCGACTGCTCGGCACTTGCGCAGTGATCGAAGTTAAGATACCCTATGAAAATGAACCCGACTTATGTGATTTCTGTAGCTATTTCACTGGTTTTCATTGGTGGTACATCGTTAAATATAATATTATATATCAAGTCAAGTGAGGGCTACAGTGTAGCCATCTTTCGATCCCAAAATACCCGCGAAAAAGGAGTGCGGGCACACCGAAAGTGCAAGGATTGTGATGAACAACAATGAGCAGCAGCAGCCATATAATAATTCGTAAATTGTGGCATGTTGTAGCTCCGGGTGCGCTCCGGATTATCCTGAAGATGCGGACGGGAGTGGAACGCAGGATATTGAAGATGGGAATATGCGAAGATTTTTCCCATTTTACAGCGGCGGAAAACTTTTTAATTATCTGCGTATGTGTGTGTGTATGAACTCGCATGTGAATGTGTGCGTGTGGGATGCTGGTGTTCCATATGTGCAATTAAAGCCGTATAAAAACGCCAGCGTGCTGCTCTGTCATCCCCAATCAACTTCATCCTCATCCTCATCCTGATCCTCATCCTCATCTCAAGCTAAAATTGAAATTACTTTGGTTTGTGTGTGCTGGGTAAAATTTAATGGGTCACAGGGTCAACTTTAAGTGACGCACGAACAAATGCCCCGCACTCGATTCAATTTTCGTCCAATTCAATTATACGCGGGGGGTGGGGTTGATTTTATTGAAATGCCGCCGAGGCCGCTGGCGAAAAGGAAAAACTTGCCAACGGCTCGTCGCAAAATGCTTTTCGGACAAACAATTTGCTCGTCCTTCGGGCCGATGTTAATGCTATTGGTTTCCACAGTGACCAAAATTGATGTCAATTGATATTGATAATCCATGCATTATGCGCGATAAACAAAGTTAATTAAATCAAAGGCCCTGTGACCGCAGCCACACACCACCCTCCTCCTTCAATATTGCTCGTCCACGGTGCGTATGAGCAATATGCGCTGAAACTGGCTTAAAATGCTCGCACACACAGCAAATGGAAATCTGCTGAAAAGCTGCCTACAGGCTGCAGTATTTCATTCAGAACGCTGACCACGCCCACTTCTGTGGGAGAACTAGTATGGGGGCGGAGGGGGAGGGGCTATGGGGCTATGGGGCTATGGGGGGATCGAAAGCACCACCTGCCAAGGCGTCAAAATTAAAAAGTTTGAACAGCGCTTCAACAACAATTTGGCAAGTTCCTTGATGCTTGAAATGAACAATAGTTTTAAAATGCCACCAACCCAGGATAGCCGCCTGCCCCAAGTACGATGGTGGGGCACAGTTTTATGAGCTTGGCAAAAAGTTGGCCAACAATTATTTTTTGTCGAGGCAAACGCAAAATACGAAAAACCTACATGACACTGAATGAGTTTCCAAAGTTTCCCAGCCAGGAAACTCCAGCATCCAGCATCCAGCATTCAGCATGCCATGGATTTCGGGGGCCATGGGGCTCTTGAGTTACAGGGACAAACGCATTATCGTTTGTGTTAGAATGCGAGGATGTGAGAGTGTGAGAATGTTGGGATGGCTCCATGCCTCCATGGCAAATGTGTGTCTAATGCATTTTGAGGACTCCGATTCTCCGGCAGCTGAATCAAAACACACATGCACTTCGGCCAGCCACTTCTGCTGCCTCTGCCTTCCACTGGGAAAATAAAATTAAATACAGTTGCCTCGAATGGAAGGCATTCGAGTTGCCTCAAAGCTAACCAATTACACTAAGTACATGCACGCATTTATAATTGCCGCAACTCGAGATACTCTACTGCACACTGCAAATGTGGATAAAAATGCTTGTTTATGTTGGGATTTTACAGATACATACTCGTATGTATATACTGCATCTGTATCTTTATCTGCGAATATTTCAATTAAGCGTCTTGATTTAGCTAAAGTTTGTGTGTAGCCTTTGTAAATTACTCCGCTTATATCATCCTTTATTATTTTTTGAGATCGTTTTGAGAACTTTCTGTATGTTTGAGTGTGTTTTGAAGGCTTTTGAAGACCTTGCCCCTCTGGCAGCATGTGGCTTATCTGCAATTCGCACTGACATCGGCCGCCCCTTGACCGATCTGCCACGCCCACCAGCTCGCCCAGGAAGCGCAAAGAAATCAGGCACTTTCCACTCGCTGCCCGCCGCCCCCTGGGCAAAAGCTCCCCTCCCCCCCCTGGCCCCCTCAGTTTCAGTTGTCAGTTCGTTTTAAAACTTTGCGCAATTGTAATTATTTTTCGATTTGCATGCTGCAGTTTTTCAGTTGTCCAGCAACTTTACAGCAGCAGCAGCAGCAGCAGCCACTGGAGCAAATGCATCAGTTAGGGCAACAGTAGCAACAATAAAACTGGCACTTTCAACTGCCACTTGCAGCAGATTCCACACTCGAAAGCAGCCCGAACCGAAGAGCCACCCAAAAAACCAACCCACAAAGTGACCCCCATCTCCATCCCCATCCCCATCCCCATCAGCATCCCGATGACCCATCGCCTGGACAATGGCCAAAATGCCCGAGCAAATGTTTGGCTTTGTTCGCTTAATTACAAAAATTGCGAAAGCTTCAAATAATTTTGATCAGCTCTCCTCTGCAGCGTTTTCGTGCGAGTTTCCAATCAGTGGCGGACTCGAAAGGTTTTCCGAAGGGCTAAAAGCTGGCAAAAGTGTATATATATAGGTATATATATAATATATAATATATATAATATCCACAGAATCATCACGCTTCTGCTGCTAAAGATGAAGATACATGACTGTCCTCTCCGGAAGGCAAACCATTTAGAGATCCCAGCTCCCCCTGGGAAAACATCCTGGGTGGCGCCTCTGTGAAAGGGGGTTTAACTGAATTTCAGCTCGAGACGTTTTCTTCGGTCAGACGTCCACCATATGAGACCGATTTCCAGCCGATGAAAGTTGCCCGATGTGGGAAAACTTTGCACGCACTTGGCACTTTGTTCGCTGCCAGTGGGTGGTGCAGTGGGTGGTGCACTGGGTGGTGCAGTGGGTGGTGCAGTGGGTGGGTTAGCTGTCAAGTGTGCGGTGCTTGTGGTCATCATCAGTTCGGCCAGTCCAAGCCAAAAACTGAACGGAGGGATGGCGGAGTAACATCATCATCAAGTGCATTGAGTGCATGTACATCCAGTAGATATGTGGAAGAGGAAGAGGGTAAAGTTGGGGCATTTGGAGAAGGAGATGGCAGCAAGTCCTCTTCTTTCTGGCCAACAAAAATCCCCCCCTCTTAACCATTGCATATGTAACACGAATTTCGAAGAGCAACTAAACGAGCTATGAAAAAACAAAAAAGCAGAAGTTTGAAACGAATTGTGCAGGGTTTCGTAGATAAAAGGGAAACTAAAAGAGACAAGATGAACACATCAAGAATAACAAAATAATAATTAGAGTGTACTTACCAGCTATTAAGGCTATGGCTTAAATTACTTGAACATACTTGGCATATTCAGATTTATTACCTCAGTTCATTTATTTACTTCTCTTTGTTTTATACATATTTATTAAGTGAAGAGTCTGTACATCATAATATTGTGTCTTAACATCACAGGGTGGGGAAATATTCTTAAGAATTAACCAACACTGTATTAAAATAAGTTCAATCACATTTTGGTTGTTATTTCCATCGCACTTCAAATCAATCAGCCGGCCAAGAGCTATAGACCAAGGAGTCATCTAAAAGGAGATGGCTGTCGCCAGGTGAGTCGCCACTTGGCCGGAGGCACTGCCTCCTCGGGAGTCGCTAAAACCGCGCACAACCGCTGCTCTGTTGCACGTGTTTGGGTGTGCCTGTGTGAGTGTGTGTGTGAGTGGTCCTGTTGGGAATATGTTGCCGCAACTTTGAGCCCTTTCACCTCCGCGGTCTCCAGTGAGTCCCCAAGCCCCCAAAACCCCAAAACCCCACTCCTCCGGCGGATTGTAGCCCATTTGGCTGTGCTGTTGTGGCCTGGCGTCTGAAATTTAATACTTTTGCACATTTTCTAAACTGTCGTTGGCCTGTGCCCGCCCCCTCCCCATCCGCCCACCTCCGCCACCTCTCACAGGACATGTGTGTCTACGTGTGTGTGTGTGTGTGCTCTTCTATTCCCGTTTTCATCTGTGCAACATTGCCACAGAGCGAGCAAGAAGCTGCAGCAACAGCCGGCAAGGCGAAAGAAGCTCGGGCCAAAAAAAAAAGAAAAGAAATGGCAAGGAAAAAATATTCTGCGTTTTTCTAAAATTAAAAAATTGGAAAAAAACGCTGCAAAAATATGCGCGCTCCGTCGCTGCTTCATTGCTGCGGTTGACGGCAGCAGCAACACCAATAGCCGCGCCACACTGAAAACAATTCGTGGAATTGGGCAAGACTCAGATTAGTTGGGTCTTAATACTACATTCTGGGAGCTACTAAAGTAGGATTAATACGACTATTATTTAATTATTATCATTATTTTTTTTTTATTATTATAAGCTTAATAGTATTTACAAGCGATTTTAAATCGAATTTCTTTTAGCATAACTATTATAGTATTATATGATTGAGACTTTGTTAAATTTAGGGTTTTGCACCGCTCGTGCTTTCTAGCACTACTCGCATAAATGACTTGGCCTTGCTTGCTTGTTTTTCTCTCAGTGCCGCGACAGTGGCAGCTGCAACATTGACGTCGCCGCCCTTGCCGCTGCCGAGTTGCAATTTTTATGACATTTCATTTGCATGCCGCGCGCAAAGGCAGCGGCGGTAGAAGAAGAAGCGGACCGAGCGGCGCGGTAGCGGCAAAAAGAAATTAAACACAACGGCGTCGGGGGAGTTGAGCGGTGGTTGAGGGGGGGTTGGTGGGGCCAAGGGGATGCTGCCATTTTAGTATGCACACAGAATTGTTAACAATATGGCGCCTCGCCTCCGTTTGCCGTACTTTGTAGTCGCACGAATGTCCTCCCACAGCTCCTGCTCCTACTGCTCCTCCTGCTCCTCCTGCTCCTGCTGCTCCTCCTGCTTCTGCTCCCGCTGCTGCATCCTTGCTTTTGGCCTTCTCCACTCGCCTTTGGCTTGATCTTCGCCCAGGAGCAAGGGGTATTTGCGGCTGGCACTCCTGTTGGCCGCCCAGGATTTATGGCGCACTTCTGACCGATCTGCACCTGTACACTAGGAAAAAAGGGGGTGTTCACTGCACACTCGTTAGCTCGTTAACCTCTTCCAGAGGTTTTGGGAGTTGGTAATTTTTTCAAGCACCTCTAAGTGATTTTAAAGTGTTAGCCAATATTTAAGTTTCACCTTAACCTGCTCATTTATATCTTCGAAGTTTTTTAACTTGGCCAAAGGTGCATAAAAAATGCAGTGACAAGATACATGCATCTTTCAGTTTTTAAGTATGCTGTTGCAAACTATTTCAAACATTATTCCACATTTCTGTGGACTTTTCTTCCATTCATCAGTATTATAGAAGCCAGACTCAAAGGGTATGCTGTAGTCGAGTAATCCGCCCCAAAAGTTTTGCATTTGGGGCTGTTGTTTCGCAAAGCTTAGCTCGTGCTGCCAGTGTTTGTATTTTTTAATTAATTCAGTTTTCAGCAATTAGTTTTGATGCGTTGCATTTAAAATTAATTGCAGTGGCGTTAATTGGCTGCAATCTGCCACGCCCACGCCCACGCCCACCCCATCCGCCTGTTGGGAGCAGCGGGCTTAGGCGAAAAGCAGGAGTTGCGAATAAATCAACTAAAAAGTGCACCGCCCACAAAAATGTTTCCTCTGCGGCTCATTAAAGGTTAATTTGTTGAGTGCCGCCGTGGGGTGTGCTTTAAAGCGCCCATTTCGTTTTTTGGATAACGGATTAGAGCTGGTTGAGTGTCATTCAAAATTAATTATATGTGATTGTGTAATTGCCAATCCCCCTCGCGTTTTCCAGCCCCCCCCAACTCCCCCCAGCGAAGGACTCTAATGCGCGGCACATGTACGCACAGCTAATCAATTTAATGTGATGTGATACACTGCCTAATTAGGCCTCGTTTCGCTGGCCCATTGCATTTCGGCAGTTGGAAAACAGAGCAGTTACCAAAAAAGGTGCCACTACACCATTACCTGCCTGCCACACGGCTAAAACACGCGACGACTTATAAGCCAGAGCGTGAAAAGTAATGAATAATCAATGGCTGGAGTTTCCCAAATCGAATGCGCTCTGCTCTGTGACTGAAAGTCAGTTATGTTCCTTGGGTAATGTTGTCCCAAAAACCAGCTTATAGGTGGGAGTTTTTTTTCATTGTGTATGCCCGTGTCTTTGTCTTCCCTTTATGTGCTCATTACAGTGTCTTGGTTTTTGCCAGGCGAACCATTGACAAGGTAACCGAGCCTCACGAGCACTGCCAACGGTGCGTATGCGTAATATCAAAAAGAGATGGGAAAGTGTGCGTGTGTGTGTGTGTGTGTGGGCGGGGCATGTACGTGTATGTGCTAATTAGAGTACGCTTGCGGTTTTCCATTACAAAATGTCATAAATACACCAACGAGCAGGCATTTTGCACACTGAACACTCCACCATGGTGGTTACATTCGCTTTTTTTTTTTCGTTCTCTTTTTTTGGCCATCATGTTGCTGGTTTAATTCTGGGATGTGCGGTTGTGACAACCGAGGGTTCACTGTGTCCTCGCTGCTATCTAAGCGAAACCCATACCGCTCCCCCCCTTGCTCCCCTCGCTCCCCTTGGTCCCCTTGGCTTTTTGCCACCATTCGTGCGGCTGCTGCGGTAAGGCTGGCAAAAACTATTGCCTATTTACATGGGCAACGGTCTGGGCTTCTGGTCAAGTTAGGTAGTTTATACCCTCGCACAAGGTGAAACAATGGATGCAGTTGCATGTGCGTACTTCCCATTATCCTGATTGTGGGTTTCAGTGCCCAAAATACTTGAAGTGCCAACTGAAACAAGAGAAGAGATATATAGATAGATAAGTTGAAGGAAATCGGATGCATCGGCTGGTCTTCTACACTACATACTCGTATGCATATGTGTATGGAGATAGCTTAACTTGATTTTAGCCATCTTCTAATAGAATGTATTTTATAGTTCTTAATCAGAAACTTACATGCTGAAAACCCTTTACGGAAACATGTAGTTAAGCACCATTTAAGCCTATTTGACTGCAAATGAAGTTGCATTTAACTTATACCCCTTAATTGCTTGTCTACTGGCTTTAACTTTCATCAATTTGGCTTAATGTGAATAAAACATGGCCATTTTGATGAATATTAGGCACATGGCACGTATCATTTTTTATTTATGGCTAATTAAATATATACTTCGTCGTTTGTAAGTTCAATTCTGATTACTGATAGAGGCTTCTTCATGTTCCTAGCTGTTTAAGGATCGGTATTTTGCCATTTGCGCGTTACATTTTTGTGACTGAAGGACAAACAGGGAGTGAATCCGTTTTCCGGATGATTTTCCCCACTCACTTTCAGACTTTTGCCGTTTCGTCCTGCGGCCGTTGCTTTGATTTTGCGTTGACTTTGGTTTTTTGTCCGCCGACTGCTCCTTTCTCTGATGTTTGCATTTCGCATTTGGCGGCTCCACTTGCAGCTGCGACGCTTCCGATGATGAACGCCCCCCCATTCCCCCATTCCCCCATTCCCATTGCTGTTCCCATAAACGCATACATACACGCATACATATACATATATCCCGGATCGCCAGAGGGTCCTGTGCGAGGGGCCAAGGGGTCCTGCCTTGTTTACACCCCACAGCTGGCGCTTTGTTGTACACTTCGCTTGACAACATCAAACTTCTTTGGCACAAGCGACTCGTCGCTGTGTGTGTGTGTGTGTGTGTGTATATATTTGCCACGCCCACAGTTTCATAATACACACTCGACAATACACACGCTCGGATACTCGGAGAAAAGATTTAATCGAAGCCCAATAATTACGGCTGGACCTGGTGAAGTGGCAGCACCTAGAAAAATACTAAGAACTCAGCTTTAGATCTTTTAGCGCAAATATAAATATGAAATTAATTATAGGAGTCGATTACGGTTTTAGCTGTAAATATGTGTTTACACCTATTTTGTAGTACATATGCAATTTATGGTTTGTTTATATATAATTCTTATTTCCTATACCTTTTACTCAACATATTTTCCACAGTGTACCTATTGTGTAGTCTTGGCACGATTGCATTCAGCTCTCCAGCATTTATTATCGGCCCAGATCGGTGCTGCGTGTGTTTGTGTGTGTGTGTGTGTTAGCCTCTTTCTGTGCGCGCGTGTGTGTGTGTGTGTGTTAGCCTCTTATCGTGCGTGTGCATGTGTGTGTGTTAGCCCCTTTCTGTGTGCGTTAATGCATGCGTGCATGAATGAGCATCAAACAATAGCCTGCGAACTGACGGAATGACTAAGTGACCAACTGACTGACTGACTGACTGACTGACTGACTGACTGACTGACTGACCAACTGGCTAACTGGCGAGTGTTATTTAATTACGCCCAAACAAAATGCAATTGAATTTCCTCTGCATCTGATTGTGTGCGTGAAGGGGAGGGGAGGAGGTGGGGGATCTGGATTGGAAGGATCTGGGCACTAACATGCACTAACACGTTCAACACCACACACACACACCCACACACACCCGCTCACACACTGTGCCGTGCAAACACATTTTGTTATACAAAATAAACAAATCAAATTAGAATTAATGTTGAATAATTAGTCGCAACATAACGCATTGGGGCCATTTGCGATTGCGATAGGAGCAGAAATTCGTGGATTGCGGGGGTGCATTAATGTCCTTGTGCCTGCACGAGTGTGTGTATCTGTTTGTATGAGCCAGTGCGTGTGTGTGTGTGCTCAATGGCATGCAAGTGGCTTGTTTGTCAAACATGTAATTTGATTTGGAACTTGCCGCCGCCAGAAACGCTCACCAAGGACCAAGGACTGGGAAGTGCCCAGGTGGCTGTGCCAATATTAGTCCTTTCCGCCACCGCTGGTCGCAATTGCATACACAAACACTAAATATCATTTCATTAAAGTATTTGGCCAAAATACCGATTTATTTATTTGGGAAAATCGGGACTTGCGTTTTTGGCACAGCTCTTTGAACGTGGCTTGGCCAAAAGTGATCGCACATTGTTTTAACCAAACTTACTAGCCTGCTATATAGTTATTCTAAACAAACCTCATTCAACCGAGAAGTTGACTGAGATATTTCTAGAAATATCGAGCATTTGATGGAAATCAAGGGCTCTGCTCCACTGAATGGCATAACTCATAACTCACGGACTCTTCGCTTTGTGAGCCTTTATGGCCCACCTAATGCTAATTGATTGCGCCCGCTTGTTCCCACTCACTTAAATTTCCATTCTTCATTTCCCATTAGCCGTTTTCCTTATCGCGTATACGACGCGTGTTCTTCGTGTGTGTACGCTTGTTTGAGTCGGGCGATGGCTTTTTCCTTTTTCCTCGCCCAAAAAGAAAGAGGGAGGGAGGGAAAGAAAAAAGAAATCAACGCAAATTGCTAAATGCTGCAGCCCGCCGCGTGTCCTTTCAGTGCTGCAAACGAAATCAGGACATTCTGAAGGTGGCGGAAAAAGAAACAAGATGGAATATCTTTTAAGCCGCAGTCGGTAACTTGCCGGCTTTAATGGCAGCGGCTTAGAGTCCTTGGCTCTCCGTCTCCTTTATTTTGTGCATAATTGAAATTTATGCTTAAATACATTCAACGAGCTGCTGAGCGGCTTATGATCCTTCCATCGCATCCATCGCATCCTTTGCAGCCCTCGCATCCTTTGCCACTCGCGGAATGCCGTGCTCATTTCAAAGGGTGCGGTGTGGAGGGGGAAGGGGGGGGGGGCGAGGTGCGTGTGTGTATTTTGCATATTTAACTTTGCATTTCAGCGCTAAGCTTTCTTAGTTTATTATTTAAACAGAAACAGGCGAGCGACGCTGACAGCGATGACGACAACGCGACGAGCCGGCAAGGATTGGCGTACATGGGCGGCGTTGGCGGGGGGGTGTGGTGGGGGTGTGTGCCAGGATATTGTCCCGGTTATTATTATGCCAAGTAGCTGTGTCTCTGTGTGCGTGTCTCTCTGCACACTGAGCGCATTTCAGTGCCTGTTAGTTAGGTCGAAATTAGGCAGACAAGAACAAAGTACCAACAAGTTAAGTTAACTTCAACTAGAAAGGCTCCTTAAATATTTATATATTTTTTACATTATATATAGTATATATAGTATATATATTATATTCTATATTTTTTATATTATATATAGTAAAAATATAAATGTTTATAAATAAATACACGTCCGAGTGCTACCACAAAATTTATAAAATAAATTGGGCACTTTGTGTTAACATACAAATAGAAAGGCTAGAAAGGCTCCTTAAATATTTATATATTTGTTATATTATATATAGTAAAATATAAATATTTATAAATAAATACACGTCCGAGTGGGACCACAAAAATTATAAAATAAATTACGCATTGTACGTCAACATACAAATAGAAAGACTAGAAAGGCTCCTTAAATATTTATATATTTTATATATTTTATATAGTAAAATATAAATATTTATAAATAAATACACGTCCGAGTGGGACCACAAAAATTATAAAATAAATTACGCATTGTACGTCAACATACAAATAGAAAGACTAGAAAGGCTCCTTAAATATTTATATATTTTTTACATTATTAAGTAAAAATATAAATATTTATAAATAAATACACGCCCTTTATTTCCGAGTGGGACTAAAAAAATAACAAAAATAAATTGCACATTGTACGTCAACTTACAAATCTAGATAATTACATTTTCCAAAGAGTTTACTCATAAGTTCTAACCAAGGCAGGAAACTGGAAGTGGCTCCATTTCTCCCAGTGCACGTGTGTGTGGCGAGTATTTAGCGTGCGTGAAATTGAGATAAATGTCGCCAGAGTTATGACAAGCTGGCAACCCCGAAGCCCAGGCCCGCACTCCAAACGCAACCCACAACCCGGGACAAGTCAGGCCCAAGCCCAAACCCGATTCCAGCCCACAAGTTGCGCGTTGCGAGTTGCGAGTTGCGAGTCGCGATTCGCGAGGGACGCAGTCAGCGGAATATGCAAATTATTTTAGAATTGTTTGGCGTGCCGTCCTCAAACCCAAAATGAAACTCAAACTCCAGCTGCCTCGTACCTGTTCGCAGTCCGTCTGCCTGTCTGTGTGTTTTCCGCATTTTCCGGCGCCTCGGCTCATTGTCATTAAGATTGCGTATTAGCATTTGTAAGGCATTTGCTGCATGGGCTCAGCTGCGAAGGCTGCGAAGGCCAACGTGGCTTAAAGAGCGGCTCAGTCCGCCGGATGATTGAGTGCACGCAGGTGGATAAGGGTGCTCCGCAGCGGGAGGAGGGAGGAGGGAGGGGGGAAGAGGTCGCAGGACTTTCTAAGAAACTCCAAGGCAGTCGTACTCTTGTATGACTTAGTTTTTGGCCCAAAAGAGCCATGTATGAGTCTGTTTTTATAATTGCATATAGGTGCGATTAGCACCTTCTTCCTTATAAATTTATACAATTTTCCGCAAATTTAACTAGCAAGTTCACAAGTTCCCAGCTAGAGTCAGATAGATGATAAGAACAGAGACAGTCTGGATGGGGCACAAATCTGTGGCAAGTCTGCTGGCCGTCATGTGGCCACCGTTGTTGATTGTCCCTGCCGGCAATTTCAGTCCACCTCCAACTTGGTCCAGAATTTTGCGGAGGACTCCGAGCTATGTGGCATTCGATTCCCCTTGGCCAAGTTGTGTGCTTTTATTGTTTTACGAGGCCTTGCTTGCAGCAGCTGCGTGGGCAACTTTGAGCATGACTGTCTTGGTCGTCCTTCGTCCTGGATCCTGAATCCTGGCTACTGGTACTGGCTACTGGGTACTGGCTACTGGGTACTGGCTACTGGGTACTGCATGCTGGGTCTTCGGTCTTGGGTTCTTTGGTCCTTGGGGCATCTTCGTGTTGCAGCTGCAACAATTTCATAAACTGCTGATGATGCACAGCGCACAAAGTTTCACCGAGCTGATAGAGAACGGGCAACTTGCAACGGGCAACTTGCAACGGGCAACTTGCAACGGGCAACGGGGGCACTTGCCGCTCCGCCCGGCTTTTCTGCCAGGACTTATCAGCTGTTCGCCGAGCACTGTTGACCCGGCCAAGATGTACATAAGCGGGTCAGAGTTGCGAATGCCGTCAGATTGAACAGGTTAAGTACAACATTTATGGGCGATCTGCTGTCAATATCACGTCACTTGCAGAAAGGGAATCCTTAATCAGGATAATATCTACGTATGAACAGCACGGAAGACTGGGAAACACATACATATGTTCATACGTGTAGAACTCACCTTTGATCCATTAGCTGATTAATGGCATTTTATTTGCTTGCCACCGCTGAAATTAATTAACCGAATTCTTTTCTTCGGCAACTCGACACTTTAGGCACTCGATGCTTTAATTGTTTATGCTGCTTTGAGGACGCATTACTCACAGCAATTAAGCGCGCTGAATTAATTAACTACCAATAATAGTGATGCATACACTATACGTGTATGCGTGTATACGTGTGTGGTGGCACATTGGTGTGGGTGGGTACTTTAATTCGATAACTACTTGAGTTGGCCAAGAGTTTGATTCAAAGGCCCAGTGGCCTTTGTGCACAAATTATTGCTTATTGGAATGGACGAAACTTTTGATTGCAATTGTAGTGCTTGCATCTCTGTCGCGCTACTTTTTCATTCGCATTTTTAGCATAATTTGATTTTGCTGTTTTTGCATGATTTCAAAATAAACATGGAGAATTCGACGGCTCCGCATCTAGCTGCCAGCCAAAAGGGGAATTTTTTTAAAATATTGCGAGGGAACAAGAAAATAACAGAAAAAACGGAAAAGTTCCCTTTTCGTGCAGTAAACTTTTCACTAGTTGAACTTCTTTGGATGGAAAGTTTCGCCGTATTTTGTTGTGTTTTTCCTGTCGTCTCCGTTTCGCATTTCCCATTTTCCGTTCTCCCAAAGAAAATATCGTCGGGGACTTTGAGCCGTGAGCTGTGAGCTGTGAGCTGTGGGGCGTGGCACAAAGGGGGCGCTCTGGCGTTGTTGTAAAATAAATATTTGCATGTGTTGTGCATATTGTTTTTTCGCATCCTCGATCCTCCATCCTCCATCCTCCTCCATCGAACTGAAAACTTCCCTATTCCGCATAGTTTATCGAACGCAGGGGCGTAGGGCACAGGGGGGTTGGGGGCGGTGTTTGGGCGGGCGGAGGGGTCAAGTGTCCTCCGTAGGTGCATCTCGTGTAAAGTGCAATTGATTGCTGTTTAAGTGCGTTTTCATGTTTTCATGTTTTCATGTTTCATCCATTCAATTTATGCCCTGTCATATTCGCTGTTGGTCCGCTTCCTTGCCTATTTTATCCCTGTTCCACCTCCTCCAACCCTTCCACCCTCCACCCTCCACCCACCACCCACCACCCACCTCCCAGTATTCCCAGTATTCCCACTATTCCAGATGGTTAATCAGTCAAGTGACGTAAGCGAAATTGTGTTTAATGCACTCCATCGACGCAACTCATCTTCATTGTACAGATTATGGGTATTGTTGCACCCACGACGCCATTGTTGCAACGCGTCAATCTAACAAATTGCCCACCAGCCGGCGGAGATTAATTGTGTGCATCTGCTTATGGAGTGGAAAAATTAACGGACCCACTTTTAGGGCTTCCGAAAAATTTTGAACTCAAAATGGTAAATTGTATACGACCTAGCTATGCGATCTTAAATATTACATAGGCTTAACATTTCCCAAAGTGGGTGGTGCAAAGAAAAATCCATCAATATTCCTAATCGTTTTATCGTACCCTTTACTCGTAGAGTAAAAGGGTATACTAGATTCGTTGAAAAGTATGTAACAGGCAGGAGAAAGCGTTTCCGACGAAACAAAGTATATATATTCTTGATCAGAATCAATAGCCGCGTCGAACTGGCCATGTCCGTCTGTCCGTCCGTCTGTCCGTCCGTCTGTCCGTCCGTCTGTCCGTCCGTCTGTCCGTCCGTCTGTCCGTCCGTCTGTCCGTCTGTCCGTCCGTCTGTCCGTCCGTCCGTCTGTTCGTCCGTCTGTCCGTCCGTCTGTCCGTCTGTCCATCCGTCTGTCCATCCGTCTGTCCATCCGTCTGTCCGTCCGTCCGTCTGTCCGTCCTTACCAAAATACTTACCAAAAACCTGTTGCCTACTCCTAAGCCCACACTTTTGAAAATTGTTTTATTTTGTTTTCATTTTGTATTATTTTTTCCCCACTTGTTACCGATATTTCAGAAAATGTTGAAATTGCTCGCTTGCACTTCACCCATCTGAGTAACGGGTATCTGATAGTCGGGTAACTCGAACACAGCATTTCATCTTGTTTTTTAATTAAGAACAATTGGATTAACTATTTAAATTTTGCCTAATTCTTTCGTAAACGCTTTTAAATAATCGCAGACAAGTCGGACATGAAGGCAGCGTGAAACGAGGAGCAAACTCAGCTGGTGAATTTGAGTTGGCTCGTTGATTTCCATCAAACTCTGTTCAACTATCGTCGCATGAAATTGTCTCGTTATCTTTGGCTTTTGTGGCAAAGCGCTTTCCGTCCATTCGAACGTATTTTCCAAAGAATTTGCGTTTGCATTTTTGTGCGGCATTTGCAATTTGTCTGCTCCTGAGCTATCCTAGTATCCTACAATATCCTCCTTGGCCCCGAGTTGCAATCTTTAGCTGCTGCTGCTGCTGCTGCTGCTGCTGCTGCTGCCTTCTGCCGCATCAGCAGAAGTTCACAATAAGGCTGCATAATGCACAAAACTCTCAGCCACGCCCCCTTGCAACACCGCCGCACTGCCGCCCATCCGCCAGTCTTGCTCAAGTGGGTGTGGCAAACTTTAGTGGCGACGGCCTACAAAAACTTTGCCGAGTCAAGCTGTTTTCCCCAGGATTTTGGATTTCCCTTGGCGGTGGGAAAAAGCCAAAAGAAGCTCAAGAACCTTTTGGCAATGGCATAAAGTACACAAATCCATTTTCAGCTTAATCGCTTCCACTTCAATTTGCATTCGTTTGATTGTCTTTCGGCTTGATGGCAGTTGGGGGGGAAAGCGTGGAAAGTGGGTGGACTGGGTGGACTGGGTGCTCGGGAAAAAACCCAATCTGCATCGGCCATCAGACGGGAGAGCATTGATGAATTCGCAGTTGTCAAAACAAAATGTTAAAGTGCAGTGTGCAGACAGATTTTCCTGCTCGTCGATGAGGAAGAAAGCCACGAGCGTGTTTTTGTTGCAACGTAGTCACGTACTTGCAATTTCTACACACACACACACACACAGACATGTATGTACACACATACGTGTATGGAGCAGGAGAGAGACTCCTCTCCTCCCGACGAGCACAAAAAGGACCTGCCCCGCCTCCTGGAAAAATGCACACGAGCTGCTGAGCGTGTGGGTGTGCGAATCCCCATCTCTGGCTGCCACTCGATGACAGCTACTGCGACATCCACCCACTTGCACCCACCCGCCTTCTCCTGGCGACGAGTGATAGCTTCATTAGCAGTTCAAATGTCAATCACGATGCCGTCTCGCAGAATTTGCATTTTGTTTTTCCCCAAAAGTGCTTGTGGTCTCGAATGTTCGTTGGTGTTTTGCTGCTGTTTTGTTGGTGGCGCCCCACCCACCGTGCACCTAGTTGTGCTCGCATAGTGACGAATACTCTTCACAAGCCTCTGTAAAAATCTCTAATCAAATCTCGCTAATGTGTCTCCAAAACTAAGCCACACAAATGCTAAATGCACTGTAATTAAATCTATGATTTTTCCCATCAATCTGCGGGATTAATGTTGTGTTAATGTTGTGAAAAAATGCAGTTGCATGCTGCTCATCACTGGTTGCAGCCAAGCTGTGGGTGGCTGGTGATGGGTTGGGTTTTGGGGTGGCGCTGGGTGGCGCTGGGTGGTGGGTGGCTTTTCGGGGGCCAAGTGAAGTGTGCACATTACGTAACCGTTACGTAAGCAGCCGCCGGGAACGGCAGTCGAGCGCCCGACGTTGCTACCTGGGCGTCAAGCCAGAAGGGAAAGCGCCTGGGGCGCGAATTCCATATCAAGTGGCAATGTAAATGAGAATCGAGAATCATTAAATCGTTATACACATACCCATACACATACACATACGTATGCATGTACATATGCACGTATGTATGTGTGCAGCCGTCGTAGATGGAGCAACTTCATTGGCCAAGTGCCCGTGTTTTTGCCAAGAAAGTGTTTTGCCGGCTTAATTTGCTACCGCGGTGCTGCGATTACGCTTCTGAATCCGCATCGGGCATTTTAACGTTTTATTTCGACTCAGTCAAAGTCACTTTCATACGCCATTTCACCTGCAGAAAAGCGTCTTGCAATTCATGCAACAATACATTTTGTGCAGCTTTTCCGGGCCCAGTAAGCATTTAAGGTGGCGCCCATTCAACTTGAGGATTGCGTAGAAGTTGTTCTGCACGGGAAGCTCCCATCAATAATACAATGTAATTCCCTTTCGCGAGCCGATGGATTCACTTACTCCACAAGTCCTTCTTGCTGGTCATTTATATTCATTTTCTGTAATCGGCGTAATTCTCGTGCATTTATGAGACCATCGAAGACAATATTAACAAGCCAATAAATTATTTTTTGCAACGAGCCCCACGAAAATACATTGCTGGCGAAATAAAGCAGCAATTATCGATTTATGGATGCCCCATTCGTGGGCATTGAAAACAAAAACAGGCAAGATGGGAAAAATCTCGACTTCAAACACTCATCGATTTAATTTGCCAGGCATTTTAATGCTTTCGAGTACAAACTGTGCCACCAACGGCTGTTCTTCGCTTATTTGAGGTTGAGGCCCATGGGCCGTTGTATTTAAATACATATTTATATTTGTATATATACATATATATATATATATATATATATATATATTCGCAAGATCCCTGCGAATTCGGGACCCTCGAGCCGATTCAATGGCCACTTGACGCGCACCGCATGTTTAAAATTTTCAACGCTCCAAACACACAAATTGTTGGTAAATTAAACGCAAATATTGCGGCGCCTGCCATTTGATTGAAGTGGTTGAGGGGGGACTGAGGGGGGTGTAAGAGGGGGGACTGAGGGGGCGGAAGGGTGCCTCTTTTGGACAAAAGGCGTCGGTTTTTTGGGTGGCAGCTTGTCGCTTCATTTTCTGATTGCTCAAAGTCGTCACCCCCACCGCGGAAAATGGAAGTGGAAAATGTTTTTGCCCACTCCAAATTTTCCTCGCAGCACTTCCGGCTCCTTTGGCCGAAACTGATTGCTGTTATGGCCGCCATCAATTTTTCAGCAATATCGCCGCGTTTTGTCTTTAATTCCCCCACTAATTACAACATTTTTGTGCCCCCTGCTAATGAAGCCATCAATTCAAGTTGGTTCACAGACATTCAACATTAAAGATGATTGGATGCAAATTTACTGGCTGCTTGTATTGTATGTCACATAATACTTAATTATAATTATAATTATATAGTGCACTATACTCTATATATGTATATAATCACTTGTCTGGCCAGTTTTGCTGCCCCTCTAGCAAACCAGCAACCCAAAAGCCAGCTGTTGCTTCCTCGTACTTCTGAAAATGCATATTTGCGTATCTATTAGTTTTTCAATCCCCTTTTTCATGGGGCAAGTATTGTTGCAAGTATGGCTGCGCCCTTCTGTTGGCTTAATCGCAATGGCAATACGGCAGCAATAATAATAATAACAATAATAATAATAAGGCCCTTGGAGGCAATGGTGGAATGGGTGGTGCCTGGGTGCTTTGGTGCTTTGTGGTGGGGATGGGTGCTGGTTGCCACCAGTGGGGTGGCTGATGGGTGGGTGCTGCTATTTGGCTCGTGCGTGGGTGGTTGCAACTTGCACATTTACGCCATTTGCGCTAATTGCGCGCCACATGCACTTAACAACGCCTTCGCCATTGCCATCAGATGGCCGAAACGGAGCGAACCGCAGCCTGCCAAGGATGCAGGATGGAGGATGCAGGATGCAGGATGCAGGATGGAGGATGCGGGATGTGGGAATGTAGAAATGTGGGAATGTGGGCAGAAGGATGCTTGATGCAGGACGCAGAATAGAGAGCCCAGAACGCAGAACTCAAATCGAGCTTATTTGCCATAATAAATTTCTCATTAACATTTCATGTTACATGAAATGGGCGGCACAACCACAAGCAGCCGCTTGGGCGGAAAATGGGTGGGAAATGGGTGGAAATGGAAACTATGGCTGCCACATGAACACCACCACTTACTACCAACCAACCAACCAACCAACCAAGCAAGCAACCAGCCAAACGGCTACAACACAAACTTTGAATTTGATGACTTGAAACTGTTTTTGGGCCTTCGAAGAGTGCAAGACTTTTGGCTTCCAGTGTCAAGTGGCAAGTTGCAAGTGGAAAGTGGCAAGTGGCAAGTAGCAAGTAGCAAGTAGCAAGTAGCAAGTAGCAAGTAGCATGTAGCATGTTGCAAGTGCGAGTGTTTGTGCACGTGAGTGTGCTGACATCTAAGTGCATCATCAATGTCGACCAATGTGGCTGAGGAGCTGTTCCTTGCGCTCCATCAAGTGGATTTGTGTGTAATTACTTAGTCCTGGCCCACAGGCACTCCAAAACGCACCGACATTTCCCAATTTCTGGCTGAGCTCTGATTTTTCGCATTTTAGCCACAAAACCCTGATGCTTAAGCTCGGATATTTGGTTGCATGGCACTTTGCGACATTGTTATTTCTAAATGTAAATCCACACATGCCTCGAGTTCGCTTGAGTAAATCGAAACTGACAGAAATCGCTTGCCAGCGTTAATCAAAAATTAGTTCCGCCATCTATGGTAAACTGTTGCTGGTTCCATGATTGGGCCATGTCCTTCGTCCTGGCGAGTCCTTCGTCCTTGCGCGACAAACGCGACAAACGGCGAGCAATCAATGCCAGATTTAGGCCCACATGTGAGTGCGGCGTGTGTTTTATGAAGATTGAGACACAATCGACTCGGCCTGAAGTGTGACAAATTTGCCAATTTCCGAGTGGTCACTACTCCGCCGCACGCCGCACGCCCCACTGCCACGCCCCCACCTGCCAGTTGCATCAACGTAAAGCGACGACTCATCATCGCCATCATCAGCCCGGCCATGATGGCCATCACGGCCACCACCATCGTCATCGTCTTTTTGGCCAGAACTCGCTGCCGTTCTCCTCGTCATGTTAATTTCTTGTTGGCTTTCAGCTCACGTTCCCGCTCACAAGAGCCAGTCAAATTGAGCCCAAAAGGGTGGGGGGTACTGAAACGCTGAGGAAACATTGATGACTTTCATCCCAGTTATCGCCAAAGTTGGAAAGCTCTTTCAGCACCCAACTGATAAGGATACACCGCAAACTTTAACAAACTGAATGTATCTCTGCTAAGGTTAGACAGCTTCACATTGCATTAAAATATTGAATATGTTTTTATAAATACACCCTCACTTGCATTAAGTTGCCTTAATCTAAGAGATTTAAATAATTAAAATATATTCAAGTGTGTGAGGCATTTTTTCGACTGTCAGCAAAAAAACGATTTACGATTTACATCATTATAACGTATAAAAACGTATAAACGTATAACTATATAAAAACTACAATTAGGGTTGTTAAGAGTAAGCATAAACAAATGTATAAACAAATGCACTTTAATATTTATATGCCGGGTCACGCCAAATATGAATAATTATAAATAAGGTCTGAGGGAAAGGCAAGATAGATAGATTTACTAAATTAGCCATCTTCAGTTGGCCATCAAATGCTGCTCAATGTGCGTGGCCAACTTGGCCAGCGAACTGAAGTGGCCAAGTAAACAAGAACGTGGCTAACGTCCGTGGCATGTGGATTTTCCGCGTTCGCTAGTGGAAAAAGGTGGCAATCAATCAGGATTGGAGTGCACTGATCAGCCGGGGAGATCGATCGCATCCCCCGGCGGACAAGGATACTCTCTTTTCTTTTCGAAGCGAAAGCTTCAATTGAAATCCCAAACGACACCTCCAGTCCTCAAGAAAAATCGTTGGAAAAAGGCAAACTTTTCACGGGTGAAATTTGGTGAAAACGTTTTGCATGTAGCTGATTCGCAGACTACTTTCATCCTTCTCGGGGGCTGGGTGGCAAATAACTTTCTAACTTTCGCCAGTTTCTAACCGCATCTCCTTGTCTTCCGCTTTTCCTGAGTTTTCTAGATACTTTCGCTGCGAAGCCGGCAAGTTTATTAGCCACATCAGCGTTGCTAATGCCAGGTGAGCTACACGCAATTAACCTGAATGCACACACACAAGCACACACAAACGCACACACAGACGCAGGACGAAGGGGGAGGGACGGACAATGGGGCGTGGCAGGCGGCTTTTGGGGTGGGTACAGTGAAATCTGGCCTCGAAATACTTTTATTTTGACTTCAGCATTTTTAAATGCAGAGATGAAGCGTTTACAACGAGTAAACCCAATTGTTTGTTAAATTTGTGTTAATTTGCACAAGAAAAGATACAAAGATACAAACTCTTTCGGGTTGAGATAGTCGTATTGGAAGACCTAAGCTTTGACCTGGTCTCTTCCCCATTTTTCAAGGCAAAGATTAAGCATTTACAACGAGTAAATCCAATTGGTTGTTAACTTTGTGTTAATTTGTACAAGAAAAGATACAAAGATACAAACTCTTTCGGGTTGAGATAGTCGTATTGGAAGACCTAAGCTTTGACCTGGTCTCTTCCACATTTTTAAAGGCAAAGATAAAGCGTTTAACTTTATCGACAAAACCCAATTGATTGTTAACTTTGTGTTAATTTGCACAAGAAAAGATACAAAGATACAAACTCTTTCGGGTTGAGATAGTCGTATTGGAAGACTTAAGCTTTGCCTGGTCTCTTCCACATTTTTAAAGACAAAAATAAAGCGTTTATCTTTATCGACAAAACCCAATTGTTTGTTAAATTTGTGTTAATTTGCACAAGAAAAGATACAAAGATACAAACTGTTTCGGGTTGAGATAGTCGAATTGGAAGATAGTCGTATTAAGCTTTGACCTGGTCTCAGACTGAAGAAAGTAAGACTGCTGACTTAAGGGATCGGATCGAGTGTCCTTCAGGGGCTTCACTGTGCATCCGTTCGGCTTGCCTTCGCCACTTGTAAGGTGTCCGCAAGTGGCACTCCTCCTGCTCTTCCATGCCCCGGCTTGGTGCAGCTCCTTGGCTCCTCGAAGGACTCGCCGTTGCTCCTGCTCTCGCAGCTAATTAGAAAAGCAGTCACGCTGCGCTTCGCACACACTAACTGCTTCAGTTGCCACATCATATTGTTATTAATTATTCGCGGCGGAGAGCTTCTGCATTTCGGCTGGCTGCCGCTGGAAAGCTGGCCAAGAGTGCTGCTGGCCAAAACCAAATCTTCCGTCATTGCTTTCACTCATTTAGCAAGGAACGTCTTCAGACAATTTCGTGTGTTCATTTCATTGTTGCAACTATTGCAAAAGAAACAAAACAACAAAACAAAAGAAAAGATATTAAATAGTAATAATTGACATACATGACATAGATGTTTGAGCTGCAACTTCGATTAAAGACCACCTAGTATTGCTTTTAGCTTGGGCACTCAATCTATTTTTAAGAGTTTTTAATAAGTCGTCGCTTAATTTGAATATCCTTCGTTTTGTGCGCCGTTTTCGATGAGATGAGTTGCGTTGGCGATTTGGAGCCGCAAGTAAACTGGCAGCTCATCTTATGCAACGCTTGTGCCAATAAAACAAGCTAGATGGCGGGGATGAGGGGTGTATAAGCCACCCAGAGCCCCATAAAAAGGGGCGTTGGGCGTTGGGCGGTGGGCGGTGGTTGGTGTACAGTAGGCGTGGCGCGCCGCATGCGGTTGGCTTCCCGCGTCGACTTCGCCGTCGTTGCTGCCAGCAAACTAATTAAGTTTAGCAGCCAAAGACATTGCTCCAGTATCAACCGGATAAGGAAACTGAAGCTGGCTGAGTGGAGTGGAGTGGAGTGGAGTGGAGTGCGGGAAAATTGCTGTGGAAAAGCGGGCGGGAGAGGGACGCAATTTGCTCATTCTGCCAGTGTGCATCATCAGGAGCGGCAGCATGGCTGCTCGAATTTACTTGCCAGCATTCACAACTAAATTAGATGCATAAACTTTTGTTTATTGTTTGGTTTATGTATGGCTGACGTGAGCCAACTCACTCACTCACACACACACACCCATTCACATGTAAGCAGTGTCGCAGGACTAGACTGTGTGCATGTGTGTGTGCGTGGAAGGGAAAAACTTTAAGGTGCACAGCAAAAATTGGCTAAGAAGTTCCTTCGAATGATTTCCGTACGCATCTTCTAGGTCAGCTGTATCTGAATTTAATGTGGATCCAAAAAACTTAAACAAATGTATAAAGACTAAATCCTAGTACGCTGAATATGTGTATATTTCAAGGGGAACAGTAAATATTACTTATCCGCCCCGTTGGTTGCGAGCAATACGCACATTAGCGCTTCCAGAATGACCGCACAAGTGCCAGCAATTTCTTTCAGTGTGCCATCCATTCCACTTTCTTGGCAGCCTCTCGATTAGTCTGCGTGGCATATTGTTTTCGCATTAAAAACTGTCAGCGGACGTCGTCCTTAAACAGTTTCGCCAAATGGCGGGGGGTACGGGAAGGGAGGGGGGGGGGATGGGCGTACGCGTTGCGTGCCTGCGGTTTACAGTGCGTGCCATGAACATAATTCAAAGTCGAAATCTGCCGCTGACACGACAGCAACAACACTGCAGCGCGAAAAATGTGCAACTTGCAATAGTTTAAACAACAAACTTGGCAGGACGCACATGGGAGTTTTGTGCGCGTGTGTGCGCGCGCGTGTGTGTGTGTGTTGCAAGTCATTTTGATTGCAAGTTGCAACAGTGTTAGCCGCAAAGTTGCTATTGCTATATATTTGCGCGGAAAAGCACAGTGGCTTCTTGGCCGACATTGGCCACAATGTTGCCGATCACAAGGTGCATCTGCCGAGGCTCCGATTCGCTGATTTTTCCATTCCCATGGTGATTTTCGGGTTTATCTAGGATTTTATTCTAGGCTATTGCAGGTTTGCCTCTACAGCACTGCGTACAGTTGCCACAGGGGCTGCAACAAACTGCTGCCCTGGCCGAGTGGTCCGCCAGTTGAGAAACGCCGCCCAGTGTTCTCGAAACAGGGGGTGTGGCGCGAAACGGGCGAAACGGGCGAACTGACGTGCGCTGACAGGCGCCAAAAAAGAAACGACGGCCGTCTATTGAAAGCGACTGCTGACTGCGCCGCAAGTGTGAAATATTTCCCAAAGCGAGAAAAGCCAACGTGCTCGCAAGGATTGACCCCCAACCCCCCTCCCCTTTCGCAACCCACTTTGATAACACCCCATCCCCATATCCACTAATCCACAGGCAACCGCAGCAGGGTGGGGCATAACTGGACTGAGGAAAACTTCTTCCAGTTACTGGACTTGCAACTATTTAGTTATATAATATCTGCGGGATATGCAAATGAAATATATTTCGAGATGCCTAGAATAATAGCTCTCTTACCTTACCTTCTATCCTTACTCAAGTCATAAGAAACACGCTTTCAGATATACAAATATCTACATTTGGGCAACTTCTTTGTTAGAATTTGGTTCCTTTTTATATGACCACACGTTTCGCCCAGTGCAGTTGGCATCGCAGCTGCCGCTGAAGCCGAAACTGAAACTGCTGCGGCGGTTGTGACAAGCGCCCCAATGGCTGCCGAATCACGGAAATTGTTTTGCCCATGCCACCGCCAACGCCACCGCCACCGCCCCCGTGCCGCCCCGCCCCCTCCCCCGCTACCCGCCAACTGAACGGTCGTGTGGCACGTTTTTGCACCCGCTGTGCCATGTGGCATGTTTAAAGTCCACCCACTGTCCCTTTGGCGACACTTCAACTTGCAGCTTTTCAGGACCTGGCCAGCGTCAATTGCAGCCCGAATCGCAAACAGTTGCAAGGACACAGATACAGACACAGACACGGACACACAGACACAGACACAGACACAAACAGAAACAGAAACACATACCCCTTTTGACAGGACCCATGCTGGGATATATGTGTGTACGTGTATGTAGTGTGTGTGTGCGTGTGTGTGTGTGCCATTGTTTGTGTCACACTGCCAAGGGGACTGGATATACAGGGAAAAACCACTTTCATTGACTTGATTTTGAAGAGGGGTTTTCCGGTTGCATTGGTAACATTGTTGAGATAATTACAAGATTCCGCCATCACCAACACAATGCTCCCCCCCCCCATTGGGTGCCATTCGAAATCGGCGCAATCCCTTCTGCCAGCAAGCCAAGTTAATTAAAAAATCTCTTGCCGCATCTAAGTTGCATCGCGTTGCACGTTGCAAGTTGCAGGATGCTCACAGCAATTGCCATGGAAAAGGCGTTTTTCTTGGGTGGCGGGAAAATGTAAGATGGCGTGCCATTTAAAAACAAATGTATATGGTTAGTTATAATAGTACATCACCCTATAGTTGATATCAATTAACTTTTACTTATCAGTTAACTTAAAGCAAAAATAATCTCTAATTCGGATGATAGTTACCATTATAACACGAGTTATAATGAATCAACTTTCACTTGGTGGCAGGCATTCGAGTTCGATCAGCTTTTCACACAGCGTGGCCATCTTGCAACCGCTTGTTGCACAAACTGATGGATGGGACCTGCCCCATTCACTTGCCCCATTTCCCAACCGCCTTTCACTGCTAAATTGCCGGCCATCAATGAGAACGGCATTTGGCACCTTATTGGCCCGATTTAACCCCGTCGGATGTGTGGGTGTCCTGCACCTTCCATCTGGAGCACACCGCCCCTCCTCCGAAAGCCAACGGGAAATGCCCTTTGACCTGCTCTAAGCATTCCAATTACTTTCAATTTGTTTAGCGCGCTTTGCGCTGAACTTGAACTTGCTGGAGTCCCGAGCAAAATGACTGAACTGAGCAGCTCAGTTGAGTTAAGTTAAGTTTCCTGCGCGCCAAGGAGCTGCCACTTGTGCTGCACTGGGAAAAACGAGTGATTCTAAGCTGGAATGGTGGGAAAAGTATCTATTATGTGAAACTACTACTAGTACCTGCAATGTCAGTTCGACAGTTCGCACTGTGTTCACTGTTCTTGTGGAAGAAATGGCTGAATGGAGCTGCCACTGGGAATTTCGCTCAGTGCAGATGCTGCCACTCGTTGCGGCTGCTGATAATATGGCGTCTAACAAAGTTATGGGCCAAGCCGAGCAGATGCGGACGAGAATGGAAAGCCAAGTCAAAAACTTGGCCACAGTTGAGTGGAAGCCGAGGGGAGCGAGGGGGGGCGGCGGCGGCAAACGGAGCTAACTAAATTCATTTAGCTGCCAGTCTGCTGCCATGGGCCACCAGCCACCAGCCACCAACAAGGACGAGTGCGAGGATATGTGAGATGGCTTCGCCTTGGCTGGCCCGGCCACACACATCCAGCGAGTCTGTTGTGGCGAATTTATTTTCGTGGCCAAAGGTGCAACCGAGCAGTGCTGGCCTGCATCGATGTCGTTGCCACATCATTATTTCACCCGGTGAGCAATTGTTGTTTGCCCAAGGACACAAGGACACAGGGACACAAGGACCTTTGGCAGCACACATTGGCAGCAGCAGGAGCAAATTTATTTGTTCCGATCTCATTTTTATTGCCACCAACTAAGCAATGACTACAAATCGCTCATTTCTAATGGACTCGCATTTATTGCGGCCACATGGCGAGCTGTCTGTCTGCTTACTCTGCTTATTACATGAGATACATCTTCCGAAGCCCAGGACGATTAATTGAAATTTAAATGAGACAGGACCTTACCTTCAGCACAGAATCAGTGGGAAGATTCTCCCTGACAGGCATCAAATTTCAAATGCATTCAAGTAATAAATGTTATAAGAATAATTAAGCAGAGCTCCCGTAATCCTTAACCCACTTTGCCTGCTTAGTATTAGGTATCCAGGGGCTACTCAGAGTGCTGCTCCTGATGGATGACGGCTAGTGGGTATCCGGTTTTATAGACCGCTCAGTCTCTGTGGAAGTTGAATTCTTGAATTCGGAAGTCCTGTGCGTGGGTGGGTGGTCATTCGACTCCGAGTGCCTTGTGTTGTGTTGCCTTAATTGAAAGCAATTAATAATATCGATACTGGGCCGTGCGGATACATCTATACATCTGCACATCCGAGAGCGCAGTCAACGGCAAAACAAAGCAAAAAACGGGGAAGCTCACACAGATACTTACGCCCGCGGTACGGATGTCTGTGTGGGTGGTTTCATTGACAAATGGCGTTTTTAATTAAAGGTAATAAATATATTTGAGTCGTGGCGAAAGAAAGAAATAATGAAAAAAGTACCACAAAGAAATCCAAAGCGATACACACGACCCCACCAGGCATAAATCATAGCAGCCAGCGACATGTATAAATATGTAGGTAAAACACTATATATCTGGCAAGAAACACATGTAGAAAAATCAATGTGGCATGGATATGGAAATGGGCATGGGTGTGGGTATGGGTATGGGCATGGGTATGGGTATGGGTATGGGTATGGGTATGAGTAATGGGAATGGGGGCTTCTCCGTTGACGGCAATCGTGTGCAAAACTTCAAACAATTTCCATTAAAAATGAAATTTCCTTTGCATAATTAAATAAACTTGCACCACACACACACACACACACACACACACACAGACACACACACAGTTTGAGTTTGCTAGATGCTTCAAACGGTTAATTTGTGTGTTGTGAGGGGGGGAAATGTAATAAAATATCTGAACGAGATAAAAAGGATAAAATGGAAGATCTAACATAACGCCGATAATCTAACAAATTGCAAATACGTGTGCATACCAATGTTCTGCGTTGAAGAAGGTTACAGATACATAGATACTTGAAAGCAGTGCGCTTAAAAAATGAACATATAATGCATTATAATACACATTAGCCTCGTTAGGAAGATACGAGGAATTCCACTCGAAGACGTCCTTAGGGGCAATCATTTGGCCACTGCGATCAAGTTTTTGGTAACGACTTTCGGATTTGATGCGCCCAATTGCAGGAATTTCACCCCCATCGTCCGCCGTCTGAAGGACCCTCTGCCACGCCCCCAACGACCGCGCCCCTAAGCCGGCAAAATTCTGATGCACAGCGGAGTGGAAGCCACTCCGAGTGACGACAAGTGGGGACAAGTCAACAATGTCGAGAAGCCAAATGGGAGGGTTTCCTCCGTCGTCCTTTTTTCCTCCTCCTCCTCCTCCTCTTCCACTTTTTTTTTATTTTTTGAATGTGGTGTGGGTGGTGTGGGTGGTGTGGGTGGTGCAGGAATGGGGATCCCCGACAGAGCGATGGAGTCATTGCACTGCATTTCCGTTGCACGAAATGTTTCAATTTGCTGGCGCACCGCGCAAATTAGAATCGAAATAAAACCGAGAATCCTTTCGCAGGATGCCCCGTGCCCTTGTGAACTCTCGCCTGAATGTCGGCAGCAAATGTCTCGTCTCGTTGCAAATGGATTCGGACCGGGTCAGAGGGGCTCTGCAAGTGCTCTTTTCGGACCGAAAACTTTTCCGGTCTCACGGGAACTGAACAGAACAGACCAGATATTTCCATCCGGCCCCATAAGTCCAGCACTCGTTGCCAGAACTCATTCGATGGCACTTTCCGAGCGCAACTTTCAAATGCGTTTAATATTTAAATGGCGCAACGAGAATGGCAATGGCCGAATTTGAGTTAGCCCTCTTCCTTTGCGTCGTCATCGGGTTTTCTGGAGGAGATGCCCGATGCCCGATGCCCGATGCCCGATGCCCGATGCCCGATGCCCGCCAGCCAGGACGGACGAGCTGTGCAGCAGAAGGCCCAGGGCCACCGCACACATGCAAATTTGCTTTGCAATTTCGCTTCGGGAGTGCACTGCGCGAAAAAGGGAGTGTGAAAATAGTACAAGTAATAGCACATCACTTGATATGCCAAGGAAAATGGTACTGCCAATGGTAATGGGAAAATGCACTTGAAATGGTTTAACCTAAGCGTATGCACTTGTCGCGGGAAATCTGAAGTTCACTTTTAAGCAATTGCTTCGATTTGGATTTTAATTAATTTTATTTAATTGTTTAGTGCGCCTGACGTGTGTATCTGCAACGATTGCCTTGAATATATTACTCATGCGCATAGTTGGCCAGGCTCTGCTATCATGGCTTTAAGCATATTAAAGTATCATTGTGTCTTGTCCTGCAATATTTTCTGCGAGTGTAGTCGGAGGCCACAAAGTTCGTACTTTGGAGCAAGGTTCAGCGCTGCACGGCGATGTCCGCCACCTGCTGCCCTCCACCTCCTGCATGCCAAGTTGCATGGAGTGGCAGTTGCTGCCCACCCCCCCCCCCCCCCACTTGCCGCCGCCCCTGGAAAACCACTTTCCAGCCCCCCGCCCCTTGGCCGCATATCTAGTGTGGCATTCAGTTGGCGTGCTTAAGCTGCTTAGCGGCAACTGCTCGTCGTCATTTCCGGCGGCACAGTGGTGCACATTGCCTTCGGCAATTGCTGAAATTTCCCCTGCCACCGCCCCCTGCCACCGCCCCCGCCACTGCCACTGCCCCAACCCCCCACCATCTCTCTCTCTCTCTCTCTCTCTCCTCACGATCCATTGCAACTTCGCCGAAATTCCACTGATGACCACATTTACTCAATTAAGTTGCAAATTCATACGCACAGAGCGCAATGCCGTGCAACCAACCCGAGTATCCACAGAGTATCCTGGCCACAGTGGAGAAAAGAGAGCAGCTCCAGCCTGGCCCAAGTCCCGGACTAAAGCTCCGCATCCGTATCCAGTGGTGTCCTGCATTCTGTATCCCAAATCCAGGGCTGACAGGGCAGGGATTATGCCTAATATGGTGTGAACATTTATTCAAATTTAGATTCCTTAGATTCTAAATGCTCTGCCACTGGAGCAACTAATTGAAGGTGATGCTGCTGCCCCAAAGGCGAGCGTATATAAATGGGGAAAACTCTAAAGGCCACTAATCCCGGAAACGAAAGTGCCACCAGCCCAGCCAGGCGTGTGCTGTACATCATTGGTGTGATGTACGGGATTAGAAAACTCTGAATGAGTATTCATTGGGATGCTATTATTAGGGAGCGAGTTTTAGGTTGCGAAAAGAACATTTCGAAAAAGTATAAAATACCCTGTATATACCATGTGAATGCAGATTTCAGTTGATGAAACTTCCGAAGTGATCGATCGACTTGGGAGTTGGGAGTTGGGAGCTGGGAGCTGGGAGCTTCGAGTGCTGAAATTGCATTTGACATAGCTCCGTCAAAGTTTCGATTGCATTGTTTTTGGGCCTCTGGAGCGTCGGCTGTAAACTGTGGCCAAGAATTCCGACTCGACTCATTCATTCACCTGGCCAGGGGAAGGGGGAAGGGGGGTGCTGAATATCCGGGGAAAATCTTGCTGAAAAGGAGTGAGCAACTCGAAGCCAAGGAGAGCAAAAGTTTCCCATGCTGCATTGTTTGGCGTAGCACAAAGTGAGCAGCCATGAAAGTTTCTGCGTCCATTCATAGAACATTTCCCTGCAATAATTATTTTGTGGCCGCAAGTTGGCAGGCGCATGCATAGGGCAGCTGAATGGACTGTGGTCTTGTCTGGGACACGGAAAAAAACTATTTGCACCTACCATCATGAATCTGGAGAGCAACAGAAGAGATATGTATTTTCCAACTACCTTTACTGCAGGAAATGTCTGCATTAAAGTATCTGGATTTAAGGACACTTTACTACTGTAACTTGTATGCTAGTTGTGAAAACCGCATCTAACTATTATTATTATTAATATACTTGGGTTACATGCACATACGAAACTTGAAGAGATGTCAATCTCCTTTGCAGCAGCACATCTGGCTGAGGTTTTTTTCACAGTGGAGAGCCCTAAGTTCGGACCGTGGCCGACTCGTTTATGTGCTTTTAATTAAAATAACCAACACAACACAACACGGAGGAGGTACAAAGGATTGGCATCGGCGAAGGCCAAGATGGAAGGGTGTGGCAGTGAGATGGGCAAGGCAGCGAAGTGGAGGAGTAGGCACCATCTTTGTCTTGCTCTAATGAACTTTTTGGCAAATTTAGAGGCCCACAATGGGCGGGGGGCTGTGTGTGGCAAGGACACGCTGAAGGACCATTTCGAGTTGGACTTGCGGCGAACGTCTTCATTGCCACATTGCCACATCGCCACATTGCCACATCGCCACATTGCCACATCGCCACATTGCCACATTGCCACATTGCCACACTGCCACATTTCGAGAATTTCATTAATTTTTCGTATTCTTTGCGGCAATTGTTCATTTGCGGTGCTGGTCAGCCGTCCCTGCTCAAATTCTTGGTGTTGCAAGTTAATGTGCTGCATTCGTTTGGCATTTTATATGCGGTCGGCTATTTCAAACTCACAATGAAATCATTTATTCCGCCCGAAGGGTCTCCATGGATGGAGAGCGTATACCTCCATTTACCTCCAATCCCAGTGCCACGTGCACTCGACTCGGTCGAAATTAATTTGCATAAATACATGTCATAAATGAATTGCACCACATTGTCGCAATATCATTTAGTTTCTCCCCAAGTAATCTCTAATTTTGGGAATGGCAAACAAATTACGTCCTTAATTTCAAATGGCCAAATGTGCAACTGATTTATGCAATAATTTCACATTTATTTGCCACTGATTGGCATCTAACATGGAAATGCAGTTTCAATAAATGCCGCCCACCATATTAAAGAATTCGCATTTGCATTCACATCCAGACTTGGCCTATTTTAATTACTAGTGTTGGCCACTGGGACATCATTAGGGCTAAATGAAATGGGCTCCAAAGAAATTGCGTTGTGGCATTTGTGTATGTAGTTCAAGGATATTGCTTTACGTGCAAAGAGTAGTATCGAATATCTGAAATACTCAATATTTTCATGAAAATGTAGTTATTATCATTCACTTTTAGAGTCAGCCCATGAAATTGGCACTGATTCGCTGCGATTTAAAGTTGCACATACAATATAGGGAACAGCTTTTGGTAAATTGATATGCTTGACATGGGTGTTTATGCAACATTGTGGGATATTTGCTTACCTACGAGCTGAAGGATATTTTCCACCCATACAGCTTTGTTAAAAATCCGTTTGCAATAAATTGTACATAAAATCGCTGGAAGCAGTCCAATTATGGCTCGCCAAAATTTAAATATGTCCGTTTTGAGTGCGTTTCGGGATTTGTCATTTGTCGGGATATGTCATTCTGTCATAATATGTTTTTTGCTGTGAGCACTCGCAGGATTTGTCCGGATATACGTGTATGTATGTATATATGTATTTCTGGTGTTTTCAAAAGCCCATTCGTTATGGCTGCCTATTTGTGGCAGTTGAGTTGCCTAAATCACATCGTGTCATAAACAACTTTTACCGCATCGCATCAAATGCGAGCCACAAACGATACGCCGCACCACACCCCGCATTTTCCGTGGCCCGTGGCCCGTGACCTGTGACCTGTGACCTGTGTTCCATATCCTTAACCCCTGGCGGTGCCATAAAACATGCGACATGTTTGGCTGCTGTAAACAGTTACAATTACTGGGAGGGAAACAGTCAGTTAGTCGAGTGGACGATTAATTGTCGGGCTTGTCGGGTTTGTTGGGTTTGTTGGGGGTTGTTGGGGGTTGTTGGGGGTGGTTGGGGGTGGTTGCAGACGGAATCCCCTCTTGAAAAATCCAAAAATCCGAAAATCCGAATATCCGAAAGCCGCACAGACACTACGGCACACACACTGGCGCACTAAAAATGCTGTTAAGTTTTCAATTTGCATAAATGGGAGTGCAAAAAGCAGCTGGCATTTTGTTTGGTCCTGGCACACGGCAGAATTTATTACCCAAACCATAGAAGCCAAGTCCATGAATAGCACCAGACGGAGCGGAAATAGTTTGGCGAACGGAGAATGGAGGCCAGAATCTGACTAAGCCTGTTTTATGACGCACACATGGCACTCCCTTAATTTCAGTCATAATTACCTGGCCTAATGATGGATTAGAAGGGCGCAAATCTGCCACCACAATCTCTTTTCAGGCCCATCACGTATTTGCATTGTTATCGTTTTTATTATTGCCACCTTTACGTGTCTGCACCATTGAACCTCCCGAAATGCCCAAATGCCCAAATGCTTAACTGTTGAACTGCTGAACTGTTGAACTGCTGAACTGTTGAATTGTTGAACTCCTGAACCCTCCAGCCACCTAACCCCAATTGTCTGGTTCCCCTTCCATATATATAATATTTTTTTCTATCCTGCTGCGTCTGCGGCCCCTAAATCTTTCCTGTTTTTGTTGATGGCGCCACTTTACATGCTTCATAATCCAAAGTTGCAAAGTCAATTTTTTGCATAATTCGTGGCCGGGCTTGCTGGCTAAACGAGCAACATGTGAATGATAAGTCCCTTAGAAGAAACCCACACAGTCTGGGCCAGAAAATAAGAAGGACATTTTTGGGCATGTCACTTAAATGTCAACGAACTTGACAGGTTGCCCTCAAAATTAAAAAAGGGGCCCACACATGGGACCGATTTTGAAAGCATAGACTTAAGCCAAATGCAACCATGCCTTTGGAATTTCAATGCTGTACATTTACATATATGTTATATAATATCAATCTAAAACAGTATCTATCTATCTATTCAATTTCGCAGCTGAGCATTAAATGGTTTATTCCAAGGTTTAAAGCTTGTTCATTTTATTATTAATATATATTATTTTCAAGATCATAGGCTTAGTTAGCCATGTTTATTGGCAGCACAAAGCAGTAAAGCTGCAATTTAGCTTCAGTTGACCAAGTTATGCCGAAAACCGCGTTTGAGAATATCCGGTTAAATCTCCAAAGTCCGCCATTATTATTATGTATTATTAAGTTTGAAAGATTGTTTATAATTCGCAAGTAAACGGGACTTCCTTTGAACAGTTTTTCTCAAACGCCGCAAGGCAGATGCTCGAATGCTAATACCCCAAAGGAAAGGGTGGAAAAATAAATTTGATATGGGGGTTAAGCGCATGTGGAGCCTTCGAGTGGGTGGAGTGGGGCGATGAAATGAACTTGGGGCGTTTGCGTTGGATTACCAATCGATGAAACTCAGACGATGCCGGGGGTGATGTAAAGTGTTTATGAAATGCGTGAACTTAAATTTCGAAGCGGCAAAGCGCGCCTTTTGGGGAATCACAGGATTAAGCTGCCTTCAGTTGGGAAATTTCAAAGATACATACTTAGGTTTCATTAGCCGATAATTAACATAATTCTCTAATACTCTGCAAACACATTTGCATTCTAATAGCTTGAACTATTTTATTTATAAATTCGATTATAAATGTGCAGCTCATGTGTTACGAAATCTATTCGCACAATCTATCTGTTTAAATGAATTTAGCTAAGCTGAAATGGGCGTTAATTACGGTGACTAATCTGATTTATTTGAAAAAGTTCGATATGTTAATGTGTTTACTTGTTTTTTGTGATGCCAACGTAAGTGTGAACGGCTTAAATAATGCTTTTGATAGGCTACGAAAAATGAATGCAATTGATCTGTTAATCCCCTTAAGTATTTGCCATATAGGCTTAAAGATTAAACGCCAATCAGTATCAGTAATATATGCATCTTTTAATATTTAGTTGTGGGAAAGCGAAGAAAATGTTTTGATTACCAATATTTATTTATTTATTTATGCTGACTAGCACAATTAATGGAAGAGTCTGAAATTAGTTATAAAAATAGACGGTCTCCGTGGTCAAAAAACTGATTTCGGGTGGATAGTTTCTGGATGTAAAAAATCCATAGAAAAGGAAACTATTGTAGCTACAACGATAGAATTAAAAGATTTAAATCGCTATTGGGAAGTTGAGGAAAACGAAAAAAAATGACATCGAATCGGAATTATGCGAAGATAAAATTTTAGTTGCCCACCATAATATTCAGTCCGAAAGCGAAGAAGCGCTATCAACTCCTTATATAGGGGAAGTTAGTGAAGTTCCGCAGATTATTTGGGATCGGCTGAAATTTTCAATATTAAATCATACTGCAGAATTCGAACGACTGAATAATGAAATTAAATATATGAAAGAACATCATTACAAATTGAAAGACTTAGATTTCCATCATATTTCCGGTCATGCTGGTTCAATTATTGCTTTATTAATCACGGTAATCTTAATAATATATTTCCTACGGGAATTTGCTGTTAGACTACGAGTGCAAGCAATAACCCTTGCAGGTCCATTGTCAGCACTATAAAAGTTAACAATTAAGGTAAAACAACAATAAAGAATAAAGTTATATTATAATAATAAAGAATACAGTCCACTATATCGTTGTTCTTAAAAGAAACATGTTACCTTAAGATATTAAAGGCGTAGAAAAAAAAAATAAATTTAGTCTGCTGCAGCACATGTATTGCCAAACATGGGTCTGCCTATATTTAAAAATAAACAACGAACGCAACGAGGTATACCATTCCAAATTCAGACAATTATTTTTAAAGTTGTGGCAAAATGACCCAAAAACGAAATTCCCAAAATCCGTCAAAAAGTGATAGGGATCGTTAGCATTGGTAATTAGCTGCTCAAAACAGTTATTCTTTCAAGTTTATGATCATTTTTAGTCAAGTTATGATTAAAATGCCCAAAAAAAATATTTTAATTTTTGCCAAAATCCGTTTTTTCGAATTTCGGTCAAAAAATAATCAGTTTTATTGCCACAACTTTAAAAATAATTGTCTGAATTTGGAATGGTATACCTCGTTGCGTTCGTAAATAAATTTCCGATCGAACTGTGTTTAAAAATGGGAACTCTATATTTTTGCCACTTTTTGCAAATTTTAATGATGTTACCCCTTACAAAAAAAGCAAAAATTGACCCAAAAACGAAATTCCAAAAATCCGTCAAAGTGATAAGGAACGTTAGCATTGGTAATTAGCTGCTCAAAACAGTTATTCTTTTAAGTTTATGATCATTTTTAGCCAACTTATGATTAAAATGCCCATCAAAAATATTTTAATTTTTGCCAAAATCCGTTTTTTTTTAATTTCGGTCAAAAAATAATCAGTTTTATTGCCACAACTTTAAAAATAATTGTCTGAATTTGGAATGGTATACCTCGTTGCGTTCGTTATTAAATTTCCAATCGAACTGTTCTTAAAAATGGGAACTCTATTTTTTGCCACTTTTTGCAAATTTTACAAAAAATGTAAAAATTGACCCAAAAACGAAATTCCCAAAATCCGTCAAAAAGTGATAGGGATCGTTAGCATTGGTAATTAGCTGCTCAAAACAGTTATTCTTTCAAGTTTATGATCATTTTTATCCAAGTTATGATTAAAATGCCCATCAAAAATATTTTAATTTTTGCCAAAATCCGTTTTTTCGAATTTCGGTCAAAAAATAATCAGTTTTATTGCCACAACTTTAAAAATAATTGTCTGAATTTGGAATGGTATACCTCGTTGCGTTCGTTATTAAATTTCCAATCGAACTGTTCTTAAAAATGGGAACTCTATTTTTTTGCCACTTTTTGCAAAATTTAATGATGTTACCCCTTACAAAAAATGCAAAAATTGACCCAAAAACGAAATTCCCAAAATCCGTCAAAAAGTGATAGGGATCGTTAGCATTGGTAATTAGCTGCTCAAAACAGTTATTCTTTCAAGTTTATGATCATTTTTATCCAAGTTATGATTAAAATGCCCATCAAAAATATTTTAATTTTTGCCAAAATCCGTTTTTTTCGAATTTCGGTCAAAAAATAATCAGTTTTATTGCCACAACTTTAAAAATAATTGTCTGAATTTGGAATGGTATACCTCGTTGCGTTCGTTATTAAATTTCCAATCGAACTGTTCTTAAAAATGGGAACTCTATTTTTTGCCACTTTTTGCAAATTTTACAAAAAATGCAAAAATTGACCCAAAAACGAAATTCCCAAAATCCGTCAAAAAGTGATTGGTAAGCATTGGTAATTAGCTGCTCAAAACAGTTATTCTTTAAAGTTTATGATCATTTTTATCCAAGTTATGATTAAAATGCCCATCAAAAATATTTTAATTTTTGCCAAAATCCGTTTTTTCGAATTTCGGTCAAAAAATAATCAGTTTTATTGCCACAACTTTAAAAATAATTGTCTGAATTTGGAATGGTATACCTCGTTGCGTTCGTTATTAAATTTCCAATCGAACTGTTCTTAAAAATGGGAACTCTATTTTTTGCCACTTTTTGCAAATTTTACAAAAAATGCAAAAATTGACCCAAAAACGAAATTCCCAAAATCCGTCAAAAAGTGATTGGTAAGCATTGGTAATTAGCTGCTCAAAACAGTTATTCTTTCAAGTTTATGATCATTTTTATCCAAGTTATGATTAAAATGCCCATCAAAAATATTTTAATTTTTGCCAAAATCCGTTTTTTCGAATTTCGGTCAAAAAATAATCAGTTTTATTGCCACAACTTTAAAAATAATTGTCTGAATTTGGAATGGTATACCTCGTTGCGTTCGTTATTAAATTTCCAATCGAACTGTTCTTAAAAATGGGAACTCTATTTTTTTGCCACTTTTTGCAAAATTTAATGATGTTACCCCTTACAAAAAATGGGATCGTTAGCATTGGTAATTAGCTGCTCAAAACAGTTATTCTTTCAAGTTTATGATCATTTTTATCCAAGTTATGATTAAAATGCCCATCAAAAATATTTTAATTTTTGCCAAAATCCGTTTTTTCGAATTTCGGTCAAAAAATAATCAGTTTTATTGCCACAACTTTAAAAATAATTGTCTGAATTTGGAATAGTATACCTCGTTGCGTTCGTTATTAAATTTCCAATCGAACTGTGCTTAAAAATGGGAACTCTATTTTTTTGCCACTTTAAGCAAAAATTGACCCAAAAACGAAATTCCCAAAATCCGTCAAAAAGTGATAGGGATCGTTAGCATTGGTAATTAGCTGCTCAATACAGTTATTCTTTCAAGTTTATGATCATTTTTATCCAAGTTATGATTAAAATGCCCATCAAAAATATTTAAATTTTTGCCAAAATCCGTTTTTTCGAATTTCGGTAAAAAAAAAATCAGTTTTTTTGCAACAACTTTAAAAATAATTTTCTGAATTTGGAATGGTATACCTCGTTGCGTTCGTTATTAAATTTCCAATCGAACTGTGCTTAAAAATGGGAACTCTATTTTTTTGCCACTTTTTGTAAATTTAAAAAATGCAAAAATTGACCCAAAAACGAAATTCCCAAAATCCGTCAAAAAGTGATAGGGATCGTTAGCATTGGTAATTAGCTGCTCAAAACAGTTATTCTTTCAAGTTTATGATCATTTTTATCCAAGTTATGATTAAAATGCCCATCAAAAATATTTTAATTTTTGCCAAAATCCGTTTTTTCGAATTTCGGTCAAAAAATAATCAGTTTTATTGCCACAACTTTAAAAATAATTGTCTGAATTTGGAATGGTATACCTCGTTGCGTTCGTTATTAAATTTCCAATCGAACTGTTCTTAAAAATGGGAACTCTATTTTTTTGCCACTTTTTGCAAATTTTAATGATGTTACCCCTTACAGAAATATGCGAAGTTTGACCCAAGACCGAAATTGCCAAAATCCGTCAAAGAGTGATAGGGATCGTTAGCATTGGTAATTAGCTGCTCAAAACAGTTATTCTTTCAAGTTTATGATCATTTTTAGCCAACTTATGATTAAAATGCCCATCAAAAATATTTTAATTTTTGCCAAAATCCGTTTTTTTTAATTTCGGTCAAAAAATAATCAGTTTTATTGCCACAACTTTAAAAATAATTGTTTGAATTTGGAATGGTATACCTCGTTGCGTTCGTTATTAAATTTCCAATCGAACTGTTCTTAAAAATGGGAACTCTATTTTTTTGCCACTTTTTGCAAATTTTAATGATGTTACCCCTTACAAAAAATGCAAAAATTGACCCAAAAACGAAATTCCCAAAATCCGTCAAAAAGTGATAGGGATCGTTAGCATTGGTAATTAGCTGCTCAAAACAGTTATTCTTTCAAGTTTATGATCATTTTTATCCAAGTTATGATTAAAATGCCCATCAAAAATATTTTAATTTTTGCCAAAATCCGTTTTTTCGAATTTCGGTCAAAAAATAATCAGTTTTATTGCCACAACTTTAAAAATAATTGTCTAAATTTGGAATGGTATACCTCGTTGCGTTCGTAAATAAATTTCCGATCGAACTGTGTTTAAAAATGGGAACTCTATTTTTTTGCCACTTTTTGCAAATTTTAATGATGTTACCCCTTACAAAAAATGCAAAAATTGACCCAAAAACGAAATTCCCAAAATCCGTCAATAGGTGATAGGGATCGTTAGCATTGGTAATTAGCTGCTCAAAACAGTTATTCTTACAAGTTTATGATCATTTTTATCCAAGTTATGATTAAAATGCCCATCAAAAATATTTTAATTTTTGCCAAAATCCGTTTTTTCGAATTTCGGTCAAAAAATAATCAGTTTTATTGCCACAACTTTAAAAATAATTGTCTGAATTTGGAATGGTATACCTCGTTGCGTTCGTTATTAAATTTCCAATCGAACTGTTCTTAAAAATGGGAACTCTATTTTTTTGCCACTTTTTGCAAATTTTAATGATGTTACCCCTTACAAAAAATGCAAAAATTGACCCAAAAACGAAATTCCCAAAATCCGTCAAAAAGTGATAGGGATCGTTAGCATTGGTAATTAGCTGCTCAAAACAGTTATTCTTTCAAGTTTATGATCATTTTTATCCAAGTTATGATTAAAATGCCCATCAAAAATATTTTAATTTTTGCCAAAATCCGTTTTTTCGAATTTCGGTCAAAAAATAATCAGTTTTATTGCCACAACTTTAAAAATAATTCTCTGAATTTGGAATGGTATACCTCGTTGCGTTCGTTATTAAATTTCCAATCGAACTGTTCTTAAAAATGGGAACTCTATTTTTTTGCCACTTTTTGCAAATTTTTGCAAAAAATGCAAAAATTGACCCAAAAACGAAATTCCCAAAATCCGTCAATAGGTGATAGGGATCGTTAGCATTGGTAATTAGCTGCTCAAAACAGTTATTCTTTCAAGTTTATGATCATTTTTATCCAAGTTATGATTAAAATGCCCATCAAAAATATTTTAATTTTTGCCAAAATCCGTTTTTTCGAATTTCGGTCAAAAAATAATCAGTTTTATTGCCACAACTTTAAAAATAATTGTCTGAATTTGGAATGGTATACCTCGTTGCGTTCGTTATTAAATTTCCAATCGAACTGTTCTTAAAAATGGGAACTCTATTTTTTTGCCACTTTTTGCAAATTTTAATGATGTTACCCCTTACAAAAAATGCAAAAATTGACCCAAAAACGAAATTCCCAAAATCCGTCAAAAAGTGATAGGGATCGTTAGCATTGGTAATTAACTGCTCAATACAGTTATTCTTTCAAGTTTATGATCATTTTTATCCAAGTTATGATTAAAATGCCCATCAAAAATATTTTAATTTTTGCCAAAATCCGTTTTTTCGAATTTCGGTCAAAAAATAATCAGTTTTATTGCCACAACTTTAAAAATAATTGTCTAAATTTGGAATGGTATACCTCGTTGCGTTCGTAAATAAATTTCCGATCGAACTGTGTTTAAAAATGGGAACTCTATTTTTTTGCCACTTTTTGCAAATTTTAATGATGTTACCCCTTACAAAAAATGCAAAAATTGACCCAAAAACGAAATTCCCAAAATCCGTCAATAGGTGATAGGGATCGTTAGCATTGGTAATTAGCTGCTCAAAACAGTTATTCTTTCAAGTTTATGATCATTTTTATCCAAGTTATGATTAAAATGCCCATCAAAAATATTTTAATTTTTGCCAAAATCCGTTTTTTCGAATTTCGGTCAAAAAATAATCAGTTTTATTGCCACAACTTTAAAAATAATTGTCTGAATTTGGAATGGTATACCTCGTTGCGTTCGTAAATAAATTTCCGATCGAACTGTGTTTAAAAATGGGAACTCTATTTTTTTGCCACTTTTTGCAAATTTTAATGATGTTACCCCTTACAAAAAATGCAAAAATTGACCCAAAAACGAAATTCCCAAAATCCGTCAATAGGTGATAGGGATCGTTAGCATTGGTAATTAGCTGATCAAAACAGTTATTCTTTCAAGTTTATGATCATTTTTATCCAAGTTATGATTAAAATGCCCATCAAAAATATTTTAATTTTTGCCAAAATCCGTTTTTTCGAATTTCGGTCAAAAAATAATCAGTTTTATTGCCACAACTTTAAAAATAATTGTCTGAATTTGGAATGGAATACCTCGTTGCGTTCGTTATTAAATTTCCAATCGAACTGTTCTTAAAAATGGGAACTCTATTTTTTTGCCACTTTTTGCAAATTTTAATGATGTTACCCCTTACAAAAAATGCAAAAATTGACCCAAAAACGAAATTCCCAAAATCCGTCAAAAAGTGATAGGGATCGTTAGCATTGGTAATTAGCTGCTCAATACAGTTATTCTTTCAAGTTTTTTGCCACTTTTTGCAAAACTCATGAAAGCGCTTCCAGTCAGCACAACAATTAATGTTGATCAGAAAGAAAAAATTAGCCGATCCCGATTTTAATAAACCTGGTCGTATTGATCTAATCATTGGAGCGTTAGAGATATAATTCTGGAAAAATACCACGAACTCCTGCGTGGGTTCATCGCCTAAACAACGATGCCAGCGGTCGTATCGCATTTTCTTGTAGATAAGGATCTGTTCTGCTTATTACTATAAATTTAGGTTCGTAAATCGTGGGTTGGTTGCACTGTGCAGCAGTCTCAGGCTCGCTGCGGCCTTCGGAGGTGTACTTTTGCAACGGCTTATGTGTAGAATTTGTTTTTGGTTTCTTCTGACGAAGAGAATAAGAAGATTTTGGTTGATGCAGTCACTTGAGTCACTTGAGATGCGAGGAGCACGTCTAACCTCCGCGGAGGGTAAACGTTGACTGGTTTTATATTGATATATCAATGCAATGTATGCATTTTCATTGTGTCCAGCTGTTCCCTTCAGTAAATATTTGCATCCCTTTTATTGAGTTGGTTATCATATTTTCATTGCATTATTTGTTATATTTTGACAAGACAATAAAAGTGTTGTCATTGCCTCTACCTACATACGTAGTAGCCTCTGCCTTTTCACTTTCGATGTGCCTGTAGTATCTGCCTTCCCAAAATCATTTTAGTGCGAGCTCTCGACCGGAATAGACATTATCGAATGCCTTTCCTATGCTCTACTGTATCGGGTGAAAACGAAAAATAAAATTCATTGTATTCGTAGTACATTAGTGTATCACAAAAACTGAAAAAAAAAAAAACACGAAAAGAAAAATTCATAGTATTGTTCACTTGTTGGCTCAACCACATACACTAGTCCAATACACAATGTCCAATGCCCAAGAAGAACAAGTCCCTCAACCATTCGACCCGGAATACTCGGAGGATCAGAAGCGAGAGCGGCGTGTCTGCCCTATCCATGCTTTGGGTCGCTCCAAGCCCCGGTATGCCATCTCGCTTCAGTTATACAACTATGTCTGCGAACTGAGCAACATGCACCATTGCAGCTTCGATGAGGGCCTGGAACGAGCGTCGTTAACTTGGCCAGGACTCAGCATGCGCCAGCGGGAGCTATACGATTCGGTACGAACTCCTTTATTTTTTTTTTCTACTCGGCCCTCAAGACCCGTGCCCCCCCTCCTCGCCGCACCTTGAGGCGGTATCGCTGGCCGTCATGGACAAACAACTTGGCCCAGCGGTCTCGCCTTCCTCGGCCTGCTTGTCTGTCCGCCTCCTCGGCCACTTGGGGTGGCCACTCCTCCCTCGGCAGCTCCCTCCACGCCTGGTCTGCCAGCGACTCCTGTCTGCGGGGGCACGGTCGCATCGGTGGTGGACGCGCCTCGGGGCACGACTCCTGTCGTCGCATCTTCGGCGGCGGCGGGGCTTCCTGCGGTACCGGCCACACCCAGGGACCCTTCTCCGGGCTCTCCTCCTCCTTGCTATGGACGACCCTCCGGGCGCGCAAACGTGGTTCCCGCGTCTCCTGGGGCACCGGCCTCCCTCCGATCGCGCTCGTCTCCTCCCACACCCGTGACTCCGGTGTCTCCTCCGCCGGTGCGGGCCACGTCCAGGTGACCGTCTGCTGATGCCACCGGCGCCCGCCCATCTCGATGGTGCGCATCGCCTGTCCCACGTGCGCCTGGTCCATCTCCCAGTACTGCTGCCGCTCGCACCTTGGCCCTTTTTCTGCCTGGGGCGGTGGCGACCGGGGTGGCGGTGTGGGCGTGCGTGTGGGTGGCGGTGTGGGCGTGCGTGTGGGCGGCGGTGTCGGTGGTGCTGGCGGCGGTGTCGGTGGTGCTAGCGGCGGCGGCGGTGGTGTCGGCGGCGGCGGTGGTGGGCTCGGCGGCAACGGTGGCTGCGACGGCGGCGGCGGTGGAGCCCACAACTCCTCCTCTTCCTCCTGCAGTCGATCCAACCGTTCCTGCCACGCGGCCCGGGCAGCGGCTACCTTCCGCTCCTCCACCAACTGCTGAAGCCGCCGCAGAGTGTTGACCCTCGCCACCATAAACCTCCGTGTCTCCTCCGGGTCCGCTGTCGGCGGCACGATCCCGAGGCGTATCCGCCCGTGTCCCTGCGTTGCCCGCCGCACGCTGCGGTACGCCATCCTGGCCCGAGCCGCGCGTGCGGCCTCCTCGTCCGATGAGACCACTGGGGTAACCGTCTCACCTCCGTCGTCCTCCTCACTCTCCGAGGAGAGGGTGATGGTCTCCAACTCCTTCTCCATCTCCGACCGCTTCTCCACCTCCTTCGACTCATCGTCCGACAGACGGACATCCGGAATCTCCTCTGGATCCTCCGCCGGGGATGGGGATCGCGACACCAGGGGTGACGCCAGGAGCTGGAGGTAGGCATCAGAATCCCTCCTCCACATCGCTCCGGGCTGTTCCCCGATGCCGGTTTCCCTCATCTCCCGGACGCTCGTACCTCTTGGTGTCGTCATGTCTCCTTCCAAATTTCGAATGACAGAATCGAGCCGCCGTCTCCGCGAAGAAACCTCGGTTTTCCGTCTGCTTCTTGTGCCGTTATTCCGTGGGGCCTATACCGGTAACGGGACTTCTCCGTGTATCGGTAACGGGACTTCTCCGTGCAGCGGTAACGGGACTTCTCCGTGCAGCGGTAACGGGCCTTCTCCGTGTCCCCGCCTCCACCTCCTGCCTCTCGGATCTGCCTCCACTGGCCTCCATCATGCTGGTGAAGCTGAGGCTCCTCACCAGGCCTTCAACGCCGGTAAGTTTTACCTCTACGGCCGGTCTCTTTCCATACTCCTTCTGTAGCGCTTCCAGTACGGCGACCGTTTCAGGCTCATCCACCGCCCGATCGATGAACTCGGACAGCGACTTCCGCACTTCCGCATCTCTCTTTTATCCAAGTTATGATTAAAATGCCCATCAAAAATATTTTAATTTTTGCCAAAATCCGTTTTTTCGAATTTCGGTCAAAAAATAATCAGTTTTATTGCCACAACTTTAAAAATAATTGTCTGAATTTGGAATGGTATACCTCGTTGCGTTCGTTATTAAATTTCCAATCGAACTGTTCTTAAAAATGGGAACTCTATTTTTTTGCCACTTTTTGCAAATTTTAATGATGTTACCCCTTACAAAAAATGCAAAAATTGACCCAAAAACGAAATTCCCAAAATCCGTCAAAAAGTGATAGGGATCGTTAGCATTGGTAATTAGCTGCTCAATACAGTTATTCTTTCAAGTTTTTTGCCACTTTTTGCAAAACTCATGAAAGCGCTTCCAGTCAGCACAACAATTAATGTTGATCAGAAAGAAAAAATTAGCCGATCCCGATTTTAATAAACCTGGTCGTATTGATCTAATCATTGGAGCGTTAGAGATATAATTCTGGAAAAATACCACGAACTCCTGCGTGGGTTCATCGCCTAAACAACGATGCCAGCGGTCGTATCGCATTTTCTTGTAGATAAGGATCTGTTCTGCTTATTACTATAAATTTAGGTTCGTAAATCGTGGGTTGGTTGCACTGTGCAGCAGTCTCAGGCTCGCTGCGGCCTTCGGAGGTGTACTTTTGCAACGGCTTATGTGTAGAATTTGTTTTTGGTTTCTTCTGACGAAGAGAATAAGAAGATTTTGGTTGATGCAGTCACTTGAGTCACTTGAGATGCGAGGAGCACGTCTAACCTCCGCGGAGGGTAAACGTTGACTGGTTTTATATTGATATATCAATGCAATGTATGCATTTTCATTGTGTCCAGCTGTTCCCTTCAGTAAATATTTGCATCCCTTTTATTGAGTTGGTTATCATATTTTCATACTCGGAGGATCAGAAGCGAGAGCGACGTGTCTGCCCTATCCGTGCTTTGAGTCGCTCCAAGCCCCGGTATGCCATCTCGCTTCAGTTATACAACTATGTCTGCGAACTGAGCAACATGCACCATTGCAGCTTCGATGAGGGCCTGGAACGAGCGTCGTTAACTTGGCCAGGACTCAGCATGCGCCAGCGGGAGCTATACGATTCGGTACGAACTCCTTTATTTTTTTTTTTCTACTCGGCCCTCAAGACCCGTGCCCCCCCTCCTCGCCGCACCTTGAGGCGGTATCGCTGGCCGTCATGGACAAACAACTTGGCCCAGCGGTCTCGCCTTCCTCGGCCTGCTTGTCTGTCCGCCTCCTCGGCCACTTGGGGTGGCCACTCCTCCCTCGGCAGCTCCCTCCACGCCTGGTCTGCCAGCGACTCCTGTCTGCGGGGGCACGGTCGCATCGGTGGTGGACGCGCCTCGGGGCACGACTCCTGTCGTCGCATCTTCGGCGGCGGCGGGGCTTCCTGCGGTACCGGCCACACCCAGGGACCCTTCTCCGGGCTCTCCTCCTCCTTGCTATGGACGACCCTCCGGGCGCGCAAACGTGGTTCCCGCGTCTCCTGGGGCACCGGCCTCCCTCCGATCGCGCTCGTCTCCTCCCACACCCGTGACTCCGGTGTCTCCTCCGCCGGTGCGGGCCACGTCCAGGTGACCGTCTGCTGATGCCACCGGCGCCCGCCCATCTCGATGGTGCGCATCGCCTGTCCCTCGTGCGCCTGGTCCATCTCCCAGTACTGCTGCCGCTCGCACCTTGGCCCTTTTTCAGCCTGGGGCGGTGGCGACCGGGGTGGCGGTGTGGGCGTGCGTGTGGGTGGCGGTGTGGGCGTGCGTGTGGGCGGCGGTGTCGGTGGTGCTGGCGGCGGTGTCGGTGGTGCTAGCGGCGGCGGCGGTGGTGTCGGCGGCGGCGGTGGTGGGCTCGGCGGCAACGGTGGCTGCGACGGCGGCGGCGGTGGAGCCCACAACTCCTCCTCTTCCTCCTGCAGTCGATCCAACCGTTCCTGCCACGCGGCCCGGGCAGCGGCTACCTTCCGCTCCTCCACCAACTGCTGAAGCCGCCGCAGAGTGTTGACCCTCGCCACCATAAACCTCCGTGTCTCCTCCGGGTCCGCTGTCGGCGGCACGATCCCGAGGCGTATCCGCCCGTGTCCCTGCGTTGCCCGCCGCACGCTGCGGTACGCCATCCTGGCCCGAGCCGCGCGTGCGGCCTCCTCGTCCGATGAGACCACTGGGGTAACCGTCTCACCTCCGTCGTCCTCCTCACTCTCCGAGGAGAGGGTGATGGTCTCCAACTCCTTCTCCATCTCCGACCGCTTCTCCACCTCCTTCGACTCATCGTCCGACAGACGGACATCCGGAATCTCCTCTGGATCCTCCGCCGGGGATGGGGATCGCGACACCAGGGGTGACGCCAGGAGCTGGAGGTAGGCATCAGAATCCCTCCTCCACATCGCTCCGGGCTGTTCCCCGATGCCGGTTTCCCTCATCTCCCGGACGCTCGTACCTCTTGGTGTCGTCATGTCTCCTTCCAAATTTCGAATGACAGAATCGAGCCGCCGTCTCCGCGAAGAAACCTCGGTTTTCCGTCTGCTTCTTGTGCCGTTATTCCGTGGGGCCTATACCGGTAACGGGACTTCTCCGTGTATCGGTAACGGGACTTCTCCGTGCAGCGGTAACGGGACTTCTCCGTGCAGCGGTAACGGGCCTTCTCCGTGTCCCCGCCTCCACCTCCTGCCTCTCGGATCTGCCTCCACTGGCCTCCATCATGCTGGTGAAGCTGAGGCTCCTCACCAGGCCTTCAACGCCGGTAAGTTTTACCTCTACGGCCGGTCTCTTTCCATACTCCTTCTGTAGCGCTTCCAGTACGGCGACCGTTTCAGGCTCATCCACCGTCCGATCGATGAACTCGGACAGCGACTTCCGCATCTCCTCGACCAAACCCTCCAGCTTGATCCCTAGCGCGCTCGCTATGGCTGGAAAGTCATCCTTCTTTAGGTTGTATAACCACGACTTCCCCATCTTTTCTCCGTTCTTTTGGCCTTGGCCCCACGTTGGGCGCCAGATGTAACGAACTGATTCTGTTGTTTTCTGCTCGCTACGAATTGCAACGGCTAGCTCAGAGAGTTTGTGTGTTCGTCCCACCAAATTTATGTTTGTGTGATTGCCCGACCAAATAGAAGACAGAGTTTTAGGATGTAGTAGCTTTATTAGCGGAATTCTTTACAGCTGGGTTGTTTCGGTCCTCGCCGTCGTCTGCGCGGTTCGCGTACCCGCGCCGGCTCGACTGGGACTTAGGATGTTGTGGTGGGAAAGGTGTATCGCCCGTTGGGTCAAGCTAACGCTCCTCCCAGGCCCACCTTGACCGACCACTGACTCCACCGACCCTTCCGACCGTGCCAGGTTCCTGTGCGCTGCCTGGTGCCTTCGATGTCCTGCGGTGTCCTCGACAACGGTTCCTTGATCGGGCTCGAGGTTTAGGATGTTATGGCGGAGAGGTGTTTCGCCCGTTGGGTCAAGCTAGCGCTCCTCCCAGGCCACCTTGACCGACCACTGACTCCACTGACCTTTCTGACCGTGCCAGGTTCCACTTGCAGGGATCGTTCTCCTGCGTCACTCGCGTTCGTCCTGACGGTTCACTAGTCTGAACCTCCGTTTGACTGTATCCGTGTGCGTACGGCTCTTCGCGTGGTTAGATTTGACTGTCCTGCTTGAACTTGACACCTGCGGTTCTTCGCGCGATTCCAATTGACTGTCCCGAGCTGCGCTTGTGCAGTCCCCTTTATAGGCCGGGGAAATCCTGTTATTTCCCCTTCTGCACAAGGTACAAGGTCCGACCCAGGTCCCGTTGGTCCACGGTGCGTCCTCTTTGTGCTTGACCAAAGTCCGCACCGTTACCGTTTGACCTCTGTGCCCTTGGCCGGCCTGAGTCCAAGGTCCAGCGCGGTACCGTTAGTTCACGGTCTCTCCGCTTTGCTCGGGTCCAAGGTCCATTATTTCCCGTTTGACCTGGTTGCCCTTGACTCCTTCTGCATTCCAGCCTTCTTCGCTGTTGCTAGGCAGCTCTCCTGCACCTCGATTTGTGGGAAGTTTTAAGACTCCTCACACCACATACCAGTAAGTGTAATTTTTTCTTGTCGAAGGATTACTTCATAGTCCTCAATCGAGAGACTGTTAGATTGATAGTCTTGCGCTCTATTCAGGCAACGCAATCGCCATCAATATGCATTTAATATTTTAAAAATGTACGCTCTGAAATGCGGCCTTTTAAAACGTGAGACTGTATGACTTTATTTATTTATTTATTTATTATAATAGATAGAGTAGCTTACAAAACTAACCTAACTTAATTATTATGGCGCTGGCTGCTGGTTGACAATTGTATTGTCTCTTAATCTTAATCATAATCATATTGGGTAAATGGCTAAAGAATTTATGTGCTTATTATGCAGACCCTTTTTTTTTGTTTTTTACTGTGATTACCAATATAATTTGGTTACCTATTCCTAGTTGTTTCCAATCGAACTGTGTTTAAAAATGGGAACTCTATTTTGTTACCACTTTTTGCAAATTTAAAAAATGCAAAAATTTACCCAAAAACGAAATTCCCAAAATCCGTCAAAAAGTGATAGGGATCGTTAGCATTGGTAATTAGCTGCTCAAAACAGTTATTCTTTCAAGTTTATGATAATTTTAGCCAACTTATGATTAAAATGCCCATCAAAAATATTTTAATTTTTGCCAAAATCCGTTTTTTTTAATTTCGGTCAAAAAATAATCAGTTTTATTGCCACAACTTTAAAAATAATTGTCTGAATTTTGAATGGTATACCTCGTTGCGTTCGTTATTAAATTTCCAATCGAACTGTGCTTAAAAATTGGAACTCTATTTTTTTGCCACTTTTTGCAAATTTAAAAAATGCAAAAATTGACCCAAAAACGAAATTTCCAAAATCCGTCAAAAAGTGGAATGGTATACCTCGTTGCGTTCGTTATTAAATTTCCAATCGAACTGTGCTTAAAAATGGGAACTCTTTTTTTTTTCCACTTTTTGCAAATTTTAATGATGTTACCCCTTACAGAAATATGCGAAAATTGACCCAAAAACGAAATTCCCAAAATCCGTCAAAAAGTGAAAGGGATCGTTAACATTGGTAATTAGCTGCTCAAAACAGTTATTCTTTCAAGTTTATGATCATTTTTATCCAAGTTATGATTAAAATGCCCATCAAAAATATTTTAATTTTTGCCAAAATCCGTTTTTTCGAATTTCGGTCAAAAAATAATCAGTTTTATTGCCACAACTTTAAAAATAATTGTCTAAATTTGGAATGGTATACCTCGTTGCGTTCGTTATTAAATTTCCAATCGAACTGTGCTTAAAAATGAGAACTCAATTTTTTTGCCACTTTTTGCAAATTTAAAAAATGCAAAAATTGACCCAAAAACGAAATTTCCAAAATCCGTCAAAAAGTGGAATGGTATACCTCGTTGCGTTCGTTATTAAATTTCCAATCGAACTGTGCTTAAAAATGGGAACTCTTTTTTTTTTCCACTTTTTGCAAATTTTAATGATGTTACCCCTTACAGAAATATGCGAAAATTGACCCAAAAACGAAATTCCCAAAATCCGTCAAAAAGTGAAAGGGATCGTTAGCATTGGTAATTAGCTGCTCAAAACAGTTATTCTTTCAAGTTTATGATCATTTTTATCCAAGTTATGATTAAAATGCCCATCAAAAATATTTTAATTTTTGCCAAAATCCGTTTTTTTCGAATTTCGGTCAAAAAATAATCAGTTTTATTGCCACAACTTTAAAAATAATTGTCTGAATTTGGAATGGTATACCTCGTTGCGTTCGTTATTAAATTTCCAATCGAACTGTTCTTAAAAATGGGAACTCTATTTTTTTGCCACTTTTTGCAAATTTTAATGATGCAAAAATTGACCCAAAAACGAAATTCCCAAAATCCGTTAAAAAGTGATAGGGATCGTTAGCATTGGTAATTAGCTGCTCAAAACAGTTATTCTTTCAAGTTTATGATCATTTTTATCCAAGTTATGATTAAAATGCCCATCAAAAATATTTTAATTTTTGCCAAAATCCGTTTTTTCGAATTTCGGTCAAAAAATAATCAGTTTTATTGCCACAACTTTAAAAATAATTGTCTGAATTCGGAATAGTATACCCGGTGTCTCCTCGCATAGGCAGCTTTCTCGATCCTCCTCTCGTCGACCCTGCGCCTTTCGTTCTCAGCCTGGCAGTCTCAGCCTAGTAGACCCCGTCGTTTAGCGTCTTGACTTGGCATCTCGAACATCCACACCCTTGCTACTGGATCCTCTCGTCGACCTGTGCGTCCTTGATCTCAACCCGGCAGTCTCAGCCTAGTAGACCCTGTCGTTCAGCGTCTCGACTCGGCATCTTGATCCTCGCGCCCTTCTCCAGCTTCCTCCATCTGCTGCCGTCTGCTCCTTTTCACCGGCTATGTCATTCCAGCTTCGCCTCCTTCTCGTGCCTGGCTCCGCAGCTCCACTTCCTCGCGCTCGTCTATGGCTGCTGTGGATGACACCCGCACCCTTTTGTTCAGTGTAGTGCCGTGCCATCCTTCCCTTCCCCCCCCCATATAAATCCAGTATTGATTTTTCCTTCCTTTATTTTTTTTTTTCTACTCGGCCCTCAAGACCCGTGCCCCCCCTCCTCGCCGCACCTTGAGGCGGTATCGCTGGCCGTCATGGACAAACAACTTGGCCCAGCGGTCTCGCCTTCCTCGGCCTGCTTGTCTGTCCGCCTCCTCGGCCTGCTTGTCTGTCCGCCTCCTCGGCCACTTGGGGTGGGCACTCCTCCCTCGGCAGCTCCCTCCACGCCTGGTCTGCCAGCGACTCCTGTCTGCGGGGGCACGGTCGCATCGGTGGTGGACGCGCCTCGGGGCACGACTCCTGTCGTCGCATCTTCGGCGGCGGCGGGGCTTCCTGCGGTACCGGCCACACCCAGGGACCCTTCTCCGGGCTCTCCTCCTCCTTGCTATGGACGACCCTCCGGGCGCGCAAACGTGGATCCCGCGTCTCCTGGGGCACCGGCCTCCCTCCGATCGCGCTCGTCTCCTCCCACACCCGTGACTCCGGTGTCTCCTCCGCCGGTGCGGGCCACGTCCAGGTGACCGTCTGCTGATGCCACCGGCGCCCGCCCATCTCGATGGTGCGCACCGCCTGTCCCACGTGCGCCTGGTCCATCTCCCAGTACTGCTGCCGCTCGCACCTTGGCCCTTTTTCAGCCTAGGGCGGTGGCGACCGGGGTGGCGGTGTGGGCGTGCGTGTGGGCGGCGGTGTCGGTGGTGCTGGCGGCTGCGTCGGTGGTGTCGGCGGCGGCGGTGGTGGGCTCGGCGGCGGCGGTGGTGGGCTCGGCGGCGGCGGTGGTGGGCTCGGCGGCGGCGGCGGTGGTGTCGGCGGCGGCGGTGGTGGGCTCGGCGGCAACGGTGGCTGCGACGGCGGCGGCGGCGGTGGTGGTGTCGGTGCCGGTGGTGGTGGGCTCGGCGGCAACGGTGGCTGCGTCGGCGGCGGCGGTGGTGGAGCCCACAACTCCTCCTCTTCCTCCTGCAGTCGATCCAACCGTTCCTGCCACGCGACCCGGGCAGCGGCTACCTTCCGCTCCTCCACCAACTGCTGAAGCCGCCGCAGAGTGTTGACCCTCGCCACCATAAACCTCCGTGTCTCCTCCGGGTCCGCTGTCGGCGGCACGATCCCGAGGCGTATCCGCCCGTGTCCCTGCGTTGCCCGCCGCACGCTGCGGTACGCCATCCTGGCCCGAGCCGCGCGTGCGGCCTCCTCGTCCGATGAGACCACGATGAGACCGTCTCACCTCCGTCGTCCTCCTCACTCTCCGAGGAGAGGGTGATGGTCTCCAACTCCTTCTCCATCTCCGACCGCTTCTCCACCTCCTTCGACTCATCGTCCGACAGACGGACATCCGGAATCTCCTCTGGATCCTCCGCCGGGGATGGGGATCGCGACACCAGGGGTGACGCCAGGAGCTGGAGGTAGGCATCAGAATCCCTCCTCCACATCGCTCCGGGCTGTTCCCCGATGCCGGTTTCCCTCATCTCCCGGACGCTCGTACCTCTTGGTGTCGTCATGTCTCCTTCCAAATTTCGAATGACAGAATCGAGCCGCCGTCTCCGCGAAGAAACCTCGGTTTTCCGTCTGCTTCTTGTGCCGTTATTCCGTGGGGCCTATACCGGTAACGGGACTTCTCCGTGCAGCGGTAACGGGCCTTCTCCGTGTCCCCGCCTCCACCTCCTGCCTCTCGGATCTGCCTCCACTGGCCTCCATCATGCTGGTGAAGCTGAGGCTCCTCACCAGGCCTTCAACGCCGGTAAGTTTTACCTCTACGGCCGGTCTCTTTCCATACTCCTTCTGTAGCGCTTCCAGTACGGCGACCGTTTCAGGCTCATCCACCGTCCGATCGATGAACTCGGACAGCGACTTCCGCATCTCCTCGACCAAACCCTCCAGCTTGATCCCTAGCGCGCTCGCTATGGCTGGAAAGTCATCCTTCTTTAGGTTGTATAACCACGACTTCCCCATCTTTTCTCCGTTCTTTTGGCCTTGGCCCCACGTTGGGCGCCAGATGTAACGAACTGATTCTGTTGTTTTCTGCTCGCTACGAATTGCAACGGCTAGCTCAGAGAGTTTGTGTGTTCGTCCCACCAAATTTATGTTTGTGTGATTGCCCGACCAAATAGAAGACAGAGTTTTAGGATGTAGTAGCTTTATTAGCGGAATTCTTTACAGCTGGGTTGTTTCGGTCCTCGCCGTCGTCTGCGCGGTTCGCGTACCCGTGCCAGCTCGACTGGGACTTAGGATGTTGTGGTGGGAAAGGTGTATCGCCCGTTGGGTCAAGCTAACGCTCCTCCCAGGCCCACCTTGACCGACCACTGACTCCACCGACCCTTCCGACCGTGCCAGGTTCCTGTGCGCTGCCTGGTGCCTTCGATGTCCTGCGGTGTCCTCGACAACGGTTCCTAGATCGGGCTCGAGGTTTAGGATGTTATGGCGGAGAGGTGTTTCGCCCGTTGGGTCAAGCTAGCGCTCCTCCCAGGCCACCTTGACCGACCACTGACTCCACTGACCTTTCTGACCGTGCCAGGTTCCACTTGCAGGGATCGTTCTCCTGCGTCACTCGCGTTCGTCCTGACGGTTCACTAGTCTGAACCTCCGTTTGACTGTATCCGTGTGCGTACGGCTCTTCGCGTGGTTAGATTTGACTGTCCTGCTTGAACTTGACACCTGCGGTTCTTCGCGCGATTCCAATTGACTGTCCCGAGCTGCGCTTGTGCAGTCCCCTTTATAGGCCGGGGAAATCCTGTTATTTCCCCTTCTGCACAAGGTACAAGGTCCGACCCAGGTCCCGTTGGTCCACGGTGCGCCCTCTTTGTGATTGACCAAAGTCCGCACCGTTACCGTTTGACCTCTGTGCCCTTGGCCGGCCTGGACCTTGGACTGTCCAGCGCGGTACCGTTAGTTCACGGTCTCTCCGCTTTGCTCGGGTCCAAGGTCCATTATTTCCCGTTTGACCTGGTTGCCCTTGACTCCTTCTGCATTCCAGCCTTCTTCGCTGTTGCTAGGCAGCACTCCTGCACCTCGATTTGTGGGGAGTTTTAAGACTCCTCACACCACATACCAGTAAGTGTAATTTTTTCTTGTCGAAGGATTACTTCATAGTCCTCAATCGAGAGACTGTTAGATTGATAGTCTTGCGCTCTATTCAGGCAACGCAATCGCCATCAATATGCATTTAATATTTTAAAAATGTACGCTCTGAAATGCGGCCTTTTAAAACGTGAGACTGTATGATTTTATTTATTTATTTATTTATTATAATAGATAGAGTAGCTTACAAAACTAACCTAACTTAATTATTATGGCGCTGGCTGCTGGTTGACAATTGTATTGTCTCTTAATCTTAATCATATTGGGTAAATGGCTAAAGAATTTATGTGCTTAATATGCAGACCCTTTTTTTTGTTTTTTACTGTGATTACCAATATAATTTGGTTACCTATTCCTAGTTGTTTCCAATCGAACTGTGTTTAAAAATGGGAACTCTATTTTTTTGCCACTTTTTGCAAATTTAAAAAATGCAAAAATTGACCCAAAAACGAAATTCCCAAAATCCGTCAAAAAGTGATAGGGATCGTTAGCATTGGTAATTAGCTGCTCAAAACAGTTATTCTTTCAAGTTTATGATCATTTTTAGCCAACTTATGATTAAAATGCCCATCAAAAATATTTTAATTTTCGAATTTTAGTCAAAAAATAATCAGTTTTATTGCCACAACTTTAAAAATAATTGTCTGAACTTGGAATGGTATACCTCGTTGCGTTCGTAATTAAATTTCCGATCGAACTGTGTTTAAAAATGGGAACTCTATTTTTTTGCCACTTTTTGCAAATTTTAATGATGTTACCCCTTACAAAAAATGCAAAAATTGACCCAAAAGCGAAATTCCCAAAATCCGTCAAAAAGTGATAGGGATCGTTAGCATTGGTAATTAGCTGCTCAAAACAGTTATTCTTTCAAGTTTATGATCATTTTTATCCAAGTTATGATTAAAATGCCCATCAAAAATATTTTAATTTTTGCCAAAATCCGTTTTTTCGAATTTCGGTCAAAAAATAATCAGTTTTATTGCCACAACTTTAAAAATAATTGTCTGAATTTGGAATGGTATACCTCGTTGCGTTCGTTATTAAATTTCCAATCGAACTGTTCTTAAAAATGGGAACTCTATTTTTTGCCACTTTTTGCAAATTTTACAAAAAATGAAAAAATTTACCCAAAAACGAAATTCCCAAAATCCGTCAAAAAGTGATAGGGATCGTTAGCATTGGTAATTAGCTGCTCAAAACAGTTATTCTTTCAAGTTTATGATCATTTTTATACAAGTTATGATTAAAATGCCCATCAAAAATATTTTAATTTTTGCCAAAATCCGTTTTTTCGAATTTCGGTCAAAAAATAATCAGTTTTATTGCCACAACTTTAAAAATAATTGTCTGAATTTGGAATAGTATACCTCGTTGCGTTCGTTATTAAATTTCCAATCGAACTGTGCTTAAAAATGGGAACTTTATTTTTTTGCCACTTTTTGAAAATTTTAATGATGTTACCCCTTACAAAAAATGCAAAAATTGACCCAAAAGCGAAATTCCCAAAATCCGTCAAAAAGTGATAGGGATCGTTAGCATTGGTAATTAACTGCTCAAAACAGTTATTCTTTCAAGTTTATGATCATTTTTATCCAAGTTATGATTAAAATGCCCATCAAAAATATTTTAATTTTTGCCAAAATCCGTTTTTTCGAATTTCGGTCAAAAAATAATCAGTTTTATTGCCACAACTTTAAAAATAATTGTCTAAATTTGGAATGGTATACCTCGTTGCGTTCGTTATTAAATTTCCAATCGAACTGTGCTTAAAAATGAGAACTCAATTTTTTGCCACTTTTTGCAAATTTAAAAAATGCAAAAATTGACCCAAAAACGAAATTTCCAAAATCCGTCAAAAAGTGGAATGGTATACCTCGTTGCGTTCGTTATTAAATTTCCAATCGAACTGTGCTTAAAAATGGGAACTCTTTTTTTTTTCCACTTTTTGCAAATTTTAATGATGTTACCCCTTACAGAAATATGCGAAAATTGACCCAAAAACGAAATTCCCAAAATCCGTCAAAAAGTGAAAGGGATCGTTAGCATTGGTAATTAGCTGCTCAAAACAGTTATTCTTTCAAGTTTATGATCATTTTTATCCAAGTTATGATTAAAATGCCCATCAAAAATATTTTAATTTTTGCCAAAATCCGTTTTTTTTCGAATTTCGGTCAAAAAATAATCAGTTTTATTGCCACAACTTTAAAAATAATTGTCTGAATTTGGAATGGTATACCTCGTTGCGTTCGTTATTAAATTTCCAATCGAACTGTTCTTAAAAATGGGAACTCTATTTTTTTGCCACTTTTTGCAAATTTTAATGATGCAAAAATTGACCCAAAAACGAAATTCCCAAAATCCGTTAAAAAGTGATAGGGATCGTTAGCATTGGTAATTAGCTGCTCAAAACAGTTATTCTTTCAAGTTTATGATCATTTTTATCCAAGTTATGATTAAAATGCCCATCAAAAATATTTTAATTTTTGCCAAAATCCGTTTTTTTCGAATTTCGGTCAAAAAATAATCAGTTTTATTGCCACAACTTTAAAAATAATTGTCTGAATTCGGAATAGTATACCCGGTGTCTCCTCGCATAGGCAGCTTTCTCGATCCTCCTCTCGTCGACCCTGCGCCTTTCGTTCTCAGCCTGGCAGTCTCAGCCTAGTAGACCCCGTCGTTTAGCGTCTTGACTTGGCATCTCGAACATCCACACCCTTGCTACTGGATCCTCTCGTCGACCTGTGCGTCCTTGATCTCAACCCGGCAGTCTCAGCCTAGTAGACCCTGTCGTTCAGCGTCTCGACTCGGCATCTTGATCCTCGCGCCCTTCTCCAGCTTCCTCCATCTGCTGCCGTCTGCTCCTTTTCACCGGCTATGTCATTCCAGCTTCGCCTCCTTCTCGTGCCTGGCTCCGCAGCTCCACTTCCTCGCGCTCGTCTATGGCTGCTGTGGATGACACCCGCACCCTTTTGTTCAGTGTAGTGCCGTGCCATCCTTCCCTTCCCCCCCCATATAAATCCAGTATTGATTTTTCCTTCCTTTATTTTTTTTTTTCTACTCGGCCCTCAAGACCCGTGCCCCCCCTCCTCGCCGCACCTTGAGGCGGTATCGCTGGCCGTCATGGACAAACAACTTGGCCCAGCGGTCTCGCCTTCCTCGGCCTGCTTGTCTGTCCGCCTCCTCGGCCTGCTTGTCTGTCCGCCTCCTCGGCCACTTGGGGTGGGCACTCCTCCCTCGGCAGCTCCCTCCACGCCTGGTCTGCCAGCGACTCCTGTCTGCGGGGGCACGGTCGCATCGGTGGTGGACGCGCCTCGGGGCACGACTCCTGTCGTCGCATCTTCGGCGGCGGCGGGGCTTCCTGCGGTACCGGCCACACCCAGGGACCCTTCTCCGGGCTCTCCTCCTCCTTGCTATGGACGACCCTCCGGGCGCGCAAACGTGGATCCCGCGTCTCCTGGGGCACCGGCCTCCCTCCGATCGCGCTCGTCTCCTCCCACACCCGTGACTCCGGTGTCTCCTCCGCCGGTGCGGGCCACGTCCAGGTGACCGTCTGCTGATGCCACCGGCGCCCGCCCATCTCGATGGTGCGCACCGCCTGTCCCACGTGCGCCTGGTCCATCTCCCAGTACTGCTGCCGCTCGCACCTTGGCCCTTTTTCAGCCTAGGGCGGTGGCGACCGGGGTGGCGGTGTGGGCGTGCGTGTGGGCGGCGGTGTCGGTGGTGCTGGCGGCTGCGTCGGTGGTGTCGGCGGCGGCGGTGGTGGGCTCGGCGGCGGCGGTGGTGGGCTCGGCGGCGGCGGTGGTGGGCTCGGCGGCGGCGGCGGTGGTGTCGGCGGCGGCGGTGGTGGGCTCGGCGGCAACGGTGGCTGCGACGGCGGCGGCGGCGGTGGTGGTGTCGGTGCCGGTGGTGGTGGGCTCGGCGGCAACGGTGGCTGCGTCGGCGGCGGCGGTGGTGGAGCCCACAACTCCTCCTCTTCCTCCTGCAGTCGATCCAACCGTTCCTGCCACGCGACCCGGCAGCGGCTACCTTCCGCTCCTCCACCAACTGCTGAAGCCGCCGCAGAGTGTTGACCCTCGCCACCATAAACCTCCGTGTCTCCTCCGGGTCCGCTGTCGGCGGCACGATCCCGAGGCGTATCCGCCCGTGTCCCTGCGTTGCCCGCCGCACGCTGCGGTACGCCATCCTGGCCCGAGCCGCGCGTGCGGCCTCCTCGTCCGATGAGACCACCGGGGTAACCGTCTCACCTCCGTCGTCCTCCTCACTCTCCGAGGAGAGGGTGATGGTCTCCAACTCCTTCTCCATCTCCGACCGCTTCTCCACCTCCTTCGACTCATCGTCCGACAGACGGACATCCGGAATCTCCTCTGGATCCTCCGCCGGGGATGGGGATCGCGACACCAGGGGTGACGCCAGGAGCTGGAGGTAGGCATCAGAATCCCTCCTCCACATCGCTCCGGGCTGTTCCCCGATGCCGGTTTCCCTCATCTCCCGGACGCTCGTACCTCTTGGTGTCGTCATGTCTCCTTCCAAATTTCGAATGACAGAATCGAGCCGCCGTCTCCGCGAAGAAACCTCGGTTTTCCGTCTGCTTCTTGTGCCGTTATTCCGTGGGGCCTATACCGGTAACGGGACTTCTCCGTGTATCGGTAACGGGACTTCTCCGTGCAGCGGTAACGGGACTTCTCCGTGCAGCGGTAACGGGCCTTCTCCGTGTCCCCGCCTCCACCTCCTGCCTCTCGGATCTGCCTCCACTGGCCTCCATCATGCTGGTGAAGCTGAGGCTCCTCACCAGGCCTTCAACGCCGGTAAGTTTTACCTCTACGGCCGGTCTCTTTCCATACTCCTTCTGTAGCGCTTCCAGTACGGCGACCGTTTCAGGCTCATCCACCGTCCGATCGATGAACTCGGACAGCGACTTCCGCATCTCCTCGACCAAACCCTCCAGCTTGATCCCTAGCGCGCTCGCTATGGCTGGAAAGTCATCCTTCTTTAGGTTGTATAACCACGACTTCCCCATCTTTTCTCCGTTCTTTTGGCCTTGGCCCCACGTTGGGCGCCAGATGTAACGAACTGATTCTGTTGTTTTCTGCTCGCTACGAATTGCAACGGCTAGCTCAGAGAGTTTGTGTGTTCGTCCCACCAAATTTATGTTTGTGTGATTGCCCGACCAAATAGAAGACAGAGTTTTAGGATGTAGTAGCTTTATTAGCGGAATTCTTTACAGCTGGGTTGTTTCGGTCCTCGCCGTCGTCTGCGCGGTTCGCGTACCCGTGCCAGCTCGACTGGGACTTAGGATGTTGTGGTGGGAAAGGTGTATCGCCCGTTGGGTCAAGCTAACGCTCCTCCCAGGCCCACCTTGACCGACCACTGACTCCACCGACCCTTCCGACCGTGCCAGGTTCCTGTGCGCTGCCTGGTGCCTTCGATGTCCTGCGGTGTCCTCGACAACGGTTCCTAGATCGGGCTCGAGGTTTAGGATGTTATGGCGGAGAGGTGTTTCGCCCGTTGGGTCAAGCTAGCGCTCCTCCCAGGCCACCTTGACCGACCACTGACTCCACTGACCTTTCTGACCGTGCCAGGTTCCACTTGCAGGGATCGTTCTCCTGCGTCACTCGCGTTCGTCCTGACGGTTCACTAGTCTGAACCTCCGTTTGACTGTATCCGTGTGCGTACGGCTCTTCGCGTGGTTAGATTTGACTGTCCTGCTTGAACTTGACACCTGCGGTTCTTCGCGCGATTCCAATTGACTGTCCCGAGCTGCGCTTGTGCAGTCCCCTTTATAGGCCGGGGAAATCCTGTTATTTCCCCTTCTGCACAAGGTACAAGGTCCGACCCAGGTCCCGTTGGTCCACGGTGCGCCCTCTTTGTGATTGACCAAAGTCCGCACCGTTACCGTTTGACCTCTGTGCCCTTGGCCGGCCTGGACCTTGGACTGTCCAGCGCGGTACCGTTAGTTCACGGTCTCTCCGCTTTGCTCGGGTCCAAGGTCCATTATTTCCCGTTTGACCTGGTTGCCCTTGACTCCTTCTGCATTCCAGCCTTCTTCGCTGTTGCTAGGCAGCTCTCCTGCACCTCGATTTGTGGGGAGTTTTAAGACTCCTCACACCACATACCAGTAAGTGTAATTTTTTCTTGTCGAAGGATTACTTCATAGTCCTCAATCGAGAGACTGTTAGATTGATAGTCTTGCGCTCTATTCAGGCAACGCAATCGCCATCAATATGCATTTAATATTTTAAAAATGTACGCTCTGAAATGCGGCCTTTTAAAACGTGAGACTGTATGATTTTATTTATTTATTTATTTATTATAATAGAGTAGCTTACAAAACTAACCTAACTTAATTATTATGGCGCTGGCTGCTGGTTGACAATTGTATTGTCTCTTAATCTTAATCATAATCATATTGGGTAAATGGCTAAAGAATTTATGTGCTTATTATGCAGACGCTTTTTCTTGTTTTTTACTGTGATTACCAATATAATTTGGTTACCTATTCCTAGTTGTTTCCAATCGAACTGTGTTTAAAAATGGGAACTCTATTTTGTTACCACTTTTTGCAAATTTAAAAAATGCAAAAATTGACCCAAAAACGAAATTCCCAAAATCCGTCAAAAAGTGATAGGGATCGTTAGCATTGGTAATTAGCTGCTCAAAACAGTTATTCTTTCAAGTTTATGATCATTTTTAGCCAACTTATGATTAAAATGCCCATCAAAAATATTTTAATTTTCGAATTTTAGTCAAAAAATAATCAGTTTTATTGCCACAACTTTAAAAATAATTGTCTGAACTTGGAATGGTATACCTCGTTGCGTTCGTAATTAAATTTCCGATCGAACTGTGTTTAAAAATGGGAACTCTATTTTTTTGCCACTTTTTGCAAATTTTAATGATGTTACCCCTTACAAAAAATGCAAAAATTGACCCAAAAGCGAAATTCCCAAAATCCGTCAAAAAGTGATAGGGATCGTTAGCATTGGTAATTAGCTGCTCAAAACAGTTATTCTTTCAAGTTTATGATCATTTTTATCCAAGTTATGATTAAAATGCCCATCAAAAATATTTTAATTTTTGCCAAAATCCGTTTTTTCGAATTTCGGTCAAAAAATAATCAGTTTTATTGCCACAACTTTAAAAATAATTGTCTGAATTTGGAATGGTATACCTCGTTGCGTTCGTTATTAAATTTCCAATCGAACTGTTCTTAAAAATGGGAACTCTATTTTTTGCCACTTTTTGCAAATTTTACAAAAAATGAAAAAATTTACCCAAAAACGAAATTCCCAAAATCCGTCAAAAAGTGATAGGGATCGTTAGCATTGGTAATTAGCTGCTTAAAAGCAGTTATTCTTTCAAGTTTATGATCATTTTTATACAAGTTATGATTAAAATGCCCATCAAAAATATTTTAATTTTTGCCAAAATCCGTTTTTTCGAATTTCGGTCAAAAAATAATCAGTTTTATTGCCACAACTTTAAAAATAATTGTCTGAATTTGGAATAGTATACCTCGTTGCGTTCGTTATTAAATTTCCAATCGAACTGTGCTTAAAAATGGGAACTTTATTTTTTTGCCACTTTTTGAAAATTTTAATGATGTTACCCCTTACAAAAAATGCAAAAATTGACCCAAAAGCGAAATTCCCAAAATCCGTCAAAAAGTGATAGGGATCGTTAGCATTGGTAATTAACTGCTCAAAACAGTTATTCTTTCAAGTTTATGATCATTTTTATCCAAGTTATGATTAAAATGCCCATCAAAAATATTTTAATTTTTGCCAAAATCCGTTTTTTCGAATTTCGGTAAAAAAAAAAATCAGTTTTTTTTTCAACAACTTTAAAAATAATTTTCTGAATTTGGAATGGTATACCTCGTTGCGTTCGTTATTAAATTTCCAATCGAACTGTGCTAAAAAATGGGAACTCTATTGTTTTTGCCACTTTTTGCAAATTTTAATGATGTTACCCCTTACAGAAATATGCGAAGTTTGACCCAAGACCGAAATTGCCAAAATCCGTCAAAGAGTGATAGGGATCGTTAGCATTGGTAATTAGCTGCTCAAAACAGTTATTCTTTCAAGTTTATGATCGTTTTTATCCAAGTTATGATTAAAATGCCCATCAAAAGTATTTTAATTTTTGTCAAAATCCGTTTTTTCGAATTTCGGTCAAAAAATAATCCGTTTTATTGCCACAACTTTAAAAATAATTGTCTGAATTTGGAATGGTATACCTCGTTGCGTTCGTTATTAAATTTCCAATCGAACTGTTCTTAAAAATGGGAACTCTATTTTTTTGCCACTTTTTGCAAATTTTAATGATGTTACCCCTTACAAAAAATGCAAAAATTGACCCAAAAACGAAATTCCCAAAATCCGTCAATAGGTGATAGGGATCGTTAGCATTGGTAATTAGCTGCTCAAAACAGTTATTCTTTCAAGTTTATGATCATTTTTATCCAAGTTATGATTAAAATGCCCATCAAAAATATTTTAATTTTTGCCAAAATCCGTTTTTTCGAATTTCGGTCAAAAAATAATCAGTTTTATTGCCACAACTTTAAAAATAATTGTCTGAATTTGGAATGGTATACCTCGTTGCGTTCGTTATTTAATTTCCAATCGAACTGTTCTTAAAAATGGGAACTCTATTTTTTTGCCACTTTTTGCAAATTTTAATGATGTTACCCCTTACAAAAAATGCAAAAATTGACCCAAAAACGAAATTCCCAAAATCCGTCAAAAAGTGATAGGGATCGTTAGCATTGGTAATTAGCTGCTCAATACAGTTATTCTTTCAAGTTTATGATCATTTTTATCCAAGTTATGATTAAAATGCCCATCAAAAATATTTAAATTTTTGCCAAAATCCGTTTTTTCGAATTTCGGTCAAAAAATAATCAGTTTTATTGCCACAACTTTAAAAATAATTGTCTGAATTTGGAATGGTATACCTCGTTGCGTTCGTTATTAAATTTCCGATCGAACTGTGTTTAAAAATGGGAACTCTATTTTTTTGCCACTTTTTGCAAATTTTAATGATGTTACCCCTTACAAAAAATGCAAAAATTGACCCAAAAGCGAAATTCCCAAAATCCGTCAAAAAGTGATAGGGATCGTTAGCATTGGTAATTAGCTGCTCAAAACAGTTATTCTTTCAAGTTTATGATCATTTTTATCCAAGTTATGATTAAAATGCCCATCAAAAATATTTAAATTTTTGCCAAAATCCGTTTTATCGAATTTCGGTAAAAAAAAAAATCAGTTTTTTTGCAACAACTTTAAAAATAATTTTCTGAATTTGGAATGGTATACCTCGTTGCGTTCGTTATTAAATTTCCAATCGAACTGTTTTTAAAAATGGGAACTCTATTTTTTTGCCACTTTTTGCAAATTTTAATGATGTTACCCCTTACAAAAAATGCAAAAATTGACCCAAAAACGAAATTCCCAAAATCCGTCAAAAAGTGATAGGGATCGTTAGCATTGGTAATTAGCTGCTCAATACAGTTATTCTTTCAAGTTTATGATCATTTTTATCCAAGTTATGATTAAAATGCCCATCAAAAATATTTAAATTTTTGCCAAAATCCGTTTTATCGAATTTCGGTAAAAAAAAAATCAGTTTTTTTGCAACAACTTTAAAAATAATTTTCTGAATTTGGAATGGTATACCTCGTTGCGTTCGTTATTAAATTTCCAATCGAACTGTGCTAAAAAATGGGAACTCTATTGTTTTTGCCACTTTTTGCAAATTTTAATGATGTTACCCCTTACAGAAATATGCGAAGTTTGACCCAAGACCGAAATTGCCAAAATCCGTCAAAGAGTGATAGGGATCGTTAGCATTGGTAATTAGCTGCTCAAAACAGTTATTCTTTCAAGTTTATGATCATTTTTATCCAAGTTATGATTAAAATGCCCATCAAAAATATTTTAATTTTTGCCAAAATTCGTTTTTTCGAATTTCGGTCAAAAAATAATCAGTTTTATTGCCACAACTTAAAAAATAATTGTCTAAATTTGGAATGGTATACCTCGTTGCGTTCGTAAATAAATTTCCGATCGAACTGTGTTTAAAAATGGGAACTCTATTTTTTGCCACTTTTTGCAAATTTTAATGCAGAAATATGCGAAGTTTGACCCAAGACCGAAATTGCCAAAATCCGTCAAAGAGTGATAGGGATCGTTAGCATTGGTAATTAGCTGCTCAAAACAGTTATTCTTTCAAGTTTATGATCATTTTTAGCCAACTTATGATTAAAATGCCCATCAAAAATATTTTAATTTTTGCCAAAATCCGTTTTTTCGAATTTCGGTCAAAAAATAATCAGTTTTATTGCCACAACTTTAAAAATAATTGTCTGAATTTGGAATGGTATACCTCGTTGCGTTCGTTATTAAATTTCCAATCGAACTGTTCTTAAAAATGGGAACTCTATTTTTTTGCCACTTTTTGCAAATTTTAATGATGTTACCCCTTACAAAAAATGCAAAAATTGACCCAAAAACGAAATTCCCAAAATCCGTCAAAAAGTGATAGGGATCGTTAGCATTGGTAATTAGCTGCTCAATACAGTTATTCTTTCAAGTTTTTTGCCACTTTTTGCAAAACTCATGAAAGCGCTTCCAGTCAGCACAACAATTAATATTTCATCAGAAAGAAAAAATTAGCCGATCCCGATTTTAATAAACCTGGTCGTATTGATCTAATCATTGGAGCGTTAGAGATATAATTCTGGAAAAATACCACGAACTCCTGCGTGGGTTCATCGCCTAAACAACGATGCCAGCGGTCGTATCGCATTTTCTTGTAGATAAGGATCTGTTCTGCTTATTACTATAAATTTAGGTTCGTAAATCGTGGGTTGGTTGCACTGTGCAGCAGTCTCAGGCTCGCTGCGGCCTTCGGAGGTGTACTTTTGCAACGGCTTATGTGTAGAATTTGTTTTTGGTTTCTTCTGACGAAGAGAATAAGATTTTGGTTGATGCAGTCACTTGAGTCACTTGAGATGCGAGGAGCACGTCTAACCTCCGCGGAGGGTAAACGTTGACTGGTTTTATATTGATATATCAATGCAATGTATGCATTTTCATTGTATCCAGCTGTTCCCTTCAGTAAATATTTGCATCCCTTTTATTGAGTTGGTTATCATATTTTCATTGCATTATTTGTTATATTTTGACAAGACAATAAAAGTGTTGTCATTGCCTCTACCTACATACGTAGTAGCCTCTGCCTTTTCACTTTGCCTGTAGTATCTGCCTTCCCAAAATCATTTTAGTGCGAGCTCTCGACCGGAATAGACATTATCGAATGCCTTTCCTATGCTCTACTGTATCGGGTGAAAACGAAAAATAAAATTCATTGTATTCGTAGTACATTAGTGTATCACAAAAACTGAAAAAAAAAAAAACACGAAAAGAAAAATTCATAGTATTGTTCACTTGTTGGCTCAACCACATACACTAGTACAATGCACAATGTCCAATGCCCAAGAAGAAGAAGTCCCTAAACCATTCGACCCGGAATACTCGGAGGATCAGAAGCGAGAGCGGCGTGTCTGCCCTATCCATGCTTTGGGTCGCTCCAAGCCCCGGTATGCCATCTCGCTTCAGTTATACAACTATGTCTGCGAACTGAGCAACATGCACCATTGCAGCTTCGATGAGGGCCTGGAACGAGCGTCGTTAACTTGGCCAGGACTCAGCATGCGCCAGCGGGAGCTATACGATTCGGTACGAACTCCTTTATTTTTTTTTTTCTACTCGGCCCTCAAGACCCGTGCCCCCCCTCCTCGCCGCACCTTGAGGCGGTATCGCTGGCCGTCATGGACAAACAACTTGGCCCAGCGGTCTCGCCTTCCTCGGCCTGCTTGTCTGTCCGCCTCCTCGGCCACTTGGGGTGGCCACTCCTCCCTCGGCAGCTCCCTCCACGCCTGGTCTGCCAGCGACTCCTGTCTGCGGGGGCACGGTCGCATCGGTGGTGGACGCGCCTCGGGGCACGACTCCTGTCGTCGCATCTTCGGCGGCGGCGGGGCTTCCTGCGGTACCGGCCACACCCAGGGACCCTTCTCCGGGCTCTCCTCCTCCTTGCTATGGACGACCCTCCGGGCGCGCAAACGTGGTTCCCGCGTCTCCTGGGGCACCGGCCTCCCTCCGATCGCGCTCGTCTCCTCCCACACCCGTGACTCCGGTGTCTCCTCCGCCAGTGCGGGCCACGTCCAGGTGACCGTCTGCTGATGCCACCGGCGCCCGCCCATCTCGATGGTGCGCATCGCCTGTCCCACGTGCGCCTGGTCCATCTCCCAGTACTGCTGCCGCTCGCACCTTGGCCCTTTTTCAGCCTGGGGCGGTGGCGACCGGGGTGGCGGTGTGGGCGTGCGTGTGGGCGGCGGTGTCGGTGGTGCTGGCGGCTGCGTCGGTGGTGTCGGCGGCGGCGGTGGTGGGCTCGGCGGCGGCGGCGGTGGGCTCGGCGGCGGTGGTGTCGGTGCCGGTGGTGGTGGGCTCGGCGGCAACGGTGGCTGCGACGGCGGCGGTGGTGTCGGTGCCGGTGGTGGTGGGCTCGGCGGCAACGGTGGCTGCGACGGCGGCGGCGGTGGAGTTGGTGCCCACAACGCCTCCTCTTCCTCCTGCAGTCGATCCAACCGTTCCTGCCACGCGGCCCGGGCAGCGGCTACCTTCCGCTCCTCCACCAACTGCTGAAGCCGCCGCAGAGTGTTGACCCTCGCCACCATAAGCCTCCGTGTCTCCTCCGGGTCCGCTGTCGGCGGCACGATCCCGAGGCGTATCCGCCCGTGTCCCTGCGTTGCCCGCCGCACGCTGCGGTACGCCATCCTGGCCCGAGCCGCGCGTGCGGCCTCCTCGTCCGATGAGACCACCGGGGTAACCGTCTCACCTCCGTCGTCCTCCTCACTCTCCGAGGAGAGGGTGATGGTCTCCAACTCCTTCTCCATCTCCGACCGCTTCTCCACCTCCTTCGACTCATCGTCCGACAGACGGACATCCGGAATCTCCTCTGGATCCTCCGCCGGGGATGGGGATCGCGACACCAGGGGTGACGCCAGGAGCTGGAGGTAGGCATCAGAATCCCTCCTCCACATCGCTCCGGGCTGTTCCCCGATGCCGGTTTCCCTCATCTCCCGGACGCTCGTACCTCTTGGTGTCGTCATGTCTCCTTCCAAATTTCGAATGACAGAATCGAGCCGCCGTCTCCGCGAAGAAACCTCGGTTTTCCGTCTGCTTCTTGTGCCGTTATTCCGTGGGGCCTATACCGGTAACGGGACCTCTCCGTGTACTGGTAACGGGACTTCTCCGTGTATCGGTAACGGGACTTCTCCGTGCAGCGGTAACGGGCCTTCTCCGTGTCCCCGCCTCCACCTCCTGCCTCTCGGATCTGCCTCCACTGGCCTCCATCATGCTGGTGAAGCTGAGGCTCCTCACCAGGCCTTCAACGCCGGTAAGTTTTACCTCTACGGCCGGTCTCTTTCCATACTCCTTCTGTAGCGCTTCCAGTACGGCGACCGTTTCAGGCTCATCCACCGTCCGATCGATGAACTCGGACAGCGACTTCCGCATCTCCTCGACCAAACCCTCCAGCTTGATCCCTAGCGCGCCTGCTATGGCTGGAAAGTCATCCTTCTTTAGGTTGTATAACCACGACTTCCCCATCTTTTCTCCGTTCTTTTGGCCTTGGCCCCACGTTGGGCGCCAGATGTAACGAACTGATTCTGTTGTTTTCTGCTCGCTACGAATTGCAACGGCTAGCTCAGAGAGTTTGTGTGTTCGTCCCACCAAATTTATGTTTGTGTGATTGCCCGACCAAATAGAAGACAGAGTTTTAGGATGTAGTAGCTTTATTAGCGGAATTCTTTACAGCTGGGTTGTTTCGGTCCTCGCCGTCGTCTGCGCGGTTCGCGTACCCGTGCCAGCTCGACTGGGACTTAGGATGTTGTGGTGGGAAAGGTGTATCGCCCGTTGGGTCAAGCTAACGCTCCTCCCAGGCCCACCTTGACCGACCACTGACTCCACCGACCCTTCCGACCGTGCCAGGTTCCTGTGCGCTGCCTGGTGCCTTCGATGTCCTGCGGTGTCCTCGACAACGGTTCCTTGATCGGGCTCGAGGTTTAGGATGTTATGGCGGAGAGGTGTTTCGCCCGTTGGGTCAAGCTAGCGCTCCTCCCAGGCCACCTTGACCGACCACTGACTCCACTGACCTTTCTGACCGTGCCAGGTTCCACTTGCAGGGATCGTTCTCCTGCGTCACTCGCGTTCGTCCTGACGGTTCACTAGTCTGAACCTCCGTTTGACTGTATCCGTGTGCGTACGGCTCTACGCGTGGTTAGATTTGACTGTCCTGCTTGAACTTGACACCAGCGGTTCTTCGCGCGATTCCAATTGACTGTCCCGAGCTGCGCTTGTGCAGTCCCCTTTATAGGCCGGGGAAATCCTGTTATTTCCCCTTCTGCACAAGGTACAAGGTCCGACCCAGGTCCCGTTGGTCCACGGTGCGTCCTCTTTGTGCTTGACCAAAGTCCGCACCGTTACCGTTTGACCTCTGTGCCCTTGGCCGGCCTGAGTCCAAGGTCCAGCGCGGTACCGTTAGTTCACGGTCTCTCCGCTTTGCTCGGGTCCAAGGTCCATTATTTCCCGTTTGACCTGGTTGCCCTTGACTCCTTCTGCATTCCAGCCTTCTTCGCCGTTGCTAGGCAGCTCTCCTGCACCTCGATTTGTGGGGAGTTTTAAGACTCCTCACACCACATACCAGTAAGTGTAATTTTTTCTTGTCGAAGGATTACTTCATAGTCCTCAATCGAGAGACTGTTAGATTGATAGTCTTGCGCTCTATTCAGGCAACGCAATCGCCATCAATATGCATTTAATATTTTAAAAATGTACGCTCTGAAATGCGGCCTTTTAAAACGTGAGACTGTATGATTTTATTTATTTATTTATTTATTTATTTATTATAATAGATAGAGTAGCTTACAAAACTAACCTAACTTAATTATTATGGCGCTGGCTGCTGGTTGACAATTGTATTGTCTCTTAATCTTAATCATAATCATATTGGGTAAATGGCTAAAGAATTTATGTGCTTATTATGCAGACGCTTTTTCTTGTTTTTTACTGTGATTACCAATATAATTTGGTTACCTATTCCTAGTTGTTTCCAATCGAACTGTGTTTAAAAATGGGAACTCTATTTTGTTACCACTTTTTGCAAATTTAAAAAATGCAAAAATTGACCCAAAAACGAAATTCCCAAAATCCGTCAAAAAGTGGAATGGTATACCTCGTTGCGTTCGTTATTAAATTTCCAATCGAACTGTGCTTAAAAATGGGAACTCTTTTTTTTTTTTTCCACTTTTTGCAAATTTTAATGATGTTACCCCTTACAAAAAATGCAAAAATTTACCCAAAAGCGAAATTCCCAAAATCCGTCAAAAAGTGATAGGGATCGTTAGCATTGGTAATTAGCTGCCCAAAACAGTTATTCTTTCAAGTTTGTGATCATTTTTAGCCAACTTATGATTAAAATGCCCATCAAAAATATTTTAATTTTTGCCAAAATCCGTTTTTTTTAATTTCGGCCAAAAAATAATCAGTTTTATTGCCACAACTTTAAAAATAATTGTCTGAATTTTGAATGGTATACCTCGTTGCGTTCGTTATTAAATTTCCAATCGAACTGTGCTTAGAAATGGGAACTGTATTTTTTTGCCACTTTTTGCAAATTTTAATGATGTTACCCCTTACAAAAAATGCAAAAATCCACACCCTTGCTACTGGATCCTCTCGTCGACCTGTGCGTCCTTGATCTCAACCCGTCAGTCTCAGCCTAGTAGACCCTGTCGTTCAGCGTCTCGACTCGGCATCTTGATCCTCGCGCCCTTCTCCAGCTTCCTCCATCTGCTGCCGTCTGCTCCTTTTCACCGGCTATGTCATTCCAGCTTCGCCTCCTTCTCGTGCCTGGCTCCGCAGCTCCACTTCCTCGCGCTCGTCTATGGCTGCTGTGGATGACACCCGCACCCTTTTGTTCAGTGTAGTGCCGTGCCATCCTTCCCTTCCCCCCCCCCATATAAATCCAGTATTGATTTTTCCTTCCTTTTTTTTTTTTTCTACTCGGCCCTCAAGACCCGTGCCCCCCCTCCTCGCCACACCTTGAGGCGGTATCGCTGGCCGTCATGGACAAACAACTTGGCCCAGCGGTCTCGCCTTCCTCGGCCTGCTTGTCTGTCCGCCTCCTCGGCCACTTGGGGTGGCCACTCCTCCCTCGGCAGCTCCCTCCACGCCTGGTCTGCCAGCGACTCCTGTCTGCGGGGGCACGGTCGCATCGGTGGTGGACGCGCCTCGGGGCACGACTCCTGTCGTCGCATCTTCGGCGGCGGCGGGGCTTCCTGCGGTACCGGCCACACCCAGGGACCCTTCTCCGGGCTCTCCTCCTCCTTGCTATGGACGACCCTCCGGGCGCGCAAACGTGGATTCCGCGTCTCCTGGGGCACCGGCCTCCCTCCGATCGCGCTCTTCTCCTCCCACACCCGTGACTCCGGTGTCTCCTCCGCCGGTGCGGGCCAAGTCCAGGTGACCGTCTGCTGATGCCACCGGCGCCCGCCCATCTCGATGGTGCGCATCGCCTGTCCCACGTGCGCCTGGTCCATCTCCCAGTACTGCTGCCGCTCGCACCTTGGCCCTTTTTCAGCCTGGGGCGGTGGCGACCGGGGTGGCGGTGTGGGCGTGCGTGTGGGCGGCGGTGTCGGTGGTGCTGGCGGCTGCGTCGGTGGTGTCGGCGGCGGCGGTGGTGGGCTCGGCGGCGGCGGTGGTGGGCTCGGCGGCGGCGGCGGTGGGCTCGGCGGCGGCGGCGGTGGAGTTGGTGCCGGTGGTGGTGGGCTCGGCGGCAACGGTGGCTGCGACGGCGGCGGCGGTGGAGTTGGTGCCCACAACGCCTCCTCTTCCTCCTGCAGTCGATCCAATCGTTCCTGCCACCTTCCGCTCCTCCACCAACTGCTGAAGCCGCCGCAGAGTGTTGACCCTCGCCACCATAAACCTCCGTGTCTCCTCCGGGTCCGCTGTCGGCGGCACGATCCCGAGGCGTATCCGCCCGTGTCCCTGCGTTGCCCGCCGCACGCTGCGGTACGCCATCCTGGCCCGAGCCGCGCGTGCGGCCTCCTCGTCCGATGAGACCACCGGGGTAACCGTCTCACCTCCGTCGTCCTCCTCACTCTCCGAGGAGAGGGTGATGGTCTCCAACTCCTTCTCCATCTCCGACCGCTTCTCCACCTCCATCGACTCATCGTCCGATAGACGGACATCCGGAATCTCCTCTGGATCCTCCGCCGGGGATGGGGATCGCGACACCAGGGGTGACGCCAGGAGCTGGAGGTAGGCATCAGAATCCCTCCTCCACATCGCTCCGGGCTGTTCCCCGATGCCGGTTTCCCTCATCTCCCGGACGCTCGTACCTCTTGGTGTCGTCATGTCTCCTTCCAAATTTCGAATGACAGAATCGAGCCGCCGTCTCCGCGAAGAAACCTCGGTTTTCCGTCTGCTTCTTGTGCTGTTATTCCGTGGGGCCTATACCGGTAACGGGACCTCTCCGTGTACTGGTAACGGGACTTCTCCGTGTATCGGTAACGGGACTTCTCCGTGCAGCGGTAACGGGACTTCTCCGTGCAGCGGTAACGGGCCTTCTCCGTGTCCCCGCCTCCACCTCCTGCCTCTCGGATCTGCCTCCACTGGCCTCCATCATGCTGGTGAAGCTGAGGCTCCTCACCAGGCCTTCAACGCCGGTAAGTTTTACCTCTACGGCCGGTCTCTTTCCATACTCCTTCTGTAGCGCTTCCAGTACGGCGACCGTTTCAGGCTCATCCACCGTCCGATCGATGAACTCGGACAGCGACTTCCGCATCTCCTCGACCAAACCCTCCAGCTTGATCCCTAGCGCGCTCGCTATGGCTGGGAAGTCATCCTTCTTTAGGTTGTATAACCACGACTTCCCCATCTTTTCTCCGTTCTTTTGGCCTTGGCCCCACGTTGGGCGCCAGATGTAACGAACTGATTCTGTTGTTTTCTGCTCGCTACGAATTGCAACGGCTAGCTCAGAGAGTTTGTGTGTTCGTCCCACCAAATTTATGTTTGTGTGATTGCCCGACCAAATAGAAGACAGAGTTTTAGGATGTAGTAGCTTTATTAGCGGAATTCTTTACAGCTGGGTTGTTTCGGTCCTCGCTGTCGTCTGCGCGGTTCGCGTACCCGTGCCAGCTCGACTGGGACTTAGGATGTTGTGGTGGGAAAGGTGTATCGCCCGTTGGGTCAAGCTAACGCTCCTCCCAGGCCCACCTTGACCGACCACTGACTCCACCGACCCTTCCGACCGTGCCAGGTTCCTGTGCGCTGCCTGGTGCCTTCGATGTCCTGCGGTGTCCTCGACAACGGTTCCTTGATCGGGCTCGAGGTTTAGGATGTTATGGCGGAGAGGTGTTTCGCCCGTTGGGTCAAGCTAGCGCTCCTCCCAGGCCACCTTGACCGACCACTGACTCCACTGACCTTTCTGACCGTGCCAGGTTCCACTTGCAGGGATCGTTCTCCTGCGTCACTCGCGTTCGTCCTGACGGTTCACTAGTCTGAACCTCCGTTTGACTGTATCCGTGTGCGTACGGCTCTTCGCGTGGTTAGATTTGACTGTCCTGCTTGAACTTGACACCTGCGGTTCTTCGCGCGATTCCAATTGACTGTCCCGAGCTGCGCTTGTGCAGTCCCCTTTATAGGCCGGGGAAATCCTGTTATTTCCCCTTCTGCACAAGGTACAAGGTCCGACCCAGGTCCCGTTGGTCCACGGTGCGTCCTCTTTGTGCTTGACCAAAGTCCGCACCGTTACCGTTTGACCTCTGTGCCCTTGGCCGGCCTGAGTCCAAGGTCCAGCGCGGTACCGTTAGTTCACGGTCTCTCCGCTTTGCTCGGGTCCAAGGTCCATTATTTCCCGTTTGACCTGGTTGCCCTTGACTCCTTCTGCATTCCAGCCTTCTTCGCTGTTGCTAGGCAGCTCTCCTGCACCTCGATTTGTGGGGAGTTTTAAGACTCCTCACACCACATACCAGTAAGTGTAATTTTTTCTTGTCGAAGGATTACTTCATAGTCCTCAATCGAGAGACTGTTAGATTGATAGTCTTGCGCTCTATTCAGGCAACGCAATCGCTATCAATATGCATTTAATATTTTAAAAAGTCAAAAAGTGATAGGGATCGTTAGCATTGGTAATTAGCTGCTCAAAACAGTTATTCTTTTAAGTTTATGATAATTTTAGCCAACTTATGATTAAAATGCCCATCAAAAATAACCTAACTTAATTATTATGGCGCTGGCTGCTGGTTGACAATTGTATTGTCTCTTAATCTTAATCATAATCATATTGGGTAAATGGCTAAAGAATTTATGTGCTTATTATGCAGACCCTTTTTTTTTGTTTTTTACTGTGATTAGCAATATAATTTGGTTACCTATTCCTAGTTGTTTCCAATCGAACTGTGTTTCAAAATGGGAACTCTATTTTGTTACCACTTTTTGCAAATTTAAAAAATGCAAAAATTGACCCAAAAACGAAATTCCCAAAATCCGTCAAAAAGTGATAGGGATCGTTAGCATTGGTAATTAGCTGCTCAAAACAGTTATTCTTTCAAGTTTATGATCATTTTTAGCCAACTTATGATTAAAATGCCCATCAAAAATATTTTAATTTTCGAATTTTAGTCAAAAAATAATCAGTTTTATTGCCACAACTTTAAAAATAATTGTCTGAATTTGGAATGGTATACCTCGTTGCGTTCGTTATTAAATTTCCAATCGAACTGTGCTAAAAAATTGGAACTCTATTGTTTTTGCCACTTTTTGCAAATTTTAATGATGTTACCCCTTACAGAAATATGCGAAGTTTGACCCAAGACCGAAATTGCCAAAATCCGTCAAAGAGTGATAGGGATCGTTAGCATTGGTAATTAGCTGCTCAAAACAGTTATTCTTTCAAGTTTATGATCATTTTTAGCCAACTTATGATTAAAATGCCCATCAAAAATATTTTAATTTTTGCCAAAATCCGTTTTTTTTAATTTCGGTCAAAAAATAATCAGTTTTATTGCCACAACTTTAAAAATAATTGTTTGAATTTGGAATGGTATACCTCGTTGCGTTCGTTATTAAATTTCCAATCGAACTGTTCTTAAAAATGGGAACTCTAAAACGAAATTCCCAAAATCCGTCAAAAAGTGATAGGGATCGTTAGCATTGGTAATTAGCTGCGTGGGTTCATCGCCTAAACAACGATGCCAGCGGTCGTATCGCATTTTCTTGTAGATAAGGATCTGTTCTGCTTATTACTATAAATTTAGGTTCGTAAATCGTGGGTTGGTTGCACTGTGCAGCAGTCTCAGGCTCGCTGCGGCCTTCGGAGGTGTACTTTTGCAACGGCTTATGTGTAGAATTTGTTTTTGGTTTCTTCTGACGAAGAGAATAAGAAGATTTTGGTTGATGCAGTCACTTGAGTCACTTGAGATGCGAGGAGCACGTCTAACCTCCGCGGAGGGTAAACGTTGACTGGTTTTATATTGATATATCAATGCAATGTATGCATTTTCATTGTGTCCAGCTGTTCCCTTCAGTAAATATTTGCATCCCTTTTATTGAGTTGGTTATCATATTTTCATTGCATTATTTGTTATATTTTGACAAGACAATAAAAGTGTTGTCATTGCCTCTACCTACATACGTAGTAGCCTCTGCCTTTTCACTTTCGATGTGCCTGTAGTATCTGCCTTCCCAAAATCATTTTAGTGCGAGCTCTCGACCGGAATAGACATTATCGAATGCCTTTCCTATGCTCTACTGTATCGGGTGAAAACGAAAAATAAAATTCATTGTATTCGTAGTACATTAGTGTATCACAAAAACTGAAAAAAAAAAAAAACACGAAAAGAAAAATTCATAGTATTGTTCACTTGTTGGCTCAACCACATACACTAGTACAATGCACAATGTCCAATGCCCAAGAAGAACAAGTCCCTAAACCATTCGACCCGGAATACTCGGAGGATCAGAAGCGAGAGCGGCGTGTCTGCCCTATCCATGCTTTGGGTCGCTCCAAGCCCCGGTATGCCATCTCGCTTCAGTTATACAACTATGTCTGCGAACTGAGCAACATGCACCATTGCAGCTTCGATGAGGGCCTGGAACGAGCGTCGTTAACTTGGCCAGGACTCAGCATGCGCCAGCGGGAGCTATACGATTCGGTACGAACTCCTTTATTTTTTTTTTTCTACTCGGCCCTCAAGACCCGTGCCCCCCCTCCTCGCCGCACCTTGAGGCGGTATCGCTGGCCGTCATGGACAAACAACTTGGCCCAGCGGTCTCGCCTTCCTCGGCCTGCTTGTCTGTCCGCCTCCTCGGCCACTTGGGGTGGCCACTCCTCCCTCGGCAGCTCCCTCCACGCCTGGTCTGCCAGCGACTCCTGTCTGCGGGGGCACGGTCGCATCGGTGGTGGACGCGCCTCGGGGCACGACTCCTGTCGTCGCATCTTCGGCGGCGGCGGGGCTTCCTGCGGTACCGGCCACACCCAGGGACCCTTCTCCGGGCTCTCCTCCTCCTTGCTATGGACGACCCTCCGGGCGCGCAAACGTGGTTCCCGCGTCTCCTGGGGCACCGGCCTCCCTCCGATCGCGCTCGTCTCCTCCCACACCCGTGACTCCGGTGTCTCCTCCGCCGGTGCGGGCCACGTCCAGGTGACCGTCTGCTGATGCCACCGGCGCCCGCCCATCTCGATGGTGCGCATCGCCTGTCCCACGTGCGCCTGGTCCATCTCCCAGTACTGCTGCCGCTCGCACCTTGGCCCTTTTTCAGCCTGGGGCGGTGGCGACCGGGGTGGCGGTGTGGGCGTGCGTGTGGGCGGCGGTGTCGGTGGTGCTGGCGGCTGCGTCGGTGGTGTCGGCGGCGGCGGTGGTGGGCTCGGCGGCGGCGGCGGTGGGCTCGGCGGCGGCGGCGGTGGTGTCGGCGGCGGCGGTGGTGGGCTCGGCGGCAACGGTGGCTGCGACGGCGGCGGCGGCGGTGGTGTCGGTGCCGGTGGTGGTGGGCTCGGCGGCAACGGTGGCTGCGACGGCGGCGGCGGTGGAGTTGGTGCCCACAACGCCTCCTCTTCCTCCTGCAGTCGATCCAACCGTTCCTGCCACGCGGCCCGGGCAGCGGCTACCTTCCGCTCCTCCACCAACTGCTGAAGCCGCCGCAGAGTGTTGACCCTCGCCACCATAAGCCTCCGTGTCTCCTCCGGGTCCGCTGTCGGCGGCACGATCCCGAGGCGTATCCGCCCGTGTCCCTGCGTTGCCCGCCGCACGCTGCGGTACGCCATCCTGGCCCGAGCCGCGCGTGCGGCCTCCTCGTCCGATGAGACCACCGGGGTAACCGTCCCACCTCCGTCGTCCTCCTCACTCTCCGAGGAGAGGGTGATGGTCTCCAACTCCTTCTCCATCTCCGACCGCTTCTCCACCTCCTTCGACTTATCGTCCGACAGACGGACATCCGGAATCTCCCGGACGCTCGTACCTTTTGGAGTCGTCATGTCTCCTTCCAAATTTCGAATGACAGAATCGAGCCGCCGTCTCCGCGAAGAAACCTCGGTTTTCCGTCTGCTTCTTGTGCCGTTATTCCGTGGGGCCTATACCGGTAACGGGACCTCTCCGTGTACTGGTAACGGGACTTCTCCGTGTATCGGTAACGGGACTTCTCCGTGCAGCGGTAACGGGACTTCTCCGTGCAGCGGTAACGGGCCTTCTCCGTGTCCCCGCCTCCACCTCCTGCCTCTCGGATCTGCCTCCACTGGCCTCCATCATGCTGGTGAAGCTGAGGCTCCTCACCAGGCCTTCAACGCCGGTAAGTTTTACCTCTACGGCCGGTCTCTTTCCATACTCCTTCTGTAGCGCTTCCAGTACGGCGACCGTTTCAGGCTCATCCACCGTCCGATCGATGAACTCGGACAGCGACTTCCGCATCTCCTCGACCAAACCCTCCAGCTTGATCCCTAGCGCGCTCGCTATGGCTGGAAAGTCATCCTTCTTTAGGTTGTATAACCACGACTTCTCCGTTCTTTTGGCCTTGGCCCCACGTTGGGCGCCAGATGTAACGAACTGATTCTGTTGTTTTCTGCTCGCTACGAATTGCAACGGCTAGCTCAGAGAGTTTGTGTGTTCGTCCAACCAAATTTATGTTTGTGTGATTGCCCGACCAAATAGAAGACAGAGTTTTAGGATGTAGTAGCTTTATTAGCGGAATTCTTTACAGCTGGGTTGTTTCGGTTGTTTCCTCCTCCTCCTCCTCCTGCGGTTCTTCGCGCGATTCCAATTGACTGTCCCGAGCTGCGCTTGTGCAGTCCCCTTTATAGGCCGGGGAAATCCTGTTATTTCCCCTTCTGCACAAGGTACAAGGTCCGACCCAGGTCCCGTTGGTCCACGGTGCGTCCTCTTTGTGCTTGACCAAAGTCCGCACCGTTACCGTTTGACCTCTGTGCCCTTGGCCGGCCTGAGTCCAAGGTCCAGCGCGGTACCGTTAGTTCACGGTCTCTCCGCTTTGCTCGGGTCCAAGGTCCATTATTTCCCGTTTGACCTGGTTGCCCTTGACTCCTTCTGCATTCCAGCCTTCTTCGCTGTTGCTAGGCAGCTCTCCTGCACCTCGATTTGTGGGGAGTTTTAAGACTCCTCACACCACATACCAGTAAGTGTAATTTTTTCTTGTCGAAGGATTACTTCATAGTCCTCAATCGAGAGACTGTTAGATTGATAGTCTTGCGCTCTATTCAGGCAACGCAATCGCTATCAATATGCATTTAATATTTTAAAAATGTACGCTCTGAAATGCGGCCTTTTAAAACGTGAGACTGTATGATTTTATTTATTTATTTATTTATTATAATAGAGTAGCTTACAAAACTAACCTAACTTAATTATTATGGCGCTGGCTGCTGGTTGACAATTGTATTGTCTCTTAATCATATTAGGTAAATGGCTAAAGAATTTATGTGCTTATTATGCAGACGCTTTTTCTTGTTTTTTACTGTGATTACCAATATAATTTGGTTACCTATTCCTAGTTGTTTCCAATCGAACTGTGTTTAAAAATGGGAACTCTATTTTTTTGCCACTTTTTGCAAATTTTAATGATGTTACCCCTTACAAAAAATGCAAAAATTGACCCAAAAGCGAAATTCCCAAAATCCGTCAAAAAGTGATAGGGATCGTTTGCATTAGTAATTAGCTGCTCAAAACAGTTATTCTTTCAAGTTTATGATCATTTTTATCCAAGGTGTGATTAAAATGCCCATCAAAAATATTTTGATTTTTGCCAAAATCCGTTTTTTCGAATTTCGGTCAAAAAATAATCAGTTTTATTGCCACAACTTTAAAAATAATTGTCTGAATTTGGAATGGTATACCTCGTTGCGTTCGTTATTAAATTTCCAATCGAACTGTTCTTAAAAATGGGAACTCTATTTTTTTGCCACTTTTTGCAAATTTTAAATGTTACCCCTTACAAAAAATGCAAAAATTGACCCAAAAACGAAATTCCCAAAATCCGTCAAAGTGATAGGGATCGTTAGCATTGGTAATTAGCTGCTCAAAACAGTTATTCTTTCAAGTTTATGATCATTTTTATCCAAGGTGTGATTAAAATGCCCATCAAAAATATTTTGATTTTTGCCAAAATCCGTTTTTTCGAATTTCGGTCAAAAAATAATCAGTTTTATTGCCACAACTTTAAAAATAATTGTCTGAATTTGGAATAGTATACCTCGTTGCGTTCGTTATTAAATTTCCAATCGAACTGTGCTTAAAAATGGGAACTCTATTTTTTTGCCACTTTTTGCAAATTTTAATGATGTTACCCCTTACAAAAAAAGCAAAAATTGACCCAAAAACGAAATTCCCAAAATCCGTCAAAAAGTGATAGGGATCGTTAGCATTGGTAATTAGCTGCTCAAAACAGTTATTCTTTCAAGTTTATGATCATTTTTATCCAAGTTATGATTAAAATGCCCATCAAAAATATTTTAATTTTTGCCAAAATCCGTTTTTTCGAATTTCGGTCAAAAAATAATCACTTTTATTGCCACAACTTTAAAAATAATTGTCTAAATTTGGAATGGTATACCTCGTTGCGTTCGTAATTAAATTTCCGATCGAACTGTGTTTAAAAATGGGAACTCTATTTTTTTGCCACTTTTTGCAAATTTTAATGATGTTACCCCTTACAAAAAAAGCAAAAATTGACCCAAAAATGAAATTCCCAAAATCCGTCAAAAAGTGATAGGGATCGTTAGCATTGGTAATTAGCTGCTCAAAACAGTTATTCTTTCAAGTTTATGATCATTTTTATCCAAGTTATGATTAAAATGCCCATCAAAAATATTTTAATTTTTGCCAAAATCCGTTTTTTCGAATTTCGGTCAAAAAATAATCAGTTTTATTGCCACAACTTTAAAAATAATTGTCTGAATTTGGAATGGTATACCTCGTTGCGTTCGTAATTAAATTTCCGATCGAACTGTTCTTAAAAATGGGAACTCTAAAACGAAATTCCCAAAATCCGTCAAAAAGTGATAGGGATCGTTAGCATTGGTAATTAGCTGCGTGGGTTCATCGCCTAAACAACGATGCCAGCGGTCGTATCGCATTTTCTTGTAGATAAGGATCTGTTCTGCTTATTACTATAAATTTAGGTTCGTAAATCGTGGGTTGGTTGCACTGTGCAGCAGTCTCAGGCTCGCTGCGGCCTTCGGAGGTGTACTTTTGCAACGGCTTATGTGTAGAATTTGTTTTTGGTTTCTTCTGACGAAGAGAATAAGAAGATTTTGGTTGATGCAGTCACTTGAGTCACTTGAGATGCGAGGAGCACGTCTAACCTCCGCGGAGGGTAAACGTTGACTGGTTTTATATTGATATATCAATGCAATGTATGCATTTTCATTGTGTCCAGCTGTTCCCTTCAGTAAATATTTGCATCCCTTTTATTGAGTTGGTTATCATATTTTCATTGCATTATTTGTTATATTTTGACAAGACAATAAAAGTGTTGTCATTGCCTCTACCTACATACGTAGTAGCCTCTGCCTTTTCACTTTCGATGTGCCTGTAGTATCTGCCTTCCCAAAATCATTTTAGTGCGAGCTCTCGACCGGAATAGACATTATCGAATGCCTTTCCTATGCTCTACTGTATCGGGTGAAAACGAAAAATAAAATTCATTGTATTCGTAGTACATTAGTGTATCACAAAAACTGAAAAAAAAAAAAAACACGAAAAGAAAAATTCATAGTATTGTTCACTTGTTGGCTCAACCACATACACTAGTACAATGCACAATGTCCAATGCCCAAGAAGAACAAGTCCCTAAACCATTCGACCCGGAATACTCGGAGGATCAGAAGCGAGAGCGGCGTGTCTGCCCTATCCATGCTTTGGGTCGCTCCAAGCCCCGGTATGCCATCTCGCTTCAGTTATACAACTATGTCTGCGAACTGAGCAACATGCACCATTGCAGCTTCGATGAGGGCCTGGAACGAGCGTCGTTAACTTGGCCAGGACTCAGCATGCGCCAGCGGGAGCTATACGATTCGGTACGAACTCCTTTATTTTTTTTTTTCTACTCGGCCCTCAAGACCCGTGCCCCCCCTCCTCGCCGCACCTTGAGGCGGTATCGCTGGCCGTCATGGACAAACAACTTGGCCCAGCGGTCTCGCCTTCCTCGGCCTGCTTGTCTGTCCGCCTCCTCGGCCACTTGGGGTGGCCACTCCTCCCTCGGCAGCTCCCTCCACGCCTGGTCTGCCAGCGACTCCTGTCTGCGGGGGCACGGTCGCATCGGTGGTGGACGCGCCTCGGGGCACGACTCCTGTCGTCGCATCTTCGGCGGCGGCGGGGCTTCCTGCGGTACCGGCCACACCCAGGGACCCTTCTCCGGGCTCTCCTCCTCCTTGCTATGGACGACCCTCCGGGCGCGCAAACGTGGTTCCCGCGTCTCCTGGGGCACCGGCCTCCCTCCGATCGCGCTCGTCTCCTCCCACACCCGTGACTCCGGTGTCTCCTCCGCCGGTGCGGGCCACGTCCAGGTGACCGTCTGCTGATGCCACCGGCGCCCGCCCATCTCGATGGTGCGCATCGCCTGTCCCACGTGCGCCTGGTCCATCTCCCAGTACTGCTGCCGCTCGCACCTTGGCCCTTTTTCAGCCTGGGGCGGTGGCGACCGGGGTGGCGGTGTGGGCGTGCGTGTGGGCGGCGGTGTCGGTGGTGCTGGCGGCTGCGTCGGTGGTGTCGGCGGCGGCGGTGGTGGGCTCGGCGGCGGCGGCGGTGGGCTCGGCGGCGGCGGCGGTGGTGTCGGCGGCGGCGGTGGTGGGCTCGGCGGCAACGGTGGCTGCGACGGCGGCGGCGGCGGTGGTGTCGGTGCCGGTGGTGGTGGGCTCGGCGGCAACGGTGGCTGCGACGGCGGCGGCGGTGGAGTTGGTGCCCACAACGCCTCCTCTTCCTCCTGCAGTCGATCCAACCGTTCCTGCCACGCGGCCCGGGCAGCGGCTACCTTCCGCTCCTCCACCAACTGCTGAAGCCGCCGCAGAGTGTTGACCCTCGCCACCATAAGCCTCCGTGTCTCCTCCGGGTCCGCTGTCGGCGGCACGATCCCGAGGCGTATCCGCCCGTGTCCCTGCGTTGCCCGCCGCACGCTGCGGTACGCCATCCTGGCCCGAGCCGCGCGTGCGGCCTCCTCGTCCGATGAGACCACCGGGGTAACCGTCCCACCTCCGTCGTCCTCCTCACTCTCCGAGGAGAGGGTGATGGTCTCCAACTCCTTCTCCATCTCCGACCGCTTCTCCACCTCCTTCGACTTATCGTCCGACAGACGGACATCCGGAATCTCCCGGACGCTCGTACCTTTTGGAGTCGTCATGTCTCCTTCCAAATTTCGAATGACAGAATCGAGCCGCCGTCTCCGCGAAGAAACCTCGGTTTTCCGTCTGCTTCTTGTGCCGTTATTCCGTGGGGCCTATACCGGTAACGGGACCTCTCCGTGTACTGGTAACGGGACTTCTCCGTGTATCGGTAACGGGACTTCTCCGTGCAGCGGTAACGGGACTTCTCCGTGCAGCGGTAACGGGCCTTCTCCGTGTCCCCGCCTCCACCTCCTGCCTCTCGGATCTGCCTCCACTGGCCTCCATCATGCTGGTGAAGCTGAGGCTCCTCACCAGGCCTTCAACGCCGGTAAGTTTTACCTCTACGGCCGGTCTCTTTCCATACTCCTTCTGTAGCGCTTCCAGTACGGCGACCGTTTCAGGCTCATCCACCGTCCGATCGATGAACTCGGACAGCGACTTCCGCATCTCCTCGACCAAACCCTCCAGCTTGATCCCTAGCGCGCTCGCTATGGCTGGAAAGTCATCCTTCTTTAGGTTGTATAACCACGACTTCTCCGTTCTTTTGGCCTTGGCCCCACGTTGGGCGCCAGATGTAACGAACTGATTCTGTTGTTTTCTGCTCGCTACGAATTGCAACGGCTAGCTCAGAGAGTTTGTGTGTTCGTCCAACCAAATTTATGTTTGTGTGATTGCCCGACCAAATAGAAGACAGAGTTTTAGGATGTAGTAGCTTTATTAGCGGAATTCTTTACAGCTGGGTTGTTTCGGTTGTTTCCTCCTCCTCCTCCTCCTGCGGTTCTTCGCGCGATTCCAATTGACTGTCCCGAGCTGCGCTTGTGCAGTCCCCTTTATAGGCCGGGGAAATCCTGTTATTTCCCCTTCTGCACAAGGTACAAGGTCCGACCCAGGTCCCGTTGGTCCACGGTGCGTCCTCTTTGTGCTTGACCAAAGTCCGCACCGTTACCGTTTGACCTCTGTGCCCTTGGCCGGCCTGAGTCCAAGGTCCAGCGCGGTACCGTTAGTTCACGGTCTCTCCGCTTTGCTCGGGTCCAAGGTCCATTATTTCCCGTTTGACCTGGTTGCCCTTGACTCCTTCTGCATTCCAGCCTTCTTCGCTGTTGCTAGGCAGCTCTCCTGCACCTCGATTTGTGGGGAGTTTTAAGACTCCTCACACCACATACCAGTAAGTGTAATTTTTTCTTGTCGAAGGATTACTTCATAGTCCTCAATCGAGAGACTGTTAGATTGATAGTCTTGCGCTCTATTCAGGCAACGCAATCGCTATCAATATGCATTTAATATTTTAAAAATGTACGCTCTGAAATGCGGCCTTTTAAAACGTGAGACTGTATGATTTTATTTATTTATTTATTTATTATAATAGAGTAGCTTACAAAACTAACCTAACTTAATTATTATGGCGCTGGCTGCTGGTTGACAATTGTATTGTCTCTTAATCATATTAGGTAAATGGCTAAAGAATTTATGTGCTTATTATGCAGACGCTTTTTCTTGTTTTTTACTGTGATTACCAATATAATTTGGTTACCTATTCCTAGTTGTTTCCAATCGAACTGTGTTTAAAAATGGGAACTCTATTTTTTTGCCACTTTTTGCAAATTTTAATGATGTTACCCCTTACAAAAAATGCAAAAATTGACCCAAAAGCGAAATTCCCAAAATCCGTCAAAAAGTGATAGGGATCGTTTGCATTGGTAATTAGCTGCTCAAAACAGTTATTCTTTCAAGTTTATGATCATTTTTATCCAAGGTGTGATTAAAATGCCCATCAAAAATATTTTGATTTTTGCCAAAATCCGTTTTTTCGAATTTCGGTCAAAAAATAATCAGTTTTATTGCCACAACTTTAAAAATAATTGTCTGAATTTGGAATGGTATACCTCGTTGCGTTCGTTATTAAATTTCCAATCGAACTGTTCTTAAAAATGGGAACTCTATTTTTTTGCCACTTTTTGCAAATTTTAAATGTTACCCCTTACAAAAAATGCAAAAATTGACCCAAAAACGAAATTCCCAAAATCCGTCAAAGTGATAGGGATCGTTAGCATTGGTAATTAGCTGCTCAAAACAGTTATTCTTTCAAGTTTATGATCATTTTTATCCAAGGTGTGATTAAAATGCCCATCAAAAATATTTTGATTTTTGCCAAAATCCGTTTTTTCGAATTTCGGTCAAAAAATAATCAGTTTTATTGCCACAACTTTAAAAATAATTGTCTGAATTTGGAATAGTATACCTCGTTGCGTTCGTTATTAAATTTCCAATCGAACTGTGCTTAAAAATGGGAACTCTATTTTTTTGCCACTTTTTGCAAATTTTAATGATGTTACCCCTTACAAAAAAAGCAAAAATTGACCCAAAAACGAAATTCCCAAAATCCGTCAAAAAGTGATAGGGATCGTTAGCATTGGTAATTAGCTGCTCAAAACAGTTATTCTTTCAAGTTTATGATCATTTTTATCCAAGTTATGATTAAAATGCCCATCAAAAATATTTTAATTTTTGCCAAAATCCGTTTTTTCGAATTTCGGTCAAAAAATAATCACTTTTATTGCCACAACTTTAAAAATAATTGTCTAAATTTGGAATGGTATACCTCGTTGCGTTCGTAATTAAATTTCCGATCGAACTGTGTTTAAAAATGGGAACTCTATTTTTTTGCCACTTTTTGCAAATTTTAATGATGTTACCCCTTACAAAAAAAGCAAAAATTGACCCAAAAACGAAATTCCCAAAATCCGTCAAAAAGTGATAGGGATCGTTAGCATTGGTAATTAGCTGCTCAAAACAGTTATTCTTTCAAGTTTATGATCATTTTTATCCAAGTTATGATTAAAATGCCCATCAAAAATATTTTAATTTTTGCCAAAATCCGTTTTTTCGAATTTCGGTCAAAAAATAATCACTTTTATTGCCACAACTTTAAAAATAATTGTCTAAATTTGGAATGGTATACCTCGTTGCGTTCGTAATTAAATTTCCGATCGAACTGTGTTTAAAAATGGGAACTCTATTTTTTTGCCACTTTTTGCAAATTTTAATGATGTTACCCCTTACAAAAAAAGCAAAAATTGACCCAAAAATGAAATTCCCAAAATCCGTCAAAAAGTGATAGGGATCGTTAGCATTGGTAATTAGCTGCTCAAAACAGTTATTCTTTCAAGTTTATGATCATTTTTATCCAAGTTATGATTAAAATGCCCATCAAAAATATTTTAATTTTTGCCAAAATCCGTTTTTTCGAATTTCGGTCAAAAAATAATCAGTTTTATTGCCACAACTTTAAAAATAATTGTCTGAATTTGGAATGGTATACCTCGTTGCGTTCGTAATTAAATTTCCGATCGAACTGTGTTTAAAAATGGGAACTCTATTTTTTTGCCACTTTTTGCAAATTTTAATGATGTTACCCCTTACAAAAAATGCAAAAATTGACCCAAAAGCGAAATTCCCAAAATCCGTCAAAAAGTGATAGGGATCGTTAGCATTGGTAATTAGCTGCTCAAAACAGTTATTCTTTCAAGTTTATGATCATTTTTATCCAAGTTATGATTAAAATGCCCATCAAAAATATTTTAATTTTTGCCAAAATCCGTGTTTTCGAATTTCGGTCAAAAAATAATCAGTTTTATTGCCACAACTTTAAAAATAATTGTCTGAATTTGGAATGGTATACCTCGTTGCGTTCGTTATTAAATTTCCAATCGAACTGTTCTTAAAAATGGGAACTCTATTTTTTGCCACTTTTTGCAAATTTTACAAAAAATGCAAAAATTGACCCAAAAGCGAAATTCCCAAAATCCGTCAAAAAGTGATAGGGATCGTTAGCATTGGTAATTAGCTGCTCAAAACAGTTATTCTTTCAAGTTTATGATCATTTTTATCCAAGTTATGATTAAAATGCCCATCAAAAATATTTTAATTTTTGCCAAAATCCGTGTTTTCGAATTTCGGTCAAAAAATAATCAGTTTTATTGCCACAACTTTAAAAATAATTGTCTGAATTTGGAATGGTATACCTCGTTGCGTTCGTAATTAAATTTCCGATCGAACTGTGTTTAAAAATGGGAACTCTATTTTTTAGCCACTTTTTGCAAATTTGAATGATGTTACCCCTTACAAAAAATGCAAAAATTGACCCAAAAGCGAAATTCCCAAAATCCGTCAAAAAGTGATAGGGATCGTTAGCATTGGTAATTAGCTGCTCAAAACAGTTATTCTTTCAAGTTTATGATCATTTTTATCCAAGTTATGATTAAAATGCCCATCAAAAATATTTTAATTTTTGTCAAAATCCGTTTTTTCGAATTTCGGTCAAAAAATAATCAGTTTTATTGCCACAACTTTAAAAATAATTGTCTGAATTTGGAATGGTATACCTCGTTGCGTTCGTAATTAAATTTCCGATCGAACTGTGTTTAAAAATGGGAACTCTATTTTTTTGCCACTTTTTGCAAATTTTAATGATGTTACCCCTTACAAAAAATGCAAAAATTGACCCAAAAGCGAAATTCCCAAAATCCGTCAAAAAGTGATAGGGATCGTTAGCATTGGTAATTAGCTGCTCAAAACAGTTATTCTTTCAAGTTTATGATCATTTTTATCCAAGTTATGATTAAAATGCCCATCAAAAATATTTTAATTTTTGCCAAAATCCGTGTTTTCGAATTTCGGTCAAAAAATAATCAGTTTTATTGCCACAACTTTAAAAATAATTGTCTGAATTTGGAATGGTATACCTCGTTGCGTTCGTTATTAAATTTCCAATCGAACTGTTCTTAAAAATGGGAACTCTATTTTTTGCCACTTTTTGCAAATTTTACAAAAAATGCAAAAATTGACCCAAAAGCGAAATTCCCAAAATCCGTCAAAAAGTGATAGGGATCGTTAGCATTGGTAATTAGCTGCTCAAAACAGTTATTCTTTCAAGTTTATGATCATTTTTATCCAAGTTATGATTAAAATGCCCATCAAAAATATTTTAATTTTTGTCAAAATCCGTTTTTTCGAATTTCGGTCAAAAAATAATCAGTTTTATTGCCACAACTTTAAAAATAATTGTCTGAATTTGGAATAGTATACCTCGTTGCGTTCGTTATTAAATTTCCAATCGAACTGTGCTTAAAAATGGGAACTCTATTTTTTTGCCACTTTTTGCAAATTTTAATGATGTTACCCCTTACAAAAAAAGAAAAAAATGGCCCAAAAACGAAATTCCCAAAATCCGTCAAAAAGTGATAGGGATCGTTAGCATTGGTAATTAGCTGCTCAAAACAGTTATTCTTTCAAGTTTATGATCATTTTTATCCAAGTTATGATTAAAATGCCCATCAAAAATATTTTAATTTTTGCCAAAATCCGTTTTTTCGAATTTCGGTCAAAAAATAATCAGTTTTATTGCCACAACTTTAAAAATAATTGTCTAAATTTGGAATGGTATACCTCGTTGCGTTCGTAAATAAATTTCCGATCGAATTGTGTTTAAAAATGGGAACTCTATTTTTTTTGCCACTTTTTGCAAATTTTAATGATGTTAATCCTTACAGAAATATTCGAAGTTTGACCCAAGACCGAAATTGCCAAAATCCGTCAAAAAGTGATAGGGATCGTTAGCATTGGTAATTAGCTGCTCAAAACAGTTATTCTTTCAAGTTTATGATCATTTTTATCCAAGTTATGATTAAAATGCCCATCAAAAATATTTTAATTTTTGCCAAAATCCGTTTTTTCGAATTTCGGTCAAAAAATAATCAGTTTTATTGCCACAACTTTAAAAATAATTGTCTAAATTTGGAATGGTATACCTCGTTGCGTTCGTAAATAAATTTCCGATCGAATTGTGTTTAAAAATGGGAACTCTATTTTTTTGCCACTTTTTGCAAATTTTAATGATGTTAATCCTTACAGAAATATGCGAAGTTTGACCCAAGACCGAAATTGCCAAAATCCGTCAAAGAGTGATAGGGATCGTTAGCATTGGTAATTAGCTGCTCAAAACAGTTATTCTTTCACGTTTATGATAATATTTAGCCAAGTTATGATTAAAATGCCCATCAAAAATATTTTAATTTTTGGCAAAATCCGTTTTTCCGAATTTCGGTCAAAAAATAATCAGTTTTATTGCCACAACTTTAAAAATAATTGTCTGAATTTGGAATGGTATACCTCGTTGCGTTCGTTATTAAATTTCCAATCGAACTGTGCTTAAAAATGGGAACTCTCTTTTTTTGCCACTTTTTGCAAATTTTAATGATGTTACCCCTTACAAAAAATGCAAAAATTGACCCAAAAACGAAATTCCCAAAATCCGTCAAAAAGTGATAGGGATCGTTAGCATTGGTAATTAGCTGCTCAAAACAGTTATTCTTTCACGTTTATGATAATATTTAGCCAAGTTATGATTAAAATGCCCATCAAAAATATTTTAATTCTTGGCAAAATCCGTTTTTTCGAATTCCGGTCAAAATGTAATCAGTTTTATTGTCAACTTAAAAAAAAATAATTGTCTGAATTTGGAATGGTATACCTCGATGCGTTCGTAATTAAATTTCCAATCGAACTGTGCTTAAAAATGGGAACTCTATTTTTTTGCCACTTTTTGCAAATTTTAATGATGTTACCCTTTACAAAAAATGCGAAAATTGACCAAAAACCGAATTTCCCAAAATTCGTCAAAAAGTGATAGGTATCGTTAGCATTGGTAAATAGCTGCTCAATACAGTTATTCTTTCAAGTTTATGATCATTTTTATCCAAGTTATGATTAAAATGCCCATCAAAAATATTTTAATTTTTGCCAAAATCCGTTTTTTCGAATTTCGGTCAAAAAATAATCAGTTTTTTTGCCACAACTTTAAAAATAATTGTCTGAATTCGGAATAGTATACCCGGTGTCTCCTCGCATAGGCAGCTTTCTCGATCCTCCTCTCGTCGACCCTGCGCCTTTCGTTCTCAGCCTGGCAGTCTCAGCCTAGTAGACCCTGTCGTTCAGCGTCTCGACTCGGCATCTTGATCCTCGCGCCCTTCTCCAGCTTCCTCCATCTGCTGCCGTCTGCTCCTTTTCACCGGCTATGTCATTCCAGCTTCGCCTCCTTCTCGTGCCTGGCTCCGCAGCTCCACTTCCTCGCGCTCGTCTATGGCTGCTGTGGATGACACCCGCACCCTTTTGTTCAGTGTAGTGCCGTGCCATCCTTCCCTTCCCCCCCCCATATAAATCCAGTATTGATTTTTCCTTCCTTTATTTTTTTTTTCTACTCGGCCTTCAAGACCCGTGCCCCCCCTCCTCGCCGCACCTTGAGGCGGTATCGCTGGCCGTCATGGACAAACAAATTGGCCCAGCGGTCTCGCCTTCCTCGGCCTGCTTGTCTGTCCGCCTCCTCGGCCACTTGGGGTGGCCACTCCTCCCTCGGCAGCTCCCTCCACGCCTGGTCTGCCAGCGACTCCTGTCTGCGGGGGCACGGTCGCATCGGTGGTGGACGCGCCTCGGGGCACGACTCCTGTCGTCGCATCTTCGGCGGCGGCGGGGCTTCCTGCGGTACCGGCCACACCCCGGGGACCCTTCTCCGGGCTCTCCTCCTCCTTGCTATGGACGACCCTCCGGGCGCGCAAACGTGGATCCCGCGTCTCCTGGGGCACCGGCCTCCCTCCGATCGCGCTCGTCTCCTCCCACACCCGTGACTCCGGTGTCTCCTCCGCCGGTGCGGGCCACGTCCAGGTGACCGTCTGCTGATGCCACCGGCGCCCGCCCATCTCGATGGTGCGCATCGCTTGTCCCACGTGCGCCTGGTCCATCTCCCAGTACTGCTGCCGCTCGCACCTTGGCCCTTTTTCAGCCTGGGGCGGTGGCGACCGGGGTGGCGGTGTGGGCGTGCGTGTGGGCGGCGGTGTCGGTGGTGCTGGCGGCTGCGTCGGTGGTGTCGGCGGCGGCGGTGGTGGGCTCGGCGGCGGCGGCGGTGGGCTCGGCGGCGGCGGCGGTGGTGTCGGCGGCGGCGGTGGTGGGCTCGGCGGCAACGGTGGCTGCGACGGCGGCGGCGGCGGTGGTGTCGGTGCCGGTGGTGGTGGGCTCGGCGGCAACGGTGGCTGCGACGGCGGCGGCGGTGGAGTTGGTGCCCACAACGCCTCCTCTTCCTCCTGCAGTCGATCCAACCGTTCCTGCCACGCGGCCCGGGCAGCGGCTACCTTCCGCTCCTCCACCAACTGCTGAAGCCGCCGCAGAGTGTTGACCCTCGCCACCATAAACCTCCGTGTCTCCTCCGGGTCCGCTGTCGGCGGCACGATCCCGAGGCGTATCCGCCCGTGTCCCTGCGTTGCCCGCCGCACGCTGCGGTACGCCATCCTGGCCCGAGCCGCGCGTGCGGCCCCCTCGTCCGATGAGACCACCGGGGTAACCGTCTCACCTCCGTCGTCCTCCTCACTCTCCGAGGAGAGGGTGATGGTCTCCAACTCCTTCTCCATCTCCGACCGCTTCTCCTCCAGGAGCTGGAGGTAGGCATCAGAATCCGTCCTCCACATCGCTCCGGGCTGTTCCCCGATGCCGGTTTCCCTCATCTCCCGGACGCTCGTACCTCTTGGTGTCGTCATGTCTCCTTCCAAATTTCGAATGACAGAATCGAGCCGCCGTCTCCGCGAAGAAACCTCGGTTTTCCGTCTGCTTCTTGTGCCGTTATTCCGTGGGGCCTATACCGGTAACGGGACCTCTCCGTGTACTGGTAACGGGACTTCTCCGTGTATCGGTAACGGGACTTCTCCGTGCAGCGGTAACGGGACTTCTCCGTGCAGCGGTAACGGGCCTTCTCCGTGTCCCGGCCTCCACCTCCTGCCTCTCGGATCTGCCTCCACTGGCCTCCATCATGCTGGTGAAGCTGAGGCTCCTCACCAGGCCTTCAACGCCGGTAAGTTTTACCTCTACGGCCGGTCTCTTTCCATACTCCTTCTGTAGCGCTTCCAGTACGGCGACCGTTTCAGGCTCATCCACCGTCCGATCGATGAACTCGGACAGCGACTTCCGCATCTCCTCGACCAAACCCTCCAGCTTGATCCCTAGCGCGCTCGCTATGGCTGGAAAGTCATCCTTCTTTAGGTTGTATAACCACGACTTCCCCATCTTTTCTCCGTTCTTTTGGCCTTGGCCCCACGTTGGGCGCCAGATGTAACGAACTGATTCTGTTGTTTTCTGCTCGCTACGAATTGCAACGGCTAGCTCAGAGAGTTTGTGTGTTCGTCCCACCAAATTTATGTTTGTGTGATTGCCCGACCAAATAGAAGACAGAGTTTTAGGATGTAGTAGCTTTATTAGCGGAATTCTTTACAGCTGGGTTGTTTCGGTCCTCGCCGTCGTCTGCGCGGTTCGCGTACCCGCGCCGGCTCGACTGGGACTTAGGATGTTGTGGTGGGAAAGGTGTATCGCCCGTTGGGTCAAGCTAACGCTCCTCCCAGGCCCACCTTGACCGACCACTGACTCCACCGACCCTTCCGACCGTGCCAGGTTCCTGTGCGCTGCCTGGTGCCTTCGATGTCCTGCGGTGTCCTCGACAACGGTTCCTTGATCGGGCTCGAGGTTTAGGATGGTATGGCGGAGAGGTGTTTCGCCCGTTGGGTCAAGCTAGCGCTCCTCCCAGGCCACCTTGACCGACCACTGACTCCACTGACCTTTCTGACCGTGCCAGGTTCCACTTGCAGGGATCGTTCTCCTGCGTCACTCGCGTTCGTCCTGACGGTTCACTAGTCTGAACCTCCGTTTGACTGTATCCGTGTGCGTACGGCTCTTCGCGTGGTTAGATTTGACTGTCCTGCTTGAACTTGACACCTGCGGTTCTTCGCGCGATTCCAATTGACTGTCCCGAGCTGCGCTTGTGCAGTCCCCTTTATAGGCCGGGGAAATCCTGTTATTTCCCCTTCTGCACAAGGTACAAGGTCCGACCCAGGTCCCGTTGGTCCACGGTGCGTCCTCTTTGTGCTTGACCAAAGTCCGCACCGTTACCGTTTGACCTCTGTGCCCTTGGCCGGCCTGAGTCCAAGGTCCAGCGCGGTACCGTTAGTTCACGGTCTCTCCGCTTTGCTCGGGTCCAAGGTCCATTATTTCCCGTTTGACCTGGTTGCCCTTGACTCCTTCTGCATTCCAGCCTTCTTCGCTGTTGCTAGGCAGCTCTCCTGCACCTCGATTTGTGGGGAGTTTTAAGACTCCTCACACCACATACCAGTAAGTGTAATTTTTTCTTGTCGAAGGATTACTTCATAGTCCTCAATCGAGAGACTGTTAGATTGATAGTCTTGCGCTCTATTCAGGCAACGCAATCGCTATCAATATGCATTTAATATTTTAAAAAGTCAAAAAGTGATAGGGATCGTTAGCATTGGTAATTAGCTGCTCAAAACAGTTATTCTTTTAAGTTTAATTTTAGCCAACTTATGATTAAAATGCCCATCAAAAATATTTTAATTTTTGCCAAAATCCGTTTTTTTTAATTTCGGTCAAAAAATAATCAGTTTTATTGCCACAACATTAAAAATAATTGTCTGAATTTTGAATGGTATACCTCGTTGCGTTCGTTATTAAATTTCCAATCGAACTGTGCTTAAAAATTGGAACTCTATTTTTTTGCCACTTTTTGCAAATTTAAAAAATGCAAAAATTGACCCAAAAACGAAATTCCCAAAATCCGTCAAAAAGTGATAGGGATCGTTAGCATTGGTAATTAGCTGCTCAAAACAGTTATTCTTTCAAGTTTATGATCATTTTTATCCAAGTTATGATTAAAATGCCCATCAAAAATATTTTAATTTTTGCCAAAATCCGTTTTTTCGAATTTCGGTCAAAAAATAATCAGTTTTATTGCCACAACTTTAAAAATAATTGTCTGAATTCGGAATAGTATACCTCGTTGCGTTCGTTATTAAATTTCCAATCGAACTGTGCTTAAAAATGGGAACTCTATTTTTTTTGCCACTTTTTGCAAATTTTAATGATGTTACCCCTTACAAAAAAAGCAAAAATTGACCCAAAAACGAAATTCCCAAAATCCGTCAAAAAGTGATAGGGATCGTTAGCATTGGTAATTAGCTGCTCAAAACAGTTATTCTTTCAAGTTTATGATCATTTTTATCCAAGTTATGATTAAAATGCCCATCAAAAATATTTTAATTTTTGCCAAAATCCGTTTTTTCGAATTTCGGTCAAAAAATATTCAGTTTTATTGCCACAACTTTAAAAATAATTGTCTGAATTTGGAATGGTATACCTCGTTGCGTTCGTTATTAAATTTCCAATCGAACTGTTCTTAAAAATGGGAACTCTATTTTTTGCCACTTTTTGCAAATTTTACAGAAAATGCAAAAATTGACCCAAAAACGAAATTCCCAAAATCCGTCAAAAAGTGATAGGGATCGTTAGCATTGGTAATTAGCTGCTCAAAACAGTTATTCTTTCAAGTTTATGATCATTTTTATCCAAGTTATGATTAAAATGCCCATCAAAAATATTTTAATTTTTGCCAAAATCCGTTTTTTTTAATTTCGGTCAAAAAATAATCAGTTTTATTGCCACAACTTTAAAAATAATTGTTTGAATTTGGAATGGTATACCTCGTTGCGTTCGTTATTCAATTTCCAATCGAACTGTTCTTAAAAATGGGAACTCTATTTTTTTGCCACTTTTTGCAAATTTTAATGATGTTACCCCTTACAAAAAATGCAAAAATTGACCCAAAAACGAAATTCCCAAAATCCGTCAAAAAGTGATAGGGATCGTTAGCATTGGTAATTAGCTGCTCAATACAGTTATTCTTTCAAGTTTTTTGCCACTTTTTGCAAAACTCATGAAAGCGCTTCCAGTCAGCACAACAATTAATGTTGATCAGAAAGAAAAAATTAGCCGATCCCGATTTTAATAAACCTGGTCGTATTGATCTAATCATTGGAGCGTTAGAGATATAATTCTGGAAAAATACCACGAACTCCTGCGTGGGTTCATCGCCTAAACAACGATGCCAGCGGTCGTATCGCATTTTCTTGTAGATAAGGATCTGTTCTGCTTATTACTATAAATTTAGGTTCGTAAATCGTGGGTTGGTTGCACTGTGCAGCAGTCTCAGGCTCGCTGCGGCCTTCGGAGGTGTACTTTTGCAACGGCTTATGTGTAGAATTTGTTTTTGGTTTCTTCTGACGAAGAGATTAAGAAGATTTTGGTTGATGCAGTCACTTGAGTCACTTGCGAGGAGCACGTCTAATCTCCGGGGAGGGTAAACGTTGACTGGTTTTTATTTGATATATCAATGCAATGTATGCATTTTCATTGTGTCCAGCTGTTCCCTTCAGTAAATATTTGCATCCCTTTTATTGAGTTGGTTATCATATTTTCATTGCATTATTTGTTATATTTTGACAAGACAATAAAAGTGTTTTGTCATTGCCGCTACCTACATACGTAGTAGCCTCTGCCTTTTCACTTTGCCTGTAGTATCTGCCTTCCCAAAATCATTTTAGTGCGAGCTCTCGACCGGAATAGACATTATCGAATGCCTTTCCTATGCTCTACTGTATCGGGTGAAAACGAAAAATAAAATTCATTGTATTCGTAGTACATTAGTGTATCACAAAAACTGAAAAAAAAAAAAACACGAAAAGAAAAATTCATAGTATTGTTCACTTGTTGGCTCAACCACATACACTAGTACAATGCACAATGTCCAATGCCCAAGAAGAACAAGTCCCTAAACCATTCGACCCGGAATACTCGGAGGATCAGAAGCGAGAGCGGCGTGTCTGCCCTATCCGTGCTTTGGGTCGCTCCAAGCCCCGGTTGCCATCTCGCTTCAGTTATACAACTATGTCTGCGAACTGAGCAACATGCACCATTGCAGCTTCGATGAGGGCCTGGAACGAGCGTCGTTAACTTGGCCAGGACTCAGCATGCGCCAGCGGGAGCTATACGATTCGGTACGAACTCCTTTATTTTTTTTTTTCTACTCGGCCCTCAAGACCCGTGCCCCCCCTCCTCGCCGCACCTTGAGGCGGTATCGCTGGCCGTCATGGACAAACAACTTGGCCCAGCGGTCTCGCCTTCCTCGGCCTGCTTGTCTGTCCGCCTCCTCGGCCACTTGGGGTGGCCACTCCTCCCTCGGCAGCTCCCTCCACGCCTGGTCTGCCAGCGACTCCTGTCTGCGGGGGCACGGTCGCATCGGTGGTGGACGCGCCTCGGGGCACGACTCCTGTCGTCGCATCTTCGGCGGCGGCGGGGCTTCCTGCGGTACCGGCCACACCCAGGGACCCTTCTCCGGGCTCTCCTCCTCCTTGCTATGGACGACCCTCCGGGCGCGCAAACGTGGATCCCGCGTCTCCTGGGGCACCGGCCTCCCTCCGATCGCGCTCGTCTCCTCCCACACCCGTGACTCCGGTGTCTCCTCCGCCGGTGCGGGCCACGTCCAGGTGACCGTCTGCTGATGCCACCGGCGCCCGCCCATCTCGATGGTGTGCATCGCCTGTCCCACGTGCGCCTGGTCCATCTCCCAGTACTGCTGCCGCTCGCACCTTGGCCCTTTTTCAGCCTGGGGCGGTGGCGACCGGGGTGGCGGTGTGGGCGTGCGTGTGGGCGGCGGTGTCGGTGGTGCTGGCGGCTGCGTCGGTGGTGTCGGCGGCGGCGGTGGTGGGCTCGGCGGCGGCGGCGGTGGGCTCGGCGGCGGTGGTGTCGGCGGCGGCGGTGGTGGGCTCGGCGGCAACGGTGTCTGCGACGGCGGCGGCGGTGGAGTTGGTGCCCACAACGCCTCCTCTTCCTCCTGCAGTCGATCCAACCGTTCCTGCCACGCGGCCCGGGCAGCGGCTACCCTCCGCTCCTCCACCAACTGCTGAAGCCGCCGCAGAGTGTTGACCCTCGCCACCATAAACCTCCGTGTCTCCTCCGGGTCCGCTGTCGGCGGCACGATCCCGAGGCGTATCCGCCCGTGTCCCTGCGTTGCCCGCCGCACGCTGCGGTACGCCATCCTGGCCCGAGCCGCGCGTGCGGCCTCCTCGTCCGATGAGACCACCGGGGTAACCGTCTCACCTCCGTCGTCCTCCTCACTCTCCGAGGAGAGGGTGATGGTCTCCAACTCCTTCTCCATCTCCGACCGCATCAGAATCCCTCCTCCACATCGCTCCGGGCTGTTCCCCGATGCCGGTTTCCCTCATCTCCCGGACGCTCGTACCTCTTGGTGTCGTCATGTCTCCTTCAAAATTTCGAATGACAGAATCGAGCCGCCGTCTCCGCGAAGAAACCTCGGTTTTCCGTCTGCTTCTTGTGCCGTTATTCCGTGGGGCCTATACCGGTAACGGGACCTCTCCGTGTACTGGTAACGGGACTTCTCCGTGTATCGGTAACGGGACTTCTCCGTGCAGCGGTAACGGGACTTCTCCGTGCAGCGGTAACGGGCCTTCTCCGTGTCCCCGCCTCCACCTCCTGCCTCTCGAATCTGCCTCCACTGGCCTCCATCATGCTGGTGAAGCTGAGGCTCCTCACCAGGCCTTCAACGCCGGTAAGTTTTACCTCTACGGCCGGTCTCTTTCCATACTCCTTCTGTAGCGCTTCCAGTACGGCGACCGTTTCAGGCTCATCCACCGTCCGATCGATGAACTCGGACAGCGACTTCCGCATCTCCTCGACCAAACCCTCCAGCTTGATCCCTAGCGCGCTCGCTATGGCTGGAAAGTCATCCTTCTTTAGGTTGTATAACCACGACTTCCCCATCTTTTCTCCGTTCTTTTGGCCTTGGCCCCACGTTGGGCGCCAGATGTAACGAACTGATTCTGTTGTTTTCTGCTCGCTACGAATTGCAACGGCTAGCTCAGAGAGTTTGTGTGTTCGTCCCACCAAATTTATGTTTGTGTGATTGCCCGACCAAATAGAAGACAGAGTTTTAGGATGTAGTAGCTTTATTAGCGGAATTCTTTACAGCTGGGTTGTTTCGGTCCTCGCCGTCGTCTGCGCGGTTCGCGTACCCGCGCCGGCTCGACTGGGACTTAGGATGTTGTGGTGGGAAAGGTGTATCGCCCGTTGGGTCAAGCTAACGCTCCTCCCAGGCCCACCTTGACCGACCACTGACTCCACCGACCCTTCCGACCGTGCCAGGTTCCTGTGCGCTGCCTGGTGCCTTCGATGTCCTGCGGTGTCCTCGACAACGGTTCCTTGATCGGGCTCGAGGTTTAGGATGTTATGGCGGAGAGGTGTTTCGCCCGTTGGGTCAAGCTAGCGCTCCTCCCAGGCCACCTTGACCGACCACTGACTCCACTGACCTTTCTGACCGTGCCAGGTTCCACTTGCAGGGATCGTTCTCCTGCGTCACTCGCGTTCGTCCTGACGGTTCACTAGTCTGAACCTCCGTTTGACTGTATCCGTGTGCGTACGGCTCTTCGCGTGGTTAGATTTGACTGTCCTGCTTGAACTTGACACCTGCGGTTCTTCGCGCGATTCCAATTGACTGTCCCGAGCTGCGCTTGTGCAGTCCCCTTTATAGGCCGGGGAAATCCTGTTATTTCCCCTTCTGCACAAGGTACAAGGTCCGACCCAGGTCCCGTTGGTCCACGGTGCGTCCTCTTTGTGCTTGACCAAAGTCCGCACCGTTACCGTTTGACCTCTGTGCCCTTGGCCGGCCTGAGTCCAAGGTCCAGCGCGGTACCGTTAGTTCACGGTCTCTCCGCTTTGCTCGGGTCCAAGGTCCATTATTTCCCGTTTGACCTGGTTGCCCTTGACTCCTTCTGCATTCCAGCCTTCTTCGCTGTTGCTAGGCAGCTCTCCTGCACCTCGATTTGTGGGGAGTTTTAAGACTCCTCACACCACATACCAGTAAGTGTAATTTTTTCTTGTCGAAGGATTACTTCATAGTCCTCAATCGAGAGACTGTTAGATTGATAGTCTTGCGCTCTATTCAGGCAACGCAATCGCCATCAATATGCATTTAATATTTTAAAAATGTACGCTCTGAAATGCGGCCTTTTAAAACGTCAGACTTTATGATTTTATTTATTTATTTATTTATTATAATAGATAGAGTAGCTTACAAAACTAACCTAACTTAATTATTATGGCGCTGGCTGCTGGTTGACAATTGTATTGTCTCTTAATCTTAATCATAATCATATTGGGTAAATGGCTAAAGAATTTATGTGCTTATTATGCAGACGCTTTTTCTTGTTTTTTACTGTGATTACCAATATAATTTGGTTACCTATTCCTAGTTGTTTCCAATCGAACTGTGTTTAAAAATGGGAACTCTATTTTGTTACCACTTTTTGCAAATTTAAAAAATGCAAAAATTGACCCAAAAACGAAATTCCCAAAATCCGTCAAAAAGTGATAGGGATCGTTAGCATTGGTAATTAGCTGCTCAAAACAGTTATTCTTTCAAGTTTATGATCATTTTTATCCAAGTTATGATTAAAATGCCCATCAAAAATATTTTAATTTTGGCCAAAATCCGTTTTTTCGAATTTCGGTCAAAAAATAATCAGTTTTATTGCCACAACTTTAAAAATAATTGTCTGAATTCGGAATAGTATACCCGGTGTCTCCTCGCATAGGCAGCTTTCTCGATCCTCCTCTCGTCGACCCTGCGCCTTTCGTTCTCAGCCTGGCAGTCTCAGCCTAGTAGACCCTGTCGTTCAGCGTCTCGACTCGGCATCTTGATCCTCGCGCCCTTCTCCAGCTTCCTCCATCTGCTGCCGTCTGCTCCTTTTCACCGGCTATGTCATTCCAGCTTCGCCTCCTTCTCGTGCCTGGCTCCGCAGCTCCACTTCCTCGCGCTCGTCTATGGCTGCTGTGGATGACACCCGCAACCTTTTGTTCAGTGTAGTGCCGTGCCATCCTTCCCTTCCCCCCCCATATAAATCCAGTATTGATTTTTCCTTCCTTTATTTTTTTTTTTCTACTCGGCCCTCAAGACCCGTGCCCCCCCTCCTCGCCGCACCTTGAGGCGGTATCGCTGGCCGTCATGGACAAACAACTTGGCCCAGCGGTCTCGCCTTCCTCGGCCTGCTTGTCTGTCCGCCTCCTCGGCCACTTGGGGTGGCCACTCCTCCCTCGGCAGCTCCCTCCACGCCTGGTCTGCCAGCGACTCTTGTCTGCGGGGGCACGGTCGCATCGGTGGTGGACGCGCCTCGGGGCACGACTCCTGTCGTCGCATCTTCGGCGGCGGCGGGGCTTCCTGCGGTACCGGCCACACCCAGGGACCCTTCTCCGGGCTCTCCTCCTCCTTGCTATGGACGAACCTCCGGGCGCGCAAACGTGGTTCCCGCGTCTCCTGGGGCACCGGCCTCCCTCCGATCGCGCTCGTCTCCTCCCACACCCGTGACTCCGGTGTCTCCTCCGCCGGTGCGGGCCACGTCCAGGTGACCGTCTGCTGATGCCACCGGCGCCCGCCCATCTCGATGGTGCGCATCGCCTGTCCCACGTGCGCCTGGTCCATCTCCCAGTACTGCTGCCGCTCGCACCTTGGCCCTTTTTCAGCCTGGGGCGGTGGCGACCGGGGTGGCGGTGTGGGCGTGCGTGTGGGCGGCGGTGTCGGTGGTGCTGGCGGCTGCGTCGGTGGTGTCGGCGGCGGCGGTGGTGGGCTCGGCGGCGGCGGTGGTGGGCTCGGCGGCGGCGGTGGTGGGCTCGGCGGCGGCGGCGGTGGTGTCGGCGGCGGCGGTGGTGGGCTCGGCGGCAACGGTGGCTGCGACGGCGGCGGCGGCGGTGGTGGTGTCGGTGCCGGTGGTGGTGGGCTCGGCGGCAACGGTGGCTGCGTCGGCGGCGGCGGTGGTGGAGCCCACAACTCCTCCTCTTCCTCCTGCAGTCGATCCAACCGTTCCTGCCACGCGACCCGGGCAGCGGCTACCTTCCGCTCCTCCACCAACTGCTGAAGCCGCCGCAGAGTGTTGACCCTCGCCACCATAAACCTCCGTGTCTCCTCCGGGTCCGCTGTCGGCGGCACGATCCCGAGGCGTATCCGCCCGTGTCCCTGCGTTGCCCGCCGCACGCTGCGGTACGCCATCCTGGCCCGAGCCGCGCGTGCGGCCTCCTCGTCCGATGAGACCACCGGGGTAACCGTCTCACCTCCGTCGTCCTCCTCACTCTCCGAGGAGAGGGTGATGGTCTCCAACTCCTTCTCCATCTCCGACCGCTTCTCCACCTCCTTCGACTCATCGTCCGACAGACGGACATCCGGAATCTCCTCTGGATCCTCCGCCGGGGATGGGGATCGCGACACCAGGGGTGACGCCAGGAGCTGGAGGTAGGCATCAGAATCCCTCCTCCACATCGCTCCGGGCTGTTCCCCGATGCCGGTTTCCCTCATCTCCCGGACGCTCGTACCTCTTGGTGTCGTCATGTCTCCTTCCAAATTTCGAATGACAGAATCGAGCCGCCGTCTCCGCGAAGAAACCTCGGTTTTCCGTCTGCTTCTTGTGCCGTTATTCCGTGGGGCCTATACCGGTAACGGGACCTCTCCGTGTACTGGTAACGGGACTTCTCCGTGTATCGGTAACGGGACTTCTCCGTGCAGCGGTAACGGGACTTCTCCGTGCAGCGGTAACGGGCCTTCTCCGTGTCCCCGCCTCCACCTCCTGCCTCTCGGATCTGCCTCCACTGGCCTCCATCATGCTGGTGAAGCTGAGGCTCCTCACCAGGCCTTCAACGCCGGTAAGTTTTACCTCTACGGCCGGTCTCTTTCCATACTCCTTCTGTAGCGCTTCCAGTACGGCGACCGTTTCAGGCTCATCCACCGTCCGATCGATGAACTCGGACAGCGACTTCCGCATCTCCTCGACCAAACCCTCCAGCTTGATCCCTAGCGCGCTCGCTATGGCTGGAAAGTCATCCTTCTTTAGGTTGTATAACCACGACTTCCCCATCTTTTCTCCGTTCTTTTGGCCTTGGCCCCACGTTGGGCGCCAGATGTAACGAACTGATTCTGTTGTTTTCTGCTCGCTACGAATTGCAACGGCTAGCTCAGAGAGTTTGTGTGTTCGTCCCACCAAATTTATGTTTGTGTGATTGCCCGACCAAATAGAAGACAGAGATTTAGGATGTAGTAGCTTTATTAGCGGAATTCTTTACAGCTGGGTTGTTTCGGTCCTCGCCGTTGTCTGCGCGGTTCGCGTACCCGTGCCGGCTCGACTGGGACTTAGGATGTTGTGGTGGGAAAGGTGTATCGCCCGTTGGGTCAAGCTAACGCTCCTCCCAGGCCCACCTTGACCGACCACTGACTCCACCGACCCTTCCGACCGTGCCAGGTTCCTGTGCGCTGCCTGGTGCCTTCGATGTCCTGCGGTGTCCTCGACAACGGTTCCTTGATCGGGCTCGAGGTTTAGGATGTTATGGCGGAGAGGTGTTTCGCCCGTTGGGTCAAGCTAGCGCTCCTCCCAGGCCACCTTGACCGACCACTGACTCCACTGACCTTTCTGACCGTGCCAGGTTCCACTTGCAGGGATCGTTCTCCTGCGTCACTCGCGTTCGTCCTGACGGTTCACTAGTCTGAACCTCCGTTTGACTGTATCCGTGTGCGTACGGCTCTTCGCGTGGTTAGATTTGACTGTCCTGCTTGAACTTGACACCTGCGGTTCTTCGCGCGATTCCAATTGACTGTCCCGAGCTGCGCTTGTGCAGTCCCCTTTATAGGCCGGGGAAATCCTGTTATTTCCCCTTCTGCACAAGGTACAAGGTCCGACCCAGGTCCCGTTGGTCCACGGTGCGTCCTCTTTGTGCTTGACCAAAGTCCGCACCGTTACCGTTTGACCTCTGTGCCCTTGGCCGGCCTGAGTCCAAGGTCCAGCGCGGTACCGTTAGTTCACGGTCTCTCCGCTTTGCTCGGGTCCAAGGTCCATTATTTCCCGTTTGACCTGGTTGCCCTTGACTCCTTCTGCATTCCAGCATTCTTCGCTGTTGCTAGGCAGCTCTCCTGCACCTCGATTTGTGGGGAGTTTTAAGACTCCTCACATCTTCCCCTTCCTTCGGAAGTTTTTTTGAAAAGATGGAGCCGGTGTCTCCTCGCATAGGCAGCTTTCTCGATCCTCCTCTCGTCGACCCTGCGCCTTTCGTTCTCAGCCTGGCAGTCTCAGCCTAGTAGACCCCGTCGTTTAGCGTCTTGACTTGGCATCTCGAACATCCACACCCTTGCTACTGGATCCTCTCGTCGACCTGTGCGTCCTTGATCTCAACCCGTCAGTCTCAGCCTAGTAGACCCTGTCGTTCAGCGTCTCGACTCGGCATCTTGATCCTCGCGCCCTACTCCAGCTTCCTCCATCTGCTGCCGTCTGCTCCTTTTCACCGGCTATGTCATTCCAGCTTCTCCTCCTTCTCGTGCCTGGCTCCGCAGCTCCACTTCCTCGCGCTCGTCTATGGCTGCTGTGGATGACACCCGCACCCTTTTGTTCAGTGTAGTGCCGTGCCATCCTTCCCTTCCCCCCCCATATAAATCCAGTATTGATTTTTCCTTCCTTTATTTTTTTTTTTCTACTCGGCCCTCAAGACCCGTGCCCCCCCTCCTCGCCGCACCTTGAGGCGGTATCGCTGGCCGTCATGGACAAACAACTTGGCCCAGCGGTCTCGCCTTCCTCGGCCTGCTTGTCTGTCCGCCTCCTCGGCCACTTGGGGTGGCCACTCCTCCCTCGGCAGCTCCCTCCACTCCTGGTCTGCCAGCGACTCCTGTCTGCGGGGGCACGGTCGCATCGGTGGTGGACGCGCCTCGGGGCACGACTCCTGTCGTCGCATCTTCGGCGGCGGCGGGGCTTCCTGCGGTACCGGCCACACCCAGGGACCCTTCTCCGGGCTCTCCTCCTCCTTGCTATGGACGACCCTCCGGGCGCGCAAACGTGGATCCCGCGTCTCCTGGGGCACCGGCCTCCCTCCGATCGCGCTCGTCTCCTCCCACACCCGTGACTCCGGTGTCTCCTCCGCCGGTGCGGGCCACGTCCAGGTGACCGTCTGCTGATGCCACCGGCGCCCGCCCATCTCGATGGTGCGCATCGCCTGTCCCACGTGCGCCTGGTCCATCTCCCAGTACTGCTGCCGCTCGCACCTTGGCCCTTTTTCAGCCTGGGGCGGTGGCGACCGGGGTGGCGGTGTGGGCGTGCGTGTGGGCGGCGGTGTCGGTGGTGCTGGCGGCTGCGTCGGTGGTGTCGGCGGCGGCGGCGGTGGTGTCGGCGGCGGCGGTGGTGGGCTCGGCGGCAACGGTGGCTGCGACGGCGGCGGCGGCGGTGGTGTCGGTGCCGGTGGTGGTGGGCTCGGCGGCAACGGTGGCTGCGACGGCGGCGGCGGTGGAGTTGGTGCCGGCGGCGGTGGAGCCCACAACTCCTCCTCTTCCTCCTGCAGTCGATCCAACCGTTCCTGCCACGCGACCCGGGCAGCGGCTACCTTCCGCTCCTCCACCAACTGCTGAAGCCGCCGCAGAGTGTTGACCCTCGCCACCATAAACCTCCGTGTCTCCTCCGGGAGACAAGTTTATGATCATTTTTATCCAAGTTATGATTAAAATGCCCATCAAAAATATTTAAATTTTTGCCAAAATCCGTTTTATCGAATTTCGGTAAAAAAAAAATCAGTTTTATTGCCACAACTTTAAAAATAATTGTCTGAATTCGGAATAGTATACCTCGTTGCGTTCGTTATTAAATTTCCAATCGAACTGTGCTTAAAAATGAGAACTCTATTTTTTTGCCACTTTTTGCAAATTTAAAAAATGCAAAAATTGACCCAAAAACGAAATTCCCAAAATCCGTCAAAATGTGGAATGGTATACCTCGTTGCGTTCGTTATTAAATTTCCAATCGAACTGTGCTTAAAAATGGGAACTCTTTTTTTTTTCCACTTTTTGCAAATTTTAATGATGTTACCCCTTACAGAAATATGCGAAAATTGACCCAAAAACGAAATTCCCAAAATCCGTCAAAAAGTGATAGCTGCTCAAAACAGTTATTCTTTTAAGTTTATGATCATTTTTATCCAAGTTATGATTAAAATGCCCATCAAAAATATTTTAATTTTTGCCAAAATCCGTTTTTTCGAATTTCGGTCAAAAAATAATCAGTTTTATTGCCACAACTTTAAAAATAATTGTCTGAATTTGGAATGGTATACCTCGTTGCGTTCGTTATTAAATTTCCAATCGAACTGTTCTTAAAAATGGGAACTCTATTTTTTGCCACTTTTTGCAAATTTTAATGATGTTACCCCTTACAAAAAATGCAAAAATTGACCCAAAAACGAAATTCCCAAAATCCGTCAAAAAGTGTTAGGGATCGTTAGCATTGGTAATTAGCTGCTCAATACAGTTATTTTTTCAAGTTTATGATCATTTTTATCCAAGTTATGATTAAAATGCCCATCAAAAATATTTTAATTTTTGCCAAAATCCGTTTTATCGAATTTCGGTAAAAAAAAAATCAGTTTTTTTGCAACAACTTTAAAAATAATTTTCTGAATTTGGAATGGTATACCTCGTTGCGTTCGTTATTAAATTTCCAATCGAACTGTGCTTAAAAATGGGAACTCTATTGTTTTTGCCACTTTTTGCAAATTTTAATGATGTTACCCCTTACAAAAAATGCAAAACTCATGAAAGCGCTTCCAGTCAGCACAACAATTAATGTTGATCAGAAAGAAAAAATTAGCCGATCCCGATTTTAATAAACCTGGTCGTATTGATCTAATCATTGGAGCGTTAGAGATATAATTCTGGAAAAATACCACGAACTCCTGCGTGGGTTCATCGCCTAAACAACGATGCCAGCGGTCGTATCGCATTTTCTTGTAGATAAGGATCTGTTCTGCTTATTACTATAAATTTAGGTTCGTAAATCGTGGGTTGGTTGCACTGTGCAGCAGTCTCAGGCTCGCTGCGGCCTTCGGAGGTGTACTTTTGCAACGGCTTATGTGTAGAATTTGTTTTTGGTTTCTTCTGACGAAGAGAATAAGAAGATTTTGGTTGATGCAGTCACTTGAGATGCGAGGAGCACGTCTAACCTCCGCGGAGGGTAAACGTTGACTGGTTTTATATTGATATATCAATGCAATGTATGCATTTTCATTGTGTCCAGCTGTTCCCTTCAGTAAATATTTGCATCCCTTTTATTGAGTTGGCTATCATATTTTCATTGCATTATTTGTTATATTTTGACAAGACAATAAAAGTGTTGTCATTGCCTCTGCCTTTTCACTTTCGATGTGCCTGTAGTATCTGCCTTCCCAAAATCATTTTAGTGCGAGCTCTCGACCGGAATAGACATTATCGAATGCCTTTCCTATGCTCTACTGTATCGGGTGAAAACGAAAAATAAAATTCATTGTATTCGTAGTACATTAGTGTATCACAAAAACTGAAAAACTGACTGAATACACGAAAAGAAAAATTCATAGTATTGTTCACTTGTTGGCTCAACCACATACACTAGTCCAATACACAATGTCCAATGCCCAAGAAGAACAAGTCCCTAAACCATTCGACCCGGAATACTCGGAGGATCAGAAGCGAGAGCGGCGTGTCTGCCCTATCCGTGCTTTGGGTCGCTCCAAGCCCCGGTATGCCATCCCGCTTCAGTTATACAACTATGTCTGCGAACTGAGCAACATGCACCATTGCAGCTTCGATGAGGGCCTGGAACGAGCGTCGTTAACTTGGCCAGGACTCAGCATGCGCCAGCGGGAGCTATACGATTCGGTACGAACTCCTTTATTTTTTTTTTTCTACTCGGCCCTCAAGACCCGTGCCCCCCCTCCTCGCCGCACCTTGAGGCGGTATCGCTGGCCGTCATGGACAAACAACTTGGCCCAGCGGTCTCGCCTTCCTCGGCCTGCTTGTCTGTCCGCCTCCTCGGCCACTTGGGGTGGCCACTCCTCCCTCGGCAGCTCCCTCCACTCCTGGTCTGCCAGCGACTCCTGTCTGCGGGGGCACGGTCGCATCGGTGGTGGACGCGCCTCGGGGCACGACTCCTGTCGTCGCATCTTCGGCGGCGGCGGGGCTTCCTGCGGTACCGGCCACACCCAGGGACCCTTCTCCGGGCTCTCCTCCTCCTTGCTATGGACGACCCTCCGGGCGCGCAAACGTGGATCCCGCGTCTCCTGGGGCACCGGCCTCCCTCCGATCGCGCTCGTCTCCTCCCACACCCGTGACTCCGGTGTCTCCTCCGCCGGTGCGGGCCACGTCCAGGTGACCGTCTGCTGATGCCACCGGCGCCCGCCCATCTCGATGGTGCGCATCGCCTGTCCCACGTGCGCCTGGTCCATCTCCCAGTACTGCTGCCGCTCGCACCTTGGCCCTTTTTCAGCCTGGGGCGGTGGCGACCGGGGTGGCGGTGTGGGCGTGCGTGTGGGCGGCGGTGTCGGTGGTGCTGGCGGCTGCGTCGGTGGTGTCGGCGGCGGCGGCGGTGGTGTCGGCGGCGGCGGTGGTGGGCTCGGCGGCAACGGTGGCTGCGACGGCGGCGGCGGCGGTGGTGTCGGTGCCGGTGGTGGTGGGCTCGGCGGCAACGGTGGCTGCGACGGCGGCGGCGGTGGAGTTGGTGCCCACAACGCCTCCTCTTCCTCCTGCAGTCGATCCAACCGTTCCTGCCACGCGGCCCGGGCAGCGGCTACCTTCCGCTCCTCCACCAACTGCTGAAGCCGCCGCAGAGTGTTGACCCTCGCCACCATAAACCTCCGTGTCTCCTCCGGGTCCGCTGTCGGCGGCACGATCCCGAGGCGTATCCGCCCGTGTCCCTGCGTTGCCCGCCGCACGCTGCGGTACGCCATCCTGGCCCGAGCCGCGCGTGCGGCCTCCTCGTCCGATGAGACCACCGGGGTAACCGTCTCACCTCCGTCGTCCTCCTCACTCTCCGAGGAGAGGGTGATGGTCTCCAACTCCTTCTCCATCTCCGACCGCTTCTCCACCTCCTTCGACTCATCGTCCGACAGACGGACATCCGGAATCTCCTCTGGATCCTCCGCCGGGGATGGGGATCGCGACACCAGGGGTGACGCCAGGAGCTGGAGGTAGGCATCAGAATCCCTCCTCCACATCGCTCCGGGCTGTTCCCCGATGCCGGTTTCCCTCATCTCCCGGACGCTCGTACCTCTTGGTGTCGTCATGTCTCCTTCCAAATTTCGAATGACAGAATCGAGCCGCCGTCTCCGCGAAGAAACCTCGGTTTTCCGTCTGCTTCTTGTGCCGTTATTCCGTGGGGCCTATACCGGTAACGGGACCTCTCCGTGTACTGGTAACGGGACTTCTCCGTGTATCGGTAACGGGACTTCTCCGTGCAGCGGTAACGGGACTTCTCCGTGCAGCGGTAACGGGCCTTCTCCGTGTCCCCGCCTCCACCTCCTGCCTCTCGGATCTGCCTCCACTGGCCTCCATCATGCTGGTGAAGCTGAGGCTCCTCACCAGGCCTTCAACGCCGGTAAGTTTTACCTCTACGGCCGGTCTCTTTCCATACTCCTTCTGTAGCGCTTCCAGTACGGCGACCGTTTCAGGCTCATCCACCGTCCGATCGATGAACTCGGACAGCGACTTCCGCATCTCCTCGACCAAACCCTCCAGCTTGATCCCTAGCGCGCTCGCTATGGCTGGAAAGTCATCCTTCTTTAGGTTGTATAACCACGACTTCCTCATCTTTTCTCCGTTCTTTTGGCCTTGGCCCCACGTTGGGCGCCAGATGTAACGAACTGATTCTGTTGTTTTCTGCTCGCTACGAATTGCAACGGCTAGCTCAGAGAGTTTGTGTGTTCGTCCCACCAAATTTATGTTTGTGTGATTGCCCGACCAAATAGAAGACAGAGTTTTAGGATGTAGTAGCTTTATTAGCGGAATTCTTTACAGCTGGGTTGTTTCGGTCCTCGCCGTCGTCTGCGCGGTTCGCGTACCCGTGCCGGCTCGACTGGGACTTAGGATGTTGTGGTGGGAAAGGTGTATCGCCCGTTGGGTCAAGCTAACGCTCCTCCCAGGCCCACCTTGACCGACCGCTGACTCCACTGACCTTTCTGACCGTGCCAGGTTCCACTTGCAGGGATCGTTCTCCTGCGTCACTCGCGTTCGTCCTGACGGTTCGTTCACTAGTCTGAACCTCCGTTTGACTGTATCCGTGTGCGTACGGCTCTTCGCGTGGTTAGATTTGACTGTCCTGCTTGAACTTGACACCTGCGGTTCTTCGCGCGATTCCAATTGACTGTCCCGAGCTGCGCTTGTGCAGTCCCCTTTATAGGCCGGGGAAATCCTGTTATTTCCCCTTCTGCACAAGGTACAAGGTCCGACCCAGGTCCCGTTGGTCCACGGTGCGCCCTCTTTGTGCTTGACCAAAGTCCGCACCGTTACCGTTTGACCTCTGTGCCCTTGGCCGGCCTGAGTCCAAGGTCCAGCGCGGTACCGTTAGTTCACGGTCTCTCCGCTTTGCTCGGGTCCAAGGTCCATTATTTCCCGTTTGACCTGGTTGCCCTTGACTCCTTCTGCATTCCAGCCTTCTTCGCTGTTGCTAGGCAGCTCTCCTGCACCTCGATTTGTGGGGAGTTTTAAGACTCCTCACACCACATACCAGTAAGTGTAATTTTTTCTTGTCGAAGGATTACTTCATAGTCCTCAATCGAGAGACTGTTAGATTGATAGTCTTGCGCTCTATTCAGGCAACGCAATCGCCATCAATATGCATTTAATATTTTAAAAATGTACGCTCTGAAATGCGGCCTTTTAAAACGTGAGACTGTATGATTTTATTTATTTATTTATTTATTTATTTATTATAATAGAGTAGCTTACAAAACTAACCTAACTTAATTATTATGGCGCTGGCTGCAGGTTGACAATTGTATTGTCTCTTAATCTTAATCATAATCATATTGGGTAAATGGCTAAAGAATTTATGTGCTTATTATGCAGACGCTTTTTCTTGTTTTTTACTGTGATTACCAATATAATTTGGTTACCTATTCCTAGTTGTTTCCAATCGAACTGTGCTTAAAAATGGGAACTCTATTTTTTTGCCACTTTTTGCAAATTTTAAAAATGCAAAAATTGACCCAAAAACGAAATTCCCAAAATCCGTCAAAAAGTGATAGGGATCGTTAGCATTGGTAATTAGCTGCTCAAAACAGTTATTCTTTCAAGTTTATGATAATTTTAGCCAACTTATGATTAAAATGCCCATCAAAAATATTTTAATTTTTGCCAAAATCCGTTTTTTTTAATTTCGGTCAAAAAATAATCAGTTTTATTGCCACAACTTTAAAAATAATTGTCTGAATTTGGAATGGTATACCTCGTTGCGTTCGTTATTAAATTTCCAATCGAACTGTTCTTAAAAATGGGAACTCTATTTTTTTGCCACTTTTTGCAAATTTTAATGATGTTACCCCTTACAAAAAATGCAAAAATTGACCCAAAAACGAAATTCCCAAAATCCGTCAAAAAGTGATAGGGATCGTTAGCATTGGTAATTAGCTGCTCAAAACAGTTATTCTTTCACGTTTATGATAATATTTAGCCAAGTTATGATTAAAATGCCCATCAAAAATATTTTAATTTTTGGCAAAATCCGTTTTTCCGAATTTCGGTCAAAAAATAATCAGTTTTATTGCCACAACTTTAAAAATAATTGTCTGAATTTGGAATGGTATACCTCGTTGCGTTCGGTATTAAATTTCCAATCGAACTGTGCTTAAAAATGGGAACTCTATTTTTTTGCCACTTTTTGCAAATTTAAATGATGTTACCCCTTACAAAAAATGCAAAAATTTACCCAAAAACGAAATTCCCAAAATCCGTCAAAAAGTGATAGGGATCGTTAGCATTGGTAATTAGCTGCTCAAAACAGTTATTCTTTCACGTTTATGATAATATTTAGCCAAGTTATGATTAAAATGCCCATCAAAAATATTTTAATTTTTGGCAAAATCCGTTTTTCCGAATTTCGGTCAAAAAATAATCAGTTTTATTGCCACAACTTTAAAAATAATTGTCTGAATTTGGAATGGTATACCTCGTTGCGTTCGTTATTAAATTTCCAATCGAACTGTGCTTAAAAATGGGAACTCTCTTTTTTTGCCACTTTTTGCAAATTTTAATGATGTTACCCCTTACAAAAAATGCAAAAATTGACCCAAAAACGAAATTCCCAAAATCCGTCAAAAAGTGATAGGGATCGTTAGCATTGGTAATTAGCTGCTCAAAACAGTTATTCTTTCACGTTTATGATAATATTTAGCCAAGTTATGATTAAAATGCCCATCAAAAATATTTTAATTCTTGGCAAAATCCGTTTTTTCGAATTCCGGTCAAAATGTAATCAGTTTTATTGTCAACTTAAAAAAAAATAATTGTCTGAATTTGGAATGGTATACCTCGATGCGTTCGTAATTAAATTTCCAATCGAACTGTGCTTAAAAATGGGAACTCTATTTTTTTGCCACTTTTTGCAAATTTTAATGATGTTACCCCTTACAGAAATATGCAAAAATTGACCCAAAAACCGAATTTCCCAAAATTCGTCAAAAAGTGATAGGTATCGTTAGCATTGGTAAATAGCTGCTCAAAACAGTTATTCTTTCAAGTTTATGATCATTTTTATCCAAGTTATGATTAAAATGCCCATCAAAAATATTTTAATTTTTGCCAAAATCCGTTTTTTCGAATTTCGGTCAAAAAATAATCAGTTTTATTGCCACAACTTTAAAAATAATTGTCTGAATTCGGAATAGTATACCTCGTTGCGTTCGTAATTAAATTTCCGATCGAACTGTGTTTAAAAATGGGAACTCTATTTTTTAGCCACTTTTTGCAAATTTTAATGATGTTACCCCTTACAAAAAATGCAAAAATTTACCCAAAAGCGAAATTCCCAAAATCCGTCAAAAAGTGATAGGGATCGTTAGCATTGGTAATTAGCTGCTCAAAACAGTTATTCTTTCAAGTTTATGATCATTTTTATCCAAGTTATGATTAAAATGCCCATCAAAAATATTTTAATTTTTGCCAAAATCCGTTTTTTCGAATTTCGGTCAAAAAATAATCAGTTTTATTGCCACAACTTTAAAAATAATTGTCTGAATTCGGAATAGTATACCTCGTTGCGTTCGTTATTAAATTTCCAATCGAACTGTGCTTAAAAATGAGAACTCTATTTTTTTGCCACTTTTTGCAAATTTAAAAAATGCAAAAATTGACCCAAAAACGAAATTCCCAAAATCCGTCAAAAAGTGGAATGGTATACCTCGTTGCGTTCGTTATTAAATTTCCAATCGAACTGTGCTTAAAAATGGGAACTCTTTTTTTTTTCCACTTTTTGCAAATTTTAATGATGTTACCCCTTACAGAAATATGCAAAAATTGACCCAAAAGCGAAATTCCCAAAATCCGTCAAAAAGTGATAGGGATCGTTAGCATTGGTAATTAGCTGCTCAAAACAGTTATTCTTTCAAGTTTATGATCATTTTTATCCAAGTTATGATTAAAATGCCCATCAAAAATATTTTAATTTTTGCCAAAATCCGTTTTTTCGAATTTCGGTCAAAAAATAATCAGTTTTATTGCCACAACTTTAAAAATAATTGTCTGAATTCGGAATAGTATACCTCGTTGCGTTCGTTATTAAATTTCCAATCGAACTGTGCTTAAAAATGAGAACTCTATTTTTTTGCCACTTTTTGCAAATTTAAAAAATGCAAAAATTTACCCAAAAGCGAACTTCCCAAAATGCGTCAAAAAGTGATAGGGATCGTTAGCATTGGTAATTAGCTGCTCAAAACAGTTATTCTTTTAAGTTTATGATCATTTTTAGCCAACTTATGATTAAAATGCCCATCAAAAATATTTTAATTTTTGCCAAAATCCGTTTTTTCGAATTTCGGTCAAAAAATAATCAGTTTTATTGCCACAACTTTAAAAATAATTGTCTAAATTTGGAATGGTATACCTCGTTGCGTTCGTAATTAAATTTCCGATCAAATTGTGTTTAAAAATGGGAACTCTATTTTTTTGCCACTTTTTGCAAATTTTAATGATGTTACCCCTTACAAAAAATGCAAAAATTTACCCAAAAGCGAAATTCCCAAAATCCGTCAAAAAGTGATAGGGATCGTTAGCATTGGTAATTAGCTGCTCAAAACAGTTATTCTTTCAAGTTTATGATCATTTTTATCCAAGTTATGATTAAAATGCCCATCAAAAATATTTTAATTTTTGCCAAAATCCGTTTTTTCGAATTTCGGTCAAAAAATAATCAGTTTTATTGCCACAACTTTAAAAATAATTGTCTGAATTCGGAATAGTATACCTCGTTGCGTTCGTTATTAAATTTCCAATCGAACTGTGCTTAAAAATGAGAACTCTATTTTTTTGCCACTTTTTGAAAATTAAAAAAATGCAAAAATTGACCCAAAAACGAAATTCCCAAAATCCGTCAAAAAGTGGAATGGTATACCTCGTTGCGTTCGTTATTAAATTTCCAATCGAACTGTGCTTAAAAATGGGAACTCTTTTTTTTTTTTTCCACTTTTTGCAAATTTTAATGATGTTACCCCTTACAAAAAATGCAAAAATTTACCCAAAAGCGAAATTCCCAAAATCCGTCAAAAAGTGATAGGGATCGTTAGCATTGGTAATTAGCTGCTCAAAACAGTTATTCTTTCAAGTTTATGATCATTTTTATCCAAGTTATGATTAAAATGCCCATCAAAAATATTTTAATTTTTGCCAAAATCCGTTTTTTCGAATTTCGGTCAAAAAATAATCAGTTTTATTGCCACAACTTTAAAAATAATTGTCTGAATTCGGAATAGTATACCTCGTTGCGTTCGTTATTAAATTTCCAATCGAACTGTGCTTAAAAATGGGAACTCTATTTTTTTGCCACTTTTTGCAAATTTAAAAAATGCAAAAATTGACCCAAAAACGAAATTCCCAAAATCCGTCAAAAAGTGATAGGGATCGTTAGCATTGGTAATAAGCTGCTCAAAACAGTTATTCTTTCAAGTTTATGATCATTTTAGCCAACTTATGATTAAAATGCCCATCAAAAATATTTTAATTTTTGCCAAAATCCGTTTTTTTTAATTTCGGTCAAAAAATAATCAGTTTTATTGCCACAACTTTAAAAATAATTGTCTGAATTTGGAATGGTATACCTCGTTGCGTTCGTTATTATATTTCCAATCGAACTGTGCTTAAAAATGGGAACTCTATTTTTTTGCCACTTTTTGCAAATTTTAATGATGTTACCCCTTACAAAAAATGCAAAAATTGACCCAAAAACGAAATTCCCAAAATCCGTCAAAAAGTGATAGGGGTCGTTAGCATTGGTAATTAGCTGCTCAAAACAGTTATTCTTTCAAGTTTATGATCATTTTTAGCCAACTTATGATTAAAATGCCCATCAAAACTATTTTAATTTTTGCCAAAATCCGTTTTTTTTAATTTCGGTCAAAAAATAATCAGTTTTATTGCCACAACTTTAAAAATAATTGTCTGAATTTGGAATGGTATACCTCGTTGCGTTCGTTATTAAATTTCCAATCGAATTGTGCTTAAAAATGGGAACTCTATTTTTTTGCCACTTTTTGCAAATTTTAATGATGTTACCCCTTACAAAAACTGCAAAAATTGACCCAAAAACGAAATTCCCAAAATCCGTCAAAAAGTGATAGGGGTCGTTAGCATTGGTAATTAGCTGCTCAAAACAGTTATTCTTTCAAGTTTATGATCAATTTTAGCCAACTTATGATTAAAACGCCCATCAAAAATATTTTAATTTTTGCCAAAATCCGTTTTTTTTAATTTCGGTAAAAAAATAATCAGTTTTATTGCCACAACTTTAAAAATAATTGTCTGAATTTGGAATGGTATACCTCGTTGCGTTCGTTATTAAATTTCCAATCGAACTGTGCTTAAAAATGGGAACTCTATTTTTTTGCCACTTTTTGCAAATTTTAATGATGTTACCCCTTACAAAAAAAGCAAAAATTGACCCAAAAACGAAATTCCCAAAATCCGTCAAAAAGTGATAGGGATCGTTAGCATTGGTAATTAGCTGCTCAAAACAGTTATTCTTTCACGTTTATGATAATATTTAGCCAAGTTATGATTAAAATGCCCATCAAAAATATTTAAATTTTTGGCAAAATCCGTTTTTCGAATTCCGGTCAAAATGTAATCAGTTTTATTGCCAAAACTTAAAAAAAATAATTGTCTGAATTTGGAATGGTATACCTCGTTGCGTTCGTAATTAAATTTCCAATCGAACTGTGCTTAAAAATGGGAACTCTATTTTTTTGCCACTTTTTGCAAATTTAAAAAATGCAAAAATTGACCCAAAAACGAAATTCCCAAAATCCGTCAAAAAGTGATAGGGAGGGATCGTTAGCATTGGTAATTAGCTGCTCAAAACAGTTATTCTTTCAAGTTTATGATCATTTTTAGCCAACTTATGATTAAAATGCCCATCAAAACTATTTTAATTTTTGCCAAAATCCGTTTTTTTTAATTTCGGTCTAAAAATAATCAGTTTTATTGCCACAACTTTAAAAATAATTGTCTGAATTTGGAATGGTATACCTCGTTGCGTTCGTTATTAAATTTCCAATCGAACTGTGCTTAAAAACGGGAACTCTATTTTTTTGCCACTTTTTGCAAATTTTAATGATGTTACCCCTTACAAAAAATGCAAAAATTGACCCAAAAACGAAATTCCCAAAATCCGTCAAAAAGTGATAGGGATCGTTAGCATTGGTAATTAGCTGCTTAAAACAGTTATTCTTTCACGTTTATGATCATTTTTAGCCAAGTTATGATCAAAATGCCCATCAAAAATATTTTAATTTTTGCCAAAATCCGTTTTTTCGAATTTCGGTAAAAAAAAAATCAGTTTTTTTGCAACAACTTTAAAAATAATTGTCTGAATTTGGAATGGTATACCTCGTTGCGTTCGTTATTCAATTTTCAATCGAACTGTGCTTAAAAATTGGAACTCTATTTTTTTTGCCACTTTTTGCAAATTTTAATGGTGTTACCCCTTACAAAAAATGCAAAAATTGACCCAAAAACGAAATTCCCAAAATCCGTCAAAAAGTGATAGGGATCGTTAGCATTGGTAATTAGCTGCTTAAAACAGTTATTCTTTCACGTTTATGATCATTTTTAGCCAAGTTATGATCAAAATGCCCATCAAAAATATTTTAATTTTTGCCAAAATCCGTTTTTTCGAATTTTGGTCAAAAAATAATCAGTTTTATTGCCACAACTTTAAAAATAATTGTCTGAAGTTGGAATGGTATACCTCGTTGCGTTCGTTATTAAATTTCCAATCGAACTGTGCTTAAAAATTGGAACTCTATTTTTTTGCCACTTTTTGCAAGTTTTAATGATGTTACTTACCCCTTCCAAAAAATGCAAAAATTGACCCAAAAACGAAATTCCCAAAATCCGTCAAAGTGAAAGGGATCGTTAGCATTGGTAATTAGCTGCTCAAAACAGTTATTCTTTCAAGTTTATGATCATTTTTAGCCAAGTTATGATCAAAATGCCCATCAAAAATATTTTAATTTTTGCCAAAATCCGTTTTTTCGAATTTTGGTCAAAAAATAATCAGTTTTATTGCCACATATTTTATTACCTCGTTGCGTTCGTTATTAAATTTTCAATCGAACTGTGCTTAAAAATTGGAACTCTATTTTTTTTGCCACTTTTTGCAAATTTTAATGATGTTACCCCTTACAAAAAATGCAAAAATTTACCCAAAAACGAAATTCCCAAAATCCGTCAAAATAGGGATCATAGGATGATAGGGATCGTTAGCATTGGTAATTAGCTGCTTAAAACAGTTATTCTTTCACGTTTATGATCATTTTTAGCCAAGTTATGATCAAAATGCCCATCAAAAATATTTTAATTTTTGCCAAAATCCGTTTTTTCGAATTTTGGTCAAAAAATAATCAGTTTTATTGCCACAACTTTAAAAATAATTGTCTGAATTTGGAATGGTATACCTCGTTGCGTTCGTAATTAAATTTCCAATCGAACTGTGTTTAAAATGGAAACTCTATTTTTTTTGCAATTTTTTGCAAATTTTAGTGATGTTACCCCTTACAAAAAATGCAAAAATGTACCCAAAAACGAAATTCCCAAAATCCGTCAAAAAGTGATAGGGATCGTTAGCATTGGTAATTAGCTGCTTAAAACAGTTATTCTTTCACGTTTATGATCATTTTTAGCCAAGTTATGATCAAAATGCCCATCAAAAATATTTTAATTTTTGCCAAAATCCGTTTTTTCGAATTTTGGTCAAAAAATAATCAGTTTTATTGCCACAACTTTAAAAATAATTGTCTGAATTGGAATGGTATACCTCGTTGCGTTCGTTATTAAATTTCCAATCGAACTGTGCTTAAAAATTGGAACTCTATTTTTTTGCCACTTTTTGCAAGTTTTAATGATGTTACTTACCCCTTCCAAAAAATGCAAAAATTGACCCAAAAACGAAATTCCCAAAATCCGTCAAAGTGAAAGGGATCGTTAGCATTGGTAATTAGCTGCTCAAAACAGTTATTCTTTCAAGTTTATGATCATTTTTAGCCAAGTTATGATCAAAATGCCCATCAAAAATATTTTAATTTTTGCCAAAATCCGTTTTTTCGAATTTTGGTCAAAAAATAATCAGTTTTATTGCCACATTTTATTACCTCGTTGCGTTCGTTATTAAATTTTCAATCGAACTGTGCTTAAAAATTGGAACTCTATTTTTTTTGCCACTTTTTGCAAATTTTAATGATGTTACCCCTTACAAAAAATGCAAAAATTGACCCAAAAACGAAATTCCCAAAATCCGTCAAAATAGGGATCATAGGATGATAGGGATCGTTAGCATTGGTAATTAGCTGCTTAAAACAGTTATTCTTTCACGTTTATGATCATTTTTAGCCAAGTTATGATCAAAATGCCCATCAAAAATATTTTAATTTTTGCCAAAATCCGTTTTTTTTCGAATTTTGGTCAAAAAATAATCAGTTTTATTGCCACAACTTTAAAAATAATTGTCTGAATTTGGAATGGTATACCTCGTTGCGTTCGTAATTAAATTTCCAATCGAACTGTGTTTAAAAATGGAAACTCTATTTTTTTTGCAATTTTTTGCAAATTTTAGTGATGTTACCCCTTACAAAAAATGCAAAAATTTACCCAAAAACGAAATTCCCAAAATCCGTCAAAAAGTGATAGGGATCGTTAGCATTGGTAATTAGCTGCTCAAAACAGTTATTCTTTCAAGTTTATGATCATTTTTAGCCAACTTATGATTAAAATGCCCATCAAAAATATTTTAATTTTTGCCAAAATCCGTTTTTTTTTAATTTCGGTAAAAAAATAATCAGTTTTATTGCCAATCGAACTGTGCTTAAAAATGGGAACTCTATTTTTTTGCCACTTTTTGCAAATTTAAAAAATGCAAAAATTGACCCAAAAACGAAATTCCCAAAATCCGTCAAAAAGTGATAGGGAGGGATCGTTAGCATTGGTAATTAGCTGCTCAAAACAGTTATTCTTTCACGTTTATGATCATTTTTAGCCAACTTATGATTAAAATGCCCATCAAAACTATTTTAATTTTTGCCAAAATCCGTTTTTTTTAATTTCGGTCTAAAAATAATCAGTTTTATTGCCACAACTTTAAAAATAATTGTCTGAATTTGGAATGGTATACCTCGTTGCGTTCGTTATTAAATTTCCAATCGAACTGTGCTTAAAAATGGGAACTCTATTTTTTTGCCACTTTTTGCAAATTTTAATGATGTTACCCCTTACAAAAAATGCAAAAATGTACCCCAAAACGAAATTCCCAAAATCCGTCAAAAAGTGATAGGGATCGTTAGCATTGGTAATTAGCTGCTTAAAACAGTTATTCTTTCACGTTTATGATCATTTTTAGCCAAGTTATGATCAAAATGCCCATCAAAAATATTTTAATTTTTGCCAAAATCCGTTTTTTCGAATTTTGGTCAAAAAATAATCAGTTTTATTGCCACAACTTTAAAAATAATTGTCTGAATTTGGAATGGTATACCTCGTTGCGTTCGTAATTAAATTTCCAATCGAACTGTGTTTAAAAATGGAAACTCTATTTTTTTTGCAATTTTTTGCAAATTTTAGTGATGTTACCCCTTACAAAAAATGCAAAAATGTACCCAAAAACGAAATTCCCAAAATCCGTCAAAAAGTGATAGGGATCGTTAGCATTGGTAATTAGCTGCTTAAAACAGTTATTCTTTCACGTTTATGATCATTTTTAGCCAAGTTATGATCAAAATGCCCATCAAAAATATTTTAATTTTTGCCAAAATCCGTTTTTTTCGAATTTTGGTCAAAAAATAATCAGTTTTATTGCCACAACTTTAAAAATAATTGTCTGAATTTGGAATGGTATACCTCGTTGCGTTCGTTATTAAATTTCCAATCGAACTGTGCTTAAAAATTGGAACTCTATTTTTTTTGCCACTTTTTGCAAATTTTAATGATGTTACCCCTTACAAAAAATGCAAAAATTGACCCAAAAACGAAATTCCCAAAATCCGTCAAAAAGTGATAGGGATCGTTAGCATTGGTAATTAGCTGCTTAAAACAGTTATTCTTTCACGTTTATGATCATTTTTAGCCAAGTTATGATCAAAATGCCCATCAAAAATATTTTAATTTTTGCCAAAATCCGTTTTTTCGAATTTTGGTCAAAAAATAATCAGTTTTATTGCCACAACTTTAAAAATAATTGTCTGAATTTGGAATGGTATACCTCGTTGCGTTCGTAATTAAATTTCCAATCGAACTGTGTTTAAAAATGGAAACTCTATTTTTTTTGCAATTTTTTGCAAATTTTAGTGATGTTACCCCTTACAAAAAATGCAAAAATTTACCCAAAAACGAAATTCCCAAAATCCGTCAAAAAGTGAAAGGGATCGTTAGCATTGGTAATTAGCTGCTCAAAACAGTTATTCTTTCAAGTTTATGATCATTTGTAGCCAACTTATGATTAAAATGCCCATCAAAAATATTTTAATTTTTGCCAAAATCCGTTTTTTTTAATTTCGGTCAAAAAATAATCAGTTTTATTGCCACAACTTTAAAAATAATTGTCTGAATTTGGAATGGTATACCTCGTTGCGTTCGTTATTAAATTTTCAATCGAACTGTGCTTAAAAATGGAAACTCTATTTTTTTTGCAATTTTTTGCAAATTTTAGTGATGTTACCCCTTACAAAAAATGCAAAAATTTACCCAAAAACGAAATTCCCAAAATCCGTCAAAAAGTGATAGGGATCGTTAGCATTGGTAATTAGCTGCTCAAAACAGTTATTCTTTCACGTTTATGATCATTTTTAGCCAAGTTATGATCAAAATGCCCATCAAAAATATTTTAATTTTTGCCAAAATCCGTTTTTTTTAATTTCGGTCAAAAAATAATCAGTTTTATTGCCACAACTTTAAAAATAATTGTCTAAATTTGGAATGGTATACCTCGTTGCGTTCGTAATTAAATTTCCGATCGAACTGTGTTTAAAAATGGAACTCTATTTTTTTGCCACTTTTTGCAAATTTTAATGATGTTACCCCTTACAAAAAATGCAAAAATTTACCCAAAAACGAAATTCCCAAAATCCGTCAAAAAGTGATAGGGATCGTTAGCATTGGTAATTAGCTGCTCAAAACAGTTATTCTTTCAAGTTTATGATCATTTTTAGCCAAGTTATGATCAAAATGCCCATCAAAAATATTTTAACTTTTGCCAAAATCCGTTTTTTCGAATTTTGGTCAAAAAATAATCAGTTTTATTGCCACAACTTTAAAAATAATTGTCTGAATTTGGAATGGTATACCTCGTTGCGTTCGTAATTAAATTTCCAATCGAACTGTGTTTAAAAATGGAAACTCTATTTTTTTTGCAATTTTTTGCAAATTTTAATGGTGTTACCCCTTACAAAAAATGCAAAAATTTACCCAAAAACGAAATTCCCAAAATCCGTCAAAAAGTGATAGGGATCGTTAGCATTGGTAATTAGCTGCTTAAAACAGTTATTCTTTCACGTTTATGATCATTTTTAGCCAAGTTATGATCAAAATGCCCATCAAAAATATTTTAATTTTTGCCAAAATCCGTTTTTTCGAATTTTGGTCAAAAAATAATCAGTTTTATTGCCACAACTTTAAAAATAATTGTCTGAATTTGGAATGGTATACCTCGTTGCGTTCGTTATTAAATTTCCAATCGAACTGTGCTTAAAAATGGAACTCTATTTTTTTTGCCATTTTTTGCAAATTTTAATGATGTTACCCCTTACAAAAAATGCAAAAATTGACCCAAAAACGAAATTCCCAAAATCCGTCAAAAAGTGATAGGGATCGTTAGCATTGGTAATTAGCTGCTTAAAACAGTTATTCTTTCACGTTTATGATCATTTTTAGCCAAGTTATGATCAAAATGCCCATCAAAAATATTTTAATTTTTGCCAAAATCCGTTTTTTCGAATTTTGGTCAAAAAATAATCAGTTTTATTGCCACAACTTTAAAAATAATTGTCTGAATTTGGAATGGTATACCTCGTTGCGTTCGTAATTAAATTTCCAATCGAACTGTGTTTAAAAATGGAAACTCTATTTTTTTTGCAATTTTTTGCAAATTTTAGTGATGTTACCCCTTACAAAAAATGCAAAAATTTACCCAAAAACGAAATTCCCAAAATCCGTCAAAAAGTGATAGGGATCGTTAGCATTGGTAATTAGCTGCTTAAAACAGTTATTCTTTCACGTTTATGATCATTTTTAGCCAAGTTATGATCAAAATGCCCATCAAAAATATTTTAATTTTTGCCAAAATCCGTTTTTTCGAATTTTGGTCAAAAAATAATCAGTTTTATTGCCACAACTTTAAAAATAATTGTCTGAATTTGGAATGGTATACCTCGTTGCGTTCGTAATTAAATTTCCAATCGAACTGTGTTTAAAAATGGAAACTCTATTTTTTTTGCAATTTTTTGCAAATTTTAGTGATGTTACCCCTTACAAAAAATGCAAAAATTTACCCAAAAACGAAATTCCCAAAATCCGTCAAAAAGTGATAGGGATCGTTAGCATTGGTAATTAGCTGCTTAAAACAGTTATTCTTTCACGTTTATGATCATTTTTAGCCAAGTTATGATCAAAATGCCCATCAAAAATATTTTAATTTTTGCCAAAATCCGTTTTTTCGAATTTTGGTCAAAAAATAATCAGTTTTATTGCCACAACTTTAAAAATAATTGTCTGAATTTGGAATGGTATACCTCGTTGCGTTCGTAATTAAATTTCCAATCGAACTGTGTTTAAAAATGGAAACTCTATTTTTTTTGCAATTTTTTGCAAATTTTAGTGATGTTACCCCTTACAAAAAATGCAAAAATTTACCCAAAAACGAAATTCCCAAAATCCGTCAAAAAGTGATAGGGATCGTTAGCATTGGTAATTAGCTGCTTAAAACAGTTATTCTTTCACGTTTATGATCATTTTTAGCCAAGTTATGATCAAAATGCCCATCAAAAATATTTTAATTTTTGCCAAAATCCGTTTTTTCGAATTTTGGTCAAAAAATAATCAGTTTTATTGCCACAACTTTAAAAATAATTGTCTGAATTTGGAATGGTATACCTCGTTGCGTTCGTAATTAAATTTCCAATCGAACTGTGTTTAAAAATGGAACTCTATTTTTTTTGCCATTTTTTGCAAATTTTAATGATGTTACCCCTTACAAAAAATGCAAAAATTGACCCAAAAACGAAATTCCCAAAATCCGTCAAAAAGTGATAGGGATCGTTAGCATTGGTAATTAGCTGCTTAAAACAGTTATTCTTTCACGTTTATGATCATTTTTAGCCAAGTTATGATCAAAATGCCCATCAAAAATATTTTAATTTTTGCCAAAATCCGTTTTTTCGAATTTTGGTCAAAAAATAATCAGTTTTATTGCCACAACTTTAAAAATAATTGTCTGAATTTGGAATGGTATACCTCGTTGCGTTCGTAATTAAATTTCCAATCGAACTGTGTTTAAAAATGGAAACTCTATTTTTTTTGCAATTTTTTGCAAATTTTAGTGATGTTACCCCTTACAAAAAATGCAAAAATTTACCCAAAAACGAAATTCCCAAAATCCGTCAAAAAGTGATAGGGATCGTTAGCATTGGTAATTAGCTGCTTAAAACAGTTATTCTTTCACGTTTATGATCATTTTTAGCCAAGTTATGATCAAAATGCCCATCAAAAATATTTTAATTTTTGCCAAAATCCGTTTTTTCGAATTTTGGTCAAAAAATAATCAGTTTTATTGCCACAACTTTAAAAATAATTGTCTGAATTTGGAATGGTATACCTCGTTGCGTTCGTAATTAAATTTCCAATCGAACTGTGTTTAAAAATGGAAACTCTATTTTTTTTGCAATTTTTTGCAAATTTTAGTGATGTTACCCCTTACAAAAAATGCAAAAATTTACCCAAAAACGAAATTCCCAAAATCCGTCAAAAAGTGATAGGGATCGTTAGCATTGGTAATTAGCTGCTTAAAACAGTTATTCTTTCACGTTTATGATCATTTTTAGCCAAGTTATGATCAAAATGCCCATCAAAAATATTTTAATTTTTGCCAAAATCCGTTTTTTCGAATTTTGGTCAAAAAATAATCAGTTTTATTGCCACAACTTTAAAAATAATTGTCTGAATTTGGAATGGTATACCTCGTTGCGTTCGTAATTAAATTTCCAATCGAACTGTGTTTAAAAATGGAAACTCTATTTTTTTTGCAATTTTTTGCAAATTTTAGTGATGTTACCCCTTACAAAAAATGCAAAAATTTACCCAAAAACGAAATTCCCAAAATCCGTCAAAAAGTGATAGGGATCGTTAGCATTGGTAATTAGCTGCTTAAAACAGTTATTCTTTCACGTTTATGATCATTTTTAGCCAAGTTATGATCAAAATGCCCATCAAAAATATTTTAATTTTTGCCAAAATCCGTTTTTTCGAATTTTGGTCAAAAAATAATCAGTTTTATTGCCACAACTTTAAAAATAATTGTCTGAATTTGGAATGGTATACCTCGTTGCGTTCGTAATTAAATTTCCAATCGAACTGTGTTTAAAAATGGAACTCTATTTTTTTTGCCACTTTTTGCAAATTTTAATGATGTTACCCCTTACAAAAAATGCAAAAATTGACCCAAAAACGAAATTCCCAAAATCCGTCAAAAAGTGATAGGGATCGTTAGCATTGGTAATTAGCTGCTTAAAACAGTTATTCTTTCACGTTTATGATCATTTTTAGCCAAGTTATGATCAAAATGCCCATCAAAAATATTTTAATTTTTGCCAAAATCCGTTTTTTCGAATTTTGGTCAAAAAATAATCAGTTTTATTGCCACAACTTTAAAAATAATTGTCTGAATTTGGAATGGTATACCTCGTTGCGTTCGTAATTAAATTTCCAATCGAACTGTGTTTAAAAATGGAAACTCTATTTTTTTTGCAATTTTTTGCAAATTTTAGTGATGTTACCCCTTACAAAAAATGCAAAAATTGACCCAAAAACGAAATTCCCAAAATCCGTCAAAAAGTGATAGGGATCATTAGCATTGGTAATTAGCTGCTTAAAACAGTTATTCTTTCACGTTTATGATCATTTTTAGCCAAGTTATGATCAAAATGCCCATCAAAAATATTTTAATTTTTGCCAAAATCCGTTTTTTCGAATTTCGGTAAAAAAAAAATCAGTTTTTTTGCAACAACTTTAAAAATAATTGTCTGAATTTGGAATGGTATACCTCGTTGCGTTCGTTATTAAATTTCAATCGAACTGTGTTAAAAATTGGAACTCTATTTTTTTTGCCACTTTTTGCAAATTTTAATGATGTTACCCCTTACAAAAAATGCAAAAATTGACCCAAAAACGAAATCCCAAAATCCGTCAAAAAGTGATAGGGATCGTTAGCATTGGTAATTAGCTGCTTAAAACAGTTATTCTTTCACGTTTATGATCATTTTTAGCCAAGTTATGATCAAAATGCCCATCAAAAATATTTTAATTTTTGCCAAAATCCGTTTTTTCGAATTTTGGTCAAAAAATAATCAGTTTTATTGCCACAACTTTAAAAATAATTGTCTGAATTTGGAATGGTATACCTCGTTGCGTTCGTATTAAATTTCCAATCGAACTGTGTTTAAAAATGGAAACTCTATTTTTTTTGCAATTTTTTGCAAATTTTAATGGTGTTACCCCTTACAAAAAATGCAAAAATTTACCCAAAAACGAAATTCCCAAAATCCGTCAAAAAGTGATAGGGATCGTTAGCATTGGTAATTAGCTGCTTAAAACAGTTATTCTTTCACGTTTATGATCATTTTTAGCCAAGTTATGATCAAAATGCCCATCAAAAATATTTTAATTTTTGCCAAAATCCGTTTTTTCGAATTTTGGTCAAAAAATAATCAGTTTTATTGCCACAACTTTAAAAATAATTGTCTGAATTTGGAATGGTATACCTCGTTGCGTTCGTTATTAAATTTCCAATCGAACTGTGCTTAAAAATTGGAACTCTATTTTTTTTGCCATTTTTTGCAAATTTTAATGATGTTACCCCTTACAAAAAATGCAAAAATTGACCCAAAAACGAAATTCCCAAAATCCGTCAAAAAGTGATAGGGATCGTTAGCATTGGTAATTAGCTGCTTAAAACAGTTATTCTTTCACGTTTATGATCATTTTTAGCCAAGTTATGATCAAAATGCCCATCAAAAATATTTTAATTTTTGCCAAAATCCGTTTTTTCGAATTTTGGTCAAAAAATAATCAGTTTTATTGCCACAACTTTAAAAATAATTGTCTGAATTTGGAATGGTATACCTCGTTGCGTTCGTAATTAAATTTCCAATCGAACTGTGTTTAAAAATGGAAACTCTATTTTTTTTGCAATTTTTTGCAAATTTTAGTGATGTTACCCCTTACAAAAAATGCAAAAATTTACCCAAAAACGAAATTCCCAAAATCCGTCAAAAAGTGATAGGGATCGTTAGCATTGGTAATTAGCTGCTTAAAACAGTTATTCTTTCACGTTTATGATCATTTTTAGCCAAGTTATGATCAAAATGCCCATCAAAAATATTTTAATTTTTGCCAAAATCCGTTTTTTCGAATTTTGGTCAAAAAATAATCAGTTTTATTGCCACAACTTTAAAAATAATTGTCTGAATTTGGAATGGTATACCTCGTTGCGTTCGTAATTAAATTTCCAATCGAACTGTGTTTAAAAATGGAAACTCTATTTTTTTTGCAATTTTTTGCAAATTTTAGTGATGTTACCCCTTACAAAAAATGCAAAAATTTACCCAAAAACGAAATTCCCAAAATCCGTCAAAAAGTGATAGGGATCGTTAGCATTGGTAATTAGCTGCTTAAAACAGTTATTCTTTCACGTTTATGATCATTTTTAGCCAAGTTATGATCAAAATGCCCATGAAAAATATTTTAATTTTTGCCAAAATCCGTTTTTTCGAATTTTGGTCAAAAAATAATCAGTTTTATTGCCACAACTTTAAAAATAATTGTCTGAATTTGGAATGGTATACCTCGTTGCGTTCGTAATTAAATTTTCAATCGAACTGTGTTTAAAAATGGAAACTCTATTTTTTTTGCAATTTTTTGCAAATTTTAGTGATGTTACCCCTTACAAAAAATGCAAAAATTTACCCAAAAACGAAATTCCCAAAATCCGTCAAAAAGTGATAGGGATCGTTAGCATTGGTAATTAGCTGCTTAAAACAGTTATTCTTTCACGTTTATGATCATTTTTAGCCAAGTTATGATCAAAATGCCCATCAAAAATATTTTAATTTTTGCCAAAATCCGTTTTTTCGAATTTTGGTCAAAAAATAATCAGTTTTATTGCCACAACTTTAAAAATAATTGTCTGAATTTGGAATGGTATACCTCGTTGCGTTCGTAATTAAATTTCCAATCGAACTGTGTTTAAAAATGGAACTCTATTTTTTTTGCCATTTTTTGCAAATTTTAATGATGTTACCCCTTACAAAAAATGCAAAAATTGACCCAAAAACGAAATTCCCAAAATCCGTCAAAAAGTGATAGGGATCGTTAGCATTGGTAATTAGCTGCTTAAAACAGTTATTCTTTCACGTTTATGATCATTTTTAGCCAAGTTATGATCAAAATGCCCATCAAAAATATTTTAATTTTTGCCAAAATCCGTTTTTTCGAATTTTGGTCAAAAAATAATCAGTTTTATTGCCACAACTTTAAAAATAATTGTCTGAATTTGGAATGGTATACCTCGTTGCGTTCGTAATTAAATTTCCAATCGAACTGTGTTTAAAAATGGAAACTCTATTTTTTTTGCAATTTTTTGCAAATTTTAGTGATGTTACCCCTTACAAAAAATGCAAAAATTGACCCAAAAACGAAATTCCCAAAATCCGTCAAAAAGTGATAGGGATCGTTAGCATTGGTAATTAGCTGCTTAAAACAGTTATTCTTTCACGTTTATGATCATTTTTAGCCAAGTTATGATCAAAATGCCCATCAAAAATATTTTAATTTTTGCCAAAATCCGTTTTTTCGAATTTCGGTCAAAAAAAATCAGTTTTTTTGCCACAACTTTAAAAATAATTGTCTGAATTTGGAATGGTATACCTCGTTGCGTTCGTTATTAAATTTCCAATCGAACTGTGTTTAAAAATGGAACTCTATTTTTTTTGCCATTTTTTGCAAATTTTAATGATGTTACCCCTTACAAAAAATGCAAAAATTGACCCAAAAACGAAAATCCCAAAATCCGTCAAAAAGTGATAGGGATCGTTAGCATTGGTAATTAGCTGCTTAAAACAGTTATTCTTTCACGTTTATGATCATTTTTAGCCAAGTTATGATCAAAATGCCCATCAAAAATATTTTAATTTTTGCCAAAATCCGTTTTTTCGAATTTTGGTCAAAAAATAATCAGTTTTATTGCCACAACTTTAAAAATAATTGTCTGAATTTGGAATGGTATACCTCGTTGCGTTCGTAATTAAATTTCCAATCGAACTGTGTTTAAAAATGGAACTCTATTTTTTTTGCCATTTTTTGCAAATTTTAATGATGTTACCCCTTACAAAAAATGCAAAAATTGACCCAAAAACGAAATTCCCAAAATCCGTCAAAAAGTGATAGGGATCGTTAGCATTGGTAATTAGCTGCTTAAAACAGTTATTCTTTCACGTTTATGATCATTTTTAGCCAAGTTATGATCAAAATGCCCATCAAAAATATTTTAATTTTTGCCAAAATCCGTTTTTTCGAATTTTGGTCAAAAAATAATCAGTTTTATTGCCACAACTTTAAAAATAATTGTCTGAATTTGGAATGGTATACCTCGTTGCGTTCGTAATTAAATTTCCAATCGAACTGTGTTTAAAAATGGAAACTCTATTTTTTTTGCAATTTTTTGCAAATTTTAGTGATGTTACCCCTTACAAAAAATGCAAAAATTGACCCAAAAACGAAATTCCCAAAATCCGTCAAAAAGTGATAGGGATCGTTAGCATTGGTAATTAGCTGCTTAAAACAGTTATTCTTTCACGTTTATGATCATTTTTAGCCAAGTTATGATCAAAATGCCCATCAAAAATATTTTAATTTTTGCCAAAATCCGTTTTTTCGAATTTTGGTCAAAAAATAATCAGTTTTATTGCCACAACTTTAAAAATAATTGTCTGAATTTGGAATGGTATACCTCGTTGCGTTCGTTATTAAATTTCCAATCGAACTGTGTTTAAAAATGGAAACTCTATTTTTTTTGCAATTTTTTGCAAATTTTAGTGATGTTACCCCTTACAAAAAATGCAAAAATTGACCCAAAAACGAAATTCCCAAAATCCGTCAAAAAGTGATAGGGATCGTTAGCATTGGTAATTAGCTGCTCAAAACAGTTATTCTTTCAAGTTTATGATCATTTTTAGCCAAGTTATGATCAAAATGCCCATCAAAAATATTTTAATTTTTGCCAAAATCCGTTTTTTCGAATTTTGGTCAAAAAATAATCAGTTTTATTGCCACAACTTTAAAAATAATTGTCTGAATTTGGAATGGTATACCTCGTTGCGTTCGTAATTAAATTTCCAATCGAACTGTGTTTAAAAATGGAAACTCTATTTTTTTTGCAATTTTTTGCAAATTTTAGTGATGTTACCCCTTACAAAAAATGCAAAAATGTACCCAAAAACGAAATTCCCAAAATCCGTCAAAAAGTGATAGGGATCGTTAGCATTGGTAATTAGCTGCTTAAAACAGTTATTCTTTCACGTTTATGATCATTTTTAGCCAAGTTATGATCAAAATGCCCATCAAAAATATTTTAATTTTTGCCAAAATCCGTTTTTTCGAATTTCGGTAAAAAAAATCAGTTTTTTTGCCACAACTTTAAAAATAATTGTCTGAATTTGGAATGGTATACCTCGTTGCGTTCGTTATTAAATTTCCAATCGAACTGTGCTTAAAAATTGGAACTCTATTTTTTTTGCCACTTTTTGCAAATTTTAATGATGTTACCCCTTACAAAAAATGCAAAAATTGACCCAAAAACGAAATCCCAAAATCCGTCAAAAAGTGATAGGGATCGTTAGCATTGGTAATTAGCTGCTTAAAACAGTTATTCTTTCACGTTTATGATCATTTTTAGCCAAGTTATGATCAAAATGCCCATCAAAAATATTTTAATTTTTGCCAAAATCCGTTTTTTCGAATTTTGGTCAAAAAATAATCAGTTTTATTGCCACAACTTTAAAAATAATTGTCTGAATTTGGAATGGTATACCTCGTTGCGTTCGTTATTAAATTTCCAATCGAACTGTGTTTAAAAATGGAACTCTATTTTTTTTGCCATTTTTTGCAAATTTTAATGATGTTACCCCTTACAAAAAATGCAAAAATTGACCCAAAAACGAAATTCCCAAAATCCGTCAAAAAGTGATAGGGATCGTTAGCATTGGTAATTAGCTGCTTAAAACAGTTATTCTTTCACGTTTATGATCATTTTTAGCCAAGTTATGATCAAAATGCCCATCAAAAATATTTTAATTTTTGCCAAAATCCGTTTTTTCGAATTTTGGTCAAAAAATAATCAGTTTTATTGCCACAACTTTAAAAATAATTGTCTGAATTTGGAATGGTATACCTCGTTGCGTTCGTAATTAAATTTCCAATCGAACTGTGTTTAAAAATGGAAACTCTATTTTTTTTGCAATTTTTTGCAAATTTTAGTGATGTTACCCCTTACAAAAAATGCAAAAATTGACCCAAAAACGAAATTCCCAAAATCCGTCAAAAAGTGATAGGGATCGTTAGCATTGGTAATTAGCTGCTCAAAACAGTTATTCTTTCAAGTTTATGATCATTTTTAGCCAAGTTATGATCAAAATGCCCATCAAAAATATTTTAATTTTTGCCAAAATCCGTTTTTTCGAATTTTGGTCAAAAAATAATCAGTTTTATTGCCACAACTTTAAAAATAATTGTCTGAATTTGGAATGGTATACCTCGTTGCGTTCGTAATTAAATTTCCAATCGAACTGTGTTTAAAAATGGAAACTCTATTTTTTTGCAATTTTTTGCAAATTTTAATGGTGTTACCCCTTACAAAAAATGCAAAAATTGACCCAAAAACGAAATTCCCAAAATCCGTCAAAAAGTGATAGGGATCGTTAGCATTGGTAATTAGCTGCTTAAAACAGTTATTCTTTCACGTTTATGATCATTTTTAGCCAAGTTATGATCAAAATGCCCATCAAAAATATTTTAATTTTTGCCAAAATCCGTTTTTTCGAATTTTGGTCAAAAAATAATCAGTTTTATTGCCACAACTTTAAAAATAATTGTCTGAATTTGGAATGGTATACCTCGTTGCGTTCGTAATTAAATTTCCAATCGAACTGTGTTTAAAAATGGAAACTCTATTTTTTTTGCAATTTTTTGCAAATTTTAGTGATGTTACCCCTTACAAAAAATGCAAAAATGTACCCAAAAACGAAATTCCCAAAATCCGTCAAAAAGTGATAGGGATCGTTAGCATTGGTAATTAGCTGCTTAAAACAGTTATTCTTTCACGTTTATGATCATTTTTAGCCAAGTTATGATCAAAATGCCCATCAAAAATATTTTAATTTTTGCCAAAATCCGTTTTTTCGAATTTTGGTCAAAAAATAATCAGTTTTTTGCCACAACTTTAAAAATAATTGTCTGAATTTGGAATGGTATACCTCGTTGCGTTCGTTATTAAATTTCCAATCGAACTGTGTTTAAAAATTGGAACTCTATTTTTTTTGCCACTTTTTTGCAAATTTTAATGATGTTACCCCTTACAAAAAATGCAAAAATGTACCCAAAAACGAAATTCCCAAAATCCGTCAAAAAGTGATAGGGATCGTTAGCATTGGTAATTAGCTGCTTAAAACAGTTATTCTTTCACGTTTATGATCATTTTTAGCCAAGTTATGATCAAAATGCCCATCAAAAATATTTTAATTTTTGCCAAAATCCGTTTTTTCGAATTTTGGTCAAAAAATAATCAGTTTTTTGCCACAACTTTAAAAATAATTGTCTGAATTTGGAATGGTATACCTCGTTGCGTTCGTTATTAAATTTCCAATCGAACTGTGTTTAAAAATTGGAACTCTATTTTTTTTGCCATTTTTGCAAATTTTAATGATGTTACCCCTTACAAAAAATGCAAAAATTGACCCAAAAACGAAATTCCCAAAATCCGTCAAAAAGTGATAGGGATCGTTAGCATTGGTAATTAGCTGCTTAAAACAGTTATTCTTTCACGTTTATGATCATTTTTAGCCAAGTTATGATCAAAATGCCCATCAAAAATATTTTAATTTTTGCCAAAATCCGTTTTTTCGAATTTTGGTCAAAAAATAATCAGTTTTATTGCCACAACTTTAAAAATAATTGTCTGAATTTGGAATGGTATACCTCGTTGCGTTCGTAATTAAATTTCCAATCGAACTGTGTTTAAAAATGGAAACTCTATTTTTTTTGCAATTTTTTGCAAATTTTAGTGATGTTACCCCTTACAAAAAATGCAAAAATTGACCCAAAAACGAAATTCCCAAAATCCGTCAAAAAGTGATAGGGATCGTTAGCATTGGTAATTAGCTGCTTAAAACAGTTATTCTTTCACGTTTATGATCATTTTTAGCCAAGTTATGATCAAAATGCCCATCAAAAATATTTTAATTTTTGCCAAAATCCGTTTTTTCGAATTTTGGTCAAAAAATAATCAGTTTTATTGCCACAACTTTAAAAATAATTGTCTGAATTTGGAATGGTATACCTCGTTGCGTTCGTAATTAAATTTCCAATCGAACTGTGCTTAAAAATTGGAACTCTATTTTTTTTGCAATTTTTTGCAAATTTTAGTGATGTTACCCCTTACAAAAAATGCAAAAATTGACCCAAAAACGAAATTCCCAAAATCCGTCAAAAAGTGATAGGGATCGTTAGCATTGGTAATTAGCTGCTCAAAACAGTTATTCTTTCACGTTTATGATCATTTTTAGCCAAGTTATGATCAAAATGCCCATCAAAAATATTTTAATTTTTGCCAAAATCCGTTTTTTCGAATTTTGGTCAAAAAATAATCAGTTTTATTGCCACAACTTTAAAAATAATTGTCTGAATTTGGAATGGTATACCTCGTTGCGTTCGTAATTAAATTTCCAATCGAACTGTGTTTAAAAATGGAAACTCTATTTTTTTTGCAATTTTTTGCAAATTTTAGTGATGTTACCCCTTACAAAAAATGCAAAAATTGACCCAAAAACGAAATTCCCAAAATCCGTCAAAAAGTGATAGGGATCGTTAGCATTGGTAATTAGCTGCTCAAAACAGTTATTCTTTCAAGTTTATGATCATTTTTAGCCAAGTTATGATCAAAATGCCCATCAAAAATATTTTAATTTTTGCCAAAATCCGTTTTTTCGAATTTTGGTCAAAAAATAATCAGTTTTATTGCCACAACTTTAAAAATAATTGTCTGAATTTGGAATGGTATACCTCGTTGCGTTCGTAATTAAATTTCCAATCGAACTGTGTTTAAAAATGGAAACTCTATTTTTTTGCAATTTTTTGCAAATTTTAATGGTGTTACCCCTTACAAAAAATGCAAAAATTGACCCAAAAACGAAAATCCCAAAATCCGTCAAAAAGTGATAGGGATCGTTAGCATTGGTAATTAGCTGCTTAAAACAGTTATTCTTTCACGTTTATGATCATTTTTAGCCAAGTTATGATCAAAATGCCCATCAAAAATATTTTAATTTTTGCCAAAATCCGTTTTTTCGAATTTTGGTCAAAAAATAATCAGTTTTATTGCCACAACTTTAAAAATAATTGTCTGAATTTGGAATGGTATACCTCGTTGCGTTCGTAATTAAATTTCCAATCGAACTGTGTTTAAAAATGGAAACTCTATTTTTTTTGCAATTTTTTGCAAATTTTAGTGATGTTACCCCTTACAAAAAATGCAAAAATGTACCCAAAAACGAAATTCCCAAAATCCGTCAAAAAGTGATAGGGATCGTTAGCATTGGTAATTAGCTGCTTAAAACAGTTATTCTTTCACGTTTATGATCATTTTTAGCCAAGTTATGATCAAAATGCCCATCAAAAATATTTTAATTTTTGCCAAAATCCGTTTTTTCGAATTTCGGTAAAAAAAAATCAGTTTTTTTGCCACAACTTTAAAAATAATTGTCTGAATTTGGAATGGTATACCTCGTTGCGTTCGTAATTAAATTTCAATCGAACTGTGTTTAAAAATTGGAACTCTATTTTTTTTGCCATTTTTTGCAAATTTTAATGGTGTTACCCCTTACAAAAAATGCAAAAATGTACCCAAAAACGAAATTCCCAAAATCCGTCAAAAAGTGATAGGGATCGTTAGCATTGGTAATTAGCTGCTTAAAACAGTTATTCTTTCACGTTTATGATCATTTTTAGCCAAGTTATGATCAAAATGCCCATCAAAAATATTTTAATTTTTGCCAAAATCCGTTTTTTCGAATTTCGGTAAAAAAAAATCAGTTTTTTTGCAACAACTTTAAAAATAATTGTCTGAATTTGGAATGGTATACCTCGTTGCGTTCGTTATTAAATTTTCAATCGAACTGTGTTTAAAAATTGGAACTCTATTTTTTTTGCCACTTTTTGCAAATTTTAATGATGTTACCCCTTACAAAAAATGCAAAAATTGACCCAAAAACGAAATTCCCAAAATCCGTCAAAAAGTGATAGGGATCGTTAGCATTGGTAATTAGCTGCTTAAAACAGTTATTCTTTCACGTTTATGATCATTTTTAGCCAAGTTATGATCAAAATGCCCATCAAAAATATTTTAATTTTTGCCAAAATCCGTTTTTTCGAATTTTGGTCAAAAAATAATCAGTTTTATTGCCACAACTTTAAAAATAATTGTCTGAATTTGGAATGGTATACCTCGTTGCGTTCGTAATTAAATTTCCAATCGAACTGTGTTTAAAAATGGAAACTCTATTTTTTTTGCAATTTTTTGCAAATTTTAGTGATGTTACCCCTTACAAAAAATGCAAAAATTGACCCAAAAACGAAATTCCCAAAATCCGTCAAAAAGTGATAGGGATCGTTAGCATTGGTAATTAGCTGCTCAAAACAGTTATTCTTTCACGTTTATGATCATTTTTAGCCAAGTTATGATCAAAATGCCCATCAAAAATATTTTAATTTTTGCCAAAATCCGTTTTTTCGAATTTTGGTCAAAAAATAATCAGTTTTATTGCCACAACTTTAAAAATAATTGTCTGAATTTGGAATGGTATACCTCGTTGCGTTCGTAATTAAATTTCCAATCGAACTGTGTTTAAAAATGGAAACTCTATTTTTTTTGCAATTTTTTGCAAATTTTAGTGATGTTACCCCTTACAAAAAATGCAAAAATGTACCCAAAAACGAAATTCCCAAAATCCGTCAAAAAGTGATAGGGATCGTTAGCATTGGTAATTAGCTGCTTAAAACAGTTATTCTTTCACGTTTATGATCATTTTTAGCCAAGTTATGATCAAAATGCCCATCAAAAATATTTTAATTTTTGCCAAAATCCGTTTTTTCGAATTTTGGTCAAAAAATAATCAGTTTTATTGCCACAACTTTAAAAATAATTGTCTGAATTTGGAATGGTATACCTCGTTGCGTTCGTAATTAAATTTCCAATCGAACTGTGTTTAAAAATGGAAACTCTATTTTTTTTGCAATTTTTTGCAAATTTTAGTGATGTTACCCCTTACAAAAAATGCAAAAATGTACCCAAAAACGAAATTCCCAAAATCCGTCAAAAAGTGATAGGGATCGTTAGCATTGGTAATTAGCTGCTTAAAACAGTTATTCTTTCACGTTTATGATCATTTTTAGCCAAGTTATGATCAAAATGCCCATCAAAAATATTTTAATTTTTGCCAAAATCCGTTTTTTCGAATTTTGGTCAAAAAATAATCAGTTTTATTGCCACAACTTTAAAAATAATTGTCTGAATTTGGAATGGTATACCTCGTTGCGTTCGTAATTAAATTTCCAATCGAACTGTGTTTAAAAATGGAAACTCTATTTTTTTTGCAATTTTTTGCAAATTTTAGTGATGTTACCCCTTACAAAAAATGCAAAAATGTACCCAAAAACGAAATTCCCAAAATCCGTCAAAAAGTGATAGGGATCGTTAGCATTGGTAATTAGCTGCTTAAAACAGTTATTCTTTCACGTTTATGATCATTTTTAGCCAAGTTATGATCAAAATGCCCATCAAAAATATTTTAATTTTTGCCAAAATCCGTTTTTTCGAATTTCGGTCAAAAAAAATCAGTTTTTTGCCACAACTTTAAAAATAATTGTCTGAATTTGGAATGGTATACCTCGTTGCGTTCGTTATTCAATTTTCAATCGAACTGTGCTTAAAAATTGGAACTCTATTTTTTTTGCCACTTTTTGCAAATTTTAATGGTGTTACCCCTTACAAAAAATGCAAAAATTGACCCAAAAACGAAATCCCAAAATCCGTCAAAAAGTGATAGGGATCGTTAGCATTGGTAATTAGCTGCTTAAAACAGTTATTCTTTCACGTTTATGATCATTTTTAGCCAAGTTATGATCAAAATGCCCATCAAAAATATTTTAATTTTTGCCAAAATCCGTTTTTTCGAATTTTGGTCAAAAAATAATCAGTTTTATTGCCACAACTTTAAAAATAATTGTCTGAATTTGGAATGGTATACCTCGTTGCGTTCGTAATTAAATTTCCAATCGAACTGTGTTTAAAAATGGAAACTCTATTTTTTTTGCAATTTTTTGCAAATTTTAGTGATGTTACCCCTTACAAAAAATGCAAAAATTGACCCAAAAACGAAATTCCCAAAATCCGTCAAAAAGTGATAGGGATCGTTAGCATTGGTAATTAGCTGCTCAAAACAGTTATTCTTTCACGTTTATGATCATTTTTAGCCAAGTTATGATCAAAATGCCCATCAAAAATATTTTAATTTTTGCCAAAATCCGTTTTTTCGAATTTTGGTCAAAAAATAATCAGTTTTATTGCCACAACTTTAAAAATAATTGTCTGAATTTGGAATGGTATACCTCGTTGCGTTCGTAATTAAATTTCCAATCGAACTGTGTTTAAAAATGGAAACTCTATTTTTTTTGCAATTTTTTGCAAATTTTAGTGATGTTACCCCTTACAAAAAATGCAAAAATTGACCCAAAAACGAAATTCCCAAAATCCGTCAAAAAGTGATAGGGATCGTTAGCATTGGTAATTAGCTGCTCAAAACAGTTATTCTTTCAAGTTTATGATCATTTTTAGCCAAGTTATGATCAAAATGCCCATCAAAAATATTTTAATTTTTGCCAAAATCCGTTTTTTCGAATTTTGGTCAAAAAATAATCAGTTTTATTGCCACAACTTTAAAAATAATTGTCTGAATTTGGAATGGTATACCTCGTTGCGTTCGTAATTAAATTTCCAATCGAACTGTGTTTAAAAATGGAAACTCTATTTTTTTTGCAATTTTTTGCAAATTTTAGTGATGTTACCCCTTACAAAAAATGCAAAAATTGACCCAAAAACGAAATTCCCAAAATCCGTCAAAAAGTGATAGGGATCGTTAGCATTGGTAATTAGCTGCTTAAAACAGTTATTCTTTCACGTTTATGATCATTTTTAGCCAAGTTATGATCAAAATGCCCATCAAAAATATTTTAATTTTTGCCAAAATCCGTTTTTTCGAATTTGGTCAAAAAATAATCAGTTTTATTGTCACAACTTTAAAAATAATTGTCTGAATTTGGAATGGTATACCTCGTTGCGTTCGTAATTAAATTTCCAATCGAACTGTGTTTAAAAATGGAAACTCTATTTTTTTTGCAATTTTTTGCAAATTTTAGTGATGTTACCCCTTACAAAAAATGCAAAAATTGACCCAAAAACGAAATTCCCAAAATCCGTCAAAAAGTGATAGGGATCGTTAGCATTGGTAATTAGCTGCTCAAAACAGTTATTCTTTCACGTTTATGATCATTTTTAGCCAAGTTATGATCAAAATGCCCATCAAAAATATTTTAATTTTTGCCAAAATCCGTTTTTTCGAATTTTGGTCAAAAAATAATCAGTTTTATTGCCACAACTTTAAAAATAATTGTCTGAATTTGGAATGGTATACCTCGTTGCGTTCGTAATTAAATTTCCAATCGAACTGTGTTTAAAAATGGAAACTCTATTTTTTTTGCAATTTTTTGCAAATTTTAGTGATGTTACCCCTTACAAAAAATGCAAAAATTGACCCAAAAACGAAATTCCCAAAATCCGTCAAAAAGTGATAGGGATCGTTAGCATTGGTAATTAGCTGCTTAAAACAGTTATTCTTTCACGTTTATGATCATTTTTAGCCAAGTTATGATCAAAATGCCCATCAAAAATATTTTAATTTTTGCCAAAATCCGTTTTTTCGAATTTTGGTCAAAAAATAATCAGTTTTATTGCCACAACTTTAAAAATAATTGTCTGAATTTGGAATGGTATACCTCGTTGCGTTCGTAATTAAATTTCCAATCGAACTGTGTTTAAAAATGGAAACTCTATTTTTTTTGCAATTTTTTGCAAATTTTAGTGATGTTACCCCTTACAAAAAATGCAAAAATGTACCCAAAAACGAAATTCCCAAAATCCGTCAAAAAGTGATAGGGATCGTTAGCATTGGTAATTAGCTGCTTAAAACAGTTATTCTTTCACGTTTATGATCATTTTTAGCCAAGTTATGATCAAAATGCCCATCAAAAATATTTTAATTTTTGCCAAAATCCGTTTTTTCGAATTTTGGTCAAAAAATAATCAGTTTTATTGCCACAACTTTAAAAATAATTGTCTGAATTTGGAATGGTATACCTCGTTGCGTTCGTAATTAAATTTCCAATCGAACTGTGTTTAAAAATGGAAACTCTATTTTTTTTGCAATTTTTTGCAAATTTTAGTGATGTTACCCCTTACAAAAAATGCAAAAATGTACCCAAAAACGAAATTCCCAAAATCCGTCAAAAAGTGATAGGGATCGTTAGCATTGGTAATTAGCTGCTTAAAACAGTTATTCTTTCACGTTTATGATCATTTTTAGCCAAGTTATGATCAAAATGCCCATCAAAAATATTTTAATTTTTGCCAAAATCCGTTTTTTCGAATTTTGGTCAAAAAAAATCAGTTTTTTTGCCACAACTTTAAAAATAATTGTCTGAATTTGGAATGGTATACCTCGTTGCGTTCGTATTAAATTTCCAATCGAACTGTGTTTAAAAATTGGAACTCTATTTTTTTTGCCATTTTTTGCAAATTTTAATGGTGTTACCCCTTACAAAAAATGCAAAAATTGACCCAAAAACGAAAATCCCAAAATCCGTCAAAAAGTGATAGGGATCGTTAGCATTGGTAATTAGCTGCTTAAAACAGTTATTCTTTCACGTTTATGATCATTTTTAGCCAAGTTATGATCAAAATGCCCATCAAAAATATTTTAATTTTTGCCAAAATCCGTTTTTTCGAATTTTGGTCAAAAAATAATCAGTTTTATTGCCACAACTTTAAAAATAATTGTCTGAATTTGGAATGGTATACCTCGTTGCGTTCGTAATTAAATTTCCAATCGAACTGTGTTTAAAAATGGAAACTCTATTTTTTTTGCAATTTTTTGCAAATTTTAGTGATGTTACCCCTTACAAAAAATGCAAAAATGTACCCAAAAACGAAATTCCCAAAATCCGTCAAAAAGTGATAGGGATCGTTAGCATTGGTAATTAGCTGCTTAAAACAGTTATTCTTTCACGTTTATGATCATTTTTAGCCAAGTTATGATCAAAATGCCCATCAAAAATATTTTAATTTTTGCCAAAATCCGTTTTTTCGAATTTTGGTCAAAAAATAATCAGTTTTATTGCCACAACTTTAAAAATAATTGTCTGAATTTGGAATGGTATACCTCGTTGCGTTCGTAATTAAATTTCCAATCGAACTGTGTTTAAAATGGAAACTCTATTTTTTTTGCAATTTTTTGCAAATTTTAGTGATGTTACCCCTTACAAAAAATGCAAAAATGTACCCAAAAACGAAATTCCCAAAATCCGTCAAAAAGTGATAGGGATCGTTAGCATTGGTAATTAGCTGCTTAAAACAGTTATTCTTTCACGTTTATGATCATTTTTAGCCAAGTTATGATCAAAATGCCCATCAAAAATATTTTAATTTTTGCCAAAATCCGTTTTTTCGAATTTTGGTCAAAAAATAATCAGTTTTATTGCCACAACTTTAAAAATAATTGTCTGAATTTGGAATGGTATACCTCGTTGCGTTCGTAATTAAATTTCCAATCGAACTGTGTTTAAAAATGGAAACTCTATTTTTTTTGCAATTTTTTGCAAATTTTAGTGATGTTACCCCTTACAAAAAATGCAAAAATGTACCCAAAAACGAAATTCCCAAAATCCGTCAAAAAGTGATAGGGATCGTTAGCATTGGTAATTAGCTGCTTAAAACAGTTATTCTTTCACGTTTATGATCATTTTTAGCCAAGTTATGATCAAAATGCCCATCAAAAATATTTTAATTTTTGCCAAAATCCGTTTTTTCGAATTTCGGTAAAAAAAAATCAGTTTTTTTGCAACAACTTTAAAAATAATTGTCTGAATTTGGAATGGTATACCTCGTTGCGTTCGTTATTCAATTTTCAATCGAACTGTGCTTAAAAATTGGAACTCTATTTTTTTTGCCACTTTTTGCAAATTTTAATGATGTTACCCCTTACAAAAAATGCAAAAATTGACCCAAAAACGAAAATCCCAAAATCCGTCAAAAAGTGATAGGGATCGTTAGCATTGGTAATTAGCTGCTTAAAACAGTTATTCTTTCACGTTTATGATCATTTTTAGCCAAGTTATGATCAAAATGCCCATCAAAAATATTTTAATTTTTGCCAAAATCCGTTTTTTCGAATTTTGGTCAAAAAATAATCAGTTTTATTGCCACAACTTTAAAAATAATTGTCTGAATTTGGAATGGTATACCTCGTTGCGTTCGTAATTAAATTTCCAATCGAACTGTGTTTAAAAATGGAAACTCTATTTTTTTTGCAATTTTTTGCAAATTTTAGTGATGTTACCCCTTACAAAAAATGCAAAAATGTACCCAAAAACGAAATTCCCAAAATCCGTCAAAAAGTGATAGGGATCGTTAGCATTGGTAATTAGCTGCTTAAAACAGTTATTCTTTCACGTTTATGATCATTTTTAGCCAAGTTATGATCAAAATGCCCATCAAAAATATTTTAATTTTTGCCAAAATCCGTTTTTTCGAATTTTGGTCAAAAAATAATCAGTTTTTTTGCCACAACTTTAAAAATAATTGTCTGAATTTGGAATGGTATACCTCGTTGCGTTCGTTATTAAATTTCCAATCGAACTGTGTTAAAAATTGGAACTCTATTTTTTTTGCCATTTTTGCAAATTTTAATGATGTTACCCCTTACAAAAAATGCAAAAATTACCCAAAAACGAAATTCCCAAAATCCGTCAAAAAGTGATAGGGATCGTTAGCATTGGTAATTAGCTGCTTAAAACAGTTATTCTTTCACGTTTATGATCATTTTTAGCCAAGTTATGATCAAAATGCCCATCAAAAATATTTTAATTTTTGCCAAAATCCGTTTTTTCGAATTTCGGTAAAAAAAAATCAGTTTTTTTGCAACAACTTTAAAAATAATTGTCTGAATTTGGAATGGTATACCTCGTTGCGTTCGTAATTAAATTTCAATCGAACTGTGTTTAAAAATTGGAACTCTATTTTTTTTGCCACTTTTTGCAAATTTTAATGGTGTTACCCCTTACAAAAAATGCAAAAATTGACCCAAAAACGAAAATCCCAAAATCCGTCAAAAAGTGATAGGGATCGTTAGCATTGGTAATTAGCTGCTTAAAACAGTTATTCTTTCACGTTTATGATCATTTTTAGCCAAGTTATGATCAAAATGCCCATCAAAAATATTTTAATTTTTGCCAAAATCCGTTTTTTCGAATTTTGGTCAAAAAATAATCAGTTTTATTGCCACAACTTTAAAAATAATTGTCTGAATTTGGAATGGTATACCTCGTTGCGTTCGTAATTAAATTTCCAATCGAACTGTGTTTAAAAATGGAAACTCTATTTTTTTTGCAATTTTTTGCAAATTTTAGTGATGTTACCCCTTACAAAAAATGCAAAAATGTACCCAAAAACGAAATTCCCAAAATCCGTCAAAAAGTGATAGGGATCGTTAGCATTGGTAATTAGCTGCTTAAAACAGTTATTCTTTCACGTTTATGATCATTTTTAGCCAAGTTATGATCAAAATGCCCATCAAAAATATTTTAATTTTTGCCAAAATCCGTTTTTTCGAATTTTGGTCAAAAAATAATCAGTTTTATTGCCACAACTTTAAAAATAATTGTCTGAATTTGGAATGGTATACCTCGTTGCGTTCGTTATTAAATTTCCAATCGAACTGTGCTTAAAAATTGGAACTCTATTTTTTTTGCCACTTTTTGCAAATTTTAATGATGTTACCCCTTACAAAAAATGCAAAAATGTACCCAAAAACGAAATTCCCAAAATCCGTCAAAAAGTGATAGGGATCGTTAGCATTGGTAATTAGCTGCTTAAAACAGTTATTCTTTCACGTTTATGATCATTTTTAGCCAAGTTATGATCAAAATGCCCATCAAAAATATTTTAATTTTTGCCAAAATCCGTTTTTTCGAATTTCGGTAAAAAAAAATCAGTTTTTTTGCAACAACTTTAAAAATAATTGTCTGAATTTGGAATGGTATACCTCGTTGCGTTCGTTATTCAATTTTCAATCGAACTGTGCTTAAAAATTGGAACTCTATTTTTTTTGCCACTTTTTGCAAATTTTAATGATGTTACCCCTTACAAAAAATGCAAAAATTGACCCAAAAACGAAATTCCCAAAATCCGTCAAAAAGTGATAGGGATCGTTAGCATTGGTAATTAGCTGCTCAAAACAGTTATTCTTTCAAGTTTATGATCATTTTTAGCCAAGTTATGATCAAAATGCCCATCAAAAATATTTTAATTTTTGCCAAAATCCGTTTTTTCGAATTTTGGTCAAAAAATAATCAGTTTTATTGCCACAACTTTAAAAATAATTGTCTGAATTTGGAATGGTATACCTCGTTGCGTTCGTAATTAAATTTCCAATCGAACTGTGTTTAAAAATGGAAACTCTATTTTTTTTGCAATTTTTTGCAAATTTTAGTGATGTTACCCCTTACAAAAAATGCAAAAATGTACCCAAAAACGAAATTCCCAAAATCCGTCAAAAAGTGATAGGGATCGTTAGCATTGGTAATTAGCTGCTTAAAACAGTTATTCTTTCACGTTTATGATCATTTTTAGCCAAGTTATGATCAAAATGCCCATCAAAAATATTTTAATTTTTGCCAAAATCCGTTTTTTCGAATTTTGGTCAAAAAATAATCAGTTTTATTGCCACAACTTTAAAAATAATTGTCTGAATTTGGAATGGTATACCTCGTTGCGTTCGTATTAAATTTCCAATCGAACTGTGTTTAAAAATGGAAACTCTATTTTTTTTGCAATTTTTTGCAAATTTTAGTGATGTTACCCCTTACAAAAAATGCAAAAATGTACCCAAAAACGAAATTCCCAAAATCCGTCAAAAAGTGATAGGGATCGTTAGCATTGGTAATTAGCTGCTTAAAACAGTTATTCTTTCACGTTTATGATCATTTTTAGCCAAGTTATGATCAAAATGCCCATCAAAAATATTTTAATTTTTGCCAAAATCCGTTTTTTCGAATTTTGGTCAAAAAATAATCAGTTTTATTGCCACAACTTTAAAAATAATTGTCTGAATTTGGAATGGTATACCTCGTTGCGTTCGTTATTAAATTTCCAATCGAACTGTGCTTAAAAATTGGAACTCTATTTTTTTGCCACTTTTTGCAAATTTTAATGATGTTACTTACCCCTTACAAAAAATGCAAAAATTGACCCAAAAACGAAATTCCCAAAATCCGTCAAAAAGTGATAGGGATCGTTAGCATTGGTAATTAGCTGCTCAAAACAGTTATTCTTTCACGTTTATGATCATTTTTAGCCAAGTTATGATCAAAATGCCCATCAAAAATATTTTAATTTTTGCCAAAATCCGTTTTTTCGAATTTTGGTCAAAAAATAATCAGTTTTATTGCCACAACTTTAAAAATAATTGTCTGAATTTGGAATGGTATACCTCGTTGCGTTCGTAATTAAATTTCCAATCGAACTGTGTTTAAAAATGGAAACTCTATTTTTTTTGCAATTTTTTGCAAATTTTAGTGATGTTACCCCTTACAAAAAATGCAAAAATGTACCCAAAAACGAAATTCCCAAAATCCGTCAAAAAGTGATAGGGATCGTTAGCATTGGTAATTAGCTGCTTAAAACAGTTATTCTTTCACGTTTATGATCATTTTTAGCCAAGTTATGATCAAAATGCCCATCAAAAATATTTTAATTTTTGCCAAAATCCGTTTTTTCGAATTTTGGTCAAAAAATAATCAGTTTTATTGCCACAACTTTAAAAATAATTGTCTGAATTGGAATGGTATACCTCGTTGCGTTCGTTATTAAATTTCCAATCGAACTGTGCTTAAAAATTGGAACTCTATTTTTTTGCCACTTTTTGCAAATTTTAATGATGTTACTTACCCTTACAAAAAATGCAAAAATTGACCCAAAAACGAAATTCCCAAAATCCGTCAAAAAGTGATAGGGATCGTTAGCATTGGTAATTAGCTGCTCAAAACAGTTATTCTTTCACGTTTATGATCATTTTTAGCCAAGTTATGATCAAAATGCCCATCAAAAATATTTTAATTTTTGCCAAAATCCGTTTTTTCGAATTTTGGTCAAAAAATAATCAGTTTTATTGCCACAACTTTAAAAATAATTGTCTGAATTTGGAATGGTATACCTCGTTGCGTTCGTAATTAAATTTCCAATCGAACTGTGTTTAAAAATGGAAACTCTATTTTTTTTGCAATTTTTTGCAAATTTTAGTGATGTTACCCCTTACAAAAAATGCAAAAATGTACCCAAAAACGAAATTCCCAAAATCCGTCAAAAAGTGATAGGGATCGTTAGCATTGGTAATTAGCTGCTTAAAACAGTTATTCTTTCACGTTTATGATCATTTTTAGCCAAGTTATGATCAAAATGCCCATCAAAAATATTTTAATTTTTGCCAAAATCCGTTTTTTCGAATTTTGGTCAAAAAATAATCAGTTTTATTGCCACAACTTTAAAAATAATTGTCTGAATTTGGAATGGTATACCTCGTTGCGTTCGTAATTAAATTTCCAATCGAACTGTGTTTAAAAATGGAAACTCTATTTTTTTTGCAATTTTTTGCAAATTTTAGTGATGTTACCCCTTACAAAAAATGCAAAAATGTACCCAAAAACGAAATTCCCAAAATCCGTCAAAAAGTGATAGGGATCGTTAGCATTGGTAATTAGCTGCTTAAAACAGTTATTCTTTCACGTTTATGATCATTTTTAGCCAAGTTATGATCAAAATGCCCATCAAAAATATTTTAATTTTTGCCAAAATCCGTTTTTTCGAATTTTGGTCAAAAAATAATCAGTTTTATTGCCACAACTTTAAAAATAATTGTCTGAATTTGGAATGGTATACCTCGTTGCGTTCGTTATTAAATTTCCAATCGAACTGTGCTTAAAAATTGGAACTCTATTTTTTTTGCCACTTTTTGCAAATTTTAATGATGTTACCCCTTACAAAAAATGCAAAAATTGACCCAAAAACGAAATTCCCAAAATCCGTCAAAAAGTGATAGGGATCGTTAGCATTGGTAATTAGCTGCTTAAAACAGTTATTCTTTCACGTTTATGATCATTTTTAGCCAAGTTATGATCAAAATGCCCATCAAAAATATTTTAATTTTTGCCAAAATCCGTTTTTTCGAATTTTGGTCAAAAAATAATCAGTTTTATTGCCACAACTTTAAAAATAATTGTCTGAATTTGGAATGGTATACCTCGTTGCGTTCGTAATTAAATTTCCAATCGAACTGTGTTTAAAAATGGAAACTCTATTTTTTTTGCAATTTTTTGCAAATTTTAGTGATGTTACCCCTTACAAAAAATGCAAAAATGTACCCAAAAACGAAATTCCCAAAATCCGTCAAAAAGTGATAGGGATCGTTAGCATTGGTAATTAGCTGCTTAAAACAGTTATTCTTTCACGTTTATGATCATTTTTAGCCAAGTTATGATCAAAATGCCCATCAAAAATATTTTAATTTTTGCCAAAATCCGTTTTTTCGAATTTTGGTCAAAAAATAATCAGTTTTATTGCCACAACTTTAAAAATAATTGTCTGAATTTGGAATGGTATACCTCGTTGCGTTCGTAATTAAATTTCCAATCGAACTGTGTTTAAAAATGGAAACTCTATTTTTTTTGCAATTTTTTGCAAATTTTAGTGATGTTACCCCTTACAAAAAATGCAAAAATGTACCCAAAAACGAAATTCCCAAAATCCGTCAAAAAGTGATAGGGATCGTTAGCATTGGTAATTAGCTGCTTAAAACAGTTATTCTTTCACGTTTATGATCATTTTTAGCCAAGTTATGATCAAAATGCCCATCACAAATATTTTAATTTTTGCCAAAATCCGTTTTTTCGAATTTTGGTCAAAAAATAATCAGTTTTATTGCCACAACTTTAAAAATAATTGTCTGAATTTGGAATGGTATACCTCGTTGCGTTCGTAATTAAATTTCCAATCGAACTGTGTTTAAAAATGGAAACTCTATTTTTTTTGCAATTTTTTGCAAATTTTAGTGATGTTACCCCTTACAAAAAATGCAAAAATGTACCCAAAAACGAAATTCCCAAAATCCGTCAAAAAGTGATAGGGATCGTTAGCATTGGTAATTAGCTGCTTAAAACAGTTATTCTTTCACGTTTATGATCATTTTTAGCCAAGTTATGATCAAAATGCCCATCAAAAATATTTTAATTTTTGCCAAAATCCGTTTTTTCGAATTTTGGTCAAAAAATAATCAGTTTTATTGCCACAACTTTAAAAATAATTGTCTGAATTTGGAATGGTATACCTCGTTGCGTTCGTTATTAAATTTCCAATCGAACTGTGCTTAAAAATTGGAACTCTATTTTTTTGCCACTTTTTGCAAGTTTTAATGATGTTACTTACCCCTTACAAAAAATGCAAAAATTGACCCAAAAACGAAATTCCCAAAATCCGTCAAAAAGTGATAGGGATCGTTAGCATTGGTAATTAGCTGCTTAAAACAGTTATTCTTTCACGTTTATGATCATTTTTAGCCAAGTTATGATCAAAATGCCCATCAAAAATATTTTAATTTTTGCCAAAATCCGTTTTTTCGAATTTTGGTCAAAAAATAATCAGTTTTATTGCCACAACTTTAAAAATAATTGTCTGAAGTTGGAATGGTATACCTCGTTGCGTTCGTTATTAAATTTCCAATCGAACTGTGCTTAAAAATTGGAACTCTATTTTTTTGCCACTTTTTGCAAGTTTTAATGATGTTACTTACCCCTTACAAAAAATGCAAAAATTGACCCAAAAACGAAATTCCCAAAATCCGTCAAAAAGTGATAGGGATCGTTAGCATTGGTAATTAGCTGCTCAAAACAGTTATTCTTTCAAGTTTATGATCATTTTTAGCCAAGTTATGATCAAAATGCCCATCAAAAATATTTTAATTTTTGCCAAAATCCGTTTTTTCGAATTTTGGTCAAAAAATAATCAGTTTTATTGCCACAACTTTAAAAATAATTGTCTGAATTTGGAATGGTATACCTCGTTGCGTTCGTAATTAAATTTCCAATCGAACTGTGTTTAAAAATGGAAACTCTATTTTTTTTGCAATTTTTTGCAAATTTTAGTGATGTTACCCCTTACAAAAAATGCAAAAATGTACCCAAAAACGAAATTCCCAAAATCCGTCAAAAAGTGATAGGGATCGTTAGCATTGGTAATTAGCTGCTTAAAACAGTTATTCTTTCACGTTTATGATCATTTTTAGCCAAGTTATGATCAAAATGCCCATCAAAAATATTTTAATTTTTGCCAAAATCCGTTTTTTCGAATTTTGGTCAAAAAATAATCAGTTTTATTGCCACAACTTTAAAAATAATTGTCTGAATTTGGAATGGTATACCTCGTTGCGTTCGTAATTAAATTTCCAATCGAACTGTGTTTAAAAATGGAAACTCTATTTTTTTTGCAATTTTTTGCAAATTTTAGTGATGTTACCCCTTACAAAAAATGCAAAAATGTACCCAAAAACGAAATTCCCAAAATCCGTCAAAAAGTGATAGGGATCGTTAGCATTGGTAATTAGCTGCTTAAAACAGTTATTCTTTCACGTTTATGATCATTTTTAGCCAAGTTATGATCAAAATGCCCATCAAAAATATTTTAATTTTTGCCAAAATCCGTTTTTTCGAATTTTGGTCAAAAAATAATCAGTTTTATTGCCACAACTTTAAAAATAATTGTCTGAAGTTGGAATGGTATACCTCGTTGCGTTCGTTATTAAATTTCCAATCGAACTGTGCTTAAAAATTGGAACTCTATTTTTTTGCCACTTTTTGCAAGTTTTAATGATGTTACTTACCCCTTCAAAAAATGCAAAAATTGACCCAAAAACGAAATTCCCAAAATCCGTCAAAAAGTGATAGGGATCGTTAGCATTGGTAATTAGCTGCTCAAAACAGTTATTCTTTCAAGTTTATGATCATTTTTAGCCAAGTTATGATCAAAATGCCCATCAAAAATATTTTAATTTTTGCCAAAATCCGTTTTTTCGAATTTTGGTCAAAAAATAATCAGTTTTATTGCCACAACTTTAAAAATAATTGTCTGAATTTGGAATGGTATACCTCGTTGCGTTCGTAATTAAATTTCCAATCGAACTGTGTTTAAAAATGGAAACTCTATTTTTTTTGCAATTTTTTGCAAATTTTAGTGATGTTACCCCTTACAAAAAATGCAAAAATGTACCCAAAAACGAAATTCCCAAAATCCGTCAAAAAGTGATAGGGATCGTTAGCATTGGTAATTAGCTGCTTAAAACAGTTATTCTTTCACGTTTATGATCATTTTTAGCCAAGTTATGATCAAAATGCCCATCAAAAATATTTTAATTTTTGCCAAACTCTATTTTTTTTGCAATTTTTTGCAAATTTTAGTGATGTTACCCCTTACAAAAAATGCAAAAATGTACCCAAAAACGAAATTCCCAAAATCCGTCAAAAAGTGATAGGGATCGTTAGCATTGGTAATTAGCTGCTTAAAACAGTTATTCTTTCACGTTTATGATCATTTTTAGCCAAGTTATGATCAAAATGCCCATCAAAAATATTTTAATTTTTGCCAAAATCCGTTTTTTCGAATTTTGGTCAAAAAATAATCAGTTTTATTGCCACAACTTTAAAAATAATTGTCTGAATTTGGAATGGTATACCTCGTTGCGTTCGTAATTAAATTTCCAATCGAACTGTGTTTAAAAATGGAAACTCTATTTTTTTTGCAATTTTTTGCAAATTTTAGTGATGTTACCCCTTACAAAAAATGCAAAAATGTACCCAAAAACGAAATTCCCAAAATCCGTCAAAAAGTGATAGGGATCGTTAGCATTGGTAATTAGCTGCTTAAAACAGTTATTCTTTCACGTTTATGATCATTTTTAGCCAAGTTATGATCAAAATGCCCATCAAAAATATTTTAATTTTTGCCAAAATCCGTTTTTTCGAATTTTGGTCAAAAAATAATCAGTTTTATTGCCACAACTTTAAAAATAATTGTCTGAAGTTGGAATGGTATACCTCGTTGCGTTCGTTATTAAATTTCCAATCGAACTGTGCTTAAAAATTGGAACTCTATTTTTTTGCCACTTTTTGCAAGTTTTAATGATGTTACTTACCCCTTCCAAAAAATGCAAAAATTGACCCAAAAACGAAATTCCCAAAATCCGTCAAAAAGTGAAGGGATCGTTAGCATTGGTAATTAGCTGCTCAAAACAGTTATTCTTTCAAGTTTATGATCATTTTTAGCCAAGTTATGATCAAAATGCCCATCAAAAATATTTTAATTTTTGCCAAAATCCGTTTTTTCGAATTTTGGTCAAAAAATAATCAGTTTTATTGCCACAACTTTAAAAATAATTGTCTGAATTTGGAATGGTATACCTCGTTGCGTTCGTAATTAAATTTCCAATCGAACTGTGTTTAAAAATGGAAACTCTATTTTTTTTGCAATTTTTTGCAAATTTTAGTGATGTTACCCCTTACAAAAAATGCAAAAATGTACCCAAAAACGAAATTCCCAAAATCCGTCAAAAAGTGATAGGGATCGTTAGCATTGGTAATTAGCTGCTTAAAACAGTTATTCTTTCACGTTTATGATCATTTTTAGCCAAGTTATGATCAAAATGCCCATCAAAAATATTTTAATTTTTGCCAAAATCCGTTTTTTCGAATTTTGGTCAAAAAATAATCAGTTTTATTGCCACAACTTTAAAAATAATTGTCTGAATTTGGAATGGTATACCTCGTTGCGTTCGTAATTAAATTTCCAATCGAACTGTGTTTAAAAATGGAAACTCTATTTTTTTTGCAATTTTTTGCAAATTTTAGTGATGTTACCCCTTACAAAAAATGCAAAAATGTACCCAAAAACGAAATTCCCAAAATCCGTCAAAAAGTGATAGGGATCGTTAGCATTGGTAATTAGCTGCTTAAAACAGTTATTCTTTCACGTTTATGATCATTTTTAGCCAAGTTATGATCAAAATGCCCATCAAAAATATTTTAATTTTTGCCAAAATCCGTTTTTTCGAATTTTGGTCAAAAAATAATCAGTTTTATTGCCACAACTTTAAAAATAATTGTCTGAATTTGGAATGGTATACCTCGTTGCGTTCGTTATTAAATTTCCAATCGAACTGTGCTTAAAAATTGGAACTCTATTTTTTTTGCCACTTTTTGCAAATTTTAATGATGTTACCCCTTACAAAAAATGCAAAAATGTACCCAAAAACGAAATTCCCAAAATCCGTCAAAAAGTGATAGGGATCGTTAGCATTGGTAATTAGCTGCTTAAAACAGTTATTCTTTCACGTTTATGATCATTTTTAGCCAAGTTATGATCAAAATGCCCATCAAAAATATTTTAATTTTTGCCAAAATCCGTTTTTTCGAATTTTGGTCAAAAAATAATCAGTTTTATTGCCACAACTTTAAAAATAATTGTCTGAATTTGGAATGGTATACCTCGTTGCGTTCGTAATTAAATTTCCAATTGAACTGTGTTTAAAAATGGAAACTCTATTTTTTTTGCAATTTTTTGCAAATTTTAGTGATGTTACCCCTTACAAAAAATGCAAAAATTTACCCAAAAACGAAATTCCCAAAATCCGTCAAAAAGTGATAGGGATCGTTAGCATTGGTAATTAGCTGCTTAAAACAGTTATTCTTTCACGTTTATGATCATTTTTAGCCAAGTTATGATCAAAATGCCCATCAAAAATATTTTAATTTTTGCCAAAATCCGTTTTTTCGAATTTTGGTCAAAAAATAATCAGTTTTATTGCCACAACTTTAAAAATAATTGTCTGAATTTGGAATGGTATACCTCGTTGCGTTCGTAATTAAATTTCCAATCGAACTGTGTTTAAAAATGGAAACTCTATTTTTTTTGCAATTTTTTGCAAATTTTAGTGATGTTACCCCTTACAAAAAATGCAAAAATGTACCCAAAAACGAAATTCCCAAAATCCGTCAAAAAGTGATAGGGATCGTTAGCATTGGTAATTAGCTGCTTAAAACAGTTATTCTTTCACGTTTATGATCATTTTTAGCCAAGTTATGATCAAAATGCCCATCAAAAATATTTTAATTTTTGCCAAAATCCGTTTTTTCGAATTTTGGTCAAAAAATAATCAGTTTTATTGCCACAACTTTAAAAATAATTGTCTGAATTTGGAATGGTATACCTCGTTGCGTTCGTAATTAAATTTCCAATCGAACTGTGTTTAAAAATGGAAACTCTATTTTTTTTGCAATTTTTTGCAAATTTTAGTGATGTTACCCCTTACAAAAAATGCAAAAATGTACCCAAAAACGAAATTCCCAAAATCCGTCAAAAAGTGATAGGGATCGTTAGCATTGGTAATTAGCTGCTTAAAACAGTTATTCTTTCACGTTTATGATCATTTTTAGCCAAGTTATGATCAAAATGCCCATCAAAAATATTTTAATTTTTGCCAAAATCCGTTTTTTCGAATTTTGGTCAAAAAATAATCAGTTTTATTGCCACAACTTTAAAAATAATTGTCTGAAGTTGGAATGGTATACCTCGTTGCGTTCGTTATTAAATTTCCAATCGAACTGTGCTTAAAAATTGGAACTCTATTTTTTTGCCACTTTTTGCAAGTTTTAATGATGTTACTTACCCCTTCCAAAAAATGCAAAAATTGACCCAAAAACGAAATTCCCAAAATCCGTCAAAAAGTGAAAGGGATCGTTAGCATTGGTAATTAGCTGCTCAAAACAGTTATTCTTTCAAGTTTATGATCATTTTTAGCCAAGTTATGATCAAAATGCCCATCAAAAATATTTTAATTTTTGCCAAAATCCGTTTTTTCGAATTTTGGTCAAAAAATAATCAGTTTTATTGCCACAACTTTAAAAATAATTGTCTGAATTTGGAATGGTATACCTCGTTGCGTTCGTAATTAAATTTCCAATCGAACTGTGTTTAAAAATGGAAACTCTATTTTTTTTGCAATTTTTTGCAAATTTTAGTGATGTTACCCCTTACAAAAAATGCAAAAATGTACCCAAAAACGAAATTCCCAAAATCCGTCAAAAAGTGATAGGGATCGTTAGCATTGGTAATTAGCTGCTTAAAACAGTTATTCTTTCACGTTTATGATCATTTTTAGCCAAGTTATGATCAAAATGCCCATCAAAAATATTTTAATTTTTGCCAAAATTCGAAAAAACACACAACTTTAAAAATAATTGTCTGAATTTGGAATGGTATACCTCGTTGCGTTCGTAATTAAATTTCCAATCGAACTGTGTTTAAAAATGGAAACTCTATTTTTTTTGCAATTTTTTGCAAATTTTAGTGATGTTACCCCTTACAAAAAATGCAAAAATGTACCCAAAAACGAAATTCCCAAAATCCGTCAAAAAGTGATAGGGATCGTTAGCATTGGTAATTAGCTGCTTAAAACAGTTATTCTTTCACGTTTATGATCATTTTTAGCCAAGTTATGATCAAAATGCCCATCAAAAATATTTTAATTTTTGCCAAAATCCGTTTTTTCGAATTTTGGTCAAAAAATAATCAGTTTTATTGCCACAACTTTAAAAATAATTGTCTGAATTTGGAATGGTATACCTCGTTGCGTTCGTTATTAAATTTCCAATCGAACTGTGCTTAAAAATTGGAACTCTATTTTTTTTGCCACTTTTTGCAAATTTTAATGATGTTACCCCTTACAAAAAATGCAAAAATTGACCCAAAAACGAAATTCCCAAAATCCGTCAAAAAGTGATAGGGATCGTTAGCATTGGTAATTAGCTGCTTAAAACAGTTATTCTTTCACGTTTATGATCATTTTTAGCCAAGTTATGATCAAAATGCCCATCAAAAATATTTTAATTTTTGCCAAAATCCGTTTTTTCGAATTTTGGTCAAAAAATAATCAGTTTTATTGCCACAACTTTAAAAATAATTGTCTGAATTTGGAATGGTATACCTCGTTGCGTTCGTAATTAAATTTCCAATCGAACTGTGTTTAAAAATGGAAACTCTATTTTTTTTGCAATTTTTTGCAAATTTTAGTGATGTTACCCCTTACAAAAAATGCAAAAATTGACCCAAAAACGAAATTCCCAAAATCCGTCAAAAAGTGATAGGGATCGTTAGCATTGGTAATTAGCTGCTCAAAACAGTTATTCTTTCAAGTTTATGATCATTTTTAGCCAAGTTATGATCAAAATGCCCATCAAAAATATTTTAATTTTTGCCAAAATCTGAATTTGGAATGGTATACCTCGTTGACCCAAAAACGAAAATCCCAAAATCCGTCAAAAAGTGATAGGGATCGTTAGCATTGGTAATTAGCTGCTTAAAACAGTTATTCTTTCACGTTTATGATCATTTTTAGCCAAGTTATGATCAAAATGCCCATCAAAAATATTTTAATTTTTGCCAAAATCCGTTTTTTCGAATTTTGGTCAAAAAATAATCAGTTTTATTGCCACAACTTTAAAAATAATTGTCTGAATTTGGAATGGTATACCTCGTTGCGTTCGTAATTAAATTTCCAATCGAACTGTGTTTAAAAATGGAAACTCTATTTTTTTTGCAATTTTTTGCAAATTTTAGTGATGTTACCCCTTACAAAAAATGCAAAAATGTACCCAAAAACGAAATTCCCAAAATCCGTCAAAAAGTGATAGGGATCGTTAGCATTGGTAATTAGCTGCTTAAAACAGTTATTCTTTCACGTTTATGATCATTTTTAGCCAAGTTATGATCAAAATGCCCATCAAAAATATTTTAATTTTTGCCAAAATCCGTTTTTTCGAATTTTGGTCAAAAAATAATCAGTTTTATTGCCACAACTTTAAAAATAATTGTCTGAATTTGGAATGGTATACCTCGTTGCGTTCGTAATTAAATTTCCAATCGAAATGTGTTTAAAAATGGAAACTCTATTTTTTTTGCAATTTTTTGCAAATTTTAGTGATGTTACCCCTTACAAAAAATGCAAAAATGTACCCAAAAACGAAATTCCCAAAATCCGTCAAAAAGTGATAGGGATCGTTAGCATTGGTAATTAGCTGCTTAAAACAGTTATTCTTTCACGTTTATGATCATTTTTAGCCAAGTTATGATCAAAATGCCCATCAAAAATATTTTAATTTTTGCCAAAATCCGTTTTTTCGAATTTTGGTCAAAAAATAATCAGTTTTATTGCCACAACTTTAAAAATAATTGTCTGAATTTGGAATGGTATACCTCGTTGCGTTCGTAATTAAATTTCCAATCGAACTGTGTTTAAAAATGGAAACTCTATTTTTTTTGCAATTTTTTGCAAATTTTAGTGATGTTACCCCTTACAAAAAATGCAAAAATGTACCCAAAAACGAAATTCCCAAAATCCGTCAAAAAGTGATAGGGATCGTTAGCATTGGTAATTAGCTGCTTAAAACAGTTATTCTTTCACGTTTATGATCATTTTTAGCCAAGTTATGATCAAAATGCCCATCAAAAATATTTTAATTATTGCAAAAATCCGTTTTTTCGAATTTTGGTCAAAAAATAATCAGTTTTATTGCCACAACTTTAAAAATAATTGTCTGAATTTGGAATGGTATACCTCGTTGCGTTCGTTATTAAATTTTCAATCGAACTGTGCTTAAAAATTGGAACTCTATTTTTTTTGCCACTTTTTGCAAATTTTAATGATGTTACCCCTTACAAAAAATGCAAAAATTGACCCAAAAACGAAATTCCCAAAATCCGTCAAAAAGTGATAGGGATCGTTAGCATTGGTAATTAGCTGCTCAAAACAGTTATTCTTTCAAGTTTATGATCATTTTTAGCCAAGTTATGATCAAAATGCCCATAAAAAATATTTTAATTATTGCAAAATCCGTTTTTTCGAATTTTGGTCAAAAAATAATCAGTTTTATTGCAAATTTTAGTGATGTTAACCCTTACAAAAAATGCAAAAATGTAACCAAAAACGAAATTCCCAAAATCCGTCAAAAAGTGATAGGGATCGTTAGCATTGGTAATTAGCTGCTTAAAACAGTTATTCTTTCAAGTTTATGATCATTTTTAGCCAACTTATGATTAAAATGCCCATCAAAAATATTTTAATTTTTGCCAAAATCCGTTTTTTCGAATTTCGGTAAAAAAAAATCAGTTTTTTTGCAACAACTTTAAAAATAATTGTCTGAATTTGGAATGGTATACCTCGTTGCGTTCGTTATTAAATTTTCAATCGAACTGTGCTTAAAAATTGGAACTCTATTTTTTTTGCCACTTTTTGCAAATTTGAATGATGTTACCCCTTACAAAAAATGAAAAAATTGACCCAAAAACGAAATTCCCAAAATCCGTCAAAAAGTGATAGGGATCGTTAGCATTGGTAATTAGCTGCTCAAAACAGTTATTCTTTCAAGTTTATGATCATTTTTGACCAAATTATGATCAAAATACCCATTAAAAATATTTTAATTTTTGCCAAAATCCGTTTTCTCGAATTTCGGTAAAAAAAAAATCAGTTTTATTGCCACAACTTTAAAAATAATTGTCTGAATTTGGAATGGTATACCTCGTTGCGTTCGTTATTAAATTTCCAATCGAACTGTGCTTAAAAATTGGAACTCTATTTTTTTTGCCACTTTTTGCAAATTTTAATGATGTTACCCCTTACAAAAAATGCAAAAATTGACCCAAAAAAGAAATTCCCAAAATCCGTCAAAAAGTGATAGGGATCGTTAGCATTGGTAATTAGCTGCTTAAAACAGTTATTCTTTCAAGTTTATGATCATTTTTAGCCAAATTATGATCAAAATGCCCATCAAAAATATTTTAATTTTTGCCAAAATCCGTTTTTTCGAATTTTGGTCAAAAAATAATCAGTTTTATTGCCACAACTTTAAAAATAATTGTCTGAATTTGGAATGGTATACCTCGTTGCGTTCGTAATTAAATTTCCGATCGAAATTTAAATTTCCGCAGTCGCCATCAATATGCATTTAATATATTTGAAATGTACGCTCTCAATTAATCTCTCCGATAATTAATCTCTTAGCTTTGCAAGCGCAAATATCTTAGCTGTATCTGACATCCTTCCCTTTCTGTACTGTTCTGCAAGAAAACCCTTCGATTTCCACTTCCATTCCGGATATCGTTCTGTAGCCGTGCTCCATCGGCATCCAGACAACTTGGCCGAAGAAGTGAACTTAAAAAGCTACTTTGGCTTAGGGCGGCTTAAATGGGGGCCATGTGTGAGGAAGGATGTGACTGCGACTCCTTCTGCTCGACTGCCTCACTTTAATATTTTAATAAGTTATTTATTAGAAAGTTTTCCCCAGCTGCTGGCGTAGGCTTGTTTTCCCTGTGCATTTCAGGCCAAAGTTTTCATCTGCCAGTTGTCAACACTTGGGGCTTATCGCCAGCTGGCCCATCGCCGCCGCTTTTCCGCGCTTTCCGCGCTTTCCGCATTTTCCCGCACTTTTCCGCACTTTCCAACGCCTCATTATAGCCCTTTGTGCTCCTCAGCCATAGCTGCGGAATTTTAGCCTCCTTTCTTGTTCCACTTGCTACATACTTTTTGCTACATATTTTCTTGTTGATTTTGCACAGTGTCAGAAGTTATTGACTGGGTGGATAAGCTGATTTTCAAATGATTTTCCGGGCGTGGCATAAATTACCGCCGCGGACAAACTGAAAAGTGCGAAATGCAAAAGTGAGATGTAAAATGTAAATGCAACTTTGAGAGCTTGGCTCTAATAAATTTAAATTAATCCGCAAGCACAAAAACTACAAAGTATCTCTGGATCTCAAGTGCTGCTTAATTTCAATTAAAGCTGAGCAATTTTCACAGTTTGTTAATCTTAACTAGAAGTCCGCGCTTATAATTAATTTTCCTTTTGCCTTCCAAACTGTGGACAGTCGTCTTCCAAGAGGGGCACTTTTTATCGCTGAAGCTTTAGATGGAGCTGGAGGACCCATTCCCCATTCCCCATTCCCCATTCCCCATTCCCCATTTACCATTTACCATCTTTCATTTGGCTTAAGGTACTGGGGGCTCCTTGAAACTCTTAGCACTTTATAACGAATGTTTTTCGCAGCGCCAAGTGTTGTTGTTGGAGCGGCTTGAGTTATTAGAGTGCATAAAACGCACTTTTCGACGCTGGAAATTTATTGGTGCGCATTAGAAAATTCACCACGACACACAAAGGACCCCATCTTCTGAGTCCCGAGTCCTGTGATCCCTGTGCAAAACACTTAAGACCTTGGCCCACATATCATGGGATGGGTTGGTCATTTGGGCGCTGTAATTAAATGGCTGCACTGGTGGGGGAACCGCAATTCTGGCGGCAAGCTTTGAAAAATTTGGATAAATTAACAGCATTAAGGACACATCCAGGGGATTACTCGCATATGTACGTGTATGTGTATGTGTATGTATCTGTGCAGCGCACAGCGTTTACACCAATGGCCTGTGAAATCTGCATTAAATGATTGGGCTATCGAGATGTTGTTGCATTATATTATTCGATTTACTTATAGCTTATTTAAGTACTAAAGCATTAACGCAAGTTCTTTGATTCTTACTACTAAAAAAAGGCACTTTAATGGCAGCTTATCTGAAGGGAAAAAAAGCGTTTTCACTTTTACTGCAGGTCTTTTTTTATTGTTCACCTTCGGCAAAGTGTTGACCATGCCATCTTCCACATCCTGGCGCCCTGATTGACCAACACCATTGACACCAGCGTGCCAGTGTGTGTGTGTGTGTGTGTGTGTGTGTGTATCTGTGTGAGCGACGTCTGCCCCAAATCCTCTTAAATGTCAAGGCATTTGCTGTTGGCTGCTCTCGGTCGAATCGTCCTGGCTTAGTCCTGGCTCTTTAGCAGTCAATAATAAACTGGGATACGCCGGTGTGATTGTGACTGGCTGAGAGTGTGTGCGTGTGTGTGTGTGTGTCGGTGTGTGTGTCGGTGTGTGTGTCGGTGTGTTTTAATGCATCATTTAAGCTGTAATCTGTCTTGAAGCTAAGCTCTACTATCAACGCACTCGGCAGGGAAATAGATACGGTGAGCGGCTGTGGACACCTGACCACCTGTCACCTTTCCACTTCGAAAAACTTGTGATCACTTTATAAAATTTCAATTTTAAAGCAGATTGGGTTTCCTTTTCGTCGGTCAGAAGCCTCACAGGCGATTTGTAATTGCACAAAAATACTTGTTTAGCCTTTGGAGCTTTTGAAAAACTATGTAAAGTACGGTCAATATACACGTACATATATTGTGGCATATTCCTAGACACCTCCAGAGGTGATTTGAAAACTTGAATGTCATTTTCTGTGGCTACTGATGATTTCTATGCCTCGAGTGCTGACAGCCCTTAAAGCATACTAATTACCCACTGCTGCTTGTTGGCCAATAAATTAAGTCGTGCATCTTGGAAATTTCACAAATTGCAGGCGCCCTAATTGGATGCATAAAGTAATCAATAAGTTGTGATGAAAGAAGTGCAACAAAACAGGCAACAATTATGCCTTATTGCCATTAGTGTGTAATTAAAGTGTGGCAAACTTATCCAATTATGCTTGTCGCACTCGCACTCGCACTCGCCGCCACTCCACTAAAAATCCTTTCCCCAAAAATGGGGAAATTCTTATTTAAACAGCAATCAGCGCTCATGGCATTTGTGGGCGAATAGAGCTTGGCAATTATTATATTATTTAACCAATTACGGCCAGCACTGTGAAGTTTTGATTCATCTTGACTTTAAGAGCGGGCCGTGCTAATTGCCGCCTTTGCCGCGTTGGCCGCAAATGCGATCTCTGCAAATAAATGCCCCGAAAGTATGCTGCACATATATTGGCAGCCGGGACCACCTCGGAAAACCAAACAAACTGACTGGCTGGCTGGCTGGCTATAGAAAATTATTTGTTTGCGGCAAATCACGTTTCAGTTGGCTAAAAGTTAGCAAACCGACAACAGCCCCCCTCCCTGCCCCCCATCTCATCCGCCTGAAAGCGACATTATTTGCGTACGTGAGCGGCCCTTAAACGGACCAAAAAATTCGGTGGAGGCGGTGGAGGCGGTGGAGGCGATGGCGGTGGTGGGGGCGTGGCAGCGGCCATTAACGGGCAGCGCGTGCGCCATTGTCCTCCTCCAGCAGCGCCATCATCAGCACCTCCCACAGCCGCTCCCACTTCCATCGAAAATCCCCATCCCCCATCCCCCAGCCCCCATCCCCATCCAAGTCCTGAATGGTATCCGCATCCGCATCCGCAGCCTCATCCGCAGCCTCATCCTCATCCTCATCCTCATCCGCAGCGGCGGAATTAGCCTCGTCCTGACAGTGGATTACTTCCACTCGTTTTGATGACAAAAATCAATTGCATCGCCCCACTTTAGAATGGCCATATAATTTGATCTTTATGTCAGAGCGGAAATCTCACTAATCCCGAAAAATTAATACATCGCATAAGGCCAAGCGATTTTTCTTCCTGCCGCGCACAGTGGGCTAAAATATATTAAAAGCAACAATCGATTGTGACTCGTATGATGTAGCTCAGAGAAATATCTCCCTAAATGGTGCTGACATATATTTTCTAAAGCATAAAATCCACTACAACTTAATTCAGACATTTAATGAATTTTGCAAGCAAAGCATTATTATTTCTAGTGAGTGCCTAATTGGTCGCTCCACTGTGCCGTGGGATAAAAAACGATTATGTTGTTGTGGAAATTGGTAGGTACACAAGCCATCGCAAATTACCCGATGTGAATCAACCGCTGTTTGGTGGAATATTAAGTCAATTTTTCAATTAATTTTGCTTCCTGGCTGCCGAAGGATTATCGCTGCCCCATACTCTTGAAATAAGACAATTTCGCTTACTACAAATATTTTCATATTTATTTTTAAACATGATAAGCTGATAACATTTCTGGCTTAGCTTGTGGTATTATTAAGCTTACCAGTTGAAGGTGGCAGTCTTAAGTGTATCTGTTTGTTCGCTTAGGAAGAATTTCCAGGGTAGCTTGATCTCAATATATTTCCGCAACACTTTCGCATCCTTTGAAATGACAGTCGCAGCTGGAAGTAACCTTCTAAGCCCACTGTACTAGCCGATTGCCTGCAGGTCTGTGGTGCGTGTAGACAACTAATGCATGCCTCAATTTTGTTTGATTAGCGGCTAAATGAATGAGCGAATGAGCACGACTGTTGGAAAACGTCCTCTCTGTTTTCCAACCACTCGCATACCATTTGCAGTCCAACTGCCCGAATGACTGACTGAACAACTGAATGACTGACCGAATGGCCGACTGACTCTGACTGCTCAAATCGGAGGACGAAGGCAGTAAATTCAAATTTGAAAAACGAGCCAACTTTTCGCCGGGCGGGACACAGGGTGGAGTATTGGTGGATTGCAAGGACCAAGGACCAAGGACTAAGCCTGGCCGTAACCACTCCAGCTACCCGCCGCACACACGACTGGCATACTAAAGAGCTGCTGGCGAGGAGTGCAGAGCACCACTCGCCATCTGGAGGTCAGTCAATCAGTCAGTCAGTTAGTCCACAAACAGCTGAAGTTTCATTCTTCGCCACTTCGAGGCGGCCAGGCAAGCTTTTCACTATTGATAAGAATGGCGAACGTGCAAATTGAAATGGGCCAAATGGGGGCGTGGTCGTGCAGGGATGTATGTGTGTGTGTGTGTGTGTGTGCGCAGTGCGACTCAATTTAACAGCAATACGCGGGCTAATACCCTTTATTAACTAAAGGCATTTATGGTAATGCAACTAATGCAAACTCAGGTAATATTTCGTAGACTTGTAGGTTCTCATTAAAAATGGTAGTTTTATTAGTTTGAAAGCGGTTTTGCTAACTGTCATATTGTACTATCTTAACTAGATGAAATTAAAGTTTTTCTAACTAGTAAAATGTACTATCTAACAGATTTTCTCATAAATCATATTGATTCTAGTTTCTTGACCCAATTTGTGCCATTTTTAATTTTAAATTCAATTAAAAGCTGAGCAATTCTTACAGTTTGTTAATCTTAACTAGATGAAATGAAAGTTTTTCTATCTAGTAAAATGTACTATCTAACTGATTTTCTCATAAATCATATAGATTCTAGTTTCTTGACTCCATCTGTGCCATTTTTAATTTTAATTTGAAATAAAAGCTGCGCAATTTTCACATTTTGTTAATCGTAACTAAAAGAAATGGTAGCTTTACTAGAATTTAGTTTAGTAGTTTTACTAGTAGAATGAACTACACGTATCTAACTGATTTTCTCATAAATCATATTGAGTCTAGTTTCTTGACCCCATCTGTGCCATTTTCTTTCTCCCGGCAATGGGGGCGGGGATGTGAGCGAACACCATAAAAATCTTGTGGCTCCAGGGGTGGAGAAAGCCAACGGGCCTGCACATCTAACTATTCGGAATTTACTTAGGGAAATTACTTTGACTTTGCTGCCATGCCCGACGGTCATTGTTGATGTTGTTTCTGTTGCCAGTTCGGGCACACCACCCATATGCAATATAAATGTGCCCGAATGCAAATAGGCATTGTTTGATGAACGAACAACTCGATTTGGTGGCCTGCCAGCACAACACTTGAGTGGAAATCAATTTCAAATTTACTGCGATGCAGGGCGTCAGGGCGTTTAGGTTTTGAAAACGCCCCCAGGGGCATTCGCATGTCCATAGCACATAATATGCGATTGCGGCTACAGCATTTCACTCCCAGGAGCTACCAGGAAACCCACCTATGCGATGTATGTATGATGTATGATGTATGAAGTATGTACGTGTATGGGAACGCACTGTGTATTTGTGGCGTTGCTGGAGTGAAAATGGTGATTTATTAATTAGTATATCAATAAGTGCTGTTTCTGATTTAAACACCTCAGGTCGATAGTACAACGTTTTATAGCAATCTCTTTGGTTCCAATTATTATTTATTGGTTCAATTTATTGCTTTAAAATTCTTGCCTCATTGGTAGTCAAATTAAACTGCTAATTCAGTGGTAGCCCTGAAAAATGTTGTCTACTTCAAAGTCCTTTGATGTGGCCAATATTACAACGCTGATTTGGATGGTGTGTTGCTAATTAATAAAATTGCCACTTGTTGCGTGAAAACAACGACAATTCGAAGTTCGAGCAGTCGAGCAGTCGAAAGCAAAGTCATCAAACGATGATCATCATCGAAGGCGGCAACTCTAAAAATGTTATGAGCCCGAAAGTATTGCCATAAAATACAAGCGCCTCGTTTTCGCACACTTCACTCTTCGCCGAACGGCGAACAAATGCTGTTAATTTTTATTTGAGCCTTTTGTTTAGTCTATTAAAATGACATTCTGCGGCTGCTGTTGTTGTTGCCCGTCAGCCAGCTGTCATCGCCACACAAATGAAGTCATTAAACGGCAGGGAGACTTCGCAGCCAACATGGCGTATGTGTGATTTTTGATGTTTGCTTAAACTCTTTATTTTCAATTAAAAATTCGCCGGCGGCATAAACATGGCGCATCAGGGCGAAGGGTGGTGCTTGGTGGCTGGTTTTTCCGGCCACTGGAAAAATAAAACAAGTCGAGGGCGGAGGGCGTGGCTCTGCGATGCGTGTGTATTTGCTTTTTAATGAAATCGCGTCTAGACGTCAACGAAAACGAAAACGAAAAGGAAAACGGCGCCATTGACATCGCCTAATGGGCGAAAAACAAGCAGCTGAAAATGTGATTTATGCATTAATAATACCAAGAGTTCGAGCTTAATCCGCTTGTTTATTAAAATTCAATGGAGTTGGTGAAGCCGAAAGAATCTTAAAATCTAGTCACTTGATGGTCATCTGAAGTTACAGTGTATAGTATAAATAACAAACTTAGTTAGGCTTGGTATTCGATAAAAAAAAGAAAGATTCGCTTTCTGGGCTCACTGAATAGAGGTACTTGCTGCCTGGCAATTAGCTTTAATGCCGCTGACTGCATTATGCGAAGATGAAAATACCAGGCAGTTTGCACAGTTTCCATTCCCCCCACCCCGGGAAAACACCAACATTTTCTCTAGCTTCCCATAGTTTCATGTTGGCCAATGAATATGAAACTATGAAAGTTTTGCGCCAGAGAGAAACGCGAGCGTTTTGAAAAGCGAGCGAGGAAGAAGAAGCCGAAGCGAAAAGTTTTCAGGCAATTTACAAATATTTTATGCAACTATTTATTTTACTCATTATTTGCGCATTTAATGTGGGCACCCCAAAGGGGGCGTGGCAGGCCATTAAGCGCCGCTTAAGTGAGTTGTGCAGCTGCCAAAACAAAAAAAGGGCCAAAACAGCGTAAGCAGGCTTCAAGACAGGGCGAAAATGCCAGGATGAGCGGGCCAAACAATGAGACCAACTAAGGCATCAAATTCAAGGCATTTAGGAATGCAAAATGAGGGGATTTGGCCGAAACAAGGAGGAGAGATGCAAATGTGAAAAGTCACCAAGGTGCCGGAAGAGGATAATGCCGGAGAAAGGACTCCGGACTGCGGACTTCGGACTGCAAAGGACTCCGGATGAGACGGCCAAAGTTTGGCTAAGTGTGGACGAACCTGATCTGCGATGCAAACGATTTGTAGATGAAGTTTGTCCCCTGTAATCCCCTACACAAGCACATCCCCTGTAGTATATGCTGCGAGTCCAGTGGAAGGAATAATTGCAGAAGAAAATTGCGGAAAAAGGCAGAAAATTCACGACGCCGAAATCAGGTGAAACGCTTTCAATTGGCATTAAATTCTTAAGCATTTGGAAATATTAAGATTCGATGTGTTTATGCTACAAATATCAGATCAGAGTTGATCAACTGGCAGTGCAGTGCACAGCTTACCGCAGGAAGGAAAACGTGGAAAACCCGATACAAATGTACCAAATTCGAACTTGATTGCGGGCTTAACTGGGCCACAAGCAAAAATTGGAAAGCTTAGCCGAGTAAGCCAACCTCTGGCGAACACATCCTTGCGGTCCAGGAGGAGCCTTCTGCCCTAGAGACACGTACGCACAGTGATATTTACAACTTTTGGCTCGATTTTTATTGTGTTTTGCTTTTAACCCTCTTTTATTTGCTGGGGCTAAAATGCGGCCAGTTTAATGGCGGAACTAAAGCATACTAAACTCGCACTTTTAATTAAATTGTTTTGCATTAAACGCGGAACCTTGGGCTTTTAGAGAAGGGGGAGGGCTCGACACTTAACAGAAGCACATTAATATTTCAGAGGACTACACAGCCCCCTCCCCCCAAGAAAAGAAGAGAAACACTCAAATGCGTAAGCTGCTAAAGCAGTCTCATCCTTGGGTCTTTTGTGACCCAAAGAACCCGTGTCCAAAACTATTCTTGTGCCCATCCCGAATCCCATACCGAATCCCATCCCGAATCCCAAATGTTTTGCTTATTTTAATGCCGCCTCGGCTCCCTTCTAGCAGAAAATGGGCCAAATGCCTTTGTTTTCTTTTATGGTGCGGATTTTCTTGACTATTGAATTGAAAAGTTTATTTACTTTACTTTGTCTGCCCAACTGCCCAACTGGCCATCCCACTCCCCCCTCTCTTGGCCCTCGCCAAACGCACCTTTCCACCTTTCCACCTTTCCACTTCTCCACCTTTCCACTTTTCCTTACCTTGACCATGACAGTCAATGTCCGATTGTGGGCATATATTTTGCCTGGCTCCATTTCTTGGGCGAAGTTCGCTCGGCTCACGACATTGTAAAATTTTTTGGCATAAAGTTAATAGCATTTTTGATTACTATCTAAATAGGTTTTTGTCCCATTGACCGCAAAAATGTTTTGCCATGCTCTGCTTAGTGGTGGTTTGGCTTGGTCCTTCGAGCCCTCTTGTTGATGCGGCTGTTGTAGTTGGGGATCCATGCATGTCCTCAGTCCCTCGTCCCGCGTCCTTCATCCTGCGTCCTTCATCCTGCGTCCTTCATCCTTCATCCTTCATCCTGTGTCCCGAACACCGTGTCCAGAGTCCTTCGCACAGGCACAGCCAGTGAGCCGAGCCAAATTACGATTCCTCTTGTTTCCAAAAAATGTAGGGAAACAAACACACATCGGGGAAAAAATGAAAAGTCCGCATTAGTGTTGAAAGTGATGAACTGGAGATACCCTTGCTGGAGCTTTTTCGTCGCTTATGCCAGAGTTTCAAACTCTTTAGCACGAAGTTTTCCATGAGGTTGTGAATGCCTCGAGATACAGTCAGTATCTAGTATTTCAAGACCCATTGTATTGTGCTTGGTGGTAAATATTTGTATTAAAACGTTTGAAATAAGCGGAATGCTTAGGAGCCTAGTTTCGGTTAGAGCATTTCGAGTTCACGAGTCCGAAAATATATATTCAGGATATGACTGGAAGGAGGACAAAATCTGTGCCTAAGCCTAATTTTGACTCTGTTTTGGGACAAAGGTTGGGGGGCGACTGTTGGAGAGAAGGCCACTATTGCTGGTTCAACAATGCCAGGATTGCCGCTACATCCTGTGGCCCAACCCCCCGCTTTTCCTCTACCAGCCGTGGAGATATTTGAAAATATTTTCCCACATTCTGCCGCTTTTCCCTTCACAGTTTGTGTGTTTCATCTCGTGCTCGCCTTGGGTATTTTTGAGCGAATGACTGAGCCGGATTGGCTGCAGCTGCAGCTTGGTGGCCAGCCAGCGGGTTGGGGGAGAAGCTCACTTATTTATGGCATTGCTGAAATTTTTATGCTTTTTAAATTGCCGTCAATTGGCGCCGATGAAGTTTGCGAAATTGGCTTAAATCTTTGACAAACGATCGACAGGCCATGCGGCAAAAAGTGCAACTATCCGGGGGATGCGTTAAACTTTTTCGTTAAATCTTTTTAAACCTTTTATTCAATGGTTGTTTTCAAGTGACTGCGATAGTGGAGACATGCAGTTCTTTTCAAAACGAGGCCACAAAAATTTCCATATTTTGCTTAAAGACTTTACAATGCACACAAATCTGGTTTTCGGGCACACTTGACGTTCGAAAGTAGAATTGGAAAAACAATTTAGTGGGCAGAAGCTGTATCTTTCTGCTTTAAATCTTATTTTCGGATTTCTCAATCCGGAAAAGTGTAGGGATCGTTATTGCCGAGGGCCAATCCACCTCGCTTCAGTAGCATTCACATTTCCCATTTCGATTCCCGTCCGCTCCTTCAGTTCCTGATTTTCCATGGCACTTAAGTGGAAATGATGAAACCCAGGCCAAAGGTGTACGTGTGCATGTGTGTGCGTTTGTGTGTGAGCTTGTGTGTGAGAGTGTGTGTGAGAGTGTGGGAAGAGGCGCACGTTTGTGAAAAAGGCATAAATCTTATGTGTTTAAGTCGGTTTAACATACGAGATCCTAAAGTGTTGATAGCGCCAGACTATAAACTATACGAGTATATGTATGTGTTTGAATGCTTCTGCGAGTGTGTGTGTGGTGTAGGTGTGGGTGTCTTGTCCATGTGTGTGTGTGTGCATTTATAACAGACATTTCATTGCCTCACTAACGAAAGGGAAATATTCAATGAAGCATGCAGCAAATAAAGGTGAAAACCTTTTTCTCTCCGTCAAACAAGGCTGTAGAAAAGGATGTTCGGGATGCGGAAAACGGAACGTCATTGCGAGGTGGGCTCGAGCAGTTGATTGGAACTGCAGGTGATCGAATCACGTGGAAATTGGCGCAAATTGGTCATGGAATGAGTTCGAAAGTGGTCGATGTGGCTCGATTACTGGAACGCTCAAGTTGAAGAGTACTGCACTTCACTCGAAACCTGTCTTGATAACCATTCACATATGGATTTTAATCTGGTAAAAGAAGAAAAAGCAAGTCTCCAGTTAAGAATCCCAGAAACTCCTCGATCGTCCCAAAAGTCCTGGCATAGAATTTGCAACTATTTGGCACACGGGCTGTGCTGCCTCGTCGCAACTCGTTTGCCCTGCCGGCATCTACAATGCGTATTGGGTCATATTATTCACACCCATAATGAATAAAGGAAGTCCGTGTAGGTGGTAGGTGGGGGGTGTTGGTTTGGTTGGCGTGGCAGGTCAGGGATTCCGGCGAGGATGACACAATGAAAGCTGTCCCGACTTCCTCCTTCGCCGTCGCACTCAAACTGGCACTCCCGTTCGCCAGATGGCAGATATAGGCTTATTGTACGGGGTCCGATGCTAAAAATGCAGCCACAGAAACATGTCCTTCGTCCCAGTCTCTCCCCATTGGCAGCCCACTTAACTCCGTCCAGTCCCAGCGGGCTTACTCACACAGAATGCGCTCAAGCGTTATTTAAGACACTTTGAAATCCTCTTATATCGAAGCTTATCAGTTGCTCGAAATAAAAATGCGAGACATGGGGCAAGGAGCGCAGGACTCGCAGGACTCGCAGGACTCACAGGACTCGCCGGGCGACTATGAGTTACCTCAACGTATCGGGTGGGTGCAGATGAGTGGATGAGTTCGGTTGAGATGGGACGAAGTTAAAGACAAAGGGCCGAATCAACGGGAAGCGAACAATGAAATAAGTATAAAGCCGGAAACCGGCGAAACGGAAGTGTTAATCTGCGAGTGTGTGTCGTTGTGCTGGTGTGGTTGATGGTCGCTCCCTCTCTCTCTCTCTCTCCCTCTCTTCATTTTCCGGTCTTTGTGTCTTTGTGTGTGTGAATGACCCTTGGCATGCTTCTTTCTCCTCAGTGGAAAGTTGAGGCTGCCAGGACTTGAGACTTGGGTGACAAAGGACTCACACCCACACACTCACACTCACTCGCTCACAATGGTGAGCCACCCAAAGGTCAATAGCTCCACAGAAACACCAACTACATTGGTCCACTCACAGAAGGGCTTGCAATAAGCTTTTTCCCATTATTCTCCGACACTTATATTCTTCTCTTACTCAACTGCCACAATATTTAAACTCATATACTTATTAAAAATAAATACTAAGTACGAAAAATTGAAGCAAAGCAAGCGAAAAACCTTCCGCTGCGTTTTCAGTGTGGGCCAAGTGTGGGTGGATTGGTGGCGCCTTGGATCCAAGGATCGGTGGAAAGTCCGCTATAAATCCCAATTACTTGTGGCCTGCCAAGCGCTGGCTTTGATTTAATAGCATTAAAGATACAGCCACTCCAATGGAGTGTCCTTTTTTAGCTCGCCGATCCAGCTCAACTTGGGCAACTTTTCCGCAGATAAAGGAACTGTGGGGTTCTGAAGGCCCCACCACAACCTTTACTAAAAATTAATATTTTTTGATTAATATAATCAATACGTTTTTATCAAAAGTGAGAGTGTATAGCGACTTCACCCTCTGGAAAATGCTAGTCCGTAACCCGCACTCCGTAAATTTTCACCCACTCAGTCGCCCTTTGGCATTTGTATGCAAACTTGAGTAAATAGACAGACAACAGCCTAAATAAAGCAAACAAAGCCAGAAAATACACATGCCCATAAAGTGGAGATGGCAACTGGGAAATGGGAAATGGGAAATGGTGGAAAATGATAAGGGAGGGGCGAGTACGCTCCTTGTGTCTCAGTTGTTTCTGTTGCCCTGGCAAATTGACGCTGAAAATTGATGCCATTGGCAATGTTTTTGTTTTGCACGCTTTGCCATTTTTCTAGCTCGCTGACTGCCGAGGAAAACCAGCCCCACCAGCCCCTTGCCCATTTTCCCCAACAATGGCTCAGAAGCACTGGGAGAAATGCTAGCTTTCAATGCAATATTTTGCAATATTTCCATGGAGATAGTAGGGCCTATAATCCATGTTAATCAAAGTTAGTTGAGTCTACTTTCATAAAATATTTTTAATTGATACCTTTTACACTTCAAATGAGTTGGGGTTGCACCGCACTGACGGTGTTCTGTGCCAGGACCTCGGGATCCTCGCGTGGACAAGCAGACAGAGCTCATTGACAGTTTAATACAAAAAGTTCACTGCACGGCACACTTGACACGTGTAGAACACGAAAAGGTGGTCGGAAAAGCGTGGGGGGCAGGGGGAGCAATGCAGTGATAGAAGCCGGAGCTGCAGCCGGGAAATCTACTCGGCCCAATTTCACAATTAGAAAAGTTCACGCTACGCTTTTGACTCGCTTAAGCCGCAAATTGTTGTACTTCTGTCTGTGTCTGTCTGACATTTTCCCTTTTTGGGCGAGTGACTTCTGGGAGGGGTGGGGGTGGGCTGGGAAACTTACGCTTAACATGCTGCACTCGTGTGTCTAGAAAGTTTCGCATTTGCAATTCACTTGACATAGCAAATAAATCAAATTGCCGTGCGTCTGTGCCCAAAATGCAGTCACCCATGCAGCCAATGCCAAAGCATTTGGTCTTTAACTACAAGCCATTTGCCGGAAACTTTCGTTGAATCAAATTAAGTCCCCATGCTGGGGATTTAATTATCGCATTTTTTCCCAATAATACACTGGCGAAGAAATTGTTTTTCAATTAACAAACTAATTATAACGAAATGGCCAAAGCTTCAATCGAGCAGCAATCCATTTTTCCTATGCAAATTGTACTTTTTGTCAGGAGCTATCATTAGTTTAATAGTTCAATCGTGATCAAGATGTGAGAAGATCAATATTTTGCAGTTTCCCAGCTTTAACTGGAAGATACTTTACCTAAGTTTCTGTGTTTCCAGCTGCCAATTAAATCCCAGTTGATTACAACTTTTTAATTGAGTGCCCAACCGCCCCGGATGTTTATGCAATAATTACAAAAAGGCAGATTTGCCAACGTTTTGCCAAACTGTTAAATAATTGCAAAATAATTGTCCATATTTGTATTGAGTTGGCTTTTACCCTGTACACTTTTAAAATAGCTTAATACATGCATTTATTTTCGAATTTAACAGATTATTTAAGGTGGAGAGCAAAATTAGCCTAATTAGACAATTGATAACGACTAATAGATGGAGATTGCGAGGGGGGCACAAATACTTATCCTTGGGGGGGAGGGGGGTAGTAGAGAAGTACAGCAAAGGCTGCTAAATTTATGCAACTTTGCCGCTGCATCAGCTTAGCCAACAATTACTGTTCGCAGTGGTGTTCGCCATGCAAATCGCCAGGATCTGGGATCTGGGATCTGGGATCTGCTCGGCTGCCCTCATAAGTATGCAATGCTTTTTACTCCGCTGCCCTTTTCCGCTGCTTTCGTGTATAAATCATTCGCATTTGAACTTTTGGTCATTTGCACAAATTTCTTACCGCGCCAACCCAACCGCCTCCTTTTTTCTCTCCTTTTTTTGAATTCTTCTATGTTTGCTGCTATTTTTTTTGAGGTTGGCCCGCATATTTCGCGCTCTTTTGGCTCAATGGGAATCAGGAGCAGCATAGCTTGGCGTTGGTAACCGTAACCTGAAGCCATGAGCGTTGCCGTGTAACGTTAGCTGATGTAAAAAGTTGCCGGCGTGTCGGGACGGACTCATTAAGAGTTTGTGGCATTTTAATTAAATGCAAATTTAATACGCAAAGAAAATGCAGCACACAAAACCCGCAAATGGCAGCGAAGTGACGGCGCCAAGGGTCAAAAGTCAGAGTTCGGGGGCTGCAAGTCGGCGTAGAGATATGATAACTGCTTTCAGAGCTGATTTCAGCACCAGAAATCACCAGGTGCACCCACTCGGGCATCAAATCGCCTCATCCATTTGCCAGTTAGCCAGCTAATGTGCATGAGGGCTTTTCATTCATTCATATTACATTTTTTTATATTTATATTAGATGCAACAGTGCATCTTTTTAAAGGGTTTTTAGTTCCATTGGCATAACGCTCTTTAAAATCACAGCCCTAAATCACGTACATCTCTGCCTAAACGTTGCGTATACGCAATGTATCACCGCTATCGTTACGTAGGCAAATAGAAATAGCAAAAAATAGAACAGTTTGCAGTGCAATAGTAATTGAAATTATATGAAGCCTCATAAAAACACAAGTGGTATCGCTTGAACAGTTTCCGATATTTATTCACACTTTGATTTATGCACTTTATTATGGCTTGCAAGGAATTCGTTGGGAAAAAATAGAAACAAAACTATGAAATAGCAAGGCTGCTGCCTTTTTTCTCCGTTGAATTTTGCATTTATATGCCGGACAGCGTCAAAATATTAATTAAAAAATTATTTCGAGGTTAATTACAATTATTTACTCACAATGACATCGATGATTATGATGTCGATTGTTATGGCTTTATTAACAGCAGCGACCGCGACATCGAAAACGGCAGGCTTGTATGGCGATACAAGCAAAAAAGCATGAGAGTAGCAATAATAGTAATAATATTTACAAAAGTGACACGGCCCAAATGAATGCCGAGCTGGAAATCAACTCAACCACATCTGCTCGTCGGACAATAGCCTCATTACGGAAGGAGCAACAGCATAAATGCTTTTTGAAAGAGCATTAAAAACATATAATAATTGCATTTAAAGTGAATTAACATGTCCAGAAAAGGCTTAAACAACGAACGAAATTGGTTCAGTTTTAACAATATTTTGAGCAATCGTGCGGCAAATAAAAACAATATACGTGTCCTATTTATTGAATAATATAATATTAATCAATCAAAGCAATAAGCTCTCTTGTAAAACTCTTATACTCGCAGAGCTATTTGCATAAAAAATGCAATTACAATTGCGCAAACTAATTTTGAAATTCTGCTTTTGGTGCATGTGTGTTTGATATCAACCATTTTTTAATATTTACTTGCTAATCGCTTGTTCTTTTTTTTTCTTAGTTCCGCGTAAACTTGTAGTTCCTCTAAATGATTGAGCGAATCCGTTTCCATTCCGGCCACGCCATTGGGAAATTCCTTTCTTTTTTTGGTATTTAACCCACTTCCACTCCTGCTGCTCCCACTTTCTTGTCCAGCTCGGTCCATTTCCATGCATACTGATTCTGATTCTGATTCCGATTCTATGCATACACATGCCATTTCCCAATCGATTTCCACTTGTGCTCCTCATTCCGATTAACTCGCATCATTCATTCACTCCACATGCTGGAATTCGTGGATGGATGGGTGGACCCTTGGCGGTTGCACTCCATGAAATACACCTCGAAAAAAGGGGGAAAACCAATTTACTAATAACAAACAACCGCATGGCAAACAGGACAAACAGGACAAACAGGCATGCAGCGAAAAAGGAGGCAGTGGAAAAAATAGGAAAACAATGTATGAAATCCGTGTAATCGTAAACAAATTAATGGCCATTGTGGGAACTGTGCGTCAATGAGCAGGCAACCACATCAACAATAATTTCCACAACAACAATGGGGAGTTGCAAAAAAAGGTTGCAGCACTTTGACCCTGCCCCCCATGCCCCCCATGCCCCCGGCATGGCATTTGTGAAATATTTGCGGCAATTTGCTTTATGCAATATTTGCATTATGATTATGGCGATTATCATTACTGCGCTGCGAATCGAATAAATTGTTAGGCTGCCCTCCAAAGTGGCAGCATTTTTCTGCCCCAGATATTCCCCATTTTTCTTTTGGTTTTCCTCCCAGCAACGACAGCTGCACAAAAAGGAAACCGATAAAAAGTCCGGCAAGGATCTGACCCACAAGATATTAACTGAAGGTGTAAGCCCCATGCCCCTGGGGCTGCTTTTGAATTATGGCTGCCCGACTCTGCTCCTGAATCTGTAGAAGAAGCCGAGGAAACTCTAGAAACTGAGGGAACTGTGGAAACTGTGGAAACTGTGGAACTGCTACTACTGCTGAGCTAAGCTCTGACTGCATCGACTGGAGCGCATCCTTCGCAGGAGGAGAAGGAGGAGGAGAAGGAGGAGGAGGAGGAGGAGGCAAGGACATTTTTAAGGAGCTTCGCCAGACGCCAAAGGAGTATCCCTGCCTGCGGGGGAAAACCAAAGGGTTGCGGAGCGGGAGATGAAGTACTGAGTGCAACTTTCGCCAAACTTGATTATTTATTGGCCGCGGTCAACAAAATTAGATTGCTATAAAACGGATTCCTGTTTGCTACGATAAGGTGTCGAAACTGCTGAGCGCAAAGCCATGAATTATAAGTAAATGCTCAAGTTTTTAAACGACTCGAGCAAAGTTCTTTTTAATTAGTTGAGGTTGCGGTTTTAAAAGCGATTCCCCACGACTTGATTTTATGTGAATTGAGCAATGAAAATATAGATTGCAAGCCAAAGTTGTGGAAAGTCTTGGAAAATCATAAAAATTCCATATATGTATATTATCTATTTATAAATGTATCTTATGCCTTTGAAGTCGTGGCTGTAGATCGTGGATATATTATAGAATAGAGACGTGGTAGTCAAGTGCACTCCTCTTTGTTTTTTCAGCTGTTTTTTCAGCTGTTTTTTCTCGGCCCTTTTCAGCTGTTCTTTATGCCACTTCGTTTCTGGCCATGTCGGTGTAGAACCATTATTTATGAACTGAGCGCGCCTGCAAGTATGCAACGATTATAATAATTTTAGCTTATAATGTGTTTTTCCACGTCTTCACTCCCCCTCCCCCACTTCATCGTCGTCGTCTCGTCGGCAATTTGCTGATTTATTCGCACTTAGGTGACTTAAAGTATCCTGTCTAGAAGCTACATCTAGCCATCATCCTGCTGTTGCTCTCTCTCTCTCTCTCTGTGTGTGTGTGTGTGTGTGTATAACTTTAGTGCTTACCTTGTTGTGGAAGCCGGAATTTCCCTGCATTTAAAAATGCATTAGCGTAAATCAATGAAAACCATACCCTTATGATTGGCACTAAATCTCCTCGAGAAAGCGGAGGGCTCGAGCTCTGGCCAGCAGACTTGTGTCAAAGAGCCTTGTGTCCTGTGGCCCAAGGACTCCCCTTGGCAACTGCCCATGCACTCAGAGAAAAGTACACTGTATGTAGATACAAAATCAATTATTTAGTAGCTATAAATAGCTTTAAAAACAGATTCAAGTGCAAACATTTTTAAGTGTTCTGGGTGACTTTGAAACGTATCGTGAGTGTGGCTGTGTTTCTTCTGGCTAGATTTATATACGTGTATATATGCCTACTCCAACTTGCTTTTCGAGTGCAGCGAAAGCAGTTTCGGTCGCAAATTCTGTCGGCGGTCAAGTGAAAAACAGCCGAGCGGTGAGAAGGCCAAAAGCAGCTGGCCTGGGTGTGAAAAAGCCCATTTACAGGAAAGTTGAACAATGCAATGCCAGGTGGTCAGGTCAACAAAGGGATGGCCTTTGACCCCGCAAAGGAAGCGTGGCAGTTGGCCGATTTGCACCTCCTGCGATCGGGGACTTTTTAATTCGATCAACTTTATCCTTTATCCGCCGCCTTTCCCGGCATTTTCCACCTTGCACTCTTAGCGGCTAGACAGGAATTCTGCCTCTGGCATTTAAGGGCGCTTAAATTCCTGGGGCTTCGGCTCCGGCAGATGAAGGCGACAATGCAATAAAGTTGTTAATTTTATTATACGACACGAACATGCCACATGCTCTCTCACATACACGCACACAGACAAACAGTTACGCAAGCACACCCACACACACATGAAAGTGTTAATGATGCTTTAAATTTGGTGCTTCAAGTTTTCATAAGCTTAATTGAATTGAGTAGAGGAGGCGGAGGCAGAGGCAGAGGCAGAGGTGTAGGAAACCGGTTGGAAGGGGGCTGAGGAGAAATTAATTGAAAATGAGCGTGTGTAAAGCTGGTACAGTGCGTTTCGGAACAGGCAATTCAGCGGCGAGCCGCAACCACTTGGAAAAACCCTCCGACCACACCAGAAAATGCTGGGTAATTTCTGGAGGGAGATCCACGAAAAAGAGCTGGGCAAATCATCAAAGGCATTGCAGGTGGCGCACTTTAAGCAATCATTAAACAGAACTTAAGTGCGGGACACGATGGTTTTCCATATATCTCTTTGTAGCTTGGGAAATTCATAATCTGGCAACCTATGACAGTTTCCAGGTGAAACTAGCATAAAGTCTACGACAGTCGAGATTCGCTAAGCACCAAGCCGCACTGTACCAACCGTAGCAACACTAATAAAATATTTTTATTTTTTTCTATAATCCAATTAGTTGAAATGTATATCGAAGTAAATGCCCTCAGGGCAACGCCTTGAATACGATTTACAAAGGGCACGTAGCCGGGGAAATGCAATTGAAAAAGTTTTTAATTTATTTCGAATATCGAAAGACAACAAGCCTGCCCCACCATCCCCATCCCCATCCCCATCCCCATCCCCATTCCCATTCGCATCCACATTCTGCCCCCATTCGATACGGATTCCTCGACTAGGCCTGTTGGCGCATCATTTATTTATCACTCATACGCCGCGTGCGCCGCACGTTCGTTCGGTGTAAGTTAATAGCCAGCACTCAACATAATATAACAAAGTGTGTGTGCGTCTGCCCATATGAATCTGTATGCCATAAAGAACACGCTTATTATGCATTCAAGCCGAGTTTTGGCAACTGAAAAACAAAACCAAACTTAAGTGATTCCAGACGCACACACACAAGCACACACATGGAAAAAGGTGAAAGGGAGACAGGGGGCTATAGTAATAAAGCCAATTGAGACATTAAAACTTATGCTTATCTGCTCAAGCTCAAGCCCAAGCTCAGGCCAAGTCCCATGAATCCGAGGATGAGCAGGTGACCCGGGCAATTCCAAAAAGGGGACAAAAGTCACCAACATATGCCCAGCGGCCAACAATGCCTTGGGGCATTGAGAAAAAGAAGTGCTCGCCATGTAAAGTTTCCATTTTGAATCCAAAAAAGTGTCTTCTATAGTGTATTTTATAGGGTATTCCATTCGTTATTAATTGCCCATTAAATTAAAATGAAAAACTATGAAGGAACGAATAGTATAATATTAGATAGAAACCTTTTCTCTCTGTATGGTTTGGACGTTGGGCATCCTGGCTGGGATCCTTGGACTCGCATTCTGGTTTCGGGCAGCCAGCTCCGTGGCTTCCAGTGTCCCAGGAAGTTGGCATAATTTATGAACTTGCACAGCACTCTCGCACACCCACACACACACACGCACACGCACACGCAGGTGTATGGAAACACACCCACACAGAAGCAGGTACCGAAACACGTAGCACGACAACAATAATAATTCAAATATTCATTTATACGCACGACAATTCTGACATGAATCATATTTTTGCCTCAACGCCTCCGGTTCCACGTGGTCCGTGGCAACGGTGGTTCAGCTGGCTCTGGTGGTTCTGGTGGTTCTGGTGGCGCTGATGGGTCTTGGAAAAGGTCGAATTCGGGGTCACCTTTCCGCAGATAAAAATGTTCGCACGCCAAATGAATGATCATTAGCAACGCAGTTCGAGTCGCGAATGAATCAACTGCGGCAAGAAACTGAAGCGAAACTTGGACGCATATATGGTGTTCTATTAACGATTTTCTCAGACTCCGGGCAAAGTTGACACCTGAGTTATCTAAGTCATGTCCTTATTGTCGGGTTCTCTCAAGTTTGTAAATGCACTCAGCCAAATATGGGCACAAGAACGAAAATATATTCTTCTATTTTAATAGTCTATAAGGCAGATAAGAACAAATGTAAAGGAATCACTAACTATATTAAACATTGTGTATAGATATAGATGTATATAGTCGATGACCTCGTAGCTAGTACTATTTACGCCTATGTTAGTATTAGTTTTATAAGCTATACTATCAGCTCTAATAAATAAAGTATTGCTGATGAAATAGACTTAAATTCAATCATGTTATTTTCCCAGAAGTCAAAGCTGATATTTTTCCGTGAGCTTTTGGGATTTCCTCCGGTTTTTTGCCGAGATTGCATGCAGTTAGCGTCTCCGAATTCTGGGTGACTGCAATTGCTTGGGTCAGGTCACGCCAAGGCAAATTGCCGAAAACTTCGTCCTGCGTCCTGGCCCGCACAAATGAGCACAATTTATGTAGCACACTTATTTGCGCACAGCTTCTATTTGAGTTTGACTGTGTGCTGGTGTGTGTGTGCATACATCTCTGGCAGGTGAGCTCCCGATGCTTCTGCGAAAAAGTCCGCACCCGATCAGCAGACGCTCCACAAATGCCCAGGGTCATGAACCCAATCGCACCTTCCGTGACAGGAGGCCCGATAATTGCTCGCTTACACTTGTCTCCGTTTCGGGTGGCAGTTAATAAAAACCAAAAGCAACTGCCATCCCGTCATCCCGCCATCCTGCCATCCTGCCATCCTGCCATCAATTTCCAGCCTCCTCCGCATGACGCGTTGTAATGCCAACTATTACCAGGATACGCCAAATATGTGTGCCTTCGTTCCTGCGTGTGTGTGCCTCCTTCGACTGTGTGTTCTGTGTGTGTGTGTGTGTGTGTGTGTGTGTGTGTGTGTGTGTGTGCGTGCCGCCGTTCGTGCCTGTTATGTTATTGTACGCAGCTACGTGCTGCAAACTGTCAATTGCGTATTTGTCAATAGACCAAGTTCCCTGTTACAGCCTCAAAACAGCCCGATGATAGCCAGTGATGCGAAGGATGTACTTAAAAACATAGCGGATACACCTTCAGTGGCTACTTTTAGGCCCATTGAATAAACATAAGATGAAGTAACTAAAGAAATGTGTTATTTTAAGGAAGAAAAACTGACTTGTAGCTATTGTGGCAAGCTATATCGCACTGGAAGTCTGAACAAATGTGCATAGCAGTGCAGGATGGAAGCATCACTGATGATAACGAGCCGCAGGAGTCGCTTTGTTTTCCAAGGATCCAGCTTTCGAAACTGAGTGTGTGAAGAGCCTGCTAGTTAAGTAGACAACGCCTCCACGAACAGCGACAGCTGCGAATATAACAAACGCGTGAGATGCGGAAGCCACAGGAAGCATCTTCTGGAGCTTGGTGACATTTCAGTCGGTATGCCCGAGTCCTTTGAGATGGGTGCGATAACTTCCTTAACAGCTAATGAATCTAATGCAGTCCCGTGCTCATTAATTAGGGATTCGCATTAGTAATTATTGTGGCGAATTCCCACACCAAGTTGCCAAACTATTTCCATAAAATTGCACAATTCAACAATGGAATGCCTCATTGAGCTCGCTACTAAACTCACACTATATAGGGATTACATTTTTAAATAATAATTTTTTGGCAATTTGATGATGTTACTTATAACAACTGCGAACAATTACCAAAAAGTTTCAGCATTGTTCAGCTTGTAGCTGCTTAAAACAGTTCCTAACTTAGTTCACTTTATACCAAAGCTTTGATAAAAATCGTAAAATGCCAGATGAGGTATAATTACCCATTATTAGTAGTGTTAAGCTATGTGTTTTTCCGACATTTGCTGAACGGCTACAAGCGGGAAATCGCAGCTGGTGCTGAAGACGGAAAGAAAACATATCGTTGGTGTATGCCCGACTTTTCCTTTGCCTCCAATATGGCCGGCAAACAACTTCAGACTGCAGCAGCAATCTTGCGAGTTCAGTTGCATCTCTACTGCAGCCAGGGGCGTACCAAAAGGCACTAAAAATGTGACCAAGTGCAAGAAAACAAATTTAGTAATAATATTGTTGAGAAGCTGGCTTGGGAAGCTGGCTAATACCAACGATCGTGCTTACACTACGATGCCTTCTGGGTGGAAACCCCTTCGATCTAATTTCTAGACTACGCCCCTGACTTTCGCCCGCCGTCTTTGCGTTCGTCACTACGCTGCATGAATAAATGGCGCATGTTATTGTTGTTGTCTTAAGTGTTTGTGTCGATTTCGAGCGAAATGAATAACACTCGTTTGTCATGTGTGTCGCCGATGTTGTCGGCCTTCGTTGTCTTCGTTGTTTCCACACCCGGAGTCCTGCTGCCCAGATCCAATCCAATGTGGGGGTAATGTTTGGAAGTCCTTTTGGCCACAGTGGGCGCTCGCTCAAGTGGACTTGGCAGGACTTGGCCACTTCTACTCGGACAGCATTTAATTAATTGGCATTTTGACATTTTCCTGCTGAATTTTCCGTGGCCACTCGGCCGTTCTGTCGATGATTAATTGGGCGCTTTTGGCCTGACCTCGGCTCGATAACTTATCGGCCATAGCCCAGCTTCGTCCAGCTTCGTCCAGCTGCCCATTGTTGTTGGCCTGGTTGTTCAAATCGTCCTGGTTGTCTTGGTTGTTTGGTTGTCCTGGTTGTCCTGGTTGTCCTGGTTGTCTTGGTTGTCCTGGCCTGGTCCTGGCCTGGTCCTGGCTCCCATTGTTGCTGCTGTAGTTGTTGCCCATGCACTTGAGTTGGCTGCCCCGATGATTCGCTAGCCGCCTTGTTTGACTTAGCTTTTGAGCAACTTAAGCATGCTTTTCATTACGTTCCATTTGCTGTGAAAATATTTATCTAATTCATTGATTGCCAGCCCACAAGCGAGTCCTTGGCGACCACCCGGTTGGGCGCAGGGGGAGGGGCACTTCTATTGACAGAGATGGCTGCTAGCTGAATCGAGGTGATTGGATACCGATACCAATACCCAGTTTCGAATGACTTACAAATTTTCAGCACAAGTACGACGACTTGGAATGCAACCATTCGGTTGTTATGGCTTTGCATTGCACCACACTTCTGATAGCTTTTACGTACAGGAGCAGGCTAATCACTCAAAGGATACGGGGCAGTGGTGGTGGACAAGATACACTCCTGTCCAATATTCAACCACTTTTGCCATATGGACGGTCATTTGTTGCTCTGTCCGGAGGAGATGGGATGTGGATGTGGATTGGATGTGGATGTGGATGAGGATGTGGATAAGGATGTGGATGTGAAAGGCAAAATGGAAGTCGAGGCAGATTTATAGCATTCAATATGTTTTCAATACTTCCGCGAAAACGTCAACGGCAGCAGCGAGAGCTAAATAACCACTTGAGATGAGTCAGGGACAAGGTACACTGCAAGAAATTGGCAAGTTCTGGCAAAATCCAACATTCTCAATTTATTTTAATTTACCATGATATGAATAAATTAACTGAATGATACCTGAATATGAAACTGCGGACTTAAAGGAAAGTAAGCGGAGGAAAAGGAACTAAGCCGTAAAATAATATGATAATAATAATTGTAACTCTGCATACCAATCCCCGATTTCTCGGCGTGCACTTGGACTTCCTAATATATTTCTAGTACCATTCCCCGATTTCTCGGCGTGCACTTGGACTTCCTAATATATTTCTAAGCGCCTCGTATTGCAACGCATCCTTCATGGAATGCTGCCAATGGCAACAAGACAGAGGACCGCGGCAGCCAGGACACGGACATGCAGGACTCGTTGGGGGAAAGGGTCCTTTTGGTAGTTGGGCCGTCGGATACTGGGAGACGGGGAGGCGGGGAGACGGGGGGAGACTGGGAGACGGGGACACTGGGATCCTGGCCAGAGACGGATGTGTGGATGAGCTTCGCCGGATGCGACTTCGACACATGTAAGCACACAATGTGCCGAGTGTGTTGCACTGCAGGCTCCATCGGATTCACTGCTCGATGCACATGAATGCATTTTTCCACAAAATTTAACTTTTATGGTGGGGACTAGCCAGGATGTACGTTGTGCATGGGGGGGTGGGGGGGTGGTTGCTTTTGTCCTAGTCGTCGCAGTAGTCCTAGGCATCCTGGCTGGCAACCTTTTCGCCCTGCACCGCCCTTTTTGGTTCCGCTGGCTGCCAAGGACTCTGCGGCGGCTGTCAGGTGGCCGACATGGCCCAGGCCCCGAATTCCTTGTCAACGCGTTTATATTGCAATTGCTGGTTGATTGGATTTGCCAGAAGCCAGACAGGACTCCCTCTGAGTCTCCCCCTCCGGTTTCCCTTTCACTTTGCTTATGAATTCTGGTCGAATCTGTGCGAATCTGAGAGCTTAAAGCCCTCGCTGGCTGGCAGAAGGGACGAGAAACTATTTCTGGTCTTGCAAACGATGTGTTAACAAGCATGAAATCTAAATCAAACCGCAAACACGCAGCCCATACCGTTGGGTCTGCAGCATCCCAGAATCCCAGAATCCCAGAATCCCAGAATCCCCTCTGGTCCTGCCAGTGCAAAATGCTACAATTCATGATTGAAATTTAAATTGAATCTGTAATCTGAAACAAAATCTAATCGAATTATATAGCAACAAGAACGCCACTCCCGGCCCGAGAGTTCGGATGCAGGAGGAGTCCTGCCAAATGCCAAGTGGATGGCAGGATGGGCAGGATGGGTGGGTTCCTGGGTTCCTGGGTTCGGGGAAAGGAGCAGTCGACGAGGGAGCAGCAACGCCACGCAGAAATCAGCAAAAGTTAAACCAATGCAAAAAGCAATGGCAATCAACTGGAGCCGGGCAAAAACAAACCCATACACATGTGCGACGGGCGGATGCCCTTAATAAATTGGCAGCACATGGCCATGGCCCTGGAATATGGCAAATCCTAAGCCAGAGCTGGTTCCATGGACCCATTTAATCAGTACTGGTTGGTAATTAGAAGCCGTACACTCTCAGCGATATCGTACGCAAATGCAAAACGACTTAAATGAATTGATTGCACGAGTATAATATGGAAAGGCATCAATAACTGCCCGTATCCAAATCGTTATCATTTAAAAAGAAATGATAAGCGTTTTTCAGCCATAATAAATCGATTGAGAAGCGGTTACAGCTCCATTTAAATCAATTTTAAATGTTTTCACGGCATAACTATTGTGATAAATGAAGCAGTATTAAGCAAATGGCTGTGGGCTTTAAACGGCAATAAAAGGCATCAAGCGAGCTATAATTGATTATATTCGCCTGTTTTTGAAGTGTGTTTTACATAAACCACTTTAATGCGATCACAAGTTTGAGCCAAAACACCAGGCTGCTTCGTGCAAACTCCTTTCACTTGCCCCGGCGGTGGAGAAGCCTCAAAATTCGATGGCCAAATTCTTATGGAGGACAAAGGGTTGCCTGGCCATCTGCCGCTGCCCTTTGGCCAAGTTGGGCAGACGAGCCCGAAATGGCAACATCATCAATGCCAACTACCAGCAGATAGAATCTGCGTGTGTACTTCTGCGGGCCAAGTGGGGTTCGTTCCCAAGCCATATTTAAGTCAATTTACATGCAACAATCAATATTTTTGTGCAAATAGTCCGCCCATGCCCCGAAAACCGAAAACCGAAAACCAAAAAACGGAAAACCCAAAACCGAAAACCGAAAACCCAAAGCGAAAACCAAGTCTAAGCCCCGAAAGTCGTCCAGGCAGCCAAACAAAAAAATAAACCCCAAAATTTGTACACAATTTTCAATCTGGGCATCATGAGGGCCGCTCGACAAGCTACATATACATACATATAAGCGGATTGCGGCGGCACGGGTGCAGTGCGTCCGCTTTGATGGCCGATCCAAAACTTAACTAATAACTCCTCGGTGTATCAGGAGACTAAAGAGCACCATGCCCCGTGCGCCCGTAATTCTCGGAGTGGGTTGGCTACCACACTGCGCGAAACAGTGCCATATAAAAGAAATATAAATCTTGGATTTACCTAATCTTGCCTTGCACCACTACTACTACAGTACTACTTCTTTGCATGCAACTTGATTGTATCTCCTGTTTTAAGTTATTCTGCTTGCTTTTCCCACCTTCCAGTGGCATTTTTCTGCCAGTGCAGGCCAGAGGCTGAAAGCTCATGCTCCGTGCGAGGGTCGCCACAGCAGTGCCATTGCCAGTGGACAGCTAGACGAGTGGGGCTCCACACCTTTCGATGCTCACCTCGCCAGTCAGACAGCCAGACAGTCAGACAGCCAGGCAGTCAGGCAATTGTTTTCCTTGTAGCTGCACAGCACTCACATCGGGGATCTTTGCCTGTGTCGGCTGGGCTGGCCAAATGTGATTTATCTGCCGGGCAAATTTATTTGGCCAGAATACACGAGGCCAAAAAGGCAAAGCGAAATGAAAACTACCAGGCAATGTACTCCGCTCCTTGTCTGTGTGTTGCCTTCACTTTTGCGCCACAAGAAAACAACTGGCTTGCAGGCCATCGGACAGGGGGGGGGGAGGGGGCAATGAGCCTTGTACAACGTTTATCGTGGCCCAAAGTAACACTAACCCAAATGCAATTCACCAATCTCCGGACTCAGTGGCAGTGCGATGGTCATAGCAAGTACCGAGCTCCATGGGCAAAGTCACGATTTAATTAAAGTGTCTTATATGCCTGGAGTGCAGCCTCAAGTAATCCATGGAATATGCTGTATATATGTTAATATAAGCCGTATAAATATCACTTCATTGGCTATGATCACACCCGAAGATATGAGTTTATTACGTAGCTATTTGCTTCAGAATCGGGCCACATCGAATGATGTTATGGATATAGATAGATATGTGGGCAAATGTCTACTAGATACAAGTTGAACAAACAAACAATCTGGTAGCAGATCCCACCTGGCGCACTAATGGTCATTTGCTCCGCCCAGCTTTCCATTCCCGCCCAGCTTTCCATTGCCGCCCACCTCTCCATTTTCCGCCCACCTTTCCATTTCCCGCCTTTCGACACGTTTTCCCACCTGCTCGACACTTGCCTTTGTATGTTGTGCATTGTAAAAGCCGCTTAAAGCGTAGCCCTCTCCAGGATTCCCGGATTGGTGGCACTTCGGCATGCCTTGTGTGCGGTTACTCCACGGCAATGGAAAATGGGAAAATGTCCGGGATGATAAGTGTATCGTTATTCCCGCCCGCTGGTAAGCCGCTTACCCCGGCCCCAAAGGTCCAAAATTCTAGAGCCTAGCATCTGCAAGTCCGGCAGTGGCCATCGAATGCTGGCAACCTTTTTCTTCGGCTTTTAAGCTTTCGAAAACTAGTTTTTGGTTAAGTTAAAAGCCATATCTTTCGTCACCTTTCTGTGCCAAAACTTGCCATTTTGCGGCCCTACAAGCGAGGAGGCCTTTTGGCCTTAATCCTGGCGAGAATCAAAGGCAGTATCCCTTATCCCTTAACCCAGACCCGCTGCAATTAATCGGCGAGGCAGAAAACTGCAGCGCATGCAATGGATGCACACGCTGCAGCGAATATATTTCCATGTGGATCGCTGTGGGGAATGGCAATTTATGCCCGGCCCTCTTCCGCCGAATTCTGAATCCTGCTGAATCCTGCCGAATCCTGCATCTGTATCTCTGGCCGCTGTTTTGGCCAGGTAGCGGGCAATGACGTTCGGCTGCAATAAAACTGTCAATAGCGCCCAAAATGCCAACCACTGCGCCTTGGCCATCTTACCACGCGGGGCATTCAGGAGTTGGTAAGGAAAATGCAACGATTTATTGTGGCCCGGCTGCCGATGGCCGATTGCCTTGCAAGGACCCAGCCGCACAAAGGAATCCGACCGGAAGATTCATGGCCATGTGAATTTAACAGTCATTCGCCATTTGCCACCCCTCGAATGCGCCAACTTTTCCCCTTTTCCCACCAAGGATTCGGATAAAGGACGAAATGCACGCGCCAATTGCACACATTCAACTCCTTTGGGCGCCACGCCGATTATATAATATTTAAAATTCGAGCTATTTTATTAAACATTTTATAAATGAAATGCTAACAATTGATTGAACCAAAAGCAGCACAAGCTACAGCAACATATTTATCTAACTAACATTCCTGGCTCTTCTCTACTTTGCAACTTACTAAGCCGCAAATATGCACATAACCGATATACGATATACGATATATGCAAATGAAAATCACATTGGAAATCACATGTGGAATTGCCTCGCTCACGTATACTTAATATTCCTAAGAGTCCTTTCGCAGCTAAATTATTCTCTCATAGCGATAAATTTAAATATCAATTTGGCTTGGCAAAAATGAAGTTGGCCAAAGAGTTTACTGCAAAGCAATGGAAACAATGCGATTACCTTTATCAGTTTCGGCTTTTTGTTTCGCCATGAAAATTCTTCAATTCCAATTTTTTTGCGCAAATTTGTTTTGAATGTTTGAGATTTGTATCTGCGCCTCCTCGTGTGTGTGTGTGTGCGTGTGTGTGTGTGTGTGTAGCCAGCGAAACGCACACACACGCACGGGGGGCTCAAGTTTGCCGTTTTGAATGTTGTTGCATACTTGTAGGCGAGGAAAAGTTTTATGTAACTTTGCCTGATTCAATGATATGAAAGAAAGTTTGACATGTGTAGCAACCGTCAACGACGACGACGCTGCCTTCCATCGAATGCAGCGGCAGCGAAAAATTGTGTTCCATTTGAAAAACGAGAGAAATGGAAACGAAAAAAGGCAGGAAAATGCGAAGCGGAAACTTTTTTCGTCATTTTCCTGAGGGAGGCGGGGGAGCAGCAGCAGCAGCAGCAGCAGGCAATTGTCTCGTGTTCCGCCTGATAAAACACAACAAGAACATAATTTATTTCCACAAAACTTGAAAATAACATGAGCGCAGAAAATGTATAAAAAAATAATAAAAACGAAGGGGAGCCAAGGCAATGAAATTTATGGCCGAGTTTGAGCCACTCCCATTCGCATCGCCCACAACACTGGGAAAAATATGTTTAAGTGTACGTTTTAATCGCAACTTACTTACTTACAATGAAATATTTAAATCGATGTTTCGGTACACGCAAAAATATTATTTCAATAATTACATTTTTAGTGCGCTAATGACAACATAATAACAAACCAATTTTAATAATTCAATTTTTAATGGGCTGAAATATATCTGATTATATTTAGATACTAATGCCAAAACAAAATTGATTTTAAATTCAAAATGGTTTTCTGTGGTAATACCACCAAGGTAATCACCAAAAAACAGCATCAATAGTATTAAAAAATGTTTTTTTTTTTAATGCTTTTTTTTTAAATGCTTTTTTTATTATTTGAAATGTAACAACTGAATTTGTTCAGTGCCTTTTGCGTCGCCGACGATTTTTGCCATTTGATTTTGAGCGCGAGTCGCCAAGAAGGAACCTCACGCAATTCACGCACTGCGGGCAATTAGCGCGGTATGGCCGAAAGTATCTGATGCAGTGGGCGGTGGGCGGTGGGCGGGTGGGCGTGGCTAGGCGGCTTGGTGCTTTGGCAAACGGCGCTGACAACTTTCGACAATTAAGTGCAACAACGTGACCAGCAAACACAAAATGGCAGCCGTTGCCCACAAATATGGCGGCCGAGGCAGAAACAATAAAAGTAGAGACGGCAACAGTCAGCGCGAGGGAGGGAGAGAGCGCGATAGAGGGCGAGAGAGAAGATGGCCGAAGAAGCTGGAAATGCATTTTTCGGAATGCTGCAACAAGGGGCGCGGCAGGATCTGGTGGCCGTTGCAAATGAGGCGAGCACGAAGGAATCCAAGGCAACCGCATCATAACTGCCAATGCGAAACGCGTGCTGAAGGCAGCGCAAAGTTCGAAAATGTTGGCCACGCATCCATCAATCGGAGTGGGTGAGAAAGAGACGGACAAATGGCGACAGAGAGAGACAGAGAGATGGGCTTAACAAACTATGGCAGCTGACTAACGATGCTGGCTGGCATCTAGTAGCTGCAGGCGCGAGTCCTGTGATATTTTCGGCATAAATCCCAGCGCGATCGCACTGGAAAACATCGAGGATTTCAAATTACCGCTAATGATACCAGTTTTGCGCCATTTTTCGTGGCAAGTAGTGCATTTTCAAGCATTTTTAAAGATGCTTTGGCTTTGGATAAAATTCTTGCCTAATGGATTTACTTGGATTCATATTTTCATTTCTGCGAAAATCTACATAAGCAGTATTGACTTTCAGAGTTACTGCTCAGCAAAATGATTGGAATTTTCAAGGTGAGCAGTCCGCTGGCTACTTCTTGGGAATTTCCAAAGGATATCCTCCACAAGAACCATTTGACAACAGATGACAGCGTGCCAAAGCCTGGCTTAGGTCCACTTTTGATTCCGCCTCCTTCGCCGGGTGTCCTTTCATCGTCCTCCGCTTGTCCTTTCGGGTACAGTCTCCTGTCACTCTTATTGTTTATGAGTCGAAACAAATTTTATTTTATTTGTGCAACTTTAGACGCGTGAGAAAGGAATAATGAAACTAAACAAACTTTCTGCGCAACTCTCTGGGCCAGCTGACCAAAGAACAATAAAGAAAAGCCCGGGACACGGAGACAGAAAGCCGAAAAGAAATGTAAAATAAACTGATTTGTCCTGGACAAAATGCTGGCGAAATTGAGGGGAAAGGGGCGAGATAGTCGTTGCAGGACTTCAAACTAGCGGTGAAAAATGTTTGCAGCTGGCAGCTCGCAGGACATGACAAAGGACATGGAAAGATACACCGTCCGAACGAAACAAAACATAATAGAAAAATGAAATAATAATAATGCCTTGGCACACGGCCCCTACAAACGTGGAGCAGAAAAAAAGGGGGGGGGTGGAGAGGGGGGGTGGAAAAGGATGTGCAGCCAGCGAGAGGAGACAGCTAAACCCACTGGCTGGTATTTGCTTAGCTGATGTCCTTAGGAGAAATTACATTCAGTCCGTCTGCCTGTTGTTGTCCTTGTTTGCATTGCTAAGCTCTTTGGAAAAACGCAGGGGAGCAACAACAAAACTGCAGGCTGCACTGCGCGAAAATGCAAATAAAAGGTGCCCAGTTGGTGATTTTGAAATTACCGAATTATACGATATATTAACCATATATATTATCCTGGTGCTCTATAACATTTCTACATCATTTTACATGATTACCCAAGTAGTTACTTGTACTGGCACAACTTTTTCGGCTCTGTGTGGCAAATTGTCCTGGTTAGGACCCTCCTAGGACCCTCAGCCCAACCTCGACTCGCGTATGCACAAAGAAGCATTCCTAGAAGCATAGACGAAGGGCCAAAGAACAGACAAACGGCTAGAAAATGAGTGCGCAGCCAGGAAAAACTTGCACCACCACCCGCACCACCACCCGCACCACCACCCGCACCACCACCCGCACCACCACCCACACCATCACCCATTAGCCCTGTCCCGAAAAAATGGAAGAAGAATGGCAAAAAACAGACAATGAACATGGCGAAAAAGTATCTACAACTATGGCTTTAGTTGTTGTTTTGTTTGGGTCAAAACAATTGCAGCTAACAAAGCCAACGGAATTCTAGAGATACTCTCTCTTCAGCAAGTACACAAAGTATCTTAGACTGCAGCAAAAGTGTTTAAGCCATGTGCTGCAACATTTAATTGAGCAGATTAATGCAAAATACAGGGATTCGTTGAGCTCCGTTTATATTTTATATATTTTCAAGGGTATATATTTCTGAGTATCTCGAAGTCCAGCAGATACTGGCAGGACCTCTTCGTTGCGAGATTTCCACTTCCGCACATGCTGTGACATAGAAAGAGACAGCGACATGTGCACCCACTTAGGCAGGACTTCCCCTCCAGGACCCATCTATCTATATGAGCCCCAGACAGTTGATCTGTCTTTCAGCTCATTGTTATTGGGAGTTTAATGCACCTCCGGCCAGAGGATACCCTGTTTACCCAACCTTTCATTGGGCCACTGACTGTGTCCTGCATGGTGTCCTTTGTGTATTTTTTTTTTTGGTCTTTCGGCCATTGTGAATCATAATTGTCCAAGGTTGATTCCTAAAAGCTGGCATTTATGTTGCTGTGTTGCTGTGTTGCTGGGCGAAAGAAGAGCACTTAATGGGGATTTCTTGAGGCTTTAAAATTATCTAATAATATCGAATTGAACAGGTCACACTAATAATATCGAATTAAACAGGCCACACTAACAATATCGAATTAAACAGGTCACATAGGTCAATTCACATGTGAGGCCAGTGCGGAATAACACCACGCAAGGTCCAAAAGATGATGTTTTGTTTTGATTTTAGTTGCGTCAGTCCTGTCTGCATCTTTCACATCTCTTCCGATTACTTTTCCGCGTGATTTGTATTCAATTGTTAGTTTTATGACCCATTCAAAAGTTTTTTAGCATCATTACATTGTTGTGTCGGCGCTTGTACATATATTTTCCAATTCAAGCCACTCGCCTCGTCGACTGTTTCGTCACTATTATCATCGTAGTCGCTGGCAAATTTTGATGACTCGGCGCGATTGAAAGTGGTTATGGCCAGCTTTAAATGATCCCCCAAACTCACCAGCACCTCAAAGTTTTTGCCGTTTCTTCTGGCCATTTTAATGTGGTCTCATTTCTCTGCACACTGCGCGTAAAACCAAGTTCTTTACTTTACTCGAAACTGCTTGAAACTCTATAAATTATGTATATATAATCCAGCGAAATTCCGTGTACTATGTACTATGAGCTTGAACACTGGAATATCTTAGCCAAGTATTGAAATAAAAAAACATGTTGGTAACACGTTTTTCTCAGTGCTGGTAATTTTTGCCCCGCTTCCCTCCATTATTATTTCTTTTTTTTGTTGTCATGGGTCATTGAAAGCGTTTTGGTTTGTTATGCCCGTTTTGTTTCGGTTTCGGTTTCAGTTTCAGTTTCAGTTCGGTATCGTTTTTCTTGCTGATTTTGCTTATGCGAATTTAATTTACCGAAAGTGAGAAATGGACACGAAACCGACAGCATCATCGCCTCATCGCCATTTCGATGCCGCATCCTTCACGCGATCTTTTAATGAGCTGCGTCGCTAATTATGTTTATATACTCGCACGTCCAAATAATCCACCAGTTAATGGGAACTTATTGTCGACCATTTTTCGCATCCGCCCCGTTGGCGACTTCTTTGTACACTTCGAGTGCCGAAAGCATAATTTCTTTTCAAATATTTATTTACCTTTGGGCTGAGTGCGTGCGCCATGGTGTTGCATAACACCATTGGCGGTGATTACGATGTCCGATGTACTTCCCTTCAAATCGGCGGAGAAAGCATGGCGAAAAGTTAAGTCTTCCTCGGAAATCGGGGAAATGGGACGCCAAGTCTTTGGAGTCTAGCAAAACGCATAATGAACCATGGGTGCAGCTGTGAAGTGTTGGTATTCATGTGCCATGGTAGTTGCTATTCAACGTACAGCTAAAGTTGCTGAATATAAACAAAACAAGATGGAGTGCTATAGTCGGGTTGCCCGACTATCAGATACCCGGTACTCAGCTAGCGGAAGTGCAATCGAGAAATTGCAACATTTTCTGGAATATTAGTACAAGTTGGGCGTGAGAGTTTTGTTCGGTTTGTGGGCGTGGCAACATTTAGAAACAAACTTGCACTGCCGCTATGTCTCTGGAGGCTGTATGCTTATTCTCAACATTCTAGCTTTTGTAGTTCCTAAGATCGAGACGTTCATACGGACAGATGGACGGACAGACGGACGGACAGATATACGGACAGACGGACATGGCCAGTTCGACTCAGCTATTGATCTTGATCAAGAATATATTATATATACTCTATTTCGTCGGAAACGTTTTCTTCTGCCTGTTACATACTTTTCAACGAATCTGGTACACCCTTTTACTCTACGAGTAACGGGTATAAGAGTTGTATTTATATTTTCTTTTACCACATAATTTGCTTATTTCGATTTGTTCATTTCTACATTTGTGAATTCAAACTTATCGCATTTCGATAAGCAAATGTGCCAGCTAAATATCAGTTACAATAGCTCATAAATTGTGAAACGCAAATGAAACCTACCAATTGGAATATGTCTGTATTAAGCCACATTCAATTAATACAGATAATAATTGCCTTTTTTCCTTAACAGCAGGTTATTGTGCTATTACACCGTGTATTAATCATTAAATAGTATATCAGAAAATGTACTCCCAAGTTTAATTAGTGTACGGAATTCAAATGTTTGGTGAAAATGAAATGTGAGAAAAATGCTTGAAGATTGCAATGTTATATGGCAAAAGTGTTCGTATTTTATTACTTTAAATTCAAATCTGAGCGAAAACAAAAAAATTGGTATTAGTTACCAATACTCCTTTTTAGTCCATTTTGGAAGGGGTCTTTCCACAGTTTTTCCGCAACAAATTGTTCAAGACTTTTGCTGAATCTTCTGATGTCTGTCCAAATCAGTTGCCTTTTCACTTCGGCGCAGCAATCTACAATTTTCCCGCTCCAGTTTTTTTGACACTTTCCAAAAACTTGTGCCATTTTTTCCGCTTGGCCGGAAAAGAGGTTTCACCTGCCTGGATGCCCCACACCCGATTCCATCTCCATTCCGGCTCCATTGTCAGTTGGACATAGTTCAATGTCGAATTCGTTGGGCGGCTTTTTGCTGTTTTCCACAGAACGGAGGCGAATTCCTCAGCAGAGGCACATTCCGATGCTAATTCTAATTAAGCGCATTTGATGAAGTAAACGTGTCCCGAGTTTTTACTTCATAAAGACAAAGGCAACGGAGATCCGAAATGAAACCAAACCGAAACTAAAGGGCGGCGAGGGAGAAGGGTGTCGGGAAAGAGGAAGAGCCGGAAAAGCCGGAAAAAAAGGAAAATCGTAGAGGGTTGAGCTGGCAGATAAAATTTCAACGCGCGCTCATTAAAAACTTTTGCAAAGGCAATAAAAAAATATAAAGAAAAAAAACATACAAGAAGCAACAACAAAAGGTCCTAAAGATGAATAAATAAAATGAAATGTGTAAGCGCGGCGAAAAGCGGGGAAAATTCATTGTCATTGTCAAAATAAATTTTTCTTTTGAAATCCATTAAAGGTTTCATTTGAAGCGAAATTGTTAGAAAAGTGCAAACGGCAAGCAAAATCCAGTCGACAAAAAAATCAGCAAACCGAACCGAACCCGAACCGAACCGAACCGAACCAAACCAAAACCGAACCGAACCGCAGATGAAGGAGAAGTGGCCGGAAAAAATTGAAATTATTACAAAACTTTTGTGATTATCTCGGTGGCCTTCGCCTGCGCCTTCGCCTGAGTCTCTAGTCCTGCCACGTCCTGTCCTTCCACGTCCTGTCCTTCCATCGTCCTGCGAAGCTGGCCAGAAAAAGTACACTTTGTTTCGCCCAATAACTGTCAATGCGGCAAGTGTTTGGGCGTGGCCACTCGCTCGATTGCCCGGCCAATTGTTGCGCCAATCTGGCTAAAAGGCTAAAGTCTGTTAACAGTAAAGTCAAGCCGAAGGCGGAGAGGCCCTTCCTAAGATCCACAGTATGGTATGGAAATGAATTCTCTCGTTTCAAGGTTTCCAATTCAGCAACATAGCAGCAATCGAAGTGAAACCCGGATCAGATCTTTAGTCATCTCGTAGTCATCGAATTGAAGCAAATAACCCGATTAGCAGCGAGATGCTATAAATCAGTTTTATAAATATTTAATAAGCAGCTGCCAGTGGACTCTTTTCGTAATGCCATAATACTCGAATAGGGTATATGGTACAGGGTACAGGGTATGTAGCTTTCTCCATCCGCAAACGGCGAACGGCTAACGGCCTTGCCGCCTGTCAGTCGGCTAGCCCCCACCCAAAAATCACAAAAGTCACAAAAAAAAAAAAAAAAAAAGAAAAAAAGAAAAAAGAAGTATTTATATGGAGGGGGGCAAGGCGAGCCACTTAATATAGAGATTTATGCTAATCAAGCAAAAAGTATTCGCCGAGAGGGGTCGCCACTCGGTGACTTCGTCATCGCATCTGAACTGGGCCGAGCTCAAATGGAATGGAATGGAATGGAATCGAGGGGAGTGGATCCATCCTACTCACGCTAAATGAAAGTGAAAATTCTTATGTAATATGCTAATATTTCTTGGCGCGCCTTGGATTTGAATTTTTGCAGTTGTTGTTGCCAGATTACGAGAGATTTTTATAATTTTAGATTTATGGAAAGGCGCTGAAGAAAGCGCGTAGTCCAGAGAAGCTTGGACTCATTGTTGTTATCTTCTCAATGCTGTTTTGTATTTTATTTATTTTTTTCTTCTTTTCTTTCTTTCATCTAATAATCGCCAACGAAATTTTGAGTTTCGTTTTTATTTTAGCAGAGGGTAGCAGGGGGGGTCTATTTGGTTAGGCATTCATTTCTTGTGCCTTATTTATTATAACGATTGGACGTGTTTGTGATCAAACTAATTAATTTAGATTTAAATGTGCGTGTAAATGGAAAGTTGCATTCTTTATGGCCGCAGTTTCACGTTAAATTATACATGTGATCTTCTCGTAAATAATTTATTAAGCCACATCATTCGGGATTAGATAATGAAAAACACAGAAAATCCGTAGTAGATGTGCAGTTGTTGTTGCCGATTATGGCTGCGTATTAAAAATCAATTAATCTGGGGAGAAAACATTCATTATGCTAATAACGGCGAGTGGAGCGCGAATCACGACAATTGATAAATGAGGCAGCGAGTGGGTGAAATGAAAACAAAGGCCATGAATTAATTGAACACATTTTTAATGCCGCATAAGCCGGCGAACAAGTTGGCATCCAAATGGGCAAATGCAGTGCAGAAAGTATTTAGAAAAGGTTGAATCGTGTTTTCCCCCAAAATGAATGGCTACATGATTATGATCATGATTATTTCATGTAATTTCATATATTTCAAATAAAATACTTAATTTAATCTAGCGCGCTTCGAGCGAGTGCACAAGCTGGGCTTAAGAACTTAAAAACACAGCTGTCCACGCATTTTAAATGCATTGAATAAATATGAAAAATGAAGCCAAAGGGCAAACAAATCACTTGGCGCCCCGCATGCTCCATTTCCGATTTCGCGTTTCCAATGTCGCGTTTCCAATTTCGCGTTCCCGATTTTTCCGATAATTGGGCGCATCAGTAGGGATTATTGCAGCAGCAGTTCTTGATGAGGGCGTGCTCGTAGCAGGATTTGGCGTACAGCAGCGAGCAGTCGTAGTACAAACACTGGGGCGGTCTCAACTGGGGGGCACCGCCTGCGGGTTAAAGCGCATTAAGGCCGGCGTCAAATTGAATTAAATTAATAAATGCAGGCGATTAAGGGGCGGGCATAAATAATGTCGCCCGCCAGAGGCATTCGCCCACACCTCCCCCCCACCCGAGCCCTTGATTAATTACCTGGAAAATCGCAGCAACAGGCGTCGTGCACCATCTTGTGCGAGCAGTACGAGTAAACCGACGAGTCGCACAGCGGGCAGCCCGGCTGCTGCGGTGCTCCGTAGCCGCCCTGTCCCGGATATCCGGCTGCTCCCGGTCCGGACGCCGATCCGGATCCAGGTCCGAATCCGGCCCCAGGCCCTAGACCGCCCACGCCCACGCCTCCACCGCCTCCGAAGGTGGGACCCAGGCCGTTGCCAAAGTTCTGGCCACCAAACTGACGCGCTGAAATGGCCAGAAATCGTTTGTTTACTTGCCCAAGTCGAGCGTGGAGTCGGGTCATATATTATGATTTGTATACCAATTCATTGGACTATTTCTTTGAAATTCAATCAGCATTGAAATAACCGTGCGAAAGTGCAAATTGCCAACCCATTGCTTAAGTATCTTTAAGTTTGGGCAGCTCACTTACTTGAACTGTCCTGCTTGGCCGTGGCCAAAACGATTGCCATCAGAACGAGCAGTTGCACGTGGCTCACACTGCGTATGCGCAACATTTGGAATGAATTTAGAAAAGGCTGATCCTCTGGGACACAAGCCGAGTATCGAGTATAAAGTATCGAGTGCCGTGTGTCGAGTGTCGAGCGTCGAGCGTCGAGTGCCGAGTGACGAGTCTTGGATGCCGTGTGATGATGCTGATGCTGGAACTGCCGTTTGTCGACTGCAACAAAGGAAACCTTTATAGAGTTGTCTGCCGGCCGATCGGTGAGGCTTTCGCTTTCAACTTGTGACAAATTCATATATAATTTGATTTGATGGCTCTTCAGGCAGCACGACAACAAAGCAAATGACACGACAGTTGATGCTCAGATCTCGGATTTCAGCTTTCCAGCTTTCCAGCTTCCCAGCTGAGAGCCCGAAAAAAGCGAGCCAAGACCCAAAAAAAGCCATCGAAAGTTATGGGGGCCGCCAATGGTGAACCAAATCGAAGCACGGCTATTTATCATTGTTCGGTTCGATTGGCCTGACAGCTCGATTGGCAAAACTCAGCCGAAAACTCCCACGCAGATTCAGATTCAGACTCAGACTCAGATTCAAAATTCAAATTTGGATTTTGAAAATATCTAGTTGCTGGCTGACACATTTCTTTCGCTGGGCAGCGAAATCAAACGAACTCAGACGCGGACTTTTGCCACCTGCAGCTGCAGCCTTTTCAACTTTTACTTTTCCACTCCATCTGGGACTGTTAATTGCTTCATCTGCCATGAAGCCAACCCATCCCGAAGTTATTTTCCCAGACTCGCGGAAGCGGTCGCTTATGTAAAATTAATAAGACATAAAATAAATTTCGGATTATGTGCATAAAACAAAGATCGGAAAGGGTTGGAGTTTGGTTTTTTTCTTCTGTTTTTTTTTTTTTTTTTTTATTTCGTTTCGAATTGTTAATCGTTTAAAGCGAAACGCGGAAGGCAAAGTAAAAGTGTTTCATTTTGATTGGGTGCGAGTTGCTAATAGACCCTCGGATATTTGGCCATTATGCTAATGGATTGCGAGTGCAGAAGTCACATTCTATCTTAAGTCCCGATCATACGGATACTGACTACGGATACGCGACCACTTTCACCAGCGATAATCTCGGTGCAGCGGCGAAAGTCCCTTTGCAAGTCGGCCAAAACTGCCGAAGGGCCCCCAAATGTAATTTCATTTAATTAACTGGCAGCTACAGCTGCTTCTGACCAGTGAATTGGGCCCGGCTTAAGCCTGGCCAAGAGCAATTTAAATGCAGCTGATGAAAGTGAGCATCAAATGGGAGCCCTTTGGAAAAGAAAACAAATATGAATTGTACATTTCCACTGCCCCTTGCTTTGTTGCATTCATTTTCATTTTCATTTTCATTTTCGTTTTCGTTTTCATTTCAATGTTCATTTCAATGTTGATTTCCATTTGCACTTGCAACTGACTTGAGTATCTGAGTATCTGAGTATCTGTCAGTACGTGTATCTCGTCATGTGCTTGTCGTCCGTCGCTCTGCGTTGATTATCTTGTAAATTTGTTGCACGTTTTTTGATGCAAATCCGCTTGTCATGTCTCACCAAACACACACGAAAATTACACAAGTGATGTCATCACCTGCTGCAGATGTTGATACGCAGATGCAGATACATCCCTACAAAGATACAAACGCGTACTTGTAGATAACAAGATGGATGGGCCTCCCACTATTTAGATCTCACGCACGCAGTGTCGCAATTTTCGGCGAGGGAAAGGTAAAAACTCTAAACTCTGTACGCCAGTCAGCTGAACAATTTGTATCTGTATCTGGAGATGTATGTACATGGGCTAATTTCGAATTCGTTGGGCAAAGAGATGTGAAATTCGTTTGGCTGTAAACATTAATTATATTTAATTATATTTCTTACACACAAAGCATAAGCTTTGAAACTGTAAAGCGCTATTTTTCTAGCCGCTTCCGCATACTCGCTGCATCTGCGGCAATGTATCTCAATTTGTAAGTTTAGCGCCGCACACCCAAAAAGAAAACAGTATAAACAACAGAACAATGCGGCACACCGCTGCCAGTTACAGTGGTTTTTAGTTTTCAGTTCGGGAAAAGAATCTAAATAAATAATTAACATAAATTGTAGTAGATTGCGTGTTAGTTAGTTAGTATGTACGTGAGCTGTACTAAAAGTGCTGACAACAAGTTTTGTATTGGCAGTGGTTAGGTCCAGTGTGCGCTGGCGATCGAGCGCGTATCTGATGGATACACGTGACGTAACCGCCGAGAAGGCCTTACTTTTACCACGCGCGTCATCGCCATCTCCCCATCTCCCCATCTCGCTCCCTCGCGGCTCACGGCATATTTATTGGTTTTCGTTTCGCTGGAATTTATCTCACTCTCTCCCCGTTTTTCAGCGTGTTGAATGAGTATCTTGAAGTTCGTGTTCGTCTTGCAGGTAAAGAGGTCACTTCTGCTTCTTACACCACGACCACTTTCCAGTCCGCGATGAGTGACCTCAATTAAGCGGCCGCCACGCCCAGTTGCCGCACCTCTACCCCTCGCTCCCCGCCCCCTTTCAGCACTCCACCTGGCTCGCCTACCTGTTACCACCTGCGATTGCTGGCCCATTGTCGACTGACCACAGAAATGGATGCCGCAACTGAAATTCCTTTCTGGCCAATTCAGAAATGGTGAAAGGGGCCACTTGGGCCACTTGGGCCACATGGAACATGGAATATGGGCATGGTCGGCAGGCATAAGCCAAATTAAACTCGTAAACAATGCACGGCGCTGTAATGGCCATCGAAAAACCATTTTGTTTTGTATAAAATATTTATTTGTGGCCGCTTTGATTTATATGCCGGCTAAAAACCAATTGGCCACCGCCAAAAATGCAATGGTAACAGTCGGAACTTCCGCCGCACACTCAAACAATTGAACGTGTGAATGGCGATTAGTAAGCTAGTGTTGAAATTTGAAATTCATATGTACCAAAACACATATTTTTTGGTAATTAAAGCATTTCATTTCGCAAATGAGCCACTTTAAAATCGCCACCGAAGTGGCAAGATTATGAAGGGAAACTGTTGGTAATCTTTCTGCAAGTTTATCTCAACTTAAAGAATTTTATTACACAATGTTAAGTACGTCTTAAGTTCAATTGCAGAGAATTAAGTCACAGTTTTTGGATATGTTTCACTTTCAAATCGAAACACTATTCGCAAAGATACGCGTTTAACGTAACTTTCCATAAGAACTGCTAATTCAGAATGAACATAGTTTTTGTTCTTTGACGGAACAAAGAATTATGTTGCATGTTATGTTGCACAATTTATTATTACAACGTGAATATTTTGTTTATTAGAAATATGGCCTTTGTGGTGGGTCCCACTAATATTATTAATGCTGGTTTTATTGCTCTAGCTGCCTTTGGCTGTTGTGTCGTCAGTGTTTTGTGGCACAAAACCAATATTTGTGCTCTGTGGAGTTCTTCTCGAATGTGTTGATGGTGCCACTGATGTGTTTGTTTATGTTTGTGCTGTATTTGCCCAAGTTATTTGCACACAAAATGTAAAAAGCGCCAATATTTGGGGGAAGTATTATAGTATGATAACAAGAGAAATTGTATTTTCAAAAAAGAATATTTTAATATTATTACGTTGGAAAAGCAGGCGGAAAAGAGCCGTAATTAAATTGTATGCCCAATTAATTTAATTCCATCGCCGCCGCTTTCCATCTGGAGTTCATTATAAATAAGGAGAATTCTGAATTCGGAATCCTGAATTCTGAGCAATGCAGGGCATTCATTTAATATACAGAACGCCTGCAGCTGTAGATAAGCTGTAAGCTGAGAACTGAGCACACTCACATAGTTTTCCCGAGAGCGGGGAAAGAAAACGCCCACGCTTCTCTGCGGAAAATATGCAAATTAGCTTTATTATTTGACAGTTTCTATAAAATGCAAAAGCCACAAAAGGCAGAGCAGCAGCAACGACTTCATCAACGTCAATGAAAACTTTTAGGAACGTTGGGGGAGCCGTTAGCTCGTCGACCATCCAAGCGTTTTGCCGACCAGCCCCGCACCATTTCCATGCCCATGCCCATTCGCATTCGCATTTTCCGGGGAAAATGGCACCCACATCGCTCTGGCTTATATGACAAACTGAAATGCAATAAACAAGTTGACAACTCTGACAATTTGGACAAGAGAAACATGTTAAATGCTGGGAATTATGACAAGAGACGAGAAGTCGAATTCAGGATGAGCAGTCGCAGTCACAGTCAAAGTCAGGAGCAGGACCAAAAATGGGAAAATGGGGGGGGGAGGGGGGGGTGGGGGGAAAAGCGGCCAAATGAGAGCAAACAAACAAACGGCATAAAGAATAAGTAATAAGCATGCAAATGCGTCAAGAGAGCAACTCTCCAGATGCAAAAAGATACAAAAGCTCGGTTACTGCGGCACGGGGTTGCCATGGTATCTCATGGATACGATATACTTTCTCGGCTTAATTACTTTCAGGAAGAAGGAAGCCAGTAAGTTGCCCGGCTCCGGGGAGCCCTGCTCACAAGTATACAAGTATACAAGTATCTGAGTATCTGCCGGGGCAACTGGCCAACTATAAAGGGAATAGATATTAGATACTCGTACTACTAGGTTACTCTTTGTTTCGACAAGTTTCCAGTTCACCTGTCCTGAGACTAATCAAATGTCAGTTTTTAGCTCACTTCTGCTTGTGCAAATGTGTTTCGTTTCGTCCTGTTTCGTTTCCAGATAACTATGGATACTAACTAATGGTAATAATGTCAAAGGAATATTTGTTAAAACAAAGTATATCAAAATGTCTCTTTTATAGTCATGGCTTATAAAATTCTGTGCTGCAACTTCTAACTTTCACTCGCATCTGTGGACTTTCTTCTTTCTGTGAGTTTCCCAAGTTTCCTCGCTGATTGCCGCACAAAATTGTGGCAACAAACAGAAATTCGCTCCAGATACAAGATACTACATACTAGATACTACATACTAGATACTAGATACACATGGATATGACATCACATGGGGGCCTTTTACTTGGGCCACCGATAACAAAGAAAGTTGTGTGCCAAATTTCGTTGCCTTCGGGTGCGGCAATTTATTTTCAACTTGGGTCAAATTGATTTGGCAAAATTTAGAGGAGCTCTCTCACGTATCTGCGAGATACTCTGCGCAGGGCCCACAAAATTCATAACGAGCGGGGCGACTAAATAATTTTATTTGTCCACCATTGTTGCCTGATTTGTTTGTTATTTATGGCGCGTTGTTCGCCGCTGCTGCCATTACAAAGTCAACACAATGAAATCGACCAACGAGCGGTGTTGTCATTGTCATCAATGTTGTTGCATGTTTCTGCTGCCACCGCCGGGGGCAATATTTTGTTAGGCTTTTAATTGCTTGCCCCCGTTGTGGCGCCAATAAAATTATGCAAAACTCTGTCGCCCAATCGATAGCCCGATAGCCGGGAAAAAACCTTTACCTAGCTTATGTGCAAGTGCATCATCAGTGTATATAATATTGTATATGCGCCAAGGAAATCAATCTCAAGATCTAACTATTTACGTACACAGTTTTCGCGGCGTTTGTATACTTTTGAATTAATGCCTAGCCAGTTGTAACATCTTGCAGTTCACTTACTCGGCAGTTATGAAATGCCGCACCCCAAACTCTGCTCCCCATTATCGTTAGGCAGCTGGTCCGCTGATTACCAGCGCTCTTCTTGACCAATTAAACAACAAGCAAGTTGTGGGCTGGATAAACATCTAACAAGCGAATCTCTTTCGTTTTTCTTTCGGCTTAGCCGCTTTTTCCCAGTTCAGACTTGGCTTATCCATTCAGCTCCCAACCCGGACATCGGCAGATCAGCAGATCAGCAGATCAGCAGTGCCTCGTTTTATGCAACCCCCGATTTTCTTGTTCATCCGATCGCGCCCAAGTGCTAAGTGGCCCATTGTAGGCAATTGCATCATGGGGGGTTAGGTTTTCAGTTAATTCGGGTTGGGCAACCCGGGGATACGAAACCATGAGCACTTGCAGCACTTGAGCTGCTGGGGCTTGTGGTAACTTTGGTGTTGCAAGTGCAGCCGGCACAGCTCTCGGTATTTGCATTCAATTATGCACTGTGGCCACGGCCAAACACGCGTGGATTCGGGGACTACGAAGACCAAGACCCAGACCCAGACCCAGAGCAAGACCCAGAGCAAGACCAAGACCAAGAGCAAGACCAAGAGCAAGAGCAAGACCCAGAGCAAGAGCAAGACCAGGTCTAAACACACAACAGGTAGACCAACAAAACGGTTGCTGGGAAAGCGTGTCGAGATATCCGCGGGGCTATGTTGATGTGGACTGGGGATTTCGTAGCTCGCATTTCGAATTTGGAGCTTGGCACGGGGCAAACGGGAGTTTGGGGGCAACAGATTGGGGCTGCAATGCAGCATGCCACAGTCAATAGATGTGTAGGCACTGCGCAATTTGCATACACTGACCTTGCCTCTTGCGAGTCTCATTTCCATCTGGCAGATAGTGGAGTCTCATTTCCATCTGGAGTCCAGTGGAGTCTTGCAAAAGTCGGGATTATCACTGTACTCGGACTGTGGCAAGTATAACCGAGTACCCTACATCGTATATACGTGTATATTATAACCACCTTATCGTATCTAACAAGTTGATTAAGCTAGGCTTAAGAAAGATACAGCAATATAAATGCCGAGATGATCCGATAGCTTACTTGGACCTTAGCAAGGGCATTTGTTGGGCGAAAGGTGCGGAAGTGCCCTGGGATGATCAAATATTTGCGTACGCAAAAGTGTGGCAAGAAAAGTGGGGACACGGGATTGCAAGTGGGGCTTTCGTAGTCGAAAGTCGCAGGTCCCATTGCTGATCCAAAGACATCGCCAGCAGCTCGTGTGCAAATAAATAAGCATAAATATAGTTGAGTACTTGTGTAATTACGGCAAATGTTATTTGATTTTGGCACCCCGTGTAAACACACGCCCCCCCCCCCCCCCCCCCCCCCACCCTTCACGGAGAAAAACCGACCATGGAAGACCGAAAAGACCGCAGTTGCGTGCTCCAAATGATAGTGGGAAATGCTCGATGTGGACGTGGATGTGGATGTGGCTGTCGGATGGAGGATGGGTGATTTTTGTGATGGCATATGGCACATGGTGGGGCAGAGGCGACCTGGGAGCGAGCCCAGCCCACTGGCTCATATTTGCACATCTCGAGAGCCGTGCTGCTGCTGCTGTTTGCACTTTCGCCCAAATGCCAACACAAGCGTACAGCAGCAGCAGCAGCAGCAGCAGAAATTAAATTTTTTTTAAATTTTTGTGTCATTTTTTTGATGTTATGATGTTGTCGAAATTTAAAAAAATTAGGAAAAAGTTCTAAACTCCATAACTCAACTTATCTTAATCGGATTTTGAACAATTTTTGAACAATTCTCTTAAAATCTGCTTTTAAATTTAGAAATTTATTTTATATTAATTTTGTTGTAATTTTTTTGATGTTGTTGTTCTTGAAATTCAAAAAAATAATATATAAAAATATAAAAATAAGCAGCAGCAGCAGCAGCAGCAGCAGCAGCAGAAATTTAATTTTTTTTTAATTTTTGTGTCATTTTTTTGATGTTATGATGTCGAAATTTAAAAAAATTAGGAAAAAGTTCTAAACTCCATAACTCAACTTATCTTAATCGGATTTTGAACAATTTTTGAACAATTCTTTTAAATTTAGAAATTTATTTTATATTAATTTTGTTGTAATTTTTTTGATGTTGTTGTTCTTGAAATTCAAAAATATAATATATAAAAATATAAAAATAAGCAGCGGCAGCAGCAGCAGCAGCGGCAGCAGCAGCGGCAGCGGCAGCGGCAGCAGCGGCAGCGGCAGCGGCAGCAGCGGCAGCGGCAGCGCCAGCAGCAGCGGCAGCGGCAGCAGCAGCAGCGGCAGCAGCAGCAGCGGCAGCGGCAGCAGCGGCAGCGGCAGCGGCAGCAGCAGCAGCAGCAGCGGCAGCAGCGGCAGAAATTAAATTTTTTTTTAATTTTTGTGTCATTTTTTTGATGTTATGAAGTTGTCGAAATTTAAACAATTTAGGAAAAAGTTCTAAACTCCATAACTCAACTTATCTTAATCGGATTTTGAACAATTTTTGAACAATTCTTTTAAATTTAGAAATTTATTTTATATTAATTTTGTTGTAATTTTTTTGATGTTGTTGTTCTTGAAATTCAAAAATATAATATATAAAAATATAAAAATAAGCAGCGGCAGCAGCAGCAGCAGCGGCAGCAGCAGCGGCAGCAGCGGCAGCAGCGGCAGCGGCAGCAGCGGCAGCGGCAGCGCCAGCAGCAGCGGCAGCGGCAGCAGCAGCAGCGGCAGCGGCAGCAGCAGCAGCGGCAGCGGCAGCAGCAGCAGCGGCAGCGGCAGCAGCGGCAGAAATTAAATTTTTTTTTAATTTTTGTGTCATTTTTTTGATGTTATGATGTTGTCGAAATTTAAAAAATTTAGGAAATGTTCTAAGGCTAAAGTTCTAAACTCCATAACTCAACTTATCTTAATCGGATTTTGAACAATTTTTGAACAATTCTCTTAAAATCTGCTTTTAAATTTAGAAATTTATTTTATATTAATTTTGTTGTAATTTTTTTGATGTTATGTTGTTGTTGAAATTCAAAAATATTAAGGTTTCAAGGCAGAAGTTCTTAACTCCATAACTCAACTTACCATAATCGGATTTTGAACAATTTTTGAACAATTCTCTTAAAATCTGCTTTTAAATTTAGAAATTTATTTTATTAATTTTGTTGTAATTTTTTTGATGTTGTTGTTCTTGAAATTCAAAAATATAATATAAAAATATAAACATCAGCAGCAGCAGCAGCAGCAGCAGCAGCAGCAGCAGCGGCAGCAGCAGCAGCAGCAGAAATCAAATTTTTTTTAAATTTTTGTGTCATTTTTTTGATGTTATGATGTTGTCGAAATTTAAAAAATTTAGGAAATGTTCCAAGGCTAAAGTTCTAAACTCCATAACTCAACTTATCTTAATCGGATTTTGAACAATTTTTGAACAATTCTCTTAAAATCTGTTCATGAAATTCAAAAATATTTAATAAAAAAATATAAAAATAAGCAGCAGCAGCAGCAGCAGCAGCAGCGGCAGCAGCAGCAGCAGCGGCAGCAGCAGCGGCAGCAGAAATTAATTTTTTTTTAATTTTTGTGTCATTTTTTTGATGTTATGATGTTGTCGAAATTTAAAAAATTTAGGAAATGTTCCAAGGCTAAAGTTCTAAACTCCATAACTCAACTTATCTTAATCGGATTTTGAACAATTTTTGAACAATTCTCTTAAAGTCTGTTCATGAAATTCAAAAATATTTAATAAAAAAATATAAAAATAAGCAGCGGCAGCAGCAACGGCAGCGGCAGCGGCAGCAGCGGCAGCAGCAGCGGCAGCGGCAGCAGCGGCAGCGGCAGCAGCGGCAGCCGCAGCAGCAGCGGCAGCAGCAGCGGCAGCGGCAGCGGCAGCGGCAGCAGCAGCGGCAGCGGCAGCGGTAGCGGCAGCGGCAGCAGAAATTAAATTTTTTTTTAATTTTTGTGTCATTTTTTTGATGTTATGAAGTTGTCGAAATTTAAAGAATTTAGGAAAAAGTTCTAAACTCCATAACTCAACTTATCTTAATCGTATTTTGAACAATTTTTTTTTAATTTTTTTGATGATGTTCTTGAAATTCAAAAATATAATATATAAAAATATAAAAATAAGCAGCAGCAGCGGCAGCAGCAGCGGCAGCAGCGGCAGCAGCAGCGGCAGCAGCAGCGGCAGCAGCAGCGGCAGCAGCAGCAGCAGCAGCAGCGGCAGCAGCAGCAGCGGCAGCAGCAGCAGCGGCAGCAGCAGAAGCAGCAGCAGCAGCAGCAGCGGCAGCAGCAGCAGCAGAAATTAAATTTTTTTTTAATTTTTGTGTAATTTTTTTGATGTTATGTTTGATGTTTTGATGTCGAAATTTAAAAAATTTAGGAAAAAGTTATAAACTCCATAACTCAACTTATCTTAATCGGATTTTGAACAATTTTTGAACAATTCTCTTAAAATCTGCTTTTAAATTTAGAAATTTATTTTATATTTATAAAATTATAAAATTATAAAATATAAAAATAAGCAGCAGCAATGGCAAAAGATGCGAAAACCGAGCAAAATAAAATTCGCTTCTTGGCAACCCACAATCTACTGCCCCATTATCCGAACTCGCACAGCACGGCCTGCACGGAGAAAAAAGATACTGGCACTCCTTGTGATCCTAAATCTTTCAGCACGTAGTCATATCCTTTATAGCGGTTTCCTGCAACTGGTTCCTCACAAGCGATATTTAGATACAGAAAGCAATGACTTCTGCGCTTTCTTTGCAATAGGGTTACCAGGGTGTTTGTATATTGTGGCATTTTGATGAATCATACATATGTAGTGTGATTTTCTTCTGGCCCTCTATCCGAAAAACATGAATGCATGTTTTCCTGGTGAGACTGGCCTGGATGCGACAGCTTTCCCACTGCACGCATGCAGAGCAAAGAAACAAGCTTACGACATACGAGTATCAAACACAAAGCACACTCGCTCGGCGCATAATCAGCTGCTCGATGCTGGGCTCCATGCCAAGTTGGTGCGGCTCTCAAAAGTTTCCATGACACCCAAGTTCCGATGAAAAGAAGGCGTGGCACAGTGGGACCAGAAGTCCCTTTCGGTCAGCAAAATGCAGACCTACTTCTCCTTAGGCAGCATATTTCTTCAGATACATGCCTTGAACAAACTCAATGCTTCCCATCGAGATTAAGGCTAGGATCATTACCAGTGCTGAACTGCAATGCAATAATTAGTTTTATATACTCGTACTACACTGAATTACTTGTAGTATTATAGTTCTGTTTACAATGCATTACACCCCAATGTGCCGAGGCTGGGGCTGTGTCGTCGATAAGAATGACAGGTGGTGCTGGGAGCAAACAGAATGCCGCACGTCCGGTGTGTGGCAACTGTAACTGCAACTGCACCACCACCAATACCACCACCAATACCACCACCAATACTGCCACCGAAAGCCATCCTTGTCTGTGGCTATTTGTGTGATGCATTTGTGTTCGAAATTCCTGCAAAGTTCACAGCGGAGCGGGAAAATGTATGGCTAATTAAGCAGACGTCGCAGCGCAAGGCAATCCGATTAGGCCAATGTGTAGGCCAAATGATATGTTGCCTTGGAAAGTGTTCAATTGATTTAAAGCATTTCGTTTCAAGGGAAATGCGAGCCGAATATCAATGATTTCTTCCACTAACGTCATGATTTCCTACGTTGTTTTCGCACACTAAGGAAATCAAATAAAATGTATTATGAAATTCGACAATTAAATACATTTTTAGTGGTCTAATCAAGCGACCCATCATTAGGGAACAATGAAAAGCAACCGTTCCGGTAATGAGTACATAATTGGCAATAATTATTCAAAACTTTCGATCCTCTGCGGCATGTGGAATCTCCCCCCCCCCTGGGATCCCGAATTCAGCCACGCCCCTGATCAGCAGATCACCCCGGGGGATCATCTCGCATTCATCTCGGCTTGTTTGCCTCTTGAACTGCCGAGTGCCCATCAATCTGCCCGACTGACTGCTACCGATTAGATAATAAGCAACGACCCACCGAATCGGAGGTCTTGACCCCGAAAATACCCCTTCGCTGCCCTTCGCTGCCCCCGAGGCCCCCGACGACTCCGCCCATGTTGTTGATTTTCGGATAGCCGCTAATCGAAAGCAATGCGTGCAATGAAACCCATTTGAGCCATTTCAGCCATTTCAGCCATTTGAGCCATTTGAGGAGCTGAAAAGGGCGCCTCGAGGCGTTGGCCAGCGAGCAGTGAAAGTTAATTGAACACACGGCCGAAATGAAATGAAAAACACGGCCAAGGCAACTGGCTACCTGGTTGGATTTCGCGTTCAAATCGAAATTCAAGTCGAAGGCAAAGCACTTGAGTGATCAACGATGGCAGGTGACAGACTCCGCCGTAGGGAAATTCGCCCGGATGACATAAGCGGGACAAGTGCCCGCGACTTCCCCGAATCGCGAACCCGGAAAATCTATTGTGTATACGAGTACCTTTGCCATCGCCGACTGGCGACACTTTGTTGTTTTAAGACCCATTTCGCCTTCATTTGGTTTGCGTCGCAGGTGAACAGTGGTCGTAATCCATTTGACACAAAGATATTAGTTAGTATCTCTATGAATGCCAATTTAGACATCAATTTGTTGGCCCTGCATGACTGGCGATTTTGGCACACACATTATACGTTTATGAAATAAATTCCAATTAAATTGTTACCTGCCGAGTGACGAGCTACAGTGCAAGGCAAATAAAGGTTGGAAATGTCTGAAAAGTTGGTAAACAAAAATTACCGCTACTATCGCAGGTAAACACCATAATTTAAAAATCTGCAAGCCCTGTTTTAACACAAGTTGGCTCACTAGCAGTTACACAGTCTCTAAATTATAAGGTACATCTGTGTCAAAGTTTCTGGCGTAGAAGACAGAAGCTTATGTTATACTAAACTTGAATAGTGTGCAACAATAACTACTACAATACCTAAGTACTTAATTTAACATACAATTTTAGGGGGAAAATTATTATTATTACTGATTATAAAGTAAAAACAGTGTGGGCGTGACAGTCTTGGGCGGTTTGTGGGCGTTGGAGTGGACGTGGCATGCAGATTTTTAATGAATTGCGGAAGAGATAGGTTAAGTTATGGAGTTTGAAACTTCAACATCATAACATCAAAAAAATTGAAAAAAAAATTATAAAAATTGATTTCTAATTTTGAATGCAAATGTTTAGAGAATTGTGCCAGAAACATTTAGAGGTATGCTACTTCAAAATCCGATTATGGTAAGTTGAGTTAAGAACTTCTGCCTTAAAACCTTAATATTTTTCAATTTCTACAACATCATATCATCAAAAAAATAATACAAAATTAATATAAAATAAATTTCTAAATTTAAAAGCAGATTTTAAGAGAATTGTTCAAAAATTGTTCCAAATCCGATTAATATCCGATTCAAAATCCGATTATGGTAAGTTGAGTTATGGAGTTAAGAACTTCTGCCTTGAAACCTTAATATTTTTGAATTTCAAGAACAACATTACATCAAAAAAATTACAACAAAATTAATATAACGGACAGACGGACGGACAGACGGACGGACGGACATGGCCAGATCGACTCGGATATTATCAGAATGGTCAGAAAGGTTTCCTTCTGCCTGTTACATACTTTTCAGCGAGTCTAGTATACCCTTTTACTCTACTAGTAACGGGTATAACTATTGTGCGTCGCATTATGAAATATGTTGGTTCACTTTAAACGCAATAGTTAAATTATGATTTAATGGGCTAGCCTTGCAGCGGCTTTCAAAATACCTCAAAATACATCAGCAAATTATGTTTGCATACATTTTGTTTACATAATTTGCTATATTTTTTTAATGAACTACGTTGCATCTCAATAAATCCTAAATGCTTTCTCTGAACGCTCTGGCGATCGATCGGCCGGCACTCCTCCATCTGAAGATCTCGACGGTTGGGCATATTTTGCGCAATGGGTGAAAGTCGAAGAGGGCCAAGACACTTGCTGTACGGCAGATGCGCGTTTCTTTTGGCCAACTCGAAGCGAGTTAGCCAGTCAAAAGCCGTACGCTTTGGATTTTCGGACATGGGCAGCTGCATAATGCGCAGTTCATCTCTTCGACTTTTGGCGCTAAGATGGGAGTTTTTTTTTTTTTTTTGGGGCTAGTTCCGTCCGCTTCCGACTTTAGCACCTCTCGGCGATTAATATGGTAATTTATGGCCGTCGCGGCAACGCAACATAAATCTGCAGCCACCTTGAGAAATGTGCTTACGCCACATGAGCACGGAATCGGGAGTGCTTTCTGCTGCCACATCCACTTCCACATCGAATTCCACTGCCGTTCTAAAAGGCGTACTCAAGTGTCATAATGAGGAATCCGCCCACTTCGCCCACTTTGCCCACTTTGCCCACTTCGCCCACTTTGCCCACTTTTTCCGTGGTGGAAAAGCTTTATTGCGAATGCAAATGAGATGCGTGCGCCCAAATTGAAATGGCAAATGTTGACAGCGCCAACACAGCGCCGAAAATTCAAAGTTAATCAACGAGATATTTATGTAGGAAATGTTTGGCGAGGATGCGTTAACTATGCGAATGCCAAGGAATCACCATCCATGAATACTCGAATACACCATACAAGCCACGTTGGATCAATAGGCTGCAGGAGTCAAGTGAGTTAGTCACTGGCTTACGGCTTACAAGTGGGCCTTCTCCCTCGTGGGGCCGATCAATAAGTTTGCGACTTGGAATTTGGCTAAGACTTTTGCAAGACCAAGGGTGCTGAACAAATAATATGAAATGCAGGTCTTGAAATATTTCATTTATAAAGTTTTGAATACTTCAAGATCTTGCAAGTTACAAGATTGCAAGATTCAATTCCAAGCAATAATGAATCCTATTAGTATATATTTCCACATGTACTGCTTGAACCCACCTCTTGCGATACTTTGCCGCAAAAAAGTGCCAACTGCTGGGCCTGGCGGCATAAACATATTTATGAATTTTCTATTCTGCATTGCGTTTTTGATTGTCATAAGTACGAATATGAATGGGAGTCCTGCGGGGGAGCGGGTTGCGGGTTGCGGGTTGCGGGTCGGGGAATCCCCGAAGACGAGGCTCATTTGCATTGGCAGTGCGAACGGAGATGGAGGCTGTAGAATGGATGGCTGGGCTGATTAACATAAAATTAAGCGTTCGAAAGGCATGCGGCAAATGGGGTTTCGGAATCCGGAATGTGGGGGGGAGTACTGCGAATATAAGTTACGGAATTGGCGGTGAGGATCCGGATCCAAATCGGAGCAGGAGCAGGAGTGTGAGTAGGAGTGGGAGTGGGAGTATAGGAGTCGTAGTGCTGGGCGCAGGCTGATAAGCCGAGGCGCGGCGATAAGCGCATTTAATTAGCATTAATTAAAGCGAATTGCGAGACTCGGCCGGGGCGCAAAACTAACTAACAGCGGCTAGAGAAATAAACAGAAATAAACTGGAATAAATAGGGCCCGGAGAAGCCGCGGGGCCTTGGAGAGGAGGCAGCACCAGAGAGTTGTGAAAGTGAGCCAATGGAAATGGAAATGGAAATGGCAATGGCAATTGTACTTGGCAATCAATGGTTTTTGGAGCACGGCACGCGGCATGACAAATTGCGAATCGCTTTGGCTCGGCCTCCATCTGTCTCCATCCGTCTCCATCCGTCTCCATCCTCCATCGCCAAGTCCGTCTCCAATCGCCAACCCACTGGGTGTCGCCTCGAGAAGCGGATGCCGCGAGGCCGCGATGCAGGGACACTGGGAAGCCGGAGCTCAAGTCGTCGATACACGGTAACGTCAAGTGTCATGGCAACAGGGCACAGTGGTACAAAAGTGCAAAAAAGATGCTAAAGCTTAACTACATTTTAATTGAATTAAAATGGGTATTTAATATTAAACATTTAAATATTTACTGATGCAGGATGTTTTAAAGAGAACGAAAAGATCCAAAGTTCTACTTAATAACGGATTGTTGGTGTTTCGTGTGAAACCTATGATATAATATGAAACTTAATAATTATGATATACCAGCATTCATATCTGTTGCAAATATAGATATTAACATCTCGATCGCGTGGATCAATGCTATAATATGAAACTTAATAATTATGATATACCAACATTCATATCTGTTGCATAAATAGATATTAACACTACATCATGTGAAAACGAGCACCTGCTCGATCGCGTGGACAGCGCCTTCCCAATCGGCTTCAGACCACTGTGCGTCTGTGGGAGAATGAAAGACAGCGAGAAGAAAGCGGATTGCGTAATACCTGCGGCATGACATAAAGCCGGTGGGCCCAGCGATGAATGAGATGCGGAGAAAAGGGAAAGGGGTGCCCACAGCGGCGGGCAAGGAGGAAGAATGGCATGAGGGGGGGGGGGGGGAGGGGAAGACTGGGACTGGACCCGCATAATTGTGTGGCTACACTTGAAGCCAAGTTAAGGGCCATCTCTCTCTTCCTCCCTCTCTCCCTCTCTCTCTCTCATCTATCAAGCTATCTCTCTCTCTTTCTTTCTGTCTGGCGTTTAGCTGTCTGTGAGAAACTGAAACCGAAACCGAAACCGAAACCCAAATTGTGGGCGAGGCCTAGGCGCAGCAGCTCCAAAAAGATCAAAAACAACAGCATCAGCTCGACGACGACTACAGCTCATGCCAATGGAATGCAATTTCACTTCTTTAAATATTTTACCAATTGTTTCTGTGCGTGCCTGCGGATCTGCGACGCGGATCTGAGTCTCCGGATTGGATTGGATTGGATATGGATCGGAGGGATCGTTGGGATCAGGTTGGAGTTCGGCTGCAGGTTCAGCTGCACAGATACAGATACAGCTACAGATGCAGCTACAGATACAGCTACAGCTACAGATACAGATACAGCTACAGATACATATACAGATACAGATACATCTGTATGTGGAAGGTGCGTGGGCTAATGATTTCAATTAAATTATAAACACGCTATTCTTCACCATTTAACGCGCGAACCCAACGGCTTTGTGTCTCCGCAAAAGCAATTAATGTTGTAAAAACGATACAGCTTCAATATTGCAGCCATTATTTCAAATGATTAAATTGTCAAGCAAATTATTGACGGCCAATAAGTTTGGTTAATGCCAAACGCGACAGCTATGTAGTTCAACAATGCAATCAACTGAAATGCCTTTTTACCATAAAATAGTTGTACTATGGTTTATGGCAAATTGCGATGAACAAGATTTATTGCAAAGTGTATATTTAATATTTACAAAAAAAAGTTTTTTCTTTTTGCAAGGATTTAAACTGCTAATAAAAATCGAAAAGCTTCCTAACACGCCTCTTCGTAAGATTCGCTCATCAGTTTGATATGGAAATAAAGTACCATGTAATTCGACTATATTTGGCAAGCGAAAGAAACACCCACGTTGGCTCAAAGCTCTTGATAAAGAAAGTGATTTAGGCCACTTAGTGAACGAATGTCAATAGAAAGTTTCACCTCCTTTCTTAATTTCCACTGATGAGCACTTACTCATGTACATGCGAGTATATCTTGCATATGTACATAAAACGAAATTTATTTAATTTATAATTTAATTTAATTTGAATTAATCATTTATAGAGAGTTGGCAGTTCGGCTCAGGAGGCTCCTGCTGCAATCGCAGCTTGTCTCCACTCTTTGGACCCTTATCACCACCAGCGAGCCGGAGGGCTCTTTCCAATGAACCCATTTAGAGCCCGAAACGAAAGTGGCCATCAACGCAAGACTCGAGGAAGTAAAAGCGCAAATAATTGCGACCGACCAAAAACAAAAACTATACCTTTGTATATACCCACACCATCTTGCGGACACCAATAGATACATATATATATATTCGAGTATATATGTAAGGGGATATTTTAAATGTGTAATGACAAAGGCAACAGCGGGCAACAGATGCGGCCGAAAAATATTGCCACTTAGTTGAATGCGGCTGGTTGCATTTGTTGTTGCTGCATGTTGCTGTTGCCGCTGTTGCTGCTGTTGCTGCTGCAACTGGTCACATGCTGGCCATGCGGCACCCGCAAGATGCAACAGCAGCAGGAAGTCCAAACTTGGCAACAGCAGCAACTGTGAAGTAACCTGGCCAGGAGGCAAGGGGGTCACTAGTCGCCAAATGGACGGCGTCTGGCGACTTGCGACTTGCGACTGGGTTGTGCGAATATTCGCATTTCATGCATACCCTAACCGGGGGGTATATCTCTCTGAGGACAGCTTCAATGCAACATAATTATCGTAGAGCTGCAAGTACTGAAAGTTCGAAATTTCTGGTGGATCTGACTTTCCTTTAAGCCAAACATCTATATTTTCTTCTCTAAAATATCCAGTTTTGTGGTAGGGTATTTGAAAGTTGCTCTGGTTTTCAACTGCACTTCGTCAATAAGGGAGAAGGAGTGGATTCCCATTTTCAATCCCCGATTCGAGAAAGCCAGCGCGTTTCTTTCCCGTTTTCTGGGTTTTTGTTTTGGCTGGAGAGACTTGAGATGGCCATGACGATCATGGTGATGGAGTTGATGATGCTGCTGGGATGCAGATGAGAATGGGGATGACGATGACGATGACGATGATGATGATGATGATGATGATGAAGATGGAGATGTTGATGACGGTGTGGCTGCCGCTGGGGCAAAATACAAATTCAGAGAAAAGAGTGGCCCAAGAAATGCAAATGAAAGCGAAATCGAGTCACGCGAAGGCCGCACATCTCCAGCTTCAGCTCCATCTCCAGCTCCATCTCTAGCTCCATCTCCATCTCCATCTCCATCTCCATTTCCACTTCCATTTCCCCCAGAAGAAGCCGAAATACCCCTTTGCTCGCCAAGATGCAAACTTGATCTCTCTGGCGGCTGCAACTTCTTCAACTTCTTCAAGTTGAGCGCCGAAGCACTTTTATGACTCAACTTTGTGGAAAGCAGGGGGCACAACCAATAAAAAAAAAACCAAAGCAAAAAAGAGTTCCCCTATCGGACATTGTGGCAAGTGTGTTGACATTGTTCTACTGCCGGCTGGCCCAGTTAAGCGACTCATGAATATCGCAGAGCTCTTCATTTTGCAACCCAGAAAATCTGGCAAGACTTTCCGCGGCGACGCGACTATTAGGTAATATGAAGTGGAAATTATGTAAATTCCACCATACATATTCATCGAAATAGAAATGGAATTGTATGGATTCAACGCCGAATTTCGAATTAGGTAGAAAACACGAACCGCGAATGCATGGTTGTAAGCCAAATGGAAGTGTTTTTAAAGAGTATCTTATTTGGGAGTTTAAAATCGAAGAAATCGTATAAGCTTTTTATAAATGCAGTGCCTTTTTTTATTGATTTATTCCAATGAAAAGGTTTCAATGAAATAATTATTGAGTGCAGCTGGAAATATGTACAAATAAAAGCTCAGGACGATTAGCTATATTTGAGCATAAAAAAACGAATTTGCATTTAATTGTTGTCTTGTGGCTATGCTTGTAAGGAAATGTGAAGGAAAACGCCACGCTTTTCCAAACAAAAACCACTCGAAAAGTAAATGTGTGTACAAGTGTTGGTCAAGCCCATTTGCAACTCATGATGAAACGAAACTCCCTTGTTTTCCTGACTAACACTTGGCGATCATGAGGAAGCGTTCGCTTTGTGGAAACCCATTAAGTTAGCCATGTTTACATTGGTCAAGAGCCCCAGACTGAGCCACTCAAAATTTGCCACTCAAGTCGCTGTTCAAGGCAAGGCTCCGAACTTTGACAAGGATCCTCAACTTCGACTTGCAAAAACGACACTTGGCATCGCGGGACTGCGTTGGTGATGCTGACGATGGGGCGGCGGACTTGCCCCATGTGGCAAGGTTGCTCCCAGCGCCTCGATGCCAAGGTATCGATGTGAAAATGTTGCAAAACTGGTCGCGAGAGAGGGAAAACCTCTCAGCCTCAGCTTCAGCTTCAGCTTCATCTTCTTCTGTCCCTTAAGACGCGGCACCTTGCTCCGGGTTTACGAAATTTCTTCACTTTCGGTTTCGATTCGGACTCTGGGGGACCGATTCCGATTCGGATTCGGATTCGGATTCGGAATGGGAATCGGTTTCGGTTTCGGTTTCGGTTTCGGTTTCTACAGCGGCTGCGCGGCGGCAGCGCCGTCGACGCTTGGCCGGGCTATTACCTATATGAGCTGGCGTTATCATCTGAGCGGCAGCATTTTCAACTCGCGACTGACAAGCAGCGGTCGCCGTCGCCGATCCGTTGTCGAGAGATCAGATCCGAGATCTGAGCTTAGAGAGATCCCCATACGATCCGTACCGATTCGAACCGTTCCGAACCGATCCCGTGATCCGTTTCGGGAGTGCCGCGCTTAAGTTGCATTTTTTTTTTCTATTTTTTTGCGAGCTCCGAATCCTTTTTGTGTGCAGTGCCTTCAACAAGCGAATTGAATCAACTACACTTTTTGTTCGAGTGCTTTGGTGCCGAAGGATAACCCACCCAACCCACACCAGCAGCTGGCATGGTAACGAATCGCTTTTCTAATTGGACTCGAGTGCAAAGGATTACGGAAGAAACGCAAACGCAAGCCCAATTAGGAGAAAAGTCTATGAGACTTCAGGGAAATGCCAGCGAAAGTAAAAGTTAGCCGACCCCCGGGGGGGCCAAATAGATTTCCCAAAAACTTTGGAAAAACTCAAGTGCACGGAAAACAAATTAGGATATTTGAATGGGCGGATTATTGTAACTGCAAGATGTGCTAACTCACATTGAGGGAACAAGGAAGACACAGAAATAGCTTTCCTGTAAACAGTGCAGTATTGTGCGAAAATTAGAAAAAACCTCTAAAATTGAAGTTCAGGACAATAACTCATAACTCCGATAGTTTCGGTGCAGGTATACCTTCTTTTTTTGGGTGGGCACGCCTGCGCCCTGGCCCTTTGACCTTGTGACACGACCTCTGCTAATTGATGAGGGTCGCCCCGGGCTGGTCCAAGCGAAATTGATGCAGGATTGCCGGGATTGCCTGGATTGCCTGGATAGCCTGGCAAATCCTGGCCCAGATTATTCATTTGCCGCCAGGAGTTGGCCGGCAGCTGGACCTCCTGTCTCCGGACATAATTTATTCATTATCGAAATTGATTCATAAATAATTTCGCATTCACATTTGTTGCCCGCCGTTCGTTGTGGGCCAAGGTGGAGGGGGGAAATTTAATTAACGGAGATTACGATTCTCGACTTTTGGGAACAGAGCAGGCAGCTGTGGCCAAAACTTAGGGCCCCATCTTCCCGCCCGGCAACCCTTTTGGGCATTCCTTTCTGGCCTCGTTTTCTGGCCCCTTCATCCTCGAACCACAAGTAAATTTACGTCTTCTGGGCGATAGTGAAAGTTTTGCCGGCCCGTCTGTTTGTTTATATGTTATGTTGTTTTTTGTTGCCGTTGTTGCTGTTGTTGCTGTTGTTGCTAATGCCTGGGCTTTATTTGTTTGCCGTCTGCCGTTGTTGTCAATTGTTTAGCATCAATAACAAATATTTGTGGGCTATGCTAATGAACAGAAATCGAGCGGCGGCCAAAGAAAGCGGTGACCAGTGACAGGTGGTCAATTGTGGGTCACCTCTACTCCTTACTTTGGACTCCACTTGTTATACAAAGTATTCACTTTCCTCGATCCCATAATTGTTCTTTTAATTTTGAGCACATTTGCCCACATAAATAATTTGTTAATTTAGCAAGACCCTTAATAGATATAAATTGTATATATCATAAGTTGTATTTGCAACTGTACCTATGCGACCAAGTGGCTTAGTGACTCGCATACGGGCCGAAAAGACGATCCACAATGGAGTTGAGCTGAGTTGAGTGGTGGCCACATGCGGGTCACTTCACACGGTTCACAGACAATGGGCACCGGGGCAACTCCCCCTCATACACCCATCGTACACCCATGCCCATCACCATCACCAACACCAACAGCATTACCATTACCAGCACCACCTTTAATTGTTTGCCATTTCTTTTATAATGTATTTTCATTATGCGGCGCATAATTTCACTGCCAACATTTGTGACACCTACTCATCCCCACGAAGCGAAGCTCGCAGATACGCAGATACATGGAAATATAGAGATACACGCGGCGGAGCCAAGTGAAAGTTACCTTTTCGGCGCGTCTCGTTTTTACTTGTGTAGTTTGTATCTTCCTCTCCGTTTCGACCGCTTATGACATTTTAACGCCGCCGCCGCTGGCCAAAAAGTTGAAAATGAAAAAAACCCCAAAAAACCCAGAAAAAACCAAAAAAAAAAAGCGAAAAGAAGTAACAACACAGTTTGTGGCTCATTGTGGCACTCGTATTCAATGCGCATCGCTGACCATTGAGGTGCACTTTTCCATTTCCAAAGATTGCTGATTGCCCGCATTATGCAATTCAGAAAGAGGCGATGCGATCATGCCAAATGGCATAATAACTTGGCTATTACAGTTGGCTAGCAGTTAGATGACGCCGATTTGGTTCTTTTTGACTCTTTGCAATTTTTCAAGGTATTTGCATAAGAGCAATTGGGATGGCAGCTCGCTCGTATATCTGTGAACTTTGATTAATGGCACATATTTCGCAGATAATAGTAACTGTTTTAGGATTTAGAAAATTTTCGAAAAAGATTCATTTAAGATATTACCGAGGCAATAACAAAAAATAGTGTTAGTAAACGACAGGTAGTGGTTACATAAATACCAGAAATCGTTTACACAGAAAATGTATTTGTAAAATCCATGATTCATCGAGCACACATCAACGCACTCATCTTCAAGATACCTTCACCTCTTGCGTAACGAAACACCATCACTTTCTTATGTAAGGGCATTCCAGCTTCGTCACCTTTTTGCGGTCGAGCCGCGTGCCTTTTGCCACTTTTATTGGCATTACCACCGGCTAAATCGCGTGTTGTGCGTGGAATTTTGAAAGAAGCGCCGTTTTGATATCGCCGTTTTTGATTTTCTTCGGCCCGTTTTGATTGGCTTGTTTGCCATTGTTGTTAAGCATAAAACCAATTAAATATTATAATACCCCCCTTACCAACATTCAGACTTGGTCAATGGTTGTTTTCGGTTATTTCGGTTATTTCGGTTATTTCGGTGATTCTGTTTTGGCTCAGTTGTTCAGTTGTTTGCCACTTCGATACTTATTTAACTGGCTCCAAGTCGCCGCTCGCCTGCTGAATAATTGATGATCATGATGTGCGGCGACATCCGTGAGGAATGCAATGATGATGATCATAATGACGTTGGTGGCAAGTCCGACCGACCGACCGACCGGGTTATGTTTTAATTAGAGCGTAATACGCCAACGTTTTCTGGGCAACCGCAATGCCAATTACACCGCGCAACAAACTTGGCCTTAATGGATTAATTAGCGCCTCCTCCGCTGGCCAAAAAGCAATTCACGAAAAATGCTTTATGGCTCTCGAGTATTTGGCAATGTATAATATTTAGGATTTGCTTCGTATAATCATGATTTGGGTTGTAAAATGCTCAGCTATTAAAAGTTGTGCACAATAAAATTTAAATTAATTTAAATTGAAGAGTGATATATGTGTCAGGCAAAATCGTTTAGCGAAAGTCAAAGTTCACCCGTTAAATGCAAATGTAAATGTTATTTTTTCGGCTTAAGTTTGATTGTGCAACTTTACCTTGTTGCACAGTGTTTTCAGAGAGGCAAGTAAATCGAGGCGGGTCGTAGGTTTGCAAATTAGCGCATATAATGGTTACATACTTGGGCATGGGGTTGGAATTTGGGTGCCCCACACGCACACACACACACACACACACACACACACACACACACACACCCACACACACACTGTCAGCAACACACACACACTGTCAGCAACTCACGGAAAACGACACCTGGCTGAAATGGCGAGCGAATTGAGGGCCTGTGAGCTGCGACCTGCGACCTGTGACCCGTGACCTCTGACAAGCCTTGACAAGTTGTCGGCGCCCAAAAAGGTCACCGAGACAGCTAACAAATGGGTAGCGGTTAAAAGGGGTTGAGGCCGAAATGACTGAGATGGCTGCGATGGCCGAGATGGATGGCAACTGGAGACACATTGTGCGGATGCCACTCAATGAATATTACGATGTCGGTTAGCCGACTAACCAACCCGTCACATTACAACTCTTTCTGTTGCAATCATTTGTTACATTTATGGAAAAAAACAAATTGGCCAGCGATACACCAACTTCAACAAGCTGAAGTTTGTATACGCTTGCAGTTATGAGATACTTTTGATGAGGCAACACTAACACTAATTGAGTTAGAAACAGCGAATGTTGAAGGATCTTGTGCTTTATTTCTATTTCTATATATATTAATATTTATTTTATTTATTTCGCAATTTATAGAATGGATTTCTTTAATTTCAAGAAGAGTGTTCAAAAGGGTAAAGCTTATCAAATATTATCCAGGCGATAGAGAATCCATTCAGTCGCAAGTTTTGTAAATTGGATGCTCTGAACTAATTGAGTTAGAAACAGCGAATGTTGAAGGATCTTGTGCCTTATTTCTATTTCTATTTCTATATATATTTATATTTATTTTATTTATTTTGCAATTTATAGAATGGATTTCTTAAATTTCAAGAAGAGTTCAAAAGGGCAAAGCTTATCAAGTATTATCCAGGCGATAGAGAACCCATTCAGTCGCAAGTTTTGTAAATTGGATGCTCTGAACTAATTGAGTTAGAAACAGCGAATGTTGAAGGATCTTGTGCCTTATTTCTATTTCTATTTCTATATATATTTATATTTATTTTATTTATTTTGCAATTTATAGAATGGATTTCTTTAATTTCAAGAAGAGTTCAAAAGGGCAAAGCTTATCAAATATCAAATTATCCAGGCGATAGAGAACCCATTCAGTCGCAAGTTTTGTAAATTGGATGCTCTGAACTATGTTTTTTATGGCTCGACTTCTCGGAGGAGATGAACTTCCGGTCCAAGCGCTCGTGGCCAGCTATTTTCCCGCCAGTTGCCATCTTGACAAATGACTAATCCACATGTACCCCTCCTTCCGCCCGCAGATGCTGCTCCGCCTGACTTTGCTGGCCGCCTGCTGCCTCTGCGCCGCCCAGGCGGTGTTGCACGGCAAGGATGTGAAGCGCCGCGAGGCAGGATTCGACACATACGGCCCGCCGCCACGCCCCGCCCCGCAGTACGGGCCGCCGCCCCAGCAGCAGCACGTGCCCCACCGGGAGTACGGCGTGCCGCAGCAGATTCCCTTCAGGGAGTACGGTCCGCCGGCCATCAAGTACGGCCCACCCAAGCTGAACTTCCTGGGTGGCGGCGGAGGAGGCGGCGGTGGCGGTAGCTCGCTGCACGAACAGATCAAGACCCACTTCGGAGTGCCCAAACCCTTCTACGGCCCGCCGCACATCCAGCACAAGCCGGCACCACAGTACGGTCCACCACCACCGAAGCCCGCACCACAGTACGGTCCACCCCCGCAGCCTGCCCCACAGTACGGTCCACCCCCGCAGCCTGCCCCACAGTACGGTCCACCACCACCGAAGCCGGCGCCCCAGTATGGTCCACCACCACCGCAGTACGGTCCACCACCGCCGCTGAAGATCCAGCACCGCCCGGCCCCACAATACGGACCACCGAAGCTGCAGTACGGTCCACCACCACCACCGCCACAGCTGCTGCCCTCGCCGCATGCCGCACCACTCTTCAAGCCCGCCCACCAGCCAGCCACCTCGTACGGACCACCTGCCTCCGGACCCCTGAACCTGCCGCCCAAGCAGATCTTCGACGCCCCGCCGCCGAACTACGGGCCGCCGCCACTGCCCGTGGCCCTGCCCGGAAACGGAAATGGACCTGCCACCACGATTATCCTGACGGGCGGACACCCCAGGCCCAGTGGACCCAGTGGGCCCGGACCAGTGAAGCAGGTGCAGATCCAGATCGACTCCTCGGGACACACACACAGTGTGAGCGGATCCCAGGCTCCCTTCCACACGGCCTGCGATGGCTGGAAGCCGATCCCGGCGCCAGTGGGAGCCTACGTGGAGCAGAACCACATCGAGACGCAGGGTGGCTACAGCCAGGTGGCCCAAGGACATGTTGGATCCTCCTTTGGAACGCAGTACAGCTTGGGCGGCGGTGCCACTGGAAGCGGCAGTGGTGGCAGCATCATCGACGGACTCACTGACGAACAGATCGTGGCTGTGGCACTTCAGGGAGGCGCCGGCGGAGCCAATCTGATCACCGGATCAGGAGGCAACTCCATTGAGGCGGAAGCCTTGCAGGTGAGTTGTCGATTGACCAAGGACTATCTTCCTATCCCTTGCTTATCCTTAATTAATACCACTCTATTCACAGGCCGCCATTGGTTCCCTGGATGACTCGTATTCCAAGCCTCCTTCGGATTCCTTCGCTCCCGGCTCTGTGCATGCCCAGAAGTACCAGACTATCGGACACTCCGGACCTCCACCACCACCAATTGGTAACTACGGTCCTCCACCACCACCAATTGGTAACTATGGGCCTCCACCACCACCACCAAGTGGAAACTACGGACCTCCACCACCACCCAGTGGAAACTACGGGCCTCCACCACCGCCACCAAGTGGCAACTACGGACCTCCACCACCGCCACCAAGTGGCAACTACGGACCTCCACCACCCCAGTTTGCAGCCCTCACCAGCAGCAGCAGCCACGCCCACTCGCAGTCGCAGTCCAACGTGAACATCCAGTATGGACCGCCATCCGGCAATCCGCAGCCCTTCCCGCAGCACGGAGCCGGCCAGCCCAACAAGCCGGTGGCCTATCGTCCACCCGTGCCCGCCGGTCTCCTGGAGTCCATTGGAGCCACCGTCCAGCATCTGGATCAGTTCGGAGTGAAGCCACAGCAGCAGGCACAGACCTATATTCCCCCAGCGGCCAATGAGATTCCCGTTTCCGGACCTGCGCCACAGCCACTACCTTCTCCACAGGCCCTGTACCAGCCACCACCTCCACCATCTGCGCCCCAGTTGAGCCTGCAACAGCAGCTGCCTGCCCCACAGCCCGGTCCCACCTTCATCCACCAGAAGCAGTTCGGACCGCCGGGACCACCGCCACCACCGGAGCCCCAGTACCTGCCACCACCACCACCACCAGTGGCCAGTGTGCGACCCCTGGGACCACCACCACCGCCAACTCAGCAGTACCTGCCCGCGGCGCCATCTGGACCACTCTTCTTCCAGCAGCAACAGCAGCAGCAGCAGCACCACCACTCGGAGAACAGCTACAGCGCCTCGCAGTTCCACTCCCAAGGACTCCCATTGCCGCAGCAGGCGCCCCGCTTCAATCTGCAGCAGGTGCAGCAGCAGCAGCCCATCATCGTCCACGATTGCGGCCATGGTCCGAATCTGGTGAGCAGCAATGGCTACCAGGTGCAGCAGCAGCAGCAACTGCAGCAACTGCAGCAAGTGCAGCACTTTGGCAGCGTATCCGCCGCATCTGCCGGTGCCTACAACGCCATCTCGCAGAGCATCCCAGTGGCGGAGCAGCACACCCAGCAGTTGGTCACATTGCCGGCGGACAGTTATGGTCCACCGCCATCTGGAAATGACCTGGACTACGATCCCACCGGATATGCATCGCAGAAGAATGCGGTGGCAGCGCTGCCCGATGGCACCGATCCCCACCAGCTGCCCGGCTTGGATGGACTCGATGTCCTGTCCGCCCAGAAGTCGCAGAGCATCCAGCTGACCGGACAGCAGCCGACGCAGAACTTCCAGGTGCAGTTTGGCGGTTCCCTGAACAATGCCCCTGGAGTCGCCCACGGCGATGCTAATCATGAGGAGATCCTGTCGCAGGGTCTGCTGCAGTCCATCCTCACGGCCATCGAGCAGCCCAGCCAGCAGCAGCAGCAGCAGCAGCAGCAGCAGAGCCTTCCCCAGAACCACAAGGCTCAAAGTCGCTCCGATGAGCACGAGCACGAACACGATCAGGATCAGGATCAGGATCAGGATCAGGAGGATCAGGATCAGGCCATTGCCCAGGACAATGACAAGGAGCAGGAGCAGGAGCAGGAGCAGTCGATCAGCTCCTCCAATCGCGTGGAGGTGCGCGTCCTGCCGGAAAACCCCGACAACGAGGAGGAGACCCCCGCCGAAGTCAAGGAGATCGAACCGATCGTGGTCAACGAGGAGGAGGCCAAGCATTAGTCAGTCACTAGTTAGCATCGAACTCATCAGCGCCGCTTGAACCTATTTATTGCTGCCTCATCATCATCAACTAAGAGCTAAGAGCTGGGAGCTGAGAGCTTAGAGCTCCATCTGTCCCCCAGTTGCCATAAAGTGAAAGTCCAGGGGACAGGGGGGCATTCATAAAGAAACAAAGAGAATCAAGAAGCTGACATGCGGATCGACCGCGTGAAAAGTGCCTTTTCATGCTCGCAGCTCGTGTATAAAAGTTATTTAAAATAAATAATTAATTTATTATAGCATTGTATTGTATTTTATGCTTTAAACAATAAATAAACATATGTATGTATACAGAGAAAAAGCGCTGTGCTTTTTATTTCGCATAGGAAAGCCGCCGCCGAGTGCAAGTCATCTAAGTAAAATCGCAAGTTGGAGTGCCAGTCAATGGCAAATGGCAAACAAAAAGGCGAAAAAACTGCATGAAGCCCCAAGGCAAATGAGCTGGGCGGCCGGAGGGGGGGCGTGGCTGTCGACAAAGTCTAACCAAACAACACTGGCAACTGCAAGTGTTACCAAAATGTGATCTGATTCGCATTTAATATACCTGCGAGCGAGCTGATTTGAATCTGATAAATCTTGAGATACAAACAAAATTGTTACGTGTTTGTCTTTTAAAGCTTGCGTCTATGTACGTTTAAAGTCAATAAAATAAGTTCAATCAATAAAGCCAATAAATGTTTACTTATTTGCCGGGCACAATAATCGCTTAGTCTGTTTTATGAATATTTATTCACTTACCAAAATGACACGAAATTTATCGTTCGGCGTTTTTTCATTTTCTTCCCCGAAAAGTTTAATTAATCATTTTTTGGCTAATATTTTAAAGGGTTGCGAGCTCAAGTGTTCTCACGCTGAATTCCGATTCCGATTCCTCTTCCAATTCCAATTTCAATTCCATTTTAATTCAATGACATCCGCATCCGTATCCGCATCCGCATCCGGATCCGCATCCGCAGAGCAGTGGACTGCCCGGCAAAAAGCAACAAGAAACAATAAAAGACATTAAATTAATTAAATTAGCCATAAACAAAGAGAAAGGTGATTAATTAACTAGAAATTTATACCGTTATATAGCCGAGGGAAAAGGCATGAAAGACGTGCCCGACTTCTGGGGCCGAGTGCCACCCATTGGGTGGTTGGGTGGTTGGGTGGTTAGGTGGTTAGGTGGAGCTGGGTGCTGCCGAAGCTCTCGCCGCTTTATTTACCCATTCATTAATATTTGGTTGCTTCAGTTTGGGCCTCGCCTTGCTACTGATTTCGTTTCGTACACCTACACTGAGCGCAACAACGACCCAAATGCAAGGGAAAGCGGCAAAACATGGAACTTGGACATTGGACATTGGAAAGCACACAAAAGCGTAAGCATTGAAAATAATATTTAATAAGTTGCATTTCTTTTTATAAGATAAGCATTGAAAATAATATTTATATACATTGCATTTTTTTTAATAAGATACAAACGCATAAATGACTTGACCAAATATCAGTATTTCAAGTCGCAATGCTTTTTTCGCTCTGCATATTCTGACTTCTGCTTCACTTTTGCCCCATTTGCGTTCCACGTAGCCGCTACCTTTGTTTGCCGAGGCGTCGAAGGGAACCGGCGGACGGAAAGCTCGTCAGACGGACAGAATGACGAACGGACGGACGGACAGGCGGACGGACAGGCGGACGGACGGACAGACGGACGGACAGATGGAGGCCAATGGGTAGTTCATGGACGGAAAGGGCGGCGAAATACGGAGGCAGGAGTTGGTGATGGTCCGCTGGCAGGGCTTTCATTCAGTTTGCGCACTTTTAATTAATGTTATTAAAAAGTCAAAATGAGCAGCACCTAGATGGGCTTTGTAGAAGTGCGGAGGCCCTATTTTCCGTGGGATCGCAAAAGCAATTGGATGCAATTCAAACGAATAAAGTATTTTCGGCGAGCGGCAAGACTCGGATTTGCAAGCCAACCATTTTAATTACTGTACTCTACGGCTTACTACAATTTTGTGTGGCAATTAATATTATAAAACCAAATGAAATACTCGGAATGATTATCAGAACAGGTACTGTCTGCCATACATACAAGTTACGTAAAAATTCATCATTTTCAATCGGGAATTTAATAAGCAGCTCAGTGAGGTATGGCATTCCGTTGTTGAACCATTGTTTCCAATTTTATTAAGGAAAAAAGTGATTGTTTCTAGACGGAAAATGCGAAGTAGACTTTTGCCAAAAATTGGTTACCTAAGATGGCTAAGAATTGAGTTATCTGTACATTGATTTGATGTAAATCTTTGACGGACTGCAACTTCAGTCGCGTGCAATTCGACTGCCCAGAACCACAAATTAAGCCTGGTAGACTCTGCCATCCGAATGGCCAACGTTCGGATAATTCCTTTAAGCCAGCTGTGAGGCTTAAAAGCCGAAATTCAGGAGAGGAGCCGAGTGGACAAGTGTTGCATGTACTTGCTGCTGCGGCTTGCCCCGATTCTCACTTATTTCCATTAACTTTCGCAATTTGACTTTCGTCATGGCCATTGCCATTCGGCGGAGCCAATGTCTGATGCCTGATCGGCTGCCAATTGTGTAAATTTGTCATTTCAGTCAGCGAAAACGCGAAAAATGTAATTTGCAGCAACAATTGGGGGAAAGTGGTATTTTGATTAATCGTCGATTTGCATGCGAATGCGGAAATCCAACAAAAGTCCGGCCAAGAAAATCAATTCATGTAAAAGGAGCAAATGAAATAAACATTTTGTTTCGAAACTATTTTCGAATGCCCTTTAGCTACACACACATATAGTTTTTACATTTTGAAGGGCAAGCGAAACATTCTTTAGAAATAATGAAAACCTAAATATTTCTTCTTTTAGTTGTAGTTACTTACCTGGTTTTGAGATCTACTATGCTGGCACCTAACCCTTAGCTTCAGAGTATACCAACAACTTTCTGCGAGATGAAACTATAGAGAGGTTCGCAAAAAACCAGACTGAACGAGTGGTTAAATAAAAATAAAAATACGAATAAAAATAAAAATAAAAATACGAATAAAAATACGAATAAAAATACGAATACGAATAAATATAAAAGGAACTGCAGCAGTCCTGGAAATGGTGTTGATTTTTCAGCATTTTATTGTTGTGTTTTTTGCGCTCTCCCTCCTTTGCTCTTGATTTTATTTACCGTGCGGTGTTTTCGAAGGGATGCTCGTCCTGTTTACACGGCGTATACGTAATACGCATTACGTATACGCATAACGTACGCGTATTTGAACGGCAGCTGAAAACTGCGGGTATCGCTGAGTGTTGCAATGCGGAATGCGGAGTGCGGAATGCTTTTGTTGTTCGTCCTGCACTCAAGTGTTTATCCAGCGCCCTTTTACGAGTATCTGCAAGCCGCGTATCGGTTTCTTGGCCACTTCTTATTTCTTTTTTGGCCGGTTCTTAGGGAAAGCCTACGGCAATCGAGCAAATGGCACGCCTACTTCTGCGAGTGCTGGGTGTTTGTTTGCGCTGGTCACGCAGAAGTGGGGCGACCCTAATTACAGTTAATTGGTGCCTGGTGAGGGTGATGGTGAGGGTGAGGGTCGGGATTGGGGTTGGGGTTTTCCAATGCGGGGAGCTCCGCTCGCTGATGGGCCAGAGCTTATACGCACTGCGCGACAGGGCAAAAATACACAATTTTCCACTTTGTACTAATCAAGAACTCATTATCCTTCATTATGCCTTTCAAGCTGCCGTGTCGGCGTCGTCCTTCCGCCATCCTCACCAAGTGCTCCCCCCTCCTAATGTCGCCGGCGCAGCTGCAATTGCAATGCGTCGACGCCGGAGACGTGAACACACTGAGAAAAAAAAGCCCGATTGGTCATTCAAATTGCTTAGTACCTTTGCAAATTAAGTGGAAATTCCCAATGATATTTGACAGTACAGCATTTCAGCCACCAGAGTTTTGACAATCTATCAATGAGGCTTTTCGGCTGATTTTGTACATGTCTTGGTGCATTTCTCACGGTGCACCCTCTCTCTCCATACTATCCTTTTGCCAGCTCCACGGGAACCATCATTCATGTGGTCGGTCACTCTGGTTTGGCTTGGTTTGTTCTGCTTCGCCTGGCGAATGGCAGTCCGCAAGTGCTGAGCTTAAATTATGCACAATTTTATAAATGCCACGGCAAATGTCGACACAAATACACCAGGCCGTTGGCCAGGGGATAAATGCTGGCTGAGGGGTGGTGGAGAGTGGGAAGAGGGGAGGGGGGGGGGGGGGGTCAAGGAACGCAGCACAAGGGAGCACACATGAGCACTTAGCCAGGACGTGACTGCGGTCAGCATAAATAACAGGTCAAGGCGTTCGCCGCGCTGAGGAACAAGAACTCCAAGGACTCCAAGGACTCCAAGGACTCCAGCTCATGCGGACCCTCTAACCGATTACACCAGCTCTCCAGGGAAGTGGCTGTGCCATATTTCCTGCCAGTCTGCAACACTTATGGAGAAAGAAATAATTTAAAGTGTACACCCGGGCTGTTGAGAAATCAAATTTCCCATCTGAGTTCCATTATCTAACACTTAAGGTAGATAGAGTACAGCTTGTAAACTGCTCATGAAAACAAATCATCGTGTTTATAAATATATACATATATATATATAATAGGGTTGTCTGACTTTGAAATGGCCACTGATCTTTGATTGCCATTGTGTGATCAACTTTTGCCTATTCAACTGCTTTCGTGCTTGTTAAAATATATATTTATATATTGTATTTCTGTATTGTAGGTGTTGTTCCATACAAAGCTGTATCTTTGAGATACCTTTTAGAAGATGCCGCATAAGCGTCACATGGCTAGTAAACTAGTTAGGCTACCTCGACCGCAGAGCATCAATAACTGGGGTTACATGGCGGTGGTAAGTGGTGGTGCCCGAGGCAAGGACCTCGGCGAGTCCTTGTGCTGACCCACTGCGGCGCCGTGTCAATGTGCCTTTAATGAACGCATTTATGCCAAATGGCTCTCGCCGGGGAGGGCACGAGAAGAAAGGAAATATTTTCCCCGCCAGGACACTGGCAGGCTTCGAAGGAGCGAAATGAAAAGCGCTAATAAAGTGCACTTGTCGCCGCGAAAGAGGCGAACAGCAACAACTAATGGCCATTGGCCAGCAGCACCACCATCCTCCTGTCCGCCCCATTCTCTGCCCCATTCTTGTCAGGGAAGGGGGCGTGGCACAGCCTTGTTTACTGCTGGCCAAAAAAAAAGGAACAAGGACGCAGGGAGGCAAGCGTTTCTAATTTCAGTCGGTGGCGCATAAATCTTGACTCCTGGCAAAAGGAAGCCCAGCAAGCAGCCAGCTACTGGGACACTCGTATCTCCCCACTGTCCACCCACTGCAGTTGGTTAAAATTATTGTTATTGCTGCGAGTGTTTGTTAAAATTTTTGCAATTAAGTTTCAATCCCGGCAGCCAAGGCGTCCATTACAAACCGTTTAGTTGGCCATTCGATGGAGCAGCTCGGGCGCAATCCTGCCCAGCTCCACTCCAGCTCCACACCACTCCACTCCACTCCAGTCCAGTCCACTCCTCACACCCGATTCGCAAGATGAGTGGAGCTCATGCATTTATTCATTTCATTTTGTTTAAGTGACCTTTTGGAGCGGCCAGCGCGTGACCTTTGACCGGGGGGCCCAGGTGAGAATGGGTGGGTGTGATGTTTAATGACTGCACGTAGTCGCATGTGTGAAATGTGTGTTTGTGCGCCTGGCACACTTCATTAAATGCGCATATAATTTGCAACTCGCACTGAACTTCGAACCCGCTCTTAATTGCCCACAGGTCAAAAGGGCACCGTGGAAAATGCACTGCGATCAGATGGCAAATGGCAATATGCGCCAGAATCCAGGATGCACAACGCTTTAGCTGGATAAGCGCCAAAATATCAGCTAAAATGGTTACAAATTTGGTCATGATAAGTGTTCTTATCAAGTATTAATTCATTTTCCTTTAAAAATAAGAAAACTTCTTCCAGTTCCAGTTTGTTTTTAAATCATTTTAGCTTTCTGCCTTCGCCTTCAATTTGATTTAGATTTTTTGTAAGTTTTTACACAGCTTCTTTAGGCAGATTCTTCTTAGCAGTCCTGCTCAATTCCAAATCAATTTTAGCTGCTACTTTGTGGAGAGAAGAAATGGAAATCTCTCTGGTTAAACGGACTTTTGCTCCACGGTGCGAAAAGCCAGCTTTCTTTGCTGCCATCATACTCAGCCATTACCTTGATACCCGGGGGCTTTCCCATTCGCCCCGCTGGCCATTTTGTAGTTTGTTTTATTGCAATTGCATTACAAAGTCGCAGCTGCTGACAAGTGGGGCGTAGTGAGTGAGGGGCAAGGGGGGGCTCAGCGCCCAAAATGTTATTCATAGCCGAAGCGGAACAAACACTTATTACACCTTTTAATTGGGAATTTATGGCAGACTTGAGTGGATGAACGGATGGCCAAATGGGCGAGTGGCCAAATGGGCGAGGGGGGATGGGGGATGGGCGGGCAAGCGGTTAATTTACAGCTGGGGCGGACAATAAGCGGGTGTCCCTTTGTTTGCCGCCCAGCGCCGGCCACGCCCACCTGCCGACTGTGAATTTATGACGGCCACCGTGCCACTTGGCGGGATAAGCAAATAAGCCCCTTATAATTAGCAGCAAGCAGGACGAAAAAAGAACGTTGACAACAAGCCGAAGGCCCAAGGACAACAACAGGCCGCCAAGTGGTTAATGTTGAGCAAATTATTAAATTTTTGGACCGTGGGGGTGGCGGTGCCAGTGGGCGGCGGGGTCAGGGGAGGGGGCGTGGCCTAGGCCATAAAAAGATTAAGCAGGCGAGCGGCGTGTTAATTTATGGCCAACAAATATGCTCGACAAAACGTTTAAGCAAGCCTCCTCCTTTTGGCGCTGCAAAAAAGGACTCGCCGCCGAAAGCCAAGGCCGCCTGTCCTTTGTGTGTGGGGTCAAAAGGGCGCGTTGGCTGGGTGCTGGGTGGTGGTTGGTGGGTGGTTGGTTCAGTGGCAGGTGGCCGCTGTCGCTTAGAGCCGCTTAAAAAGTTGTAAAATTTGTTAAAATACTCGAGCGCGTCGAATAAAGAAAGCATGCGAAAAATTAAGCGAGCGTAAATAATATGAAAAGCATCGGGCAATGGCCAATGTTCGTGGAAATGGCAGCATACTCGCAGGCTGGAAGGCAGCATTTTCCAGGCAGAAGCGCTTAGCGGGAATATGTATTTGGGGAGAGGGACATCTTTGTTCAACGTGATCCAGAAAGGTTGGCTGGGAAACAAAACGCCAAGGATGCAAGGCTGAGTGGGCGATAAGTTTGGGCCTTAAGACGTCAGAGTACGTAATACAAATAATGAAGGACGATATTCTGGGAACATTCTCCAGCTGCAGCTTTAGTTGCTCCATGATATGGCATCCAATTCTAGCATTTGTCCCAGCTACTACTCACTGCAAAACCAGAGATTCTTGCCCTTAGCCCGATTAATGGCCAATTAAGTTTTTGCAGGCCTTTGCACTGCGGACACAACTTGAGTTATCCGGAGTAATGGGACATTTTGACGGTGGCTGGCGCAATCTGATGGCTTTCGGAGCAGAATCCAATCAAAATGAGCTGCACAAAGCCTGGCATTGTTTGGCCAGATGTCCAAGTGCTGCTGCACTTTTAAGGGACGGACGTTAAGGTCCTTAATGAAAACTGTCAGACAATGACAACGATTTCAATCGAAAACCTCTCTGCCGTGCCTGCATCCATTGATCGGGGATATAATTATTAATATTTTATATGGGCAACAGTCGCCGGGCTCTGTCTCATTATAAAAACATTTAATAAAATTGCGATTAAATTCGCAAATAAAAGTGGCGAAGTGGGCGGGCGAATAACGTTCAACTAATTAAGTTAATATGCCGCGACAGAGGGGAGTCGTAATTTATGGCCATTTGCATTTACATCGATTTCTGGAGGATTGGTTTGGGCTGGAGGATTGGTTTGGGCTGGAGGCTTGGTTTGGGCGACGTGGTCATGGAGTTAAGGCTTCTTTCATGTCCACGTCGTCCATGATTCAAAAGTGTCGTGCATTATGCAAATTAATTTAACTACAAAAAACAAGGCGGGCAATATGCAAAAGTCCTGCGAAAACTGCAAGCGAAATGAATGGAAATAAAGGGAAAACCTCAGCAGCGGCAGGAATCAAATAAAACGAAAATGGAGCGGCAGTGCAATCATATCTGACACTGCGAAATTAAATCAAATAAAACATTCAATGTGACCACAGACAGAGACAGCTATAAGCGGGAAAAAGAGAGAGCGATAGGGGAGAGAGAGAGCGCGATAGACAGAGCTGTTGGCAATCGAAGCCGTCTAGTAAATTAAATATTAATTACAATAAATTAAAATGGAGTGGACAATCGGATTTCAGCGAAAGAGTTTTAAAACAACAAAGCGGCGCGACTTTAAATGTAAGCTTGAAAATATGTTGTTTAAAATGTATGTATTATATTATATAAAAACGCATTTTTTAAGAAAATTTGTATTTTTTATTGAGATATACACTTCTTATCTGACTTGCGGCTTAAATACTTACTTCCTTAACCATTTTCCTTTTAACCTTTTTGCCCAAAGTCCACTGCCTTTGAACTGACCACATTTCCACCATTTTTTCCATTTCGTGCAGGCCGCTAATCGATTTGGCTGCAATTTTAACACCTGGCCCAGACGGCCATAACTTAATTGCCTAGTTGACATCATTGTATGCATGCACACACACATGCACACACATGCACACACATGCACACACAAGCACGATAGCCGTGTAGTTTTAATTGCACATCATCAACAGCTGGATGGAAAAAATGGCGTATGCATAAATTATATGCATTTTTCATATTATATTCTTTGCGCACACTAATTCTGGGTGAATTCGCTTGGATGTGTCAACAAATTTGTTAGCTGTCAAATTAAAGGCTGACGAATGAGGAATGACGAATGACGATGGCATTCCGTTTCCCAATTGGACCGGAAGTGGCTACAAAACGGTCACCAAGTGTTCGCACCATTGTTCTGAATTTCCCAATGAAAATACGTTTGAGTGTCTTTTTTTTTATGTTTTTTACACTTTTATTGAATTCATATTTGGTTTTTCTGATCGAATCTCTCGTCTTTCGGCTCAAATTGCATGGTTTTCACTGTTTGTGTGTGTGTGTGTGTGTGACTGTGTAAGTGTGTGAGTGTGTGAGTGTGTTGGTGTGCCTGTGTGTTGGTGTGTTGGTGTGTTTGCTGAGTGGGGGGCATGTGTGAGTGAGTGTGGCCTGGTAAATAGCTTTCTTAATTCGACCTTAGACCTATGCAATTTAATCCGTAACTCTTGTTCCACGTGATGGTAGGATGCCATTCTCTTACCCTTTTTCGTAATTATAGTTATTATGAATTGTAATATTTCAAAGTGTCCCGTTTCAAATGGAACAACACACATATTTTCATTTTCCATTGAATACGTCATTTTTCTTATTTAACCACATTAAAATTGTTTGCTTTTGACGCCATTGTTTATGCTTAAAATTGTATTTAACATATTTACTTTAAAATTGTTTTTGCACTTCACGCACTTTCTGTTTACGTTTTCCTTTAATTAACTCTACCAAAAACAAAACACGCGGAAAAAAAAAGAAAAAACAATAAACAATAAGCAAAAAGCAGAAAGCAGAAAAAAAAGGATAAATAAAAACCATGACAAAGAATGGGGAACAACGAACGATAAAGAGAGCGTTTCATAAAATTAATATACACACATCGAACGAACAAAATAACGGGGTCAACACATTTTTAATTATCGCTTATCATTTACATATTTATATCGGTTTCATTCAATTACAATATACCATATATTCATAGGTCTAGCATCTGCAACATGGACTTTATTTCACCTTATTTTATACATAGAAATTGTTGTCGTTTCGATTTGTTTCTGTTTCTCTTTCTGTTTCTGTTTCTGTTTCTGTTTTTCTTTTCCTTTTTTTATTGCACTTTTTGCTATGCGCTTTTTATCTATTCCGGTTTGATATTGAATTACATTCAATTTGCTTATAAACATTTAAACACTTGTTTCTTGTTGAGTTCTGCTTAGACTAGTGCATGCGGATAGATGGAGAGGAAAATCAAAATACTGACAGATACATTTACAAATACATCAACGTTAAATGCGCTTGCAGCTCCCTGCAAAGGGGAATTGCATCTTGAATTCTGGTTGGGATGATGCTGATATTGATCCTCTTCTTAAGGATCTCTTTCGTTTCGGCTGACCGCTTTTATTCCGAAGATTTCCTTGGGTTTTCTCGTTTTCAATTGGGGGTTTTTCTGAACTTGTTTTGGTCTTTAGTTGTTGGGGGTCTGCAATATACTTTTAATTCGCTAAACGTCATCACATTCATAAAATATATCCTCTTGGGCTTCGTCCTACTTCCCAACCTCCTCCTTATTATACTCGTAGTTATGCACACTAAGTGGTACCATCATATTCATATTCATATCCATATATTTACGCTTAGTATGGAGAGTATTCATTCGTTTTTGTTTCATTTTGGAGCGAAATCGTATGAGAAGTATCATCCAGTGCCTGGCTCACCAGATATCTAGGGGCTGGGATTGGGATAGGGTTAGACCCTTTCTCTGGGGTGGGATCGCGGATCTGTTTCTGCTTCTGCTTCTGCTTCTGATTCAGTGTGGTGTTTTTTTTTTTTCAGTGTATCTCTAACATTCCACTAGCTTGGCTTAAAGTTACAGTGAATGGGTTTTGCTTCATTTTCATCATTTCTTGGGGGAGAGTCAGTTAGAGATTTTTAGAGAAATAGAGAGAGATAGAGATAGATAGAGAGAGAGAGACACTTAAATACTCGACTTGAATTAGCGATACGCTTTATTGGATAGTTGGTTAGTTCTCTATGTCAATATCTGCTCTCAATGGCATTTGGTTTTAGCCATTCGTTTCGTTTTGTCAAACATACAACAATAAGTAATATCGCTTAAGCCCTAAATACATCAAAATGCCCTATATATGTATAGGTAGAGATTATTCTGATTTGATATATGGGGAGTAGCCAAAAAAAAAAACAAAAAAAAATATCCATAGACTAATTATGCTGATTTGTTTAGTATGTACACATTTAATTCAACAATCCATTGCTAATCTTAGATAATCCGCCATCCGTTTTAGCTACTTTTCGATTACTCCACTCACTCATCTTACATTTTACTATAGTCTTGAACTTAAGCTAGTTATCAAAAAAAATCATTATCTTTATCGTACTTAGACTTGCTGCAAATCGCACGGGCTTTCCCATCGAAACTTCAATTTGCAATTTCTTTGTAATATGTTTAGACACCTATAGCTTATGCTTGTACTAGAGAATGTGGTTTGTGTGTGTGGGTGTGGGTGTGTGTGTGGGTGTGTGTGGGTGTAGTTGTTACCAACCGAAAGTAGTTGAGAAGTAGATGAGAATTCATGCACTCGTCATTTCCGTTTACCAGTTACTAATCAATGGAAGAGAAATCTCGCGTCAGTGGCTCTATGTACAAGGTGTATTAGTTATTTTTACCTGCCCCCATAAGCACGCTCAACTTGACCCCGACCATTACGAAAATCATGTGCTCACCTGTGCAACTTCGTTATGTGTCATGGTTTTCATCTCAATATCGCTGCATTAGCTATCTTTGGTTAGTTTTGGAAAAGTCTGATAAGTGTGTGTGTGTTGTGTTTTGCTGCGGACCAAGTCGGGCTACTTAATTTAGTGATAACAGGATAAGCTCCAGCCCGCTCACAAGGTCCGGTGGCGGTGGAGAAGGAGGCCCACAGGTGGGACGAGGGAGCAGGACCAAACCGGGAACCGGAAGCCGGAAGCCGGAACCGGAAACTGAAAACCGCGGCCCGGCAGCCGGAAAACCAGGGGGAATCAAGGAACAGGGGCGGGTGGTGAGCGCAAGAGAGGGCATCCTAAAATGCGATTCCTGTTGGCAATTCGGCAGCGTTTCCGGTTCGCGATCCATTGAAGAGCTATGTCCCGGGCACCGGGCTCCGCTCGATGCCTCTGCGGCGCTGATCCTGCGACTCCTCCTCCACCGCCTGCAGATCCTGGCAGTTCCGGTTGCTTCGTTGTCCTCCTGCCTTCTCCTTGGCGAACGTGCTTGCCTGGTGGACGGTCCGGCGGCCGGGGGGCGTGGCCGCGACGAGGGTGGAGCAGCTGGCCACCAGCTGGAGGAGCATCAGTGTGCTGCAGGTGAGCAGGACCAGCGGCAGCAGGACTGGCGGCTGGGTCGCCGTGGAGTTGCCATTGTTGCCCGTATGCATTGCCGCCGGATGCTCGCCTGGAATGAAACGGAAATGGTCAATGGATTTCCATGGTACATGATCAATTCCTTCTGTTTATAAAATTCAGATAGCTAAGCTCCTTAAACTGTAGTTTTCACAAAATACATAGATACTCTCTGTAAAAATCTCACTGCCATATGATAGTTTTCACAAGATACATAGATACTCTCTGTAAAAATCTCACTGCCGTATGATAGTTTTCACAAGATACATAGATACTCTCTGTACAAATCTCACTGCCATATGATTAACTCACTGGCAACCTAGTTTGCTGGCCAAGTGAGCCCATAAATTTCCACGAAATGTTGTTCAGATAGTTGGAAAACAATCAACAGCCCGGCTGCGATGGAAATCGCCGCAGACCTATAAAGTCAGCACAAGAAGTTAATTTGCAAGTGGACTTGCAGTGCAGTAGAGGCGAAAGCCCATTTCGCAGATCCAGATCCACTAAAATACATTGATTCGCAAGGAGACGAGCTGAGTGGAGTGGAGTGGAGTGAAATGGAATGTGGATGTGGATGGGAATGGGGATTTTGGGCCTGCAGCTGTATCTGCATCTGCTGCTGGCGATGCTACTGCTGCGTCTGCTCTTCGAATTGGCCTCCCCCTCCTGGAAAATCCAGAAGCTTTATTGCCTATTAACTTAATTGCCGGCAATAAAAACGCCAAGACTGGCTAAAAAAGGCGACTGGCGGCAACAAAAAACAAGAGTCGCATTCAAAAAACTGCCCAACTACTTGGCGGCACTCGACTAGATGGGTGCTTTTTTCTGCCAGCGGAAAGGTGGTTCGGTTGGTTCGGGTGGATTGGGTGGATTGGGTGGCAGTGGGTGGCCGTGGGTGGCTGGAGGCCCAGATGGCAGATAGGGAGCCATAAATTTTGGCATGAAATGCGCGAGAGTCTTTCGTCGTGGCGGATACTATAGCTCCATGGCTTCTGTAGCTTCTGTAGCCTCTGTAGCTTCTGCAGCTTCAATTATCATGCATCGTTCGTCCTTTACGAGTTCGTTGATGCCCATCATGAGCTGTTACTTAAGAGTCCGCTGTGTCTGTGTCTTTGTATGTGTCTGTGTCTTTGTATGTGTCTGTGTCTATGTCTCAGTGTGCGTGCGAGGGCGCAAGTGTGTGTGACTGTGCCGCCGCACTGTGGGGCTAATACACCTTGTGAAAGCAGAATACTGCGTATGGCGCAGGCAATAAAAACTACTGTTCTTAATGACTCCAATCAGATTTAAGCGCTTAAATATTATTTAATAATAAATCATTTAAGCTCAGGAACTGAATTTTTCTCCAACACATTTTTAAGCCCTATGTTTTCTTTGTAGACTTATGAGAATTCCGTGCATTTTTCAACACTGACAACAAAGTCTGCGCCACTGTACATCACTCAACTCATTTCATTTGTGCAGCACCACGTGCCACACGCATTTCAAAAGTTTTCCATGCCGAATGCTAAACGACAACGCCAATAACTCGACGCAGAGCGGATCGTCCAACGTCTCTAATTACTGACAGTGGCGGCAAGTAGGGGAAAGGGGAAAGGGGAAAGGGGAAAGGAGGTCCTGGTTCCCCAGTTAATACGGTTTGACATAATTAAGCGTCCTGCGTCCTGCGTCCTTAGTCCCCACCATCATCTAACCAGAGCAGGACCAACTTGCAGAAGACAATGAATTGTCGTCGATTTGGCAGTAGCCATTCGCCAGTAGCCATTCGCCATTCGCCACTTATGACAGCCTCCGTCTCACTCGCCGTTTTTGGCAGCAGACTCGTCCTTTGAGTGCGTTAAAAAGCAAGCGCTTGCAGATAAAAGCGCCATAGAAAGTACACTTAATTGGATTGGGGTTCGGATTTTGTGTGGCCCAGTGGTCCATGTACGCCTCCGCCGCTCGCTAGCTTGGACTTCAACTTGACCATGGAGCTGAGACGGCAGTTCAATTAATGAAAACGACTTTGATGTGCTGCTGCTGCTGCTGCTGCTGCTGCCCACAGCGTCGACTTCTGTGTGTGGCTAGGTGTAATGATCGTCTTAGATGGCCGAGAAGTCCGGCAAACGGAAAACGGCAAACGGAAAACCCAGTACGGCGAAACAAATAGGCGTAAGCGGCTTTGTTTCAGCTTTGAAGCTAGACCAAATTATCAATAATGCAACAACCGAAGGAGGTATGTACATGTATATTATCTAAAGCAATCAGTAGTGGCAATCAGGCGGGAATACATATATCATAAGCGAGTGCCTAATTTATTTAGGTTACATTGCATTTCATGGCAAAAGACCTGCTGCTTTAAACTGCCGACAGCTGACTCATTTTCGCAGTGTATTCCAGTTGCAAGGACGAGTATTGTACAAATGAGGTCCTGCAACTCTGAACTGAAGGTGGAAGTGGTGGCAAGCAAAGCCGAAAACGAACGAATGAATGAATTCGAGATGACAGTCGAGACAATGAAATGAAAGCACGCTTCTGTGGAAACTGTAGAATATTAAATTAAATGCTAAATGCATTTGTGCGTTAGCTGGCACTCACTTTCTGATTCGACCATTCACTGCCGACTCGCTATTGTTCCACGGAACTAGTACGAAATCCAAAATCCAACAACGAAAGGTTTTAGTCAAATTAATGAGCACAACTCACGAAAACAGCAATTAATTTTGCGATGTCCATGAATGCCGTGTAAGCTGGAGTAGATACTTGAAAAATCACTGGGAGGTTGCTTTGCAACATTTCATTTCACATTAAATATTTAATATCAACTTCAGTCGACGGAAGGACTCGTCGTACTCGTAAGCTGAAATCGAATATCTGGCAACACTGGAGCATGAAATGGAATTCAGTGCGACTTGCAGAACGAAATAAGATGCCAAAAAACTTGCTCTTGATTTCTTTACTCATTTACTCAAAGATGCTGCCGAAAGCTCATTTACCGACTTAGGTATGCCTCGCCGCTCAAAGAGTTCGACTCCACCGGAAGGGGGGACTCTATACTCTATACTCTATACTCTGTACTCTATACTCGCTACTCGCACACTCGCACTTGTAATCATCTCCAGCCCCTCGCCAAAGAGGGGGCGCCACCGGAAGTGGGCGTGATCCCTCCACGTCGATTTCAATTTGGCTGCGCACTCGCAGCGGATTTCGCACGGACAAAAATGTAAGAGTGCTGCACAAAAATATCAAATTAATTAAAATGAAAATGTACGAGTACTTCGCCTGCAAGAGAAGTCACCTTTCAATCATAGCTTCGTAACTTTTCTGTGAAATTGTTTTTGCTTTCAGTTCGATTTTGTGTTCGCATAATTCGAGATTCTAGTTGTAGGATGCGCTTATTTCTTGCCTTTTATTTATTTATTTATGTGTACTTTATTTACACAGTTCCATGATTGATGCAATCCACTTTGCTGCGGGAGAATGACCATTTCGTGATCGATCTGTTTGATTCCTTCAGATATTTTTTTTTTTATTAAATAAACTACTTGGGAGCTGGTTGGTAGGTGTGTGGGTGGGTGTGTTCTGACCCCCCCCCACACAGCTACCCCCACTGGCATCAATACCCATACCCATGCCCTGCGGCGCTTTTGCCCGCAACGCTGAGCGCAAACAACTTGTGTTAATTACTTAAGTTTCAGCAGTTGTTCCACTTAACAAGTTGCTTCTTCTTCGTCTACTTCTTCTTCTTCTGCTGCTTCTTCTTCTTCTGCCATACTCTCAGATGCCTTAGCTTCTACTGTATACAGTGTTGCTTTTGTTGTTATTTTTGTTATTTTAGTCTAATTCCACGGCGTATTTGTTGTAGCGTGCCGCTTACACGCCAAAGTCATTTGCGCTCAAGTTGTTAAACTTTTTGCTTTGTAAGCGCTTTTTTCCGGCCTCAGCGGAAGCGGCGAACGCCGGGCGGAAGTACAGTGTAGTAGGGAGGGGGGGGGGGGGGGCGGCGGTTTCAGGGGCGGGTGTTGGTGTTGGTGCTGGTGAAAAGGGGGCTGTGGCAGCCAAAAGCCGGGGAAACCCTCTGGCGGAACAGAGAGAGGCGTCTGCGGCATAAGCGAGTCAAAACTTGCGCAAATGTTGATGCTCAAAGTTTTTCCTAACTAATTTTCTTTGACTTCGACATGTGCGTGTGTGTGCGTGTGTGTGTGTGTGTGTGTGTGGAAATTTGAGCAGATCTAACTTGCGGAGCCAATAGATTCCCACATTTATGGAATCATAAATCACAAAGATTAGCCATGATGAAACCAACATATGTACGTTTACGTTGTATTCTAAAATGAATATCTATGTACCTTGGGCATATCTACGCCTTTAGCAGCAAATAGAAACAAAAACTTGTGTAACTCTTTTAAAGCGACTTTGTAATTCAGTAATAACAGTGAGTTCTCAAAGCAAATGTTGTTTTACGCCGTTTGGTTTTAGCCCGCCGCATTCGACGAGGCATGCAACTAAAGAGCAGATTGCTCATACGCAAAGTTGCCCAAGTTGGCTAATTGCTGGCAAGCACCCCGGCAGTTTTCCTGCCAAACATCCAGCCGGCCATCCAGAGTGCACGAGCTTTTTGGAAAAAGTTGTCGTCAATCACTGGACGCGCTCGTCTGTCAAATAAAGCCAAACAAGCTTAGTTGACTTCTGGGGGCCGCACATTTGTCTTGCTGTGCTGGCCCATTCGCAAAGTGACCCCTGACCCACAGGCAGGCTAAGCCCTGCACTGCGCGAAACAAGTTGGCTGTTAGGAAGTAAGCAGGCTGCTTTTGAAACCGATCCATTGCTGGATTCCCTAGCTATGGTTGTTCTGATCAGCCAGTTAGCCATTATTTTATTCGGAGCATGCCGAACATTCGAGTCAGTTTCCTTTCTGAGTGCAAGGACGACCGGAGAGCAAGGACAACACTCATATTTAGGCAAGCCAAAGCGTTTTGCATACCGGGCTACTCACCATCGACGATATGCACGCGCACCGTGGTCGGGTTGGCATTGGAGGGGGTGCATGTGTAGAGTCCCGAGTCCTGGGTGATGGCCTTCTGCACCAGGAGCCGGCTGGTGGTCAGCACACCTTTCTCGGTGACTAATGATATGCCGCCGCGAGGTGAATCGAAATTTATGATCTGAAATAAATAACGCCGCCCGGGGGGGGAAGGCAAACAGCTTAAGTGCCAGGAAACACAATGTGTTTTTTTGTTCTTCTTGTTTTTTTTTTCTTTTCAAGGGAGCTGGACTAGATTGTTACATTCCCAGTTTGTTGTGGGTATAATATTTGGGTTTGTGCTTGTGCTCCCTTCCGGGATGCTGGGTTAGTTAAATTTTTATTAATGACATCGTGTTAGTCAAGCCGGCGTGCGCTTTTGGCTTCTGAAGCTTCGTTATGCCGTCGAAATTTCTTATTGCGCCAGCAACTCCCGGAAAATAGCAGAAACATACAAAAAAAAAATAAAAACAGAAACCGAAACCGAAACTAGCAACAGCATTTCCTTGACATTCGCACAGGCAAAGAAATGGAGAAAAGTGGCCAAATGAGATTGCGGCTGACCAAAGATTTTGTACCTGGTTAGGGAAGCTGTACTTGGGTAAATACGTCTATGTATTTGTTGGCCAATGTGGAAACGTATTCATTAGTGCGAAATTGAATACCTTTGGTTCCATTTCTTGAAATTTTGCAGTTTTCGGACAGACTCTTATGCCAAAGGGTTAGTTTTAGAAAAAAAAATATGACGAAGGAAAACGGAAATTCCCGAAAGGCACTGCCTGTACTGCTCAAGAAAACATGGCCCGAACTCAAACTGAAACTGAAACGGAAATAATCGTAAAAATCCAAGAGACAGGCGCCTGAAGGACCCTTATCAAATGTAATTATTGAGGCGGCCTTTGTGGCCCGCATTATCATATGATATTATATGGTACTTGGGGTTGGCCATGAATATGTTTGTTAGCCTGGCAAATACGTGCACATGTCAAGTGGAAGTGGCTTCGCTGCGGCTTCGCGGTATTTGTACATTTTTCAGATGGCTTTCTGTGGACTCACCTCGCGGTTGTGGGACCAAATGACGGTCGGCGGCGGTTCCGGTGCGAATTTCACAATGCAAGTCAGATTGATGGTGGATCCGCGGTTGATGTGCAGCTCGGGGCCGCCGATGATGTCGGTGACGGGCTCTGAAAGACAAAGGAGCACGAAATGAGATATAATATATGTATGTACGTGCATGTACATTTAGCCAAGGATGGGCTAAAATCGTTCCATGAGCTGCGGCGCACACACAAAATGGCGCATAAACCATTTTGAAAGCTCATTTCGGTTAAGCCACAGCAACAATAAAAGTAAAAAACGAAAAGTACACACGCACACACACGCACACAGAGAGATGCCCAAGGACATTAGGAGTCGTCCTGAGCCTGTTTAAGAAAAGTTTATCTACCGTTGCGTTAAATTGTTTTCTTTCCTGCTGCGTAACCAGAGCATACGTACTCTAACCCTCTAAAAACTCGCATCACCCACTAACCAGAAAAATACAAAAAAAAAAAAACACAAGAAAAAACCATGTGTATTTGACATCTACACGTTTGCTTACTTTCCTATTCATCGTAAAACAATTTCTGACTTCCGTGTAAGAGAAAAGCGGTGAAAAAACTCAAGGCTGGGGTAAAAACAAAAAGCAAGCTCGAATAAACGCAAAGTGCCGTCGGAAAAGGAGGAAAATATACGACAAAAATGAGAAATGGGGAAGAAGAGAAATCTCAAATTCAAATGCTGGCCAAAGTAAACAACAAATTGTGTCATTAGTTCAAGGACATTGATTGAAATCTCGGTTGGCCGTAACTAAAATTGGAAATTCCCAACTGCTATCCCAGACACTTTCGGAAATTCTTCCGTGCAGTGAGCGAAAAATCAGTGCCTTCAACGTACAATTTTTCATTTAGAAAATCGAGCTAGTTTTCGGCATCTATCCATAAAGTGATTAACTTTTAATCATTTTGTAAACACCCAAGGAATTTATTTAATAAGCTAGTGCTTTCTTTTGTAATATTCGTTCCTTTCCAACACTACAAGCTAATATGCAATAAATATATCTTTAATTCTACAAGTATAAGTGGTATGACTATTGTTTTTAGTGCATATTCTATATAGAGCCTTTCCTGCTCTCTTCTCTTGTTCAATGCTAATAAATTGGGATTTCTTTGCTGCCTTCTCTTCTCTTCCATCTCCATCTCCATCTCCTTCTCTATCTCCACCTCCATCTCCTTCGGCATCTGCCTCTCCTCCACTTTCCTCGCCATTTTGGGAAGCAGCAAAATGGCTGCTTTAGCGCTTCCGGTTCTCAAAGAACTTTCGTCGGTGCTTGTGTGCGTGTCGGAGTGTGTGTGTGTGTGTGTGTGTGTGTGTGTGTGTCGGAAAGTGCAGTTACTGTAGTCGCTAACGGTAATGTGCTCTCTTGGCTGAAAACGCCGCTAAAGGTTAGTGAAAGTTATGTACTGCCGAATGGCAGCCACTCGCCCAAAGAAAGTGGGCGGCTGGATAGGTGGGCGTGGCGCGGCATGTGTCGGCGGTTATCCTTCTCTTCGCCGGACTCTTTTCCCTTCTGGATTATGCCCCATTTTGCTATGCATCTCGTGCTCGTATCTCTCAATCTCCATTTGAAGTTCTTTATGCGCCGCAGTTATCTCTCGGCGGTACATTTCCCCCCGCGACCCTCGCTAGTAGCACACTTGCCACAGATTTGATCTCTACTTGGATACTTGGGTACTCGGATGCTCGGATACTCGGATACTCGGATACTTGGATACTCGGTCAACCTGATGTGCAGTTAACTCTGCGAATAATCCGAGCTCTTCCCACAAAAGTTTCCCTGCATATCCGTAACTCAATGGGATTTCAGCTGGGAAATGCCTCGCGAGTGCCATAAGCAAAAAGTTTCTGAAGCGCAAGCATCTTAAGCCAAACATTTGGTAATACATTTGGAAAAATGCAAGAGGCAGTCGTGGTTGATAGCTGCAGACTTATACAAGCTGGCTAACTGGCTTAATCTTATTTTATTATATATACAATTTTCCTTCAAATGGCTAGGCGATGAAAGAAATTGTTACAGTAACTTTCAATCGCTGCGAGTATTTAAAACTGCACTTGGCCTTAAAGGCCAAAGCCAAACGAGGATCCCAACGCCCAAGGCAACTTGTTGAAGATAATTTTCGCCTGCACTTTGAAGTGTCACCTTGGTCTGGCAACTTTCACATGCCTGAAATATTCAGCCGAACGAGCACTTGCCTTCAGTATTTTACATTTCCCCCTGCATGGCCTTATTTATGCCCTTTTTTGGCTTCACCTATGTATGCACGTTGGCCGCCAGCTTTTATGGCAATTTAAACTTTGCCGTTCGCAACGCATTAAACTTATTGATCCAAAACTGGTTCGGCAGCAGAACAGAACAGAACCGAACAGAAGAACCCTACGGAATTTGGCCGGAGCCTTTAAAAACAATGCCAAAAAGGACACGGCAGGCGGCGGGGAGGGGGTGCGCTCTTTGCGTAGAAAATTGCGGGTCATTCGGCACATGTGGGCGTTATGTGTGTGCGCCTGGTGGCGTAAAGGGCGTGGGGGCGTGGGGGCGTGGGGGCGTGGCTTCGGGGCCGTAGGGCGTGGCACGTGTATGTGTGCTGCAAGTTAATATTAAACAAATATTACGCATACGACACAAGGGAGCAGCTGGAAATCATCAAACGCTTTCGCATTGTGTATGTGATTGTGGTTGTGTGTTCTTTGACATGGCGAATGTGTGTGTGTGTGCCGTGTGTGTGTGCTGTGTGTTTGTGTGTGTGTGTAGCGCCAAGAAGTATGCAGCAGGTTTATTATTCATGCCATTCATGCGGTAGAACATTCAAATAACCCGCCATATCGCACCGAACACCTCATGCCATCCCTCCCACATTCCAGCAGTCCGGCAGGAATTTATGACCTTTCTACTTTTAATTCGGACAAGATGCGGGGGCCATATCATCTGGTGGGGCATTCCATTCGATCCGGAACCCGCTCATGCGCTCCCTGGAGCATTCCGAACGGATTATCTCTGCTGATTTTTAGTTTTCCTTCGGTGCGCCAAGTGACCCTATCTATCGCCACTCACCGACTCAATTACGGATTGCCAAATCCGACTTTGAGAACTATACAATGGATGTCAACGTGGCAGAGCCATTTAATAGATCGGTAGTTAAACCATAGGTTTAGTGTGTTCAAGGAGGTAATCATTTCTGAACTTAAAAATGTATTATAAAGTATTATACAATGCGCGACCATTTTTGCGATGCCACCATCTTGACCGCGACTGTACTTCACCTTGGCCTGCGCCAAGTGCGTGACCAGACTGCAAAAGGCGCTGGGCGAGATATTAGGACAGTCCAAGGGGGCTGGGCACCAACTTCAACTCATTAATCAACGTAATTTGGAGTCCTTGGGAGTGTAAACGGCGCTTATGAATGATTCATGGCCCACTTTGGCATCTCTCTCGGCCAACTCTTCTTCCCCCTTTCGATTTGGGTAACTCCTATTTGGGGTATCTAATCGAATTAGTTGCTGCATTTGCGCCTTGCACTTTGATTAATCGACATGTCAACATTTGAGCCTAATTTGCAACTTTTATGCCGGAGCTTTCGAATGTGATTTATGGCCGAAAGGCAACACACACACTTATTGGCAGATTGGGGCAGATTGGGCCGATTGGCGATACAACCCCCGGAATTTAAATGCCACAATGTGCTCCTGTGCCTCCGACGCTCCCTGTCACTTAAAGGCATGTAAATCAAATAATAAATTTCAATAAAAAGGCGAATAAAAGCCATCAAACGTGCATGTGCCCAAAAATGATTCACAAAAGGTCGAATTCACGAGCAGCCCACATTTCAGCTTGTTTACAAGCTGATTTTTAATGCCTGCCGAAAAGCATTCGATATTTGATATGTGCCTCGATTGAAGAAGTCTACGGAATGTCTAGGAGCTTGTAAGCACAGAATTTGGCAATGATTCCATTTCAGTAGCCGACGTCTCCCTAAATCACCTAATTCAGCACAGACCCTAATATATATTTGCCAATACATCGTGCAATTCAATTAGAAAAGCTTTAATTCAACTCTAAATTTGTAATTCGTGTAGTTTTCCAACACTGAAACTATGGCTTATTAAAGTATACTTGCCCTATGCCCTAAAACCAGCCCCAAGCCAACCCCTCGCAATCCTTAATGCGAACCATAAAAGTGTCAGCGTTCCGGTGCGGAATTTTATATGTTTTCTTTGCTGTCATAAAGGTTAACGTAATGCCGCCTATAACAACACACAAGCACCCACTTAGACAAAATCGTGGGACGGGGCACGCCCACTTTTGCGAAACGGAAACTGAAACTGAAACTGAAACTCCGGGAAGGCAGCAAAGGCTTACACGCTCATAAACCTTTATGCGTTTTCAATTGAATTGTCCCGAAGTTTTGGGCGTATCCCGTCCCGTCCCCTGCCGACCTTCATTTTCCGTCGACTGTGGGCAATAAAATTTGTTGCCGTTGTCGCCATTGTTCTACGAGGCGCGATTTTACGATACCGCCAACATATTTCAACTTGGCAACGAGAATGAGTGCTGAAGTCGAACGAGACTCCGTTCAAAAAGCGAGATTTACTTGGAGCGCAAAATGGCCTGTTTCAAAACCTAATGGTTGGGATATACCAGTAAGAGATATTATTGCTTACTGGTTGACACCTTACTGGGTGACTTAGTGCATGCCTTTGGACATCTGTATCAGTGATCAATATCAACTGCTTAATCTTCCCTTAAGATCCGCTGTCAGTCAAGACTGCTGCGTTCGCCTTGAACTATTAGCCAATTGAAATGCCAAATGGCCAATGGTGAAGTGGTCCCCGGGCAGAGCGCAACAAGCGCTTTGGCGGGGAACAATGGGAGGACAATGGTTGCTACGGTCGGTGGCACGTACACGTACACGTACGCGATTCGACGGTTCAATAGTTGATTGGGCAACGGCTTATGAACTTGCCCCGTATATAAATGCGAGCTGCGAATTGCAAATGGCGATTGCCGAGTGGCGTGTGGCGTGTGGCGAGTGGCGAATGGCGAATTGCGAAATGCCAAATCGACTTTTGTCCGTTGATTGACTCCGCCTGTCCGAACAATCGGGACAAAAGGCAGTCGTGGCAAACAGCTTGCAGTTGACAGGATGCAAAGCCAGAATCTATCAGCCGTGCATTATAAATTCAATATGCATCACACTCCATGCACACATATTATATATGTATATGTACGTGTATGCACGTGTATGCACGAGCATATGGCACTGGAATAAGCGATGGATTCGATCCGAGTGGCATGGCATTGATTTGGACGAACGAGTAATCAATGCACATTTGATAATCATCGAGAGCGAGTGATTATGGAGCAGGGCATTTAAGCCCTTTGCACATTGCAAAACAAATCAAAACCTACCTCTAAAGGTGTGCAAACATACATTTTAGGTCTGTCCCTGCACACTTTTGTACTAAACATACTGTATTTGACTATACGAGTATGCACATACATACATCATTCATTAAGTATAGCCCTATCGACGTATGCTGTCTCCCCACAAATGTAAACCTTCTGGCGTTGGGTTTGTCCAGGAAATTGACTTGAATTATTTGGCATTCGGCATTCGGCATATCGCATGTCGCACCCCACAAGCCAATAACTTAACCGGCGATTGCTAAACCACCCCTCGAATCGCCCAATTTCATGGCGGCTGTCGTCAGTGACAAATGCTAAAAACTCACTCGGTCGGGTTTCGTCACGAAGCTTTCGTCACCAAGCCAATGACAGACGGACGCACTTTATTTGCTGGCATTTGGCATAACAACAAGGACGAATGCCAACGTTTAGTCCTCGACAAGGATACTCAGAGTTACACTTGAATGCAATTGATATTTATAATGTATACGAGTATATGTATATAAAACAATTTTGTTTCGTTACTAGACCAACTTAAGCTGTTGATATATAAATAAATGGCTAAGTTGTAGAAGGTACAATACAATACAATATGCCCGCAAGTATGCGCTATTTTTTCGAGTGCAATGGACTCCATTTCAGGGTGTGATCTACAGTCAAAACCAGAATAATAGCTTAAGCTTGGGCAGAAATGCGCCGGTTCTCTGGCAAACAACCGCAAATGTGTTTGTGCGTGACTGCGGGCAGGGCCACGCCCCAGTTCGTAACGCCCCCCCTTCCGGTATCCGGCCCAACCTGCAGCCCCCATCCATATCCGCCTCGCATATATGTGCACACATACGTGCGAGTATACATATGTATATGTGTATGTAGATATCTGTATGTGTGTACAGTGTACACCCCACTCGAACCCCGAAGGCAAAGTGTTGAAAGTGGAATTATGTGTGTTTGTGTTGACATTATAATAATGGTTTGGTTTATGTTTATAGTCTGCTTCATGCAACCGTACACATGTTCGTCCTTTCGTCCTTTCCTCGCCATCTACAGCTATTCCGATTCAGGTTCTGATTCCGATTCTGATTCCGATTCCTATTCCTATTCCCACTCCCACTCCCATTTCTATTCCCACTCCTATCTCAATCCCTAACGCACATTGCAACATTTGCTGCCATGTCCATGCCACATGTCTGTGCTTGTGTGTGCTTGTGAGCTTTGATTACTATTCAAATATTGTGACAGTGTGAAAAATAAACAAATTTGCATTATTTATTTTCATATTTGCTTCCTTTCCTGCCCGAAAATAAGCTTCATCTGCCTCTGCCTCTGCCTCTGCCTCTGCCACACCCCCCGGAAATTCCGCCCATCGTCCTACGTCCGAAAAAGGGAAACTTTTCGCACGCTTTGCCCGCCAGAAAAGTTTGCTCGTAATTTTTCCCGCAATTAATAAAACAAATTATGCATTGAAAAGAGCCGGCGGGGGGCGTTTTGATTTAAATATGATATCTACAAAGTGTCTAGTGTATGAGTTGTTGTTCGCGTTGGAGAAACATATTAATTGATTATAAATGTGAAGTTTTGGGAACTATGAAGAAAATGGGTTTTCTCCAGGGTTTCCTAAACTGCCTAAATGTGAATAAGACTTTTCTTTCGCTGACTTTATATTGATATGGATTGTGGATTCCCTTATCCAGGGAAATTTTAGTTTTCAAAGGCATAAAGAATGGTATCCTTCTATGGGGTTTGGAAAATGGGAGGTAGGCACTGTGGTTTTTTCCTTGTGAAAAATATATGACGGATCGCTTTCAGTCATCCACTTTGCGCTGAAAAAGTAACCACAGCTGCGGTCTTGACAAAGTAAATCTAAAATACGCAAAATATTGTGTGTCGTGTCATTAGTTTGCGGCGCCTCAAAAAGATGGCAACGTTTTCTTGGCATCGCCTCTTTGTGCCGCATAAGTTGTGATTTATGAGCCGAGGCAGCCACACCGCAGCCCATCCCACTAGGACCGACTTTCAGCGGCCAGCAGCAGCCGCAATTCGTCTTTGGAACACGCCAGTAGTATCGCCAGTTTATAGTATCCACCATCTCAGATCATCACGCGCGTCCCCTGGTCGCCTGACTGCCTGGCTGCTTCTCTGCTTGGGTGTTCATCGGATGGGCCAGGATGATTCCGGATGGGAGACGCTGGGTGGCGGCGGCCTGTGAAAAGCCATAAAGTGCAAATGGTGCCCAGGGGAATCATCAAACAGCAAAAAGCTGCCATAAAACGACACAAACATGTGCGCAACACCAACACCGCGCGCCAGAGTGGAAATGGTGGATGTGGATGGTGGACTCTAGGTGGCAGGATAACTGCGATGCGGGATGCAGGGATGCAGGGATACAGGGATACAGGGATGCCGGGATAAGGTAGCTGAAATGGAGACCCGGAAATAGATACCCCATCAAGTGGTCAACATTCGTTGGTGCGGCAGTGTGTCGGTGTTGGTGTCGGTGTTGGTGTTGGTGTTGGTGTTGGTGTTGGTGTCGGTGTCAGTCTGTGTCTGTGTTTGTGTCTGTATCTGTGTCTGTGTCTGTATCTGTGTCTGTATGTGCCCACCATGCCAGATTGGATATCAGTGTAAACATCAAAGTAGTTGGCAAATCACTCACACGTAGCCAACTAAAAGCGCTGTGCAGCTGGAGGGGCTTGGTTAAGATGGTCGGCAGTAGTGGGAAGTGGGAGTTGGGATGTGGGGAGCTGGGATGTGGGGAGCTGGGGAAGCCATACCGTGCATGGCATACAAATTGGCGGCAGTTTTGGGGCCACACTGCGCGAAATAACGACGCCGCTTGATTAACTTGCTGCCAATGGAAAGGGGAAGTGGAAATGGAAATGGAAATGGAAATGGGAATTAATAGAATAACAAGGAGGGGCAACCCCCCCAATGTAGTTGGTTTTCTCGTTTTGTATGAACCCCACAATTTGCGTCAAGGTAGATATATTTTATATATATACTTGCAAAGCTTGAATGGAAGGACTTTATTGCAAGGACTCGTACTATCCGTACAATCCGTTGATTCCAATTGAAACTACATAATCGCAGGCACTTCTGTGACATAAATTTGTTACATGCTGCTACAATTATATAATTATAGGCCTCCCATTGGTAGAACATACAAAGTATTATCTCATTTCAGACGAATACGTTTCGGACTACTCACCAACAATGTTGAGGTAGACGGAGTGTCCAATTGGGGGCGTGGTCGATATCTGGCACTCGTAGATGCCGGAGTCCTTGCGCTGCGCGTAGCGTATACGTAGTGTCCAATCCTCGGCGTGCGGCGAGTGCATCGCCTCGAATCTCTGGTCGGAGGTGTATGTGTAGCGGCCCACGGTCAGCAGGTGTATATCCCTGTGTCGCACCCAGGACACCTGAAAGGACGAGAGAGCGAAAGAGAGAGGCACTTAGTACGGCGTCTGGCGACGGGCAGCCCCCAAAGTGCAGTGCCAAACTGACTTTTGGGGCTTTTAATTGCGTGCTTAGTCATCGATTTGACTTCTGTGTGTGTGTGTGTGTGTGTGGCTGACTTGCACGAGTATGTGTTTATTGCACGATTACAGGACATCCTTTCCGCCACACTCACACTCACACACGCGCACGCACACGCACAGAAGCCACTGGAGACCGTCGTACGATAAACAATTTAAATACCAAATTGAAATCGAATGTGGCTGGACCACTGATTACACCGCAAGAAACTCTAAGTGCTTAGTGCTTCGTTCCACATAAATAGTTGCTGCCTGCAGAACGGTGCTGGGCATTGGTTAGCTAACAAATTTCGTAAGATTCATGCTTGCATTGAGTAGCTAAAAAATATTCCTAGATTAATGCTAAAACACAAGTATATCGATTTGGTTTCAGTGTCGGATTTGCTGAGCTTAGCCAGCGCGCTGCCTTTTGCGGCACGACGCTCGAAAAGTCCAGGGCGAAAAGTGCAGGACGCGATGCTCCTCTATGCTCTTTGAGTTTTATGGCGAATCAGCAGCCCCTCGACGGCTCTTAACTGTTGGCCATAATTACGCGCCGCTTAACTCGCTGCCAGGGGCGTGGGAAAGTCGCATGGAAAAGGGGGTGTGGCGGGGTGGTGGAATCATCGGGCCTGACAAATCAACAAACGCATCGCATTTTGGGTGCGGGAAAAAGGATTTTGGGCTGCGGAACGTTGACATCGCCTGTGGTCTGTGGCAATGGCGCGAAACAATCGCATGCCGATGTGTGTGTGTGTGCCTGTGGATACGGGCCGCCATTGAGGATTTGGGATTTCAGGATTTCAGGATTTCAGAATTTCGGGATTTCGGCATTTCGGCATTTCGGATTGTGTTGACTTTGTCCCACTGCCCGCATTTACATACTACGTGCATATGTACTACATACATATGATGTACGTACTACATACATACGTACTACATACATACATAGGTACCACACACAGTTGCATTTATGTGTGTGTGCGTGTGTGTGTGTGTGTGTGTGCCGCTGACCAACTTGCACCGCCACATGCCACATGCACAAACGCCCAGCTTCTGCATGTTTAAATGCGAATTGGAATCGAACATTTCGGATGATTGGCAAATGGAGCGGCAGCTGGAGCAGATGTCCCTATGACAATCGTCCTTTTCCTCTTCCTCTTCCTCTTCCTCTTCCCCTTGCTCTTCCTCTTCCCTGGCACATTTTCATATTTCCTGTTCGGCCACACTCCAAATCAAACGCTGCGAGAAATCACTGAATATCACCCATTACAACTAATAACTATTATAATATTCTTGTATTTCCATTTTAATTTCATTCTTTTGCCAATATGAGTATCCCAGATATTATGTAAAGGTTTTCAGATACAGCTCTTCGGATGTACAAAAATTACTTGTAATTGTTTTGCTCTCTGCAGATGGTCACATCGAAGTTTATTCGTTTTCGTTGTCCTGCCAATTGTAATTATTTTAAGGGACTCCCCCCGGCTTCCCTCTTTCGATGCGGCATTTAATTGTGCTTTTGTTTCAAAATTCAGTTCACTCGAGTGCCACTCCAAAGTGCACACTATGCATGTGTGTGTGTGTGTGTGTGGGTAACTATGATTATTTGTTCCAAACTGCTGGTTTTACACATTACCACTCACGATGGCAGCAAGTTTGAATTTATTCAGCTCTGGGAATTGAGAATTCCTGGGAAAAGTTGAATATGATAGATTTCAGTGTGGCCAACTGGGCTTGTGATGCTTCCAGATAGCACAACATGGTATTTTTCCCATTATTTTGATTTTAAAAGTGATTAGTAGCCCATTTTCAAATACTATTCAAACTATTTCAACTAATGACCCCAAACTTGGCATGTTTAGAGCGTCATGTGTTTTTTAGCTGTTTAAGTATGTTTGGCTTGTTCGGTTCAGTCATTACGCACAGTTGGTAATTATTTTGTGCGGCTTTTGGTTTTGGGTCTGTTAATGAATTTGTTGTACAATTTGCACCCTACCAATCATCAAGTGGCATTCTGGGCATTCTATGTGAAGGCAATTAGATAATTACGACAACATTATTGGCAAATTAATTTTGATTTTATGCGTCGGATGCAGCACGCCAAAAAGAGGATTGCACATTTTGCCCGGCCCCCTCCCGTATGTCCTGTTTCCCCGCCCCCACATCCTTAAGCCTCCCTTTACTGCCAACAATACACGTACATATATATACATAGATAGATACATAGATAGATACTTGCATATACTTGTATATTACCCTGTGTTTTCGCTGTGCAATTGCAAATTGCGCATTTTTGTTGCCGATTGTGTTGGCGGCAGGCCAAATGATTTGGCAAGGAAATGTGTGCGGAATGGAATTGGAAATCGGGGGATTGGCGATTGCCTTGGCCCATTTAGCAGTGCCAACATAAATTGCCAGCTATATGCGAGTATAATGAAATAATATGCAGCCAGCTCACCTAATGAACACGACACTGGGTATTCAATTTAAAAATGCACTTTCTCGCCATTCGATAAGGTTTACCCAAAGACCCAAGTCAGATGGCAAAGGGAAAATTAAAAATCAATAGACAGATTGAAAAGCAAAGCTTGAACGAAGTGAAAACATGGCTACTAAAATGCTATTAAAATATATAAAGGCAAAACGCTTAAGCTGCTAATCAAAAAATACACATTTTTTTGTTGTTTTTGTAGCCAAAAGGAGTGCTCAGAACGGAAATTGCATTAATCGTTAGAGGCAAAAATATACAAATATTTATGCACAAGAGTGGAAAATTGATGATGGCAGCCACAAAGTGGAATACACCAAAAGCCATTCAAGGCTTACAATTTCTCAAAATCTCGATCCTTTCGGTTGTTCTACACAGTAATTGGCGAAAACTCGTACATTCGCAATCCTTGAGCTCGCCAAATATTGTTATGCATAAATTTGATTGCATTTTGATTTCAGTCGGATTCGCCCAGGTCCACACCACCCTCCTGCCCACGGATTCCCTGCATCCGAGCTGGCAAAGCAGTTTATGGTGCTTCAAAAATGATTTCCGCTGCTCAGTACTTCAAAAATCGTAAGGGGTTCTAGTTTTGTGCCCCACTTGTGATCTGAAGCCATTATTGTGTGCTACACAATTTCCATTCACTTGCCGATTTTGATTTTGATTCTGATTTTGATTCTGATTCTGATTCTGATTTTGATTCTGATTCTGACTGCAGGAGCAGTGGCATCTGGTTTTCTAGGCGCTGCAAATGAAGTGACCCACCCACCCGCACGCCAAAAATCCCTAAAATCTGCAATCCCAGTCGAGATTCTCGAACCATGGCATTAAAACAAAAACAGTTGCCGGTTACAGCCATTTCAAATATGCCTCTGGCTTTTTTGGCATCCCTCCGCCTTTCCTCCGCCCACTTTGCCGCCACCTTCCGCCCGCTGTTGTGTGCCAAAAGGGGCGTGGCCCCTGGCAGGCGAACGACAGGAAGCGAAAATCCAGCAGCAGCAGCAGCAGCAGCAGAAATGAGCAAAATTATGAGTGCAGAATTTTGTAATTTAATGTGATTATTATTTGCACTATCTTGCCGGGCGCGAGAGCAGGGCTCAATTTATTTTGCACAATTTTCTGGCCAACATCACGGAAGTGTCATTAGTCAGCTTTCTGTGCCATCGGAAACGGATGAGATGGAGAATCCGCGGGGAAAAGCCACGGAGCTACGCTGCTACGGAGCTAGCAAAATATTTGGCCTTAAATTTTCAATTCAATTAGGGCGAGGTAAACACGGCAAAGCGAATTATACGCGAGTATATAATTAAATGTGTTTCAAAATTGGCTTAGTACACGCTTTCAGCCATCGAAAGTACATCAAATACAAATGGAATGGCATTTTGTTTGAAAGGATAATCATGGCAGCATTAAAATGAAAATTTATAAACAAATGTATATGAAATTTCTAAATAGAACCCAAATGTTCACTTCAATTGCAGTAAATTGTGATCCTTCCCATTAGTTGTGATCCTCCCAAAGGGCAGGCAGTAATAAATTGTTAGTTGTTAGTGTAGAGAGCTGGGAAATGTGTAGCAGAAAATAATAATACGAAAAATATGCTTTGTAAATGGCAATCATGAAGTGTAGCCTTCAGTGAGGCAACAATAATCCGGAGGATTGTTGGTCCCGGGAAATATTGAGACACCTTTCGCTCCCGTTTCCGTGAAGGCGATGGCCGAAATGACTTGTGAGTTTTGTCTGTTTTGTATGTGGGGTTGGGAAAATCATCAGCCGCCCAACCATCCCCCCCTCCACCTGTGCCACCCCCTGTGCCGCAGTTGGGGGGTTTTGGCACTGATTGGCACTTCATTTCGACTGCAGTCGGACTCCCAGCTCAGTTGCCAGGTATCCAGGTATCGCTGGGTATTGCCAGGTAGTCCCAATCAGCAGCCCCTCACGTGCAGCAACAATGGCAACAATAAACTAAGCAAACAACTTGGCAAAACAGCCGTGCGGGCAGGGGAATGTGAGAAACGTGTGGGGGGGGGCTGGGCTTGGGGAAATACGGTGGAAATGGGGGAAATGGGGAAATGGGGCCCGCAGAGTGAGAGTGCAAAGAAACATCTCCTTACATATTCAACAGCAAGGACATCTCATAATTTGCGCTCGTTTCCATCGCCCAGCCTCGGCGCAATATAAACCAACTAAAAAGTTTCACGCAGCGCAAACTTTTAGCTTACCAGCCACCTAAAAAATACAACAAAAAGTACAAAAAAATACAAAAAAAATACAGCAAAAAAATGGAAAAACCCACTGGATTCCCCAGTAAATGAAAATAAAAAGAAGAGCTGGAGAAAAAATCGAGCAGCCGTGGGGCAACAAAGTGTCGCCGAGGCAAAGAAAAACAAGCAGCGCGCAAAGCGTCGTGGCAAAAACTTGTCAGTGCGGCTTTGGGGACATATGAAGCACATACCGCAGTCCCGATTCGACTAAGGAATTCAAAACCCCCCCCCCTAAAACACAAAAAAAAAACAAAAAAAAACCCCTCTAAAATCCCCCCTGCCCGGCCAGCCAATCATCAGACGGGCGGAGTCCTGAAACCTCCTAATGTCCCAGTTGTCCGTGATATGTGTGCCACCGAAAAACCGAAAAACAGGAGGATGAGCGTAAAATATAACGAACCGAATCGCGAAATACACTAACAAAGCCACATAATAATACATACTAGTACTTAGTACTTAGTACTTAGTTAGTACTTAGTACCTAGCACTTAGTACTTAGTACTGTGTTGAAGACATGAGGCAAATGGCAACTTGTTTGAAACTACTTTCATCCAGAAGTTTTAGTATAAAAAACTAATTTTTACTAGTGATTATTGTTTTTATGAATAATTTATGCATGTAACTCGAGCCAATTGCAAACAAGTTGGCTTTGTCCCGAGCTCATCACTTAAATTTGTAGATCTCATCACATCCTTTTACATGATTGTCAAAGTTTATGATTCTCAAAGTTGCTGTCCGTCTAAAAACTAAAGAATTCTTATTTAAACTTCATATACATATACTTTTATTTCATTGCAGTCGCATTGCCCAGGAACTTTTGCGATGTCAGGCGTTTTGAAAGGGTATTCGGTGGAAAGCGGAAAAAGGGGAAAAGGGGAAAAGTGGAAGGCGGACCCGAAATCTTTTTGCCATAAAAAAAAGCCCGGCTACGGCGACTTTATCGGCGCTCCGGACGGAAAACGCGGCGGACAGATTCAGTGCAGAAGGAAGAGGAAAAGCGGAAAAGCTATGCCCCCCCTGCCCCCTTAGTTTTCCTTGTAATGCGATTTTCATTTCTTTATTCGCCGCTGTTATTGGCATTTTGCAAGGAAAATGCTGTTTTCCCACCCCTTCCGCACACACTTTTCACTCACTTTGAATACGTCTTGGGAAATGCAGTGGAAATCGGCGTGCAGTTTCGGTGCCCACAAACAAAGCTAAATACTCTCTAAAATCAATAAATTCGATTGTCAATCAATTGGAAAACTAGCTGCAAAGATCCTAAATACGATCGTGATCGTGATATTATGAAACAATTGTAAAGGTTATTTAAATTAAATAAATATTAAATAATAAAATATTAAATAAATTATCCACACAAATATGCAACGAATCGCATCGCTTATTGAATAACTAAATAGTTTTAAGGGGCACAAAACTACCATAATTGCATAATTTTGTACTTTATTTGCCAATCGAATGGAGCAAAAAGCCGTCACGAACTCGCTGATAAACCCCTACCAGTAACTGCTGGCTCAGCTCAAGTTTATTTGACTTTGGCAATTGAAACCTCGTTTTTTGCGGCCGCTGTTTTCCACTTTTCCTCACTTTTTTTGTGTTTTTTTTTTTGGCTTGCCGCAACTGATGTTTGAAAATTTGCTGCAAGTGGAGAGAGAGCGCGGCACAAAAAAAAAAAGGCCAACCAATTTGCAGCCACAAGGCAGTAGCACTGCGAATACCCAGCAACGGCGCCCTTCAGATACCCCGCAATCCGCAATCGGTTTCCGTCTGGGTTTTCCCGGCTGCATGTTTATTTATTTTCACTCCGGCATCACTTTGTTTTATGCATGTCGCGCATCCTGCGCCGAAAAAAAAGGGTTAAGGGTGAAATAACGATGGCGGGAGGGAAGGCGGAAAACTGTGCCGAAAGCCACTTCCGGCACTTGCAATGACACCTACGCATGGATGGATACCCCAGCCGCGTGCTTTTTTCCGCCCCAACCCACTTTCACCTCACATTCTTCATTTACTTCGAACACTGAGCGAAATCGAGGCAATTGCTGAGCTCCATTAAGCGATAATTACTCAACAGCTGAAATGGGCAATCAATCATCTTTGGAAACGGAAGCAAATCGGAAAGACGAATATTTCCTAGGAAATTTGATTTGCATCTCTTGTTTTGCGCAGTGTACTCGCTCGAGTTTTCAGCTGCTGCGGTAGCTGTCTCCTTGTCACTCCGCAGCAACCAAACTACAGAGGCAAGTCGAAAGTTGGCCCACACGCCCACACTTTTCCGCCCCCTGCGGAACGCCCATTTAAGCTAAAAAGTAAACCAATTGTTAGTTTTAATGGAATTTATTGGGTAAATATTTGCTAAGCACAAGGAACTGCTTGTGAACATTTGTCGTCGTTCGGTTGATTTAAGATTAAAACTTTTGCAATGACGACAGTTGGCTGTGAAGAAGGGCCAACCATTTGGTCAACCATTCCCATTCCATTGGCTGCCAATCAAACCCAGTGCCTCAATGACATTATTGCTTTTAATTTATTTTGTATTTCCCCGCTCCCAGTTTTCAGTTCCCAGTACCCAGTTCCCAGCCAACCAGCCATCCATCCATTCAGTCGTGCAGTCCATCCAGAAATACCCATAACCATCCTCAATATCCATCCATCCATCCATCCATCCATTCATCCATCCATCCATCCATCCCTTTCGCATCCCCCAAAACATCCATCCAGTGCTCTTTTCTCTCCATTTTCCTGTTGTCTGGGGGCTCTGTTAAAAGTTTTCATTACTGTTTGTTAGTTGACGACGTCGCTTTTAGTTAGTAAATGTCTTTCCGAGGCGATGGAGATGGGGGATTGCTTTTTATGATTTATGCTCGACCAAGTTTTAAGACAGCTCCAACTCCAGCCCCAACTCCAGCTCCAGCTCCAGCTCCAGAGCTCCGCCAGCAGAGCAGCATGACAAAGCTTTTGTTATGCATCTTTTAATTTGGTCAATAAATGTCGTCCCAGGAAGGACCTTGGGGAGGGGGCGGCAGGACGGGATGGGTTGGATTAGGCCATGGGGCTTGTGGGTCGGGATGAATGCCGTTAGGGGCAATTTGCTCGAACACGTTCACTCATTAGTTTGCTGCCCCCGCACTCCACGCCCCTGCGCCGCCTTTAAAGAGGGATTGGCCTTGTCAAACAATGTCCTTGAGGGACCTGGGTTCGCCATTCAGTTGGCCTCGTCACTTGGCGGGTGGCCATCTGGCTATCTGCATATCTGGCTAGCTGGCTAACTGGCTAACTGGCTATCTGGCTAACTGAAGGTCTGGGTACTGGAAAGTAGTCCTGCCTTTGTCTCCATCTCTCTGGGGGTTGGCCCTTTGCGGGCAAACCTATTCCCCGAAATCAAACAAGTAGCCAAATGATATATGGCAGAAGAATGAACGCCTTAATTAAATTGAAGCACTACGGCATATGCCCACCATAGTTAACGCACAAATTTCACTTTTATAACCAGTGTATAACCTATTTTATACTAATTCCACCATATATACTCGTACAGCAGTTGGCCCTTGTCAAATTCCTCAATCATATCAAATAGTTGCAAACTTTTGCTGCTGCCCCTGCTGCTGCGGGAGTTAGAAACCATTTTTTCTAATTCTCGCACAACCATATTGTCGTCATAATCATTTCGAATAACAACTGAAATGAACTGGACCACGCTGACCATGTTCAACCCGGCGTGTGGCATCTGTATACCTGAACGCAGGCATCCGGGCAGCTCCCCCCCCATTGTTCGCCAACTGAATTCGCCGACCATCATGTAATGGCCCCCATCCGCAGTAATTGTTGTTGGGGCTCATGTGCCGCTGGCACTTTGCTCAGCCCGCTGTTCAATTATTTTACAATCAACTTCTCTGAAAACATCAATAGGTATCGCTCGGGGGTATCGGCACAGCACGAACGTGCCCCATTCCACCCAATAGTTGACAATCGTATTGTTGCTGACAATGCTGCACACTGGCACACTGTGAGAATACAAATGTTGTTTCGAAAACGAAATATTTCAATATTTTTCTATCACAGCATTAGGCACTATACATCTTGCTGATTCCAAATTTGAAATGACACGGTGTTGGATCTATGTAAATTTTCAATTTACATATGTACGTGTATGTATACGAGTATTATAGAAATGACTGGACTTGTGACAGTGTACTCGGGCAGCTGGCTTGGTATCTTCCAGAGGAAGAGGTGCTTCTTGGGGCGCACCTTTTGTTCGCCTACGACGACGACGATGCTGATTATATTGAGTTGGAGCCACGCCCCCTCGCCGCCAACGGGGGCGCAAAGTCGTATTTGTTCCACTTATTCCACTTGAACGCTTCGTTAAGAGCAAACTTTCGCTCTAATGTTTTTCAGCGCTTTTCTTTGCGCGAAATGGGCGGTGGGCGCCCAGGAATTTCGCTGGGGGAAAACTTCTTCGCGCCAATTGTCGAGGACAGCAGGACACGGGGGACATGGCAACTGGGACAGCGGCGGCAGGACATCGCGGACAGGACACGAACACGTACCACGTGAAGCCTATCAAGTGTAAGTACAACGAGACCGTACACCAACAAAAACGAGCACAAACTTATCTAATTCTAAATTAATCTTGCGGAATGCAAATCGATGGGATTTATTTGCATATCAGCCGTGGGCACTCGAAAAGAAATCATTTTAATCACTTAATGTGCAGATTTTTAGGTTACTAGCGACTTTGGTTGAATATATACAGTCAAATCAATAGCAAGGGGTCATTATCGCGATTAAATGATAAAAGATATTAGGTGCCAAATACTAGATACTAGATACTAGATTCTAGATTCAAGATAGTAGAGACTAGATACTAGATTCTAGATTCAAGATAGTAGATACCAGATACTAGATACTAGATACTAGGTTCTAGATAGTAGATACTAGCTACTAGATACTAGCTACTAGATACTAGATACTAGATAGTAGATACTAGCTACTAGATACTAGATACTAGCTAGTAGATACTATATATAGATACTAGACATAGATACTATTCTTTCTACAAGTGATCTATGATCCAAAGTGTTTTAGTTTCAGATTACAGGGAAAGTGTAAATGTAACCGGTACGTTTTAGCTTATGGTTTTGAAAGTGCGTGTAAACAATTGCTATTGAATTATGACGACTGTCTTGGGCATTTTTTCGCGCAGTGTTGCTTTAGCTGAGGACTTGGCTTTGTGTGAAAGGTGAGATGAGACCGGATGGCGGAACTCCAGCGGAATGACAACGAGCCGAGGCGACCTTGCCCTGCGATGAGTGGGTCGGCGTACGTGTTTCGCTTAGCGCGCGTCGAATGTCCTGGGTGTCCTTTTCCACGCCCATCTCGCTGGGACCTGGTCCAGCATCCGAGTCCCCGTCCACCGTCCCCCAGCGCCTGCTGGCCAAGATTAGCCTGATCCTAAGACCTGAGCCAAAAGGCGAAGCGCACTGCGGAGCGACATTGACAAAGTTTGCACAAAAACGATGTCTGAACTGACAGCTAAGTTGCCGCTGGCGACAAACGGAAATCACCTGCAAGGACTCGCCTTCGTCCTTTCTTCTCCTGCTTTCCCCCGCTACTTTCCCCCCGCTCTCGCCGACAAATGCAACAAATACCCCCAACGCCGTGCTCAACTTTTATGACAGTTTTCATTTGCCGCCGCCGTCGGTCGACAGAGCTCTCCTTCTTTCTCCTTCTTTCTCCTTCTTTCTCCTTCTTTCTTCTTCATTTTTTCGCTTTGTTTTTTTGCTCCTGAATTTCCTTCTCTAGATATCCTGTGGCACATCCTTGCGGTTGTTTCGGTTTTTAGTTTCCAGCGCGCTGCGGCTGCAGGTTCCTATACCTACTAGACACTAGACCTACCACCCACCAACTCATTCCGTTTTTTGCCGTGTAAATGTTTTACGACAACATTGCCTTCGACTTGGCCAAGTTGAAAATGAGAAACAAAAAAGGACTGCGATTATGTGTGTGCGTGCGTGTTTAAGGACGAGTGCCGCTGACAAGCTCGTCGTGTAATTTATGATTTATGCCATTCGGACTGACAGTTGCTGGCATTTTAATTCCGACCCTCGCCCCTTTTTCACTTCTTCACTTTTTCACTTCTTCACTTTTTCAGTTGTCGCATGCAGTTGCTGTTAAAATTTCACATCGCTTCGTTTGACTTTCGCCCATTGAATTGGAATTATGCAATTATAGTAAGTAGCCGGAATCAAAGTGGCACGGCCATCATCTTGCTCAGAGCTTAAGCCTTTAAACTACAGACTACACTCTTGATTATGATAGCAAGCATTTATGGGGATTTTTCAGGACTTATTTAGGCTACATACTTGTACATCCTACATAGCTGTACATCCCTACATCCCTTAGTCTTAGAATTATGAATTATCCCCTATTTTGATTGTTCAAATCCTTTTTTTTTTTTTGATTTGGGACTTACTCCAGCTTACTTACGCCCTAATGAAGCAGAAGCTTAGGTTGTATTTTCATATTTGAAAACTTCTCGAGTGAAAGTAAATTAGAAAAGGGTAAGAACTAGCCACTCCTTTGCAAGGGGACACTACCCGTTGATTGAAGGCGTTAAAGTTCGCCCGGGAAGAGATAGTTTTCCGGAGCACCAAGTTCAGTTGGGGAGCATTGTTTATTTGGGGGCTTATGCTTTGGTTTCCGGTCGCCATTGTTGTCCCTGTTTTTTTACGTCTGCCCATCTGCTCTTTGCTGTTTAATAAAGCAATAAATAAGATGCACGACTGCCGTCGAATGAAAGTGGGAAAAGTGGGGGGAAAGTGCCGGAAAAGTCCCGGGGCCCGGAGATTTTGCCCGGGCCTGATTGCCAAGCTGCTTGGCAGTCGATTGGACCTGAATCGAGAGATGTGTTTAAGGATGATTGATTGCGAGCCTTAACTCAATGGGCGGCTTGACATCGATAAATTTGCGATAGGTGGCGCTTTCCCCTGTTGACTTCTCAAAACACTTTGTAATGGAAATCACAAGTTTGAAATCTTTTGATTTGAAACTATTAAGACACTTAAAGGGGAGTAACGAGAATAAGTCCCATACTTACTAAATACTAATAAATACTTACTGGATATTAGTTGTAATAAGTCGTTGGGTAGATTAAAAGGTTGCAAGATTAAGAACTATACCCTATTCGCTTCGATTTCAACTCGAATACATTGCAATTGAGCTTATTGACTTTGCCAACGAGGCTTACATTTATTGTAAGAATGCACAGGAATAGCACAATATGTGGGACCATTATCTCTCTGCACAGACCATTTAGAAAGTGGGGCACTTTCCTTACTTTCCCCACTTTCCCTACTTTCTCCCACTTTCCCCACTTTCCCCCACTGCCCCCAATCGGTTATTCCGCTGACCCTCGGCCCTCGACCCTCGAATCCCGTTTAGCCACTTCGATTCGAAGCCAAGTATGCTAATAAAAAGTAAGCAGGACAAAGCAAACATAAAAGAAGGTGCACATGGTATGCTGAAAGCCAATAAATATGCAAAGATATCGAAATAGCCCTCAAAGGGGCGGATATGGATGCGTGGGCGTGGCAATCTTACCTGTGCCGGTTATACATACATAGCTCATACATATCCCATATGGGTACGCATTTTTCGATGCGAATATATTTGCGAATGTACGTACATACGTACATATGTATATAGTATATGTATTTGCGTTAAATCACTCATACGCAACGTTTTGCATTTTGAATAATTTATTATTCTGTTGCAAAAACGTTTTTCCATTGTCGGCCAGCTGGCTGCGAAGATGGAAATGTATATACTGTGCTGCATATGGGGAAGGAAAGGAGAAGAAACGAGGTGAGCGATTGCAAGTGGCATGAATTTTTCATAGAGACACGCAAAATATTACTCATACGACTCATCGGTCACCCGAATTGTCTTTGTCTTTGGCGGCAGAGGCCCATAAAAAGTTTCCAGCGCAATATAAATATGAAAATTTCACGGAAATTAGCATAAGAAGGCCATCAATGGCACATCGCTCAACGGGCTGGCTGAATATTTATGGTTAACCAGGATGGCAGGATGCCGGGATGGCGGGATTGTTTGATTCTGCTAATGACACTCGCAGGACACGTTCCAGGATGCGCCGGCAACAGCTTTTCATGAACCGCAAGTGTCCGATCCTAACGAGCTAAACGGTGGGCGGGTTTTCCCGCTTTTCCCTGCTCCACACTGTTTCAGGTGATTGGAACTTGGAATGGGGCGGCGGCTTCTTTCCGGCCCTTCCCCCTTTCGCTGGCCTGTTTTTCCGGCTCCACTTCAATTGCCGGGGGCGTCGAAAATTCGTAAGCGAAATTGAATGAAATTGCCCGGGCTCGCACAACAACAGCAAGATGAAATAATAATAATAATAACAATAAGCAGGGGACCACTGGCCTTGCCCCCCATCCCCCATCCCCCATCCCCCATCCCCCATGCCCCATTCCCCATTTTCCTTGCCATCCACGTGTCTTGAAACCTGGCACGTAACGCAATTTTGCTTATTTCGTTTTTTTGGTTTAGGCTGCGGGGCAGGGAAATTGTATTTAAATGCCGCAATGGCCGCGCCGCAACCTTTGACCCGGCACATTAGCGGGGTGAAAGTGGCCCCGGGAGAAATGGGATAACCAGGATACACAGGATACACAGGATACATATACTCGCAAGGTGAAGCAATCGCCGGGCACATAAATCAGAAACCATTGACGAAGATAAACGATTTGGATGGGTGCTTTCCATTTGGATGTACATATGTATGTACGTACTACTAACGTACACGTACATATACATATGCGTATCTGCATATGTCACACGACAACCCTGCCACACAAAATAAAAAAAAGAAACAAAAAACAAAAAACAAACCCAGGTCACACCCGAATCTAATTGCCGCAGCCGGAGCAATTTGTTATATTTGATTGGGTTTATTGCTTGCCGCTCTTTGATGGGAAAATACATTAGGAAAATGTTGAATTTATTGAAAATTTTCTCATTCACTAGTTGTTGTATGTGCCTTGTTGTGCAAAGAGCTAGAGAAAAGTACCAGTTAAATGTATAATTAAATATATTTTTCTTTCGGAATTTTGAAGTTGAAGTTAAATGGTCGAGAATAGAATCTATTTTCATACGATTTTCCACGACCGACTTTCTAAGCGTGCAACAAATTTATTTGTATTTCATAATGGCAACAAATTGGTGCAACGCCCCCCAACTTTCTTCCCGTGTAGAGCTTGTTTGAAAGACCCGGTTCGATGGGATAGGGTAAGCACACTTGAGATCATTAGCTGATTTTCTTTTGTGCCCGCATGTGCAGAGACATTTTCCACGGCATTTTCACCGCGTTGCCCCTGGCAGCTAAGTAAATGCTGCAAAATTGACAGCTGACACAAAGGCGGACGATTGTTTTTCCCGGCTGCCATGACAGTCGCTCAGCTTTTCGACTTTCGAATTTCGACTTTCTACTTTTGATTTTCCCCCTCCGAAGGATTTCATGTCAGCGCGCTCCGTGAAGCGGATAGCGAAAAATATTAAACATTTCCTTGATTGATTTGCTTTTTGGCCAGCTGGGTGCCACGCCTACAACGCCTACAACAGAAGGAGATTGTGATTTCCTTTCGCCATGTAAACATACATTTTGATATCAGATTTGGCACATGGGCGTGGCAATCGATGCGACTTCCTGTTGAAAGACCCGCCCCCAAAACTTTCGCCTGCCCAAAAAAGTGATTTTCTAATGAGTGCCCAGGATTTTGTTCTCTGCGAATACTAAAACTTATTTAATGAATACACTACGAATTCCCTTTTTGGCACAAAGCGAAGGGATGGCAATTTTTTGGCGGGCAGACTGGAAAGCGGGGTCATTCGGTTGACACTGCTTAATTTTCTTTTCTTTTTTCTTTCGGGGGAAAGCGGAAAGCTCTTCCTTATTTCTCTTTAGGATTCGGTGGCTCGTGGAGTTGCTTTTAGTCCTGTGCCGCTGAACAAACAGACAAACAGACAAACAGACAGTCAGTCAAGGCAGACAGAAGGCGAGTGGGCGTGGCAATCGCACACACACACAAACATACAGCTGGCTAAAGAGAAAGAACGAAATGTATAAACGCACTTTTGACATTTTTTTTCTGTGCGTGGAGGATGAAAAAAAAACGTGCAAAAAGGAAGACAACTTTTTCACAGTGAAAGGCACAGAAAACAATGTTTAAATATTTAAGGGGTACTATGAAATATTTGTAAGCCATCTTTCTGAAAAATTACAACTTATAACTTAGGAGTTCACAGTTAAAGGGATCATGTTTTAGTCTGCCAGAGATTCGGCTACTATAGCTACGAATTAATTGTTTTTTTTTTTCAATCAAAATAGTGTTGAAAAGTCACGAATAAAGCACATTTTTTGTTAGTTAGTCCTTTTTGCACACACGTGAAAGCGAAACGAAAACGCATCAAAATAGCTGTGCCCGCCACCTCAGCGGAAAGCGGGGGAAATCGGAGGGTGCAGGTGATGGAACCTCTGCGGTGTCCATTCGGAAAACAAAAGGCCAAAGATTGGATATAGGGTGCCCAGCGGGAAAAATGTGAAAAAAAAGGATCGAAGGACCCAGCGGAACAGCGGAGCAACGGAAGCCAAACGGAAAAGGACGAGGCGCAGCGAAACCTCACACGCTAAATTGCATTTTCAATTGTTTCGGGGGCAAAAGGCAGAGGCCAGGGGCTTTTCAGTTGGTGGAAAGCGGACGGTGGAAAGTGGAACTGGGTTGTGTTACAACTGGCAGTGACAATTTACTTGTAAAATCAACCGCAACAATTTCAATTGCAGTTGGCCAGAAATGAACGGGACTCACTTTGCAACCAGCACCCACCAAAGGGGAAGCCCCCTGTACAGTGGATTTTATGGTAGATTTTGGAGACAAATATGAAATAACAATAATCCATCAATAATCCATTAAAAAAAAAATAAATCAGAATTATTTGGTAGGGGGAACTCCAGCAAGTTGTGAGTACTAAAATGTTTATTGTAAAATTTCTTGTTTAATGCCTCACTGCCCGTCTTAATATCCATATTTGCAACTTGAAAAACCAGCTGCGTACAGAATGAACATTTTCGATGGGAACTTGTTAGTGCTGCGGTTTGGGCCACTGTACCTGTCCACTTGGCCTCCTCAGTCATCATGGTCACGATGTCGTCGTTGTCGTTGTCGTTGTCGTGGTTGTCGTTGTTCCTTCTGTGGCTGCGGTCATTGCTCAGGGCATTGACAATTCAATTGATGCAAATCTATGCGCAATTCATGCACACACACACACACGCACACACACAATTACACACTAATGAACTACATGCATTGAGAATTTGGAGCACCCATTAAAGACCCCATCCTCGTTGCCCCGCCCCCATGCTCCACCGTGTAATTCCCTCCCCATCTGCAGCCATTGGCATTCTGCGGTGTCAAGGAAGCCCTGACTTGTGGTCGCCGCCTCTCGAGGACCGCAAATGACATGCTCCTTCAGTCGGCACCACCACCCAACCACCCAGCCACCCAGTCAGCCAGCAAACCGACACCACCCATCAAAAAGCAAGCCACACAAAGTTAAGTGAAGGCTTTGTTAATAAACACTCGGCAGTCGCCTAATCGCGTTTGCTAATGAATTTCAAAGGGAAATTTTAATGTCACTCGATTTCCCGGGCACTCGGCAATCTGAGCCTCGCCGGAAATTGGCCCACAAAGGATGGCCTGCAAAGGATGCGTCGAAAATGTGCCGATTTGCTTTGGTAACAAGCGCAGTACACACGTTAATTGGCACAACTTGCTGTTTAAAGAAGGAAGTTGCTAATATGATAGAAGTAAGAATAGAAAACAAGCAACCGAAGCTTGAGAAGCTGAGTAAATTTTTTGGGGAAAAGCGGAAGCTGGGCTGCATACTTGATGGCGCCGCTTATTGTTTGGCATAAAAACGCGCTCGAAAATTGTTAAATCGCATGGAAAACTGCTGCCATTAAGGGACATGTGCAAGCTGCAAGTTGAAAGCTGCAAGTTGCGAGTGGCAAGCTGCAAGCTGCAAGCTGCAAGCTGCAGGACCTCTCAGAAAATGAAACTTGTACACTCTGTGGCTGGTATAATTCATGAACTAACATCTTGTGAGTAATTAGGCGTCTGGGAGGATATCAACTGATATCCAAGGCATGGCCGACTGGCGAGTAATAAATGGCTGGCTGCTCGGCTAGTGATTAATTACACAGTATTTAGCTAGCTCATCAGCTTCGATGACCAGCGCACAAATGCATACATCACGTTGCGAGTTTATCCAGTTATGTACACGTATGTATATATGTATGTATGTCCGTATGTATGTCCGTATGTATGAATGTGTGAAATTTTGGGAGGAGCATATATCGAGTTCCCTATGAAATGGGGATTTGTGCCAGTCAGGTGGCATAAACTACTTGTAAGAGTAAATATTGCCAAGTAATGGAAGGGATATTCTCATTTAATGAAGGAGTAATCAATTCAACTCTTTGTGGACTGAATGTATTCACATATATCGCTTTTGTACAGCTAATAAAGAATTCGCATTATCCATTTCAGTCTTGAGCGGCCTAAGGATAATAGAATACTTTGTAATTTTTCGCATTTCTTATCATGATATTTAGCAAAGAAAATTCCTATTTAAAAATTAGGATCTAGAGAGATTGGGAATTTGAAAATGTTCAATTTTATGGCAAGAAAGCTGACATTTTTTAAACCAAAAAAGCGAAAAACTCTTGCCAACATTTTATAACTAGAATCAGTTGTCTGATCACAACTTGGCTAAAAATTGATATACAGCTAAAAGAATAACAGGTTTGTACAGTGAATTACCAATAAGAAAGATCCCAATAATTTTTTGGAAGCTTAGGGTAAACTTTTTTTTTTTTTGCAATTTTATCAGTTTTGAAAAAATGGAATCCAAACGAGAATCCATTTCTCGGTGGAAAGAAGGGATGGTTTTTTATAATGGGTAGCATCATTAAGTTTTCAGATAATAGAATTATATTAATTATTATTATTATTATTTATATATTATTATTAATTATATTTTCTCAACATTGTTTTTTTAATGTCTTTTGTTGCTTGAATTTATTTGGAAACAAATCTCGACAGCTTAAAAAATATGTCGCTGACTGGATATTTATAAATAATAATCGCAGCACTAATCATCATGCCTTTCAGTCCGCTTTTTAGTGAAAATAATACCAAAGAAAATTTTAGCAACAACTAAAGGAGACAGCTGAAGATAGTTTTTCGGGGAAATAATTGATATCACGTGGAAAGTGTACTTAATTAGCGGTTGTTTGCAGAAGACTCGTAATTAGTTGGACGCGTTCATAACCGCCGTTTGACGAAGAACCCCAATCAGTTCGAGTTTTGCAACTGGGACCTCGTCTTCTATCCAACATGAAAATAAAACAGGAGAGCTGTGAGCGAAACTCGAGCTCCAAGTCATTCATTCACTTTGTCAAACTGAAATTAAAACGGGAAGCGAGCGGCGAAAACTTTGTTTTCTTTTTCGCCTTTTTGCGTTTTATTTTTGATTTTGGGGCTTTTGGGTGTGTGGGGGTTGGGGGAGGGGGGAGGGGCAGCGGGGCAGGACTCAAACTTGCTGGACTCGCCACTCACCTAATAAGCCAGCGGAGCGTAAAAATTTTGAAAGTTTTATGGCCGCGCGACACTTGAGGAGCAAACTTGCTAAAAGGCGGGGGGAATGACGCGCGGCAGCCGCGGCATCCACGTCACTCATACGCAGCGTTGTACTACCAGCAGCACCGACAAACTAAACTCAACTAAAATGAAACTGAACGGAGCGAAACAGAGGAACATTCGCCACGGCTTTGTTACTAGCATTGTTTTTCTGATTTCGCTCGCCGGCTGCCAGGGCTGAAAGTTCAAAGTTTAATTTGCTAATTGTTTAACAGCTGCAACAGCAACAAGGGCAACAACAACAACAACGGCAACAACGGCAACAGCAGCAACAACGGCAAATGCAACTGCATTTTCCAGCTGCATTTTCATAATGAAAAGCGGGCGGTGTACAGCAGCAGCAGCAGCAGCAGCTTACAACTTTTCACTCGGAGCCCGGAGGGCCAGGCTAAAATCCGCAACCAAAAACGACAGGCGACAGGCGACAGCTGCCCTCTTCAGCCGCCCCTTTCCCCAGAAAGGGGGCGTTTTGGTTTGGTAAGAGAGGGGGGGGGGGGGAAGGGGGGGCGTGGCAGGAGGCTATAGATGCAACTGCCAGTGCAACAGCAGCACTCGCCGCCCTGTCAAGCGTAACGCCTTTTGACAAGTTTGCGCTGCGAAACTTTTACTTTTTTATTCCCTCATTCCTTTTTTGGTCAAGTACTTTGCAATTATTATGCACAGCTTCCACTTGCCGCATCCCCACTGCCAGCATTTTGGTGCGTACTCACCGTGCGATTGCCCAAATTCTTGACGCGGCAGGTCAGCTTCACCGTCTTGCCCACGAGTCCGGTGATGTTCGTGCCGATGGTCGTGTCGAAGGTGGGTCCTCCGGTTCCGGGCGTCGGCAGGTCCTGCAGGAAGTCTGTGAAGAAGCGCTTCGAGGCGCCGTCCGTGCAGCCTGAAAAACGTGGAGGAAAACAGCATTTAGTGCGGTCTTAAGGCAGGAAAATGCTAAGGACTAATACTCGCCGGACTTAAATGCAGCTGTAATACGTACGTACAGCATATTCTAACGATTATTATGCTGCGCTAGGAATGATTTCACCTATTCGAATCTATTGATCACAATAAGGTACATTTGAAGTGACTTAAAACTGCTGGGTGCGTTAAGATTTCGGAACTTTTACAAATCTTCTACGTATTGAGATTAGTAAGAGTAGAGCTGGATGAAGTAACATTCTTTTGAGCAAGTTTCTTCTGCAAGGATCCACTTACTTATTTTCCGACGAACCATTAAGCCAGCCATGATTTTGAGTTACACAATAATAATAGTAGTTACGACCTGCTAAATCGCCTGACAGCCCCCACAGGCTTATGTCCAAAATTACAAGGCGAGTTTTTCCCAACCAACAGTTTTCCACCCGAAAATCCCAGCCTTCCAATGACTCCAAATGACAGGTGGGCGTGGCTGTAGAAGGGCTGGAAAATGGCTTTGTTATCGGATTTCATTCCTTGCCCAAGTTACTTGCACCAGGGCGCACCTGTACATTTTTCTGAGAACTGCATTCGCGTCGCTGTCCGTGTCTCAGGTAATAATTTAAAAATTAGTACATTTAAGGCCCCCAGAGCTTTTTTATCCTTCTCCATATTTCTTGTGCTCGAAAAAACAAAAAACTGCCAGCGGGCATTGAAAAATGCACTTAACAAGTGTTGTAAGTGTTCCACATATCAATACGTGTGTGTATGCGTGTGCGTGTGTGTGTGTGTACGTGTGTGTTTGTGTGTGTATGCTTGGCTTTGGGTGTAGCTGAGGGCGTAGGTGTAGTTGTGGGTGTGTGTGTGGGTGTGGGTGTGTAATGCCTAGCCAGGGCCATTTGTTGACAGCGTCATGTGGCGTTAATTGCCACTTTACAACGAGTGGCAATTTGGAGCCGATCGAAAACCCTGCTCTACACACTACCAACTTCCAAACACACACACACACACACACACACACACACTTAAGCAGGACTCTGCAGGACCTACACACATGCACACATATCATATGTATAAATATACACAAGGAAATAGCAAATTCGGACACGCCGAAAAAGCAATCGATGCATTCATACTATTTCCATATTCATTTCCAAAAATCATTGGGAAATATAAACTTATAAAGCAAGCAGTAGCCTAAATGAATGATATTAACTTCGCCAAGCAAATGGAAATATTATTTCAGATAGTTAATTGTATGTACATTGCTAGCCTCTTAAAACACAACATCTTAGGCAAAGGCGTTCTTCTATAAAAAAGTACATTGAGTAACTTAAGTTAGTAACCTTTTAAGATACACGTATGGAAGTGCAAACTATTTCTCTCTGTGCAACTCCAATAAGTACACATACAAGCTGGCTACATGCCACAGCTGTTGCCTCGCCTCTCTCGTGAATTTTCCCACAGCTTTTCGCTTCCAGGCAAGTGCAACAAAGAAAGAAAGAACGAAAAAAAAAAGTCGAAGGAAGAATGGCGGGGAAGAGCAAACAACAGCGAAAGGCGAAAATTACTTAATGAAAATGGCAACGAAAGGCAATTAATTAAATGATAAACGCCCATATTATATGCCCAATAGCTTGTTTGTTGTTCTGTAAGCAGTTTATGTAACATGCTGTACTCCTTGCTGCGAATATTCGCTGGATCGGGGGAACTGGCAACTGGGAACTGGGAACTGGGAACTGGGAACTGGTGTCTCCACCGATAAATGCCGCAAAGTAGCAAATTGGGGCTGGCCAGATACAGATAAGTTACACAGCCTCAGCTGAAGGCACACACACATATAATCGCCCGTCCATGGAAAAACAAGATAGAGTGCTATAGTCGAGTTCCCCGACTATCAGATACCCGTTAATCAGCTAGTGGAAGTGCAAACGAGAAATTTTCTGAAATATCGGTAAGAAAGAGGCTAATCTCAGCATTCTAGCTTTTGTAGTTCCTGAGATCGAGGCGTTCATACGGACAGACGGACAGTCGGACGAACAGACGGACGGACAGACGAACGGACGGACGGACAGACGAACGGACAGACAGACGGACAGACTGACGGACAGACAGATGGACAGACGGACGGACAGACGGACATGGCCAGTTTGACTCGGTTATTGATCCGGAACAAGAATTTATATGCATTATTTGTTCTGAAACGCTTCCTTCTGCCTGTTACAAACTTTTCAACGCATCTAGTATACCCTCTTACCCTACGAGTAACGGGTATAATAACTGGCGCACATCCTGCTAACTGGACGTCTCTGAAATGCCACCGTGCCACTTTCAATGTGCTGCCAACAGCCAGGAATCAGCAACCTGAAACCCAAACCCTGAACTCTGCAACCAGACACCTGCAGGCTGCGATGTGCAACCTGCAATGTGCAACGTGCAACTTGCAACAGACAAGACTGCGCACAGGCTGTCAGCAGATTAGCCGGTATCGGTAGCATTTCGCAAACACCCAAGAAGTGCGAAAATAAAGGTGAAATGATATGGCGAGCACTAGAAACATTTCGGTCTAAATAATAGAAATAAAATAATAATATACGAGTATAGTATAAATAACTTAAGGAAAACAGCAAAATTTGCACAACACAAACATATAAGTAAGTAAAATATAATTTAATTGAAATATATTTACCATTAAAGTTGTCCACACTACTTTGGCATTTTCTTAAAAAATATAAGTTAAGTGAAATACTAATAAAAACAGGTAAATACAGAAAAGACAATGAAATGAAACAATTACATTAAAAACTAAAAACCTCAAGCTTGGAGGAAACGTTTGGAAACAGAAACACAAACGGAAACGGAAACGAAACGAAACGAGGCGGAGGAAAATGGCCGCCCCAAAGTGGCAGCGACATTTGCTAAGTGTTAAGTGCCATTTTTGGCATCCATGATTCGTGAGCCGGTGGCACTTTTCTATTTGGAAGCGTAGGTGTTGCAGGTGCGAGAACATTTTTGCGCCACGATTACACCGACGATTATGCTGATGAGCAGAATGGTGGTGGTGGTGCTTGGCTTGTGGGTGGCTTCTGGGTGGCTTGTGGGTGGCTCTGGGATGGCGTAGGCTGCCCATGGCCCTTGGCGGCTGCCAGCCAATTAAAGGCGAAGCGTCAGTCCACCGGGGTGACACACTCGCACTCTCGTCCCCATGATCCTGGCCGCCCTTGGCTGTCGCCAGCTGATTTATGGCCGCCATTCACATGCACGTCTCCACCGCGCACTCACACTCACACTCGCACTCACACTCACACTCACACTCGCACTCACACTCCCCTTGCCACACCCACACCCTCAAAGATATAACCCAACAGCAGTGATGTGAAGGATCTTCCAGTATTTTGTGTTGTCCTTTACATTACATTACATTATTAGTTTATTTTAATAGTGCATATATTTTTTGGAGTTTTTGAAAGAAGTTATTTTCTTAGTAATTAAAATACTGGTCTGAGTTACCTTTACACATATATATTCAGAAATGTATGATATATTATAATGGCGTGCTTAGTTTTTGGTTCAGCATCTCTCACTTGCTGCCCCATTTAGTGGGTATCCCGCAGTGCCTCACACATTCCATGCCATCAAGCTTGGCATTCTTTTCGGCACAGCGTTGCTTACTTAGGTAAAAAGTGAGAGGACACCCAGCTCATTCGCATGCCCGCCCTCGTGACACGTCCTCGTTTTGGGTTTACAACTCTGCCAGAAGGAATTATGTTATGCAAACACAAACACTTGCACACATGGCCCTCTTATCCCGGCTGCTGTTATTTGTTCAGCGTTTTATGCACTCGCTGCGGCGCCTCAAACTCAAACTCAAACTCAAACTGAAACTCAAACTCAAACCCAGGCTCAAGCTCTGGCTCCTCCGTCCGCCGCTGCGTAATTGAAGCTCATAATTTTTTTATTAAACACACATATTCAGTTGGGGGCGCCCGGCAATCCACATGTCCTTTGTCTTTTGCATTTTTATGGTTTTTTTACACACCAGATCGACACACACCCGACACACCCACTCCTCCGGCAACATTCTGGTATCCAACGACTTGTCCCGCTGTGCGTGATAATGTTTTGAGCATGCCATTCAAGGAGCGGAGCAGCCGAGGCATCGTTAAGTTGTCAATTGCCAGGATAACAAAAGTGATGGCATGACAGGAGGCGGACGGGGCGCAGGACGAGGCCAAGGAGCAGGAGCAGCTGCCTTAATGCCCGCTGACATTTGAGCAACTTGATTAAGCCCCCCCCCCACTGACTATAAGGGCATATGAATATTTCTAGCATTCCAATGGTGCATTTTCGCTGGCCAATATACATATATTGAATTCATATTTTTGATCTTGTTTATGTTTTATTAAAGCTACAAGCACTTTTTTTACCGCTTTACTTTCCATTCAGTTAAAAGCCTGCCGAATCGAATTGTAATTTGCACGGAATACTTAAACATTATGGATTGCTGCGAAAAAATTTGCTTAAAAGTCCATAAATTTGAGAAACACGAATAAATGCAAATCGAATTAATAATAATATCCAATGTGATTTAAGAAAAAATCGCCATACTGCCGCGACTTAATCCAATGTCATGGAAATATTTGAAGCCCAAATGCGCAAAAGTGTGCAAAAAACTCAGCTGCGGCAAAGATCAGCACTTATTCGCCCGTCAAACTCCCCAAAGGATAAAAAATATCGTTTCGAGGTAAAAACTTTGCCCCATCTGCATGTGAAAAAGTGCAAAATTCGACGATTACTCATAGTACCTATATCAGATTTATATATCAAATTAATAATTGTAATTTCTTTATTTGCGCCGACCGCGGGATATTCGTTTGCATCGAAAAAATCTCGCGATGCGGCGAAACAAAAAATAAAACCGCCAAATATATATTGGCTCATACCATAGATGGTATAATAAATTTGGGCAATTTTTTTATTAAATGCTCTGCTGGAGCCACATAAAATGTGCGATTGAAGCATCAACTATGGACTTAATGCCCAAACACATTGTAGGCCCTCAATCGATGATTGTCCGCCCCCTGAGCTCCCAACTCCCAACTCCCAACTTTCAACTCCCAATTCTCAACCCTTTTGCGATTCTAGGCCGATTGCATATGCAACTCTACCTCTACTGTGTGTGTGTGTGTGTGTGTGTGTTTTTTCCGCTTGTACCTCTGCTTTTTTTTTTTGTTTTTTCCTCTGCCAAGCTCAATTTAACGGGCATTTTTATGTTACCGCCGTGCGATCTGAGCGCTTTTCCCCCCTTTCCACCCTATCTCGTTCGTTTTTATTCCCATACCTGTTGCTGTCTGCCTTCGGACAACTGCGAAACTGGGACACGGCAAATCCACTCCCAGCCTCGGTGAAAAACAAGAAAAAAACAAAAACAAAATTTAAGGAAAAAGAGCATAGTGCCGAAATGCGAGAACCGAAAAAGGCTGGCTCTGTGGTCCAGTGAACGCCGTCCAGCCGTCCAGTTTTGCCGGCTCGGCCATTGCTTTTAACATTTATCATACGCAGTGTGGGCCGGGCTAAGTGTGCACTTAAGCGCTGCCAGCGTGGGCGTACGGTCGGCCTGAAGGGGCGTGGCTGTGGGGCTGCCAATTTTATGGTTTATAAAGCAAATAAAATAATTTATTAGCATGCGGGTAGTGCTACGTGCGGCTGCACCGGTCGTCGGGATTACCAAAGGCATGGAGCACGGAGCACGGAGCACAAGTTCGGTCGGTCCGTAGTGTAGTGTGAGTTTGCTCGAAAAGTCAGCGACTAAGCCAAGTCGACGACGCATCAAGTGCAGTGCGTTCGTGACTGTGGCAACTCTGGCGCGCATTTCCGGCCACTACGAGTGGCATGTGGCATGTGGCATGTACGGCGTATGGTGCATGGCGTATGGCGTATGCGCGTGTGTGTGCGCTCATATGCCAAACTGCCAAAAAAAAAAAATAAGCTGCTACTACTCCGCGTCCGTGGGGACACTTTAATTGAGTTGGCAGCGAAACGAAAGCGTTTGCTCGCCGGCAGGGCACAAAACAAAAAAAGTAAACCCAAACCCAAACCCAAACCCAAACCGAAACCGAAACAGGCAGTTGAGAGAAACTAACACTGAGGCCGCACTGGAAATTTTTCCACGAGCAGCAGGCAAACAAGGGCCGGGAAAGCGCTGAAGATCTGGATGTGAGGAGGGCACTCGAAGCGGGCGCAATCTTTCCGTCATGCGTCATAAGTCCCGAGCGCCCTGTGCGCCAAGAAGTATGCAAATAAAATTGTCAACGGGGCTAAGCGTCTGCCGCCGGCTCCTTTTCGTCCATCTCGGCTGCTTCCGCTTCCTGGTGTCGCCTGTGCCTGTGCCTGTGCCCCTTCTTGGTGGATGTCTCCTCCTTATCGCAGCCAAAACCCTTGACGTCTATGTCCCGCCGCTTTAAATGTCTGCCCATCCAGATGCTCAGTTGCGCGGCTTTTCCCGCTCTTTCATTTCCGATATGTGCGCTGCTGGCAGACAGGAAAATACACTTTTCTAAATCGAGCTTCTCCTATAGAAGTTGCAAGACCAGAAATGAAGTTTTGGCCGTAATGCTGCAAAGCTTTAAGAGAGCGGGAAACATTTTGAGATGTACATGGAAATAGAAAAATACACGAATTTCCCTCCCTATTCTATGCCATTTTCCTCAGTGCACCTGGGGCACACATGAGTCAAAGAATTCGGAAAAAGGAGCAGCGGCAGAAGTGGAAAGCTCAAGGAGTCGGGCCAGCTGATAGGCATTTATGTAAAAGTTAATAGCATGATATGCTGATAAAATGCACAAAAACGAGCGCCCAAAGTAGCAGGAGATGGAACATACATACATATATACGTGTATATCTATGTATATCTATGTATATCTATGTATATCGATGTATATCTATGTATATCTATGTATATCTTTGTATATCTATGTATATCTATGTATATCTATGTATATCTATGTATATCTATGTATATCTATGTATATCTATGTATATCTATGTATATCTATGTATATCTATGTATATCAATGTATATCAATGTATATCTATGTATATCTATGTATATCTATGTATATCTATGTATATCTATGTATATCCATGTATATCTATGTATATCTATCTATATCTATGTATATCTATGTATATCTATGTATATCTATGTATATCTATGTATATCTATGTATATCTATGTATATCTATGTATATCTATGTATATCTATGTATATCTATGTATATCTATGTATATCTATGTATATCTATGTACATCTATGTATATCTATGGCGAAATGCGAGTGCAAAAAACTTGTACGCAAACTTTTTAATGCTCAGCTTTGGCTTTCCCTTTGTATGCCCGAAAAGTGGGGGCGTTGCGGATGCTGGGGGCGTGGTCCCGAAGATTAGCATTCAAATGGAAGAGGAAGCAGTCGCTTTGGCCGGCCAATTGAAAGTTTGTCTTTGATTGAAATAGTTTCAGCAAAAGTAAAGCAAACTGGCACAGATAAATCAGATTTGAGGAAATCAGCTCGAAGGTGCACGACAAGGACCTCATAAGTTGGCCAATTTAGTGCTTGAATGCAGCTGCAAATGCTCACTACCACTTTAATTCAATTAAAATTTCGTATGTCTCGTATGTGAACACACACGTAGTGTGTGTGTGTGTGTGTGTGTGTGTGTGTCTGGCGAGAAAATTCCCATTTAATATTGGCCAAAAGAAAGTTGGCCAGTCTAGCGTGCCAAGGGGGAAGCTTATTTTAGGGTTTCTTATGCAAATCTAAGCCCCCTCATATGAAAACCACTCTCAGCCAAAAAAAAAAAAGAAAAAGAAAATAATAATCAAATCCATACTGCTGGCGAGCAATTTGCTGCCCCTTTTTGCCCTTTGCATAGATTTTCAATTTTTGCCGGGCATTTCCGCTTCTGCAGCTCCCTCGCAGCCGTTTTATAATTCACTAACTTGGCAATTTTCTTCAGCCAGCAACACCATCGTAAAGCCAAATATTCGCAGTCAAGTCCAGCAGTCCATAATGCTTTTTCGGTTGGTCAGAAATTGAACTCATTTGCATATAAGCGTGTAATATATTGTTGACCCGGCTTGGGAGGCTGTCGCCTAATGGCCTTGGCAGCCCATCAACCCATGACATTTATCAAAAAAAAAATCAAAAAAAAATAAAAAAGGAATCAAAAAAATATATATATATGTATATACATATATGTATATATATACGTGTAGAAAAAGTGGCCGGCGGTCCGAGCAAGAAACTAGCCAAAAGTCGCAGTTCGGCGTTAACTTTTTGCGAAAATCGAGTGAGAGTGCCACCCCCTCAATATCCTTTCAATGTGTTTTCCCCGCCCCTTTTCTTTCCCGCGCCAACTGCCATTTGAATGTCAAATGAGTTTTGTGCCGAGCTCGGCAATTTTACATTTTCAATTGGCTCCTTTTCATAATTTCCGGGTCATTTTATTTTCGTCGGGGACGCAGCGCAGCAAGATATTACCAAAATTGGCCATCAAAGTAAAAAAAAAAACCATAGTTTCCTTCGGGAAAGCGAATATAAGAATATAAATTGTAAGTATGTAAGTCAATTAAAACTCATGTCGATTTGTTAGTCTCACGTGCAAAGAAGTTACTCTTGTTAGTCAGGTGTACAAATTGCACAGGAAATATGAAAGAAATATTTATACATTTCTCACTAAAGCAAAAACATTTTCAGGATGCATCGAATTGGTTCATTTTGAATACATATTATTTCAAGAGTAATGACTGACAACCCGTTTGCATTCCCTTAACCATTACAGCAGTTTGTCTGGCTCAATTTTTCATTTCTTTGCCGACACATAACTCACAGTTTTCATGACTTTTGCCGACAGAAACAAACGATTCTTTGACTTGTTTTCAATGTTTTTGAAAAGTTCCACCAGCCGCAGTAGCAGGAGCAGAAAAATGATGTATGGCAGCACGGCAGCAACAATATCGGTTGAACGACAACCCTGGGAATGGGAAGTGCTATAATTGCAGTGTGGCAACCATGATGAAGGGAATAGCAGCAAAGCCAGCAGAAACTCTGGATATGTGGATATGTACATAGCTACAAAGAAGTGTTCAAAATTAGTGGAACAACAGGAACAGAAGTGGCAACAGCATTGAAAACAGCTGCAACAGCAGCAACAGCAGCAACATGCAACATGGCACACAAGTGGCATGGCAGCTATGTGGCAAGTGAGTCGACCCTTTCATGTTCGCCTCGAGGACGAGTTCCGTTGCTGGAGCTCCTGATCCCTGACTAATGGACACGCCCACAACGCATGCGCAACAAGCTAATCATGGGGTGCCGTTTGTCACAGCTCAAGTGGATGGTGGATGGTGGATGGTGGATGCAGCCGGATGCAGGCGCTCTGGCAGGATTCAGGATTCAGGACTCGGGACTCGGGACTTACGCTTCCTGATGCCCGATTATGTGGGCCGCCAAAATTGTAGAGCGATTGCTGCCACCCGATGCGCGCTGCGCCTGCCTGATTTTCAATTTCAATTTGGACGATAAATGGGCACGGCTGGCTGCCCGGGCCTGGCCGCTCCACTGCATCCTCTCGGTGTCCTGTCCTGACAGCCCCCGGCATTCCACCCGCACTTCTCGCTGGCCGAAAAACCCTGTTGCAGCTCGTTTATCATGGACGCATATTGCTGACCGCAGCATGCAGCTAAATTTATGCTTAGACTGCCCCACCCGCTGTCCACCCACTCGTGCAACACCACCCACCACCCATGCACCACCACCCACCACTACACTGTGTTCAAATTTGATTTCTTTCCGAACTCTTTGGCGGCTTGGGTGCCTCAAAACGATCTCAAACGATCTATATATGCGAAGTAGTCCTGAAAAAGTGCCAAGTCACTATCACTTCATTGCAACATATTTATTTGAAGTAAGTAGTAAACTTTATATATATAAAGCAGTTTTTTTAAGTTAAAAAAAATGTAATTTCCGCATCACCAGCTTGGAAAATATGTTGAACTTCAACTTCTCCATGTAATTGATGGCTGAAAATTTAATGCCGAGTGCAGTACACGCTTTTCGTCTTCGGATACTTTAGGGTATTACAGCTTCTTTATGGCCAACTTGAAATTCCGCTCTTTGCGTCATTTTATCGCTGCTTTTTTTTTTTGTGAGCTTGTGAGTTCTTGTTCCCGGCATGTCATGTCAGCGTTGTCATTGTTGTCAGTGTCATCACAGCAGCTGGAGCTCTGGTTGGGCACACCCCACAGGACCTCCTCCTCCTCCTCGTCCTCCTCGTCCTCCTCGTCCTCCTCGTCCTTTCTTCCTGGCGGTGGCTCTGCGGTCGCCGTTTGCCATTCGCCATTCGGCCATCGTCGTCATCGTCGTTCTGCTTGTCATTAGACTTATGTCATTGTTCAGCCAAGTGCGCCGGCGACGACGACGACAGACACAGAAGCAACATCAGCAGCAGCAACAGCAGCAGCAACAGCAACAGCAGCAGCAACAGCAACAGCAGCAGCAGCAGCAACAGCAACAGCAACAGCAACAGCCAAATCAGCGATGTTGCTGCAACTATTGTGCCATATTTGCCGCTGTTACACTCAAAAGAACGCCTAAGCACACATCAACTCCATTCTAAATTATATAACTTCATTTCGTACTATACATATTATTCAGCTTGTATTATTTCTAAATTTTGCAAAATTATAAACGTTATAAAAAAGGAAAAAAGTGTGTAAATAAACTATATGCATTGCATACGAGTATGTAAAAAGAGCTGAGTAAATGAGTAGTTTTTTCTTCAGTGTCTGCTGCAACACGTGCAGCTCGGCAATGGATGTGTATGTGTCGCTTTGCGTTCGCATTTTACGTGCGCGCATCTAAACTGACATTCCAATTATTCTTATCGCATCAGAGGAACATGGCCCATGGCCCATGGAGCACCACCATCTAACCCGGACCCGAACCCGAACCCGCACCCGCACCCGCACCCGCACCCGCACCCGATCCCCATCCCAGCCCGGTTATAAATGGCCCGGCGTCTTTTCAGTTCCACCAAGTCACTCATTCAGAGAGTCAGTAAGTCATTCATTCAGCCAGTGAGTCAGTCAGTCATTCATTCAGTCTGTGAGTCAGTCAGTCTGTGAGTTAGTCAGTCAGTTAGTCATTCGGTTAGTCAGTGAGTGCGGCGAGTGGGGAGTTCATTTCGCGGCGTTTTGATGGCATTTTTCATATTTCACCCATACATCCCATATAATGGCCGTTCTCGAAACTATTTAACTTGCGGTTGGCCAGTGCGGCGAGATGAGATTGTAATGTTGATAGGGTTGCGCTGGGTAGGTGGATACGGAGGAGGAGGACACGGAGGAGGAGGTCCTGCCCTGATTTATGTCACTCGAGGAGTGACTCCTCCAGATTCCGACAAGGGTTATGATGAGCGGCCTAGTTGGTGGGTGGCGGGGAAGTACTCGAACTTCTGGGACTTCTTGCTGGCATTCGAGGACTTGCGACACTTGGAAATCACTGCCAATTTATGGGCGTCTCAGTTGAAAGCCATTTGCGCGGAGCTTCAAACTGCATTAGCGTTACCAGGTTGGTATCAAAATTGTATTGCCACTTTAGTGGTACCTAATGGCACTAGCAGTACGAGTTTTATGTGATTAACAATAGTACAATAGTACCTACTTATTATGTTTTTCAAATAAAAGTAGCTTAGAAGTTTTATTTCTTTGACAAAACTTGCAAAAAGACTTTCAGATAGTTTCCCTTTTTTTTTCAATATAATTTCATTTTGCTATAATTGTTCGCCCGATCAACCTGTTGACTTGCACATGGAACGCACGCGATTCGGGGTCTCCTCGTTTGTATTGACGGGGTCACCAAAGCGATGACCCCATTCGCTTCATCTGGTAGCGTGGAGACCCCACGAACGAACTTTAATTGGCATTCAATTTGGCGTAGCCATGCAACCACTGCGATTACATAAGGCTACGGCTTTGGTGTCCTTCCGAAATGCCTCACAAAATTATTGATTACCTTCCATTTAGCGCGCTTGTCATTAGGCGCCCAGTATTTGCCTCCCAAAGAAGTATGACCTTTAATCTTTTTCGAATGGGAGGGGCAAGGCAGAGGGCATGGCACAAAATTAACTCGGCACGAAAGTGGAAAGGCACGAACTTCCCAGCCGAACTGACTTTAATCAGACCAACAATTTCTTCTTGCCTGACATTCTATTGATTGCCATCAGTTGGCTCGAGCATTAATTTGTTCAAGGCGGAAGTGCTGGCGACCTCCAAAAGCCATTTAATATGGCTATTAAGCTGCTGATTTCGTTAGCCAACAATAGAACAATACTCATACTTAAAATAAAAGTTCTAGGCACTCAAATGTATCATTTTTTGTTTGTCCCAGTGCTAAACAAACTCTATTTCAAATTAAAGTAGCGAAGAACTAGTAAGGATAAGTTTGCAATCGAAATACTCATATTTTGACGAGCATTACTCGTAAATTTGGTCGAAAAACCTGAAACATGGCCTGCTGCTATCCGGAATTCCCTTCTGGATAGAATCCCCTTTCAAAGTCACCAAGTGAATGCTTTTCTGCTCAATTTGCAATTTGCGATGCCGCCGTTTTTTTCTTTTATTTCATTCTATCTCCATTTCTAGTTGAAGTCCTGCGACGACGATGCCGCCGCCTTCGTGCCACGCCCAGAATAATCAAAGCACGCTTACAGCTTGTTATTTTAAATTTCAGTTTATAAAATAGATGGCGGAGTAGATGATTTAAAACAATTTCTGCACGGGATGCTGCTGATGAAGCTGCAGTCGCGGATGCCCAAGCCAAGCGAAATTGTTTTTACGTGCCGCGCATGCAAAAGAGGTTTTCCTCCTCGAAAAGGAGGGCGTGGCATCTGCCATCTGCGGCCCGCAAAACGCCCCCAAAATCCCACAATTTGCCCCTTGCCCCTTGCCCCTTCCCCCCGTGGAACAGGTGTCCTGATCCAAATGGAAGAAATGGGAGTGACTCACCTGCTAGCAGACACAGAATGCCCAGAAAGATGATCCAATGTGTCGACATCTTGGTGTTTGGTCACTTTATCTATTGCCAAGTCCGCTTGTCAGGAACGTGATGCGGCTGATGGCAGCTGCAAGTCAAAGAAATGAGTATTAAGTACAAGCAATTAGGGATAATAACTTAACTTAACTTAATAACAGCACTTGCTGGCAACCAAATGCAAGAACACTTCCCCAAACTCGTCTTACTTCAGCTAAGCTGTTTATGCTGGCCACATCATTTCAGTTTAAGGCATTAGTACATGGCTGAAAGGACTGCAACCAAATTGGACGCCCAAAGAAGCCGTTTCTTTGCATTTCGGACAAATGAGCCCGGCGGCGGAGTGCAATTAAAGCCAAATCATGAGGTACACCAACGGCCAAAAGTTCATAACCAGTTGGGACAGCAAGAACAGCAAGAACAGCAAGAGCAGCAATACGGTGGAGTTGGCCAACAAACAAACTGACAAATGGACGAACAAGCAAACAAACAAACTCGGAAAGCCGCAGACAAAAGTGCTGTTGTTGCCACGGAACTGCAAAACCGAAGCGCAACATAAAAATCCACTAAGGCAAATTGGTTTTGTTAACCAGCACAATGGACACATTAACATTGCCCAGGATACACGGCAGCGCAGATATCCTGCAGCTCCAGGCTCTGTTAACTGAAGTGTGTGTGTGTGTGTGTGTGTGTGTGTGTGTGTCTGTGGATCCAAAGGATGTGTCGACAACAGCAACAGCAACAACGGCATGCGACAATTAAAATTTTTGCGATTCTGCCGCAGCTCCCTGAATATTTTTGCCCACTTCACAAATGGAAGCGCAATGCGCGCAATTGTTTTTATTAAAATGTAGTACATGCACTGGGCGAAAATGAGTCGAGCTTATCTTGCTTAAAATAATTCAGGTAACTATGCATATGTACGCATTTTCAACATTCAAATGAAGTGGATATATGTAAGCGAAGTTCGTATCCTGAAATCAAAAATCTAGAAATGCACTTAGCAATAATTACTGCTATTATATTGTTATAATTTAAATTTAAACTTAAAAAAAGTATATGCAACTGAGCAAGCAATATTCATTGCCATGTGAATATATAGGTTGCTCTTTTTTTTTGATTGTGAGCCAAGCAGTTTGCCCCGGTTTTTCACAGTGCAATGGAACTAGAGCAGCAGGGGAATTTCGGTGCTTTCGTTAACAGAAAATTATGGACTCCATCTTTGCTTGGGGAGCATTGGCATATTTTAGAAAGTTTTTTGCTCATTACACGGCTTGATTTCATTTAGTGAGCGCTGGTTGAGGGGTGGAGGGGTGCAGGGGTAGAGGGGTGGAGGGGTGGAGGGGAAGCCCCGTAAATTAGATGAGATAATAAGCCGGGTCAGTCGCTTCTGCTGCTGGGAAGCCACTGTGCCGTTTTTGGCTCAAAGGATGCAGCTGTGGAACTGCAGGTCCTGTCGTGTCCTGGCTGCCTGCATCGTCGGTCATCTTAATTAGGCGCAAAAAGGCAAGCTGCGAAATGCAAATGAAAGGGGGTTCACCAGCCAGTGGCGCAAGGGGGGCCAGTGGGACCAGTGGGCCAACAACCAGCACAGTTGAGGGCCAAAAGGGCGGAACAGAGCGAGCGAGCGTGTCCTGTCAAAGGCAAACATTTTGGGTCAAATCAAATCCTAATAAGACTAGCTGGTCCAGCTGGATCTGCATTTCCTTGGAACAGCCGACAATTAGCCAGCCACCATAGAGCACCCATCTCTCGCAATCCAAATCTACGTGCAAATCCGAATCCAAGTCCAGAGGATTTTCCAGCTTCGTTCTTCAACAATTTGTAGCTTGATCGCTTCGCAGTTTACCAGCTGATTGAATCTACAATCTTAATGATAGCTGCTTTTATCAATGCATTTCGTAGCTGACTTCTTGGCACTTTGATTTCCAGCTTATGACCACCTTTTATTCCGTAATTAAATTGGTCAAGTAGCCAACAAGCTGCAAGGAAGCACCATAGTCATACGTAATCTGAAGATTGGCATTGAGCAGCGAGCTTTTCCCCTCGCACATTTCCAGCTAAGCTGTATTTATGGACGATCCAAGTGCACAGGACCCTTGTCAGAGTTATGCTGATACCATTTCCCTGGCAAACGACGAAGGCGAAAAGAGCTGGGCCACGCGGATTGCTTCCATTTAATCAAAGTTAATTGAGAGCGCCTGGCAATTGGCGTTAACTTTACCGCTTTGACAGGCGAATAGAAATCGGGGGGCGGGGCGGGGCGGGTTTCGGGGAAAAGTGGGTGAAAAGGGGATATGTATGTTATATAGGGCTGGTCATCCCCAACGACTACTGACCACAGGATTTTCCTCGCGAATCGACCCCGCACTGCGTGAATTCCTTTCATTTTTTTTTTGATGATTTTTTTTTTTTTTTTTTTTTCGGTACAGTAAAACTTTTCAACGCTTTTCCTTTGTTGCCCCGCTGACTTTTTTTTTTTGGGGGAGCGAGAACATTGAAATTAGATTAAAATGTTGAGGCAAATACAAAATGGCTGCCACTTTGAGGTGTGGGAGTCAATTCGAATTTCATTAAAACAATATCAGGCGAATGCTGTGCTTGCCTCCTTGATTTTCCACACCTTCTCCGTTTTTTCGCGTGAGAAAAGTTGGCCACGAATTTGAAAGTTCGATTTGGGGTTAAGGTTAGCCATTCGTGGAATTGCTCGAAATGTATATGTACATTTTGTGGGATTTCCGGGGGGCGGAGGCATTCCTCGCCACACACACACACACACACACACAATAATTGTACTTGGTTGTCGCCACACTGAGACAAATACTTCAATTATTATTAACTTTTTAGTAAAAACGCGCAAAAGTTTACAGCTCAATCGAGATTTTAAGGCATTGGTGGGTATTAAAATTCATTTGCAATGCATTTATTTGACATTTTATGATAAATGTTTATTGCCACTTACTTTTAGAGCAGTTAAAACATATTAATTAATAAATTAATTAGTTTGCAGATTGGGGGAAGGCATTGCAAGCATAAATACATCTTTAAAACCTAGCTTGTTTTCCTTTTAAGCATAGCGCGTAACTTTGGTTCAGTGTTAGTTACATGGCATTTTCGCTCAGTGCAGATACTCCGCTCTTTGTATTTGCACAGTTCGTGTGAATGAACTTGGCTGCCTGGGCAACCCCACTTTTCCACGGAGCTCGGCTCCACTGGCTCCGGCGCCATTTATCATGCGAATCCCAGGAGAGTGCTCAAAGCAATGAAATTAAAAGCTGAATTGTTATTTTTTGCCCGCTTGCCTCTTTGCCTTACTTTTTTCTTCTTGTTGTTCCTCAAGTCCAAAGGACGCGGTGACCGAAGGACGAAAAGAAGGCGCCTGGAGCTGGGAGCTGGAGCTGGGAGCTGGGAGCTGGGAGCTGGAGCTGTGGCCCCTCGGCCGGACTGCAATGATTGGCATTTATGGGCGCCCATTTCAGTCCGCCAGGAGCGGTTGCACTTCGCGCGGGTGGTGGCAGCCGCTTGAGTTATGGCCAAAAGCCGCCCCTTCGGGCTCTCGTCACCGCCTAATTGGCTTTTAATTCTGTGTGGTGGGCGCATAACTTTTCATTACGATTAGGGGCATTAATTAAATTCCTCGCCGGCTAATGGCAAATAAAATTCGAAATGGCAGTGCTGAATTCAACATGCCAAATTTGACATTTTAATGCCTTGCGACATGTGCGCGCGCATAAATAGCATCCTTTTGCCGAAAGGATTACAAGCGGCACACCCACGCGTCTTCCGAGAAAATTGCGGGCTATAAATATCGGGTTACAAATGCTTTCTCCCACTCATACAGCGCTGATATGCGGTGTGTGTGTGTGTGTGTTGGTGTGTGTATGATATTAAGAACACATTAAAATCACATTTTTATTAGATTACGTGGCAAAGGGAACAGCACAGCAGATGGAAATGGAAGATCGCCAACTACACACGTCGATGGCTGCACACTCGCCGGCAATACAATTAGACAATCAATCAGGGGAACCCCAGCCAATTGGAGCGCAACGAGGCGTATACGTAGCACGCCACTCGAGTTGCCGGGGAAAGCGCATGGCTGTGATGGAGGAAAACTTTGCCCCATTTCCCCGGCCGGCTAAGTGAGCAAAACTTAATTGAAATCAATACAAAATGCAATTTAATTCGCCCTCCTGCAGGTCACAAAATCCACTGCCACGCGCACACACACACACACACACACACACAGTCATACACACAGGCACACTTGTGCCCACAAGCATAGTTTTGCACATGCATTGCATACTTTGGGGCGCACTTAGTTTATGATTATGCAGAAAGGATGCGGGGAAGGATGTGAAAAGATGGACCCGGTGCTCGAGGAAGTTGTAAAGCGAGTTGGAGCCAAGGAAAAAAGCCGAGGAAAATAAGAACTCTGCAAGGAAAGCGAAAAGTTTCAGGATGGCAGCACGCTCATCGCCTTAAGAAGGATAAGAAGCTCCTTCTTAAGGAATACAGATCGTTGTTCAGGCAGAGAAAGTATCTCGATCCTTGCTACCCCAGGCATACAGTCAATTAGATATTTAAATATGCACTAAGCGAATTTTTGCTTACATATTTCAACAAAAACGCGCAGCATATGCCGCATGAGTGTAAGTGGAGCTCAGTTTGAGAGTTACTTGTGTGGGAAGCCGCAAGTAACTTCTTAAGTCTTCGATGTCCCATTTAATTGTAGTCCTTGTTTCTAGCCGGCATCCTTTCGGAGTTGTCTGCAGCTGGGGCTATGTAAGTCAAGTGCTTGTCGTTAAGCTGAATTTGATTGTTTCTGTTGCTCGGGGAGCTCGCTGGGCCAACTGCAGGCGAAATCACGTCGAAAGCCCAGGTGTTTTTGGGGCATGTTTGGGGGATGTTGGGGGATGTTGGGGGGGTGAACGTAGTGCAGGCGACTTTCTTATACATCGCCTTTTGTTTTTACCCACTGTTGACCGGGACAAATATAAAATGGGGGGAAAAAAAAGAAGTGCAAGCAAAAAAATAATAGAGAAAGCAAGTACACGCGACGCCTTTTGTGTGTTGGGTTTTCTTCTGCCAATTGCATGTGCGAGGAAAATGGAAAAGCGTTCGGGGGCATTCAGGGGGGGCGCTGCGAGCGCTGGAGGCGTGGCATGTATACGACAGTTCAGTTTATTATGTCAGGGGAGCGACAAAATAGAGGGGAGTGCAATTGCGAGTGGGAGTGGGAGTGGCAGACTGAATAGTGTTTAGCTGTCGACTAAAAAAGACATTTTCCTGCTCACTTTGCGGTTAAGCACACAATACCCAAACCTCTGTCCCCTTTCAATTTCCCCCCCCCCCTCCTTTTTTTCTTTTTGTCAGGCTGATCCAAAAACCACCCACAATCCCAGCATACCCTCTGTCGAAACGAGAAAACGCATTTTATGGCATTCAAATCGTAATGATTTTGCGCTTTTCACCATGTTCTTTCCCTAACAATTCTCCACAAATGTGCGGCCAAGTTGGCAGAAAATTGCACTTGCTGCATTTGTGTGTGTGTGCCCGTGTGCCTGTGTGCCAGCGTGTGTGTGTGTGTGTGTGTGTCATTGGATTTTCATTTGGTGCGCGCCTGGAAAATCTCAAAGGCAGCTACAATGAGGATGGGAGCACGGCGATGACTAGGATGCGGATGACGAGGACGGACATCAGCAGTTGCCTCATCACTGTGTTCGCAGCACACAAATGCTGGATGGATTGATGGAGGGATGGAGGGATGGAAGGGAGCTGTTTAAGGAGCATGGCATCGGTGGAGCAGACAGCCAGAGACTCAAATCGAGCTGGCATTCATAGCCCATTGATAAATAGACTGTTTAGCCGACTCCTGACCAGCACTCATATCCCCAATCCGGTTCCGCAGAGCGAGACCCTTACGTCCTGTAATGCATATCCAATTAAAATGTTAAGCCCGATGGCTTCCAATTCGAGTTCAGAAGAAAAGCGAAGCCAGCAGAAATGAGTAATGAAAAGACTAGCTCCTAATGATGGACTCATACCGATAAGCTGGCCACCGACAATGGATATTCGCTTTAAGTTGACAACTAACCAAACCATTGCACTAACTGAGTTATCTGAAGTGAGATATATGTATGCTTTTCATTGTTTACAATAGGAAATAAATGCGCTAAATTATATATTCAATTTCGCGGTTCAAACGATTACATATTCAATTGAGCTTTACAATTCTATTGTAGCAATGCAATATTAGAAGAAAAATAAACCATAATTTGAAAATCGTTTACAGCTGTCGGTCAAACTCTTTTGCAGTTGCTCATCCAGATGCTATGCGCAAATTGGAATAGACTGAAAACTAAAAGCTGGGAAATTGGGAAATTGGGAAATTGGAAATGCAGTTCACAGCCATTCTGCGTATGAGCAATTTTCATATTTGAGTAAACGGATCTCTTGTTTATAAACAGTTAAGCGAAAATATGAAAATCAAAGTTAAAGATATTAAATAAGGAACACTCTGATTTAATTATATGCTTTCCACTTTCGGGAATATTCTGCATCAATGACAGCATCTTATTTCCCGTGAGGATTACTTGTTTAGTGATCTTAAGAAGCTTCCAATTTTCCAGCTAAATACATTTTGCTGAATCACTCTGTATCAATGTGAGCTGCTTGGCAATAAGGATAAGGCGCAGCTCACATTGTCTTAGACAATATGACAATATGGCCTATTATATATGGTACATGCTATTCCATTCGCATAACGCTCATCTATCTCTCTTTGTGTGCATATGCAAATTACTCGCACATATTTATTCACCCACACACACGCACACACACACATGCACACACACACACGTGTACTCTGGCATATAAAGTGGCATTTTTGCAAATGATGGAACCGGGCTTAATGTGGGGAAAAATCAAAATAGTCGGGCAAGCGAGAGGAATATAAGACAAGGACACAAAGCCTTTTGTGCGCCACAATAAACTATTTTTTATTGCCGTTGGAGGAGATGGGACAGCTGTGTGGGAGGATGGGATTTTGAGGGGTTGGGGGGTTGGGGGGTTGGTTTAAAGGAAAGGTGCTGTCCGTTTGTCCGCCTTTCCTGCCCCTCCCCCCCACACCCCTGTTGCCCCCTATTCGTTTCCTCACCCCAGAGTTCGTTTCTCTCGCTGCGTTGTCGACCGCATAAAAGTTTTTCAATTAAGTGCCATGCCCTACTTTGGACTTTTTGCTGAAGCCAACCCACACACACACTCGCACACTCGCACTCGCACTCACACCCTATACATATACACACATACACACACGCAGCGCACAGGACTCTCACACATACAGACGAACATACACGCGCGGCATTGCTGCATGCATAATGCGACTGCTAAAAGCGTCGCCAGCATCGCCGTCGTTACCGTTACCGTCGCTGCGTAAGTGGAACGCACGTTCAGAAATCCGCCCGCCCACTTTTCAATTCCATTTCCACATCTCGCCCACTGCAGATGCCAGGACAGCAAGTCGCTCGGATTGTAGATTCAATTCCCAGGAAAATAACCCAAGGCGCTGCGAATGTATTAATAGAATCATAAACAATCGGGCTGCCCGCTTATAGCCAGAATATAAAATCAGAAAAGGCACCCAAATTAGTTTTTTAAAACGCAGCCCCACCATATTTACTTAATAATTTCAAGTCTTATTTGGTTAAGGTAATATTTTAACAGCTTTCCACCCAATTTAAACCCTTTACGTAGGTGAGGCGGCTTTCAATTCAGAAGTGCTGCAGGAAAAATGGGGGAAGCAGGAAGGACATTGGAAAAAATTGGCAAAAAAAATGTGCAACTTCGGTTTTAATATGCGTAAAGAGAGTGGCGACAAAAGGGAGGGGACGAGGAGCAGGGACTTTGGCTATATGACAAAATGGAATACAAAATACGAGCACCTCTTTGCTGCAACTGAGCAATTTTCATTAAAAACGGAGAAAAGCGGATACAAGAGGTTCCAGTTGATGATGTAGTCGAAGAAGAACAAACGAGATGGGACAATTTTGAGCAACTGCAAAACAAATACGTGACATATGCGTAGCCCCAGCTCAGCTCACTCACACAGCCACACGCTCACAGACACTCACGCACACAGCAGCACAGCAAACACTTTTTCACAATCATTTTAATCAAAAACAAGATAGAGTTCCCCGACTATCAGATACCCGTTACTCAGCTAGTGGAAGAGCAAACGAGAAGTTCCAACATCTTCCGGAATATCGGTTGAAATTGGAGAAAATATAATAAAATGAAAATAACTTAAAAATTTGTTAAAGGTGTGGGCTTGCGAGTTTTGAGCGGATTGTGGGCGTTAGAGTGGGCGTGACATGCAGAATGCATGCAGATTTTTAGGGAATTGCGCCAAAAACATTTAGAAGTATTCCACTTCAAAATCCGATTAAGATAAGTTGAGTTATGAAGTTAAGAACTTCAGCTTTGGGACAGTTTTTAATTTTTTTGAATTTCTACATCATAACGTCAAAAAAATGACAAAAAAAATGTAAAAAAAATTAATTTCTAAATTTGAATGCAGATGTTTAGAGAATTGCACCAGAAACATTTAGAGGTGTGCCACTTGAAAATCCGATTAAGATAAGTTGAGTTAAGGAGTTTATAGCTTCAGCTTTGGGACATTTCTCAAGTTTTTTGAATTCTACATCATCACATCAAAAAAAGACACAAAAATTCAAAAAAAAATTAATTTCTAAATTTGAATGCAGATTTTTAGGCAATTGCGCCAGAAACATTTATAAGTATTCCACTTCAAAATCCGATTAAGATAGATTGAGTTACGGAGTTTAGAACTTCAGCGTAGGGACATTCTGTAATTTTTTGAGTTTCTAAAATCATACATCAGAAAATTTACAAAAAAAAAACAACTGGATATAAACTTGCGCTGCGTCAACATTCAAGCTTTTGTAGTTCTTGAGATCGAGGCGCTTATACGGACAGACGGACGGACAGACGGACGGACAGACGGACATGGCTAGTTCGACTCGAATATTGATATGTATGCTTTATTATGCTGAATATATATGCTTTATATGGTCGGTCCTTCTGCCTGTTACATACTGTTCAACGAATCTAGTATACCCTTTTAGTCTACGAGTAACGGGTATAACCAGGCATATTGTATACCTTACATACTTGTCAACGAATCTAGAATATACTCTACGTGTAACGTGTATAAATATCTTAAATTTTATTTAAACTTCAATAAAAGTGGTTTATAAATATCAACAGAAGTACGCGTTAATCATATACACAACAAAAATAATGGGAAGCGTAACGAAGTATTTCATATCCCTGAAGGATAAGAAGCCTGTAAAAACAGTTCAAATAAAAATCCAAATTTATGTACTGAAGTGCCTGAATATTTCTCTAATTGCAAGCCACAACCATCTTATAAAATATTATAAAATAATTGTTTCCATAAGGCGGCAAGCTTTCTTAATAATGAAAACATAAGTCAACATAAATGAAATAATTAAATTCAATATTAAAGTACCATGCAAATTTATTCTATACAAGTAATTTCCCTGAATTTTGCAGTTAACCCCAGAAACTTTTCGGTTAGGTTTTTCGTTCAGGAGTTGGTTTTTTTCTTCTCTATTGCCCGAACTTTTTGTTTTGATTTTGGTTTTTGTCTTTGAATTTTCCTGATGCTACACTCTTCTCTCCGTCTTGGGTTATTTTGTTGTATTTAATTTGGCCAACGCTTGAACTTTAATCAGTACACATAACGTGCACGCATTCTGTGGTCTACTCTGGTCTACTTCCAGAAGCAGTAAGAACACCCCTCCGAATCTGGAGCTACATCCACATCCACATACCCACTGCCCACTCCCATCCCCATTGGTTCGCTGCAGGCAGTCAAACAAGGACAGCAGCCACAATCAACTTCAATAACTTAGACACACACGCAGGAAGGAGGAAAGGAAGCAGGGAGTGGATCCTGGCAGGAGGTGGAGCAGCAGGACCAGGACTAGGAGTTCCTGCCCCCTGGCATGCATGTTTATATTAGTTACGGGCCAGAACAACTAAATGGGAGTGGAAAACTTTGGCAGGCAACTCCGAAGGATGACTTGATTTAAGTTCAGTCAAACACGGTGAAAACTGTTGCCGGCTCTTAGGCGCCACCGTCTCTGATTGACTAACAACTGATTGGGATGCGTAAAAAATGGGGGGCTCCGTTTCCTGGCCAACACACATGCAGAGTGTCCTTGAGCCTGCCACGTGAAGTGATTGAAGCACACGCACAAAGGATTGCGGCGCTTGAAACAGAAACATCTTCTTGGGCACCACAGCACAGCACTTGGCTCTCTAACCGAAATCCATTCAGCAAACTAAACCAAACCAATTTGAAGTGAAAACCTCAATTCAGAACTCACACACACACACACACTCGCACACACACACACACAGTCGCACACTTCCCAACATCCTTACATCCCAGCCCATCCTTTAGCCATTGATTATAATACGCGCCGGCTCTTAGTCTTTCATCAAGTTTTGCCAGCTCTTGCGGTCGGGAAGTGAATGTGAATGTGGAAGAGGAAGTGGAAGTGGAAGTGGAAGTGGAAAGTGTTCGACGAATCCTGAAGTCGACGTCTTATATGCAAATTTGATTTAACCCGCACAAAGTGGAATAATAAATACAAATCTCAAACACGATCTATTGGGAAAACTCTTTAGGAAAGCCAGCCACACAGAAAACAACGCGGGCTTATCGTACACAAGAAAAAACCAGTGCTTAGATGATATTTTCCTTACACTTTTTGACTTATCAATAAACAAGGCAATACATAAAACGTGAATAGATGCAGGCAGAGTTTTGTTAAAAGTAATTTTTAAGTAATTAAGATCTAAATGAAAATGCATATATAATGCATAAAATTGAACATAACATAAACAATAGAAAGCTAAAAAGCAACTAATAACTTTTTAAAAAACCCTAGCATAATTTTAATTTAAGGAACTTGGGTGATTTTTTGGGAAATGCCATATAAATTACGAGGAGAAAATGTTTGCTCTGCATACCCTTTCACTTCCGGATACGTGTGTCCTAAAAATGATGGAAATTTTCACGTCAGTTTAATGCGAATACCTGTGATATTACTTTGCTTTCCTTTCCATTCCTTACGTTCGCTTCGGCGAAAGGAATATCCATCATTGGAGGGCATTGCCGAGCCGTGGCTGCAAACATTTATGTATACAAGTATACAAGTATATCTCATATTCCAGTTTGTTTCTGTATAGAAATTTGATTTTCATAAGCTGACTCACGTGCCACGTCAAATGGCTTATGGATGTGGGCGGGTTTGTCGATTTTTGCCTTGCCATCCTGGCACGCACGCCCGCATATGCCGCGAGATTGAGTTGGATCCTGGATTCAGGACGCAGGACTCGGGATTCAGGACTCGGGATTTCAGGCATCGGGAATCGGGATTCTGGGCTTGCTATTTGCGGGGTGGCCACGCATGAATTAAGCCAAAGATATGTTTGACAGGCAATATTTTCAATACCTAGACACGTCCTTGCACACCCACACACACACACACAGGCACACACACACACAGGCACACACACACGCTTTTAGCGAGGGCACGTAATGCATTTGCATGACGCCAGAACAGGAGCTTAAAATTATGCAGCATGCTTTTAGGGGCAACGAGACATGCTTTTAGTGTCGATGCTGGCCAAAAGGGTACGGAAACAGGTGCGTAATAGCACGGCAAATAAAGTATCCACACTCGCCTCTTAAGAATGTGAATACACACGTATGCCCGGGCAGCAATAGATGGAGCATGCATATGCATTCGCAATACAGATGGAGAGATGGAGAGATGGACAGATGGGGATTCAGTTGTCCGAGTGGCGGGCTTATCACTCACTCAGTCCACCCAGCCAGCACCCATTTTTCGCAACTTTTCCCCACACTTCCCCCAATAGGTAAGCAACTAATCTATATACGAGTATGTGTACACTCGTATGTATACATGTATGCATTTTCCACACTCAGGTGACAATTCCCGAGCCGAATGCATGCGCACATGCGAATTTAAATGTAGAACGCCTGCCTGCGGGCTGGCAATTTAATTAAGTCTCAAAAAATAACGCTGCGAGTACTGAAAATATGACAGTTTATGATGAGTGCAATTTCAATTAAAAAACGGCCCCGCCGCGTATGCACGAGTATTCTATTTTCGCATGCATTCACATTTTCCACAGCCACAGCCACAGCCACCCACCGAATTCGATTTTAATTTTCTTTTGGCTGCCGCCGTGTTTTTGGTGGCACACTGCCAAAGGATATTTTAATCCTATACAAAAAGCGAAATGGGGGCGTTGCGATTTTATGCCGTGGCAGGCAGCTCAATTAACTGACATTAAGTGACTGGGCGGGGCAAATCTTTGTCGGCATTGAAATCCAGCGCGTGGCACATGGCGAAATGGATTCAGATATGGGATAAAATGGCATATCAAATTAAGTACTATATAAGAATAAGTACTACAAGGGAATTATTACAACTACTTGCATTAGGTGTAAGAACATTTCAATATTGCGCACCGCTTACAATTGGTGTCCTAATAATTATTAATATACAAGTTCTTAAACAGGAAATACTTTTAAAATCAAAGAGGTTCAATCAGGTTCATTTTTTCTATATGCTTTTATTAATTTAAGTAACGACAAGTCTAGATTTTCATCATAATCAATATTAGTTTTTGTTTGTATGGAACTTTGCAACTTTACAGCTTAGTATTGCACAGTTTGTGTCTCTAAAAGTTTTTCCGCGTGTAGCACCACTCGCACCACTGGCACCACCCGCATCGCACCACCGCAAGGAAACCCAGCGAAAGTGACAGCACAAGTGACATTTCAATGATTTCGCTGTCAGTCAGTCAGTCATTCAGTCAGTCAGTCAGTCAGTCTGTCACCCTGTCCTTGCCGTCTGTCATTCAGGCACTCAGGGTCTCAGTGTCTCGGTGTCTCGGTGTCTGAAGAATTCGGGGTCCTGTGGCTGTGTGGGCGGGGGCGTGGCAGGAGGAGTTCTCTGTGGGGTTGGTGATGGGAAGGGGGAGGGTGAGGGTATGAGACAAACGGCTGTCACGCAATGGCGGCTCAAAACAACAACTAAACTCGAATTGGAGGGAGCAGGGGCAAAAGTGCTAACCACAGCAGAACTGCGGGGCAAGAAAACCATCAAACGGCTGTCGAAATGGCAAACGTTGTTTTTATCAGTTCCGAAGAGGCAGCAGTGGCGAAAATAACACACAAATAGATACTCGCATAGCTACCGAGTTTGGTTTTCTTATTCTGGCACAAACGAGGCGAAAACTTTTCTGACATGAACAAGAAACATGGATTCTGGGCAGTGGAATGACCAGATCAGCTTTGGCAATTAGTGAACAGGAGGCACTAAGGCCTACATAAAATATGGAAATACACATTATTCATATCAATTGATATATGTGTACATATATATATATAGATTTATAGTGCATATTGCCGCAGCAGGTATGCTAATTAGTCATTGAGTGGCTTTGATCCCCTGTAAGCGGCTTGTATCGCGTGTCAGCTCGTGTATCACTCGATGCTCTGTGTGCTGTGCGGGGGGAAAGGAAAGTCTATGGGAAAATTTATAGAAAATGTATAGAAAATGTATAGAAAATGTATTAAAAACTAATTAGAAAACAGGCTCGGGGCGTGGCGCTGGCTTTCTCATTACCGCCATCGGCCAGGTGAATGTTTTAGTTTAGCTCAGTAATTATGGTAGGCAACTGCAGTTGCGACCAAGTTCGTCCTTCGCGCCCCTCTCACCTCTCCCCCCTAGTATTTGTATATTATTAATCAACTGAAGGCAGCAAAAGGAGTCGATACTGAAGCTACTGAAAACTATCTGCTGTTTTCCATTTTTAATTGTATTAGTTCGTGGAAAACTATTTGTTTTGAGCTTAACATTTAATTAACAAATGCCTGCATGCAATTTTTTTTAATATGATCCATTTCAACACAAAGTTCTGAGTTTTTGAATTATTAAAAAGTTCCAAAACGCCAGACACCCGTTGAATTTGTGGCTTAAAGTTTTGCCTACATATCCGTTAAAATTTGTTACCTTTAAATTCACAAGAATTTGGTATTTTCAAAAGAGTGAGAAGCGTTCTTAAGCTTCTTAAGAAAACGCATTAGGTGCGTCAAAGTGCGAATATAGGACTATATTTTTATGCAGATTTAATAGTTCACCTTACGTGGTCATGCTGTTTGTCAGCTATGTTACCTATGCTCCTATGAACATAAACAAGCTGTATTTGCTGAGTGGCTATGAAACGTAAAAGTTGCACAGCAATCGTCCAAGAATCGTCCAAGGGCCTTAATAAGTTGATTACTTTCGACTCAACTTGATAGCGTATAAGACTAGTGCAAAAAGTTTGGCCCCATGCAGCCACTCTTCATGTGGAGTCCTTCTGTTGCTAGTTTCCATTTCAATCATCTTTAGTTGACGCCTTCTGATTTCTCTTATGCACACTACACACACACACACGCACGCACACACAGCTGAAGGACATGTGGGCTATTAGTCGACGGACGGGCAAGGACGAGGCACACATACGCCCCCTGTTGCCGAGTTTGTCTTTCGAGTTGTGCACTTTCGTTTAATAGACACTCTTCACTTGGTGCCATCCTCCTCCTTCTGCCAGCGCCTGGCCATATTTTAACTTAATTAACTTGCAACTATTTAAGTGAACAACACAAGTGGCTCGTTTTCGTGTCCAGCCCACCCCCCCCCCCCCCCCTCCCCCTTCCATCCTTTGGATGCCCAAGGATTTTTCTCATTTCTGGCTGTGCGAGAAATCTGGTTCTCCAGGTCGCCTGCTCCTTGGCACACTCAATGACTACAAATTGCGGTCATCAGGGGAAGCGGTGTAAGGTGCAAGGTGTACGGTGTAAGGTGCTGCAGGAGGAGCAGGGCCGCCAGAATTAAAGGTAGAAATAGGAAATGGGAGATTTCGTTTGTCACGTTCCAATGGGGAGAACCCGAGAAGCCGAGAACAGGAGCAAGTAGAATGTGGAAAGTGGAAAGTGGAAAGTAGAAAGCTGAGATGGAGAACTCGAGAGCGGAGGCGGTAAGGCCATCAGTGCTATGTTCTATGAAGCCAAGGCACGTATGGCGGCGGTGCCACTCCCCACTTCCCCACTCCCCACTTCCCCATTTACCCATACCCATACCCATACACTTTTCCGCAAGTTTTCCGCCCGTCGGCTTCTCGTCTGCCGCCCTTTTTCGACTGGCGATTGCCACTGCGATTTGTATAAAATTACAATTTCATTTGAAGCCAGGGCCCGTGAATTGAGGTCGATAGAAGGCCTCTATCTTTGACTGTTCGTCTGCCCATCTCTCTCTCTCTCTCTCTCTCTATCTATCTCTCTCCCTCTCTGTCTCTGTCTCTGCTGCTATTGCCATCTCTTTTTGCGGCCAGTGGCTTTTGCTTTTGTAGTATTTATGGCTACATAAGCTATTTTGGTATCTTAAAGCACTAAATCTCTAAGTCTCCAAACGAAACATATATTTACCTAACCCCTGGACACTTTTATATTGTTAACTATTGAAGAGACCTTTAACTTTCTTCCTTTTTACACTGAATATATCCAATATTTTGCTAATAAATTGCCATAGAGGAGCATCGCGCCGTCGGTCATTGAAAAGTGGCAAAATTAACAGATTTTCATTTCCTTAAGCGCTGATTTTGCCCCGATTCGGTCAGCGGGTGCAGATGCAGTGACTCAAGTCGAATCCGCAGCTCATTATGCCACTGGCAGGCGACCTTTCCCCCTGTCCACCCCTTGCCATTGTCAATTGCAATTCTCTTAATTAGTTTCTGATGCTGGTGCGTTTCTCTGTTTTCACTACTTGGCTGGGGTCCTTGGGCTCCCAGAGTGCCAGGATCTGCCCCGAATCTCGGTCCCCTGGATGTCCTTCTGCTGTTTTTGGCATTTTCGTTCGACTTTCGGACAGTCGCTGATGTAATTTTCTGCTTGTTACGTTTCATTCGCTCTTTTTTCCCCATTTTACTTTATTTTATTTTATTTTATTTTATTTTATTTTATTTTATTTTATTTTATTCTACCATTTTCTGCTGCGACGGCAGTAGGAAGATGGAGTTTGTTTTGGTTGCTAGGAATTTATTCAAATTGGAATTTAATTGAAATGTTTGTCATTTGGAAGCATTCCCACACACCCACACACCCACAGTGCCACATGCACTGACATACACGTATACACGAGTGTTTCCCACATACAGATATATACATACATATGTATGTACCTAGATGTACTATATACATATGTATCTATAGACACTTACATCTCTCGCTTTTGACTTTTTCCAATTCGTTGCGGTTCCCAATTTTCCCCGTCTTAAATTGTTCTTTGCGGTCTGTTTATTTATTCTGCGGCTTACTTTTCCCACAGCTCGCAGAGAGCAAGTAATTCTGGAATTTTAAGAATTTTCACTTGAAAATATATCCGTAAGATACACAGTTCCCTTTCCCCTTTCCCCGAAAGAAAACTTTTCCCACTTTTGCAGTGCGGCGTACAAACGAAAGGATATTCCTTTGGGGATTGCTTGTCACCTAACTATTCTTCCAACTAACTATAATATATAATATATAATATATAATATATAGTTATATAGTTATATAGTTATATTATATATATAATAAATAACTAATAAAAGTCACATACTTATCGAATTTAGCTCTCATGCTCCTTGGCAATTAAGTAACTCTTTACAGAAACGTATTGAAATTACATTTAAGATTGCAATTAGTTTTTAGTTTACTTCTCGTTCAGCTTAGTTCTGTTCAGTTTGGAAATTAGATATTACGCTGTTGGAAAAGCGCAATTTAATCGCACAACTAATTTCCAAGGGAATTTAAAATTTTTTAATTTATATACAATATATGAATATATATTTTTTTTTTTTGATTTGTTTTCTCATATCCGTTCAGGACATGTGTTTCATTTTGTAAGTAGGAAGTGCGAAAATCGTATGGTTAACAATGATACGAAGCCAGGAAAATCGGATGGAAAACGGGGAAAATGTGCTGGCAAAAAGGGGTGAATGTATAGAATGGAGGGGTGGTGGGAATGGGGGGGGGAGGGGGGAGTTCGCAGAGTGATGGTGAATCACAATATGCTATAACAGATGCAAAAAAGGGGGGAATAAATATTTTGCCAGCAATCACAACAATAACAACTGAGTGTTCGACGCAGTTTTCTAGCCTAAGGATAGTGGTAGTTGCTATTTTCGTTGTTTCAGTCCCTCTTTTTCGGCCTGTAAAACCAATTTGCCAAAAACCCGAACAACAGCAGCATTGCAAAATGTTATAAACTGGCCAAAAAAGGAGCATGCGAAATGCAACAGCAACAGCAACACAAATGCACAATGCACGCCAACACAAACGGCAACAAAAATTGGCATTTGCAAATTTTTTTTTGTTTCTTCTTTGCCTACCAAAAATATACTTGTATGTATATACATATATACATACGTGTACATACGTGTATGTATGTATGTAGACCAGCCAAAGGATGAAACCAGTAGTGAATGCTGGGAGTATGAAACATTTTTATAGCAAGCTCAGCTAACGAAATTGAGCTGCCGCAATGCCCACAGAAATATAGAGTGGCATGACCCAGTGAAGCCAGCACCCACAGCACCCACAGCACCCACCGCCCGCATTAGCGGGCCCCCCCCCCCCCCCCCTGTGGCGATTTTGACCCACTGGCGGCTAGGCACCACCCACTCGAAAAACCACCCAGCGCCCAGCTTTTGCAGCATAAACCAAAAATGCAGTCAATACAAATATAAATAACTGGCAGGGGCAAACAATCAAAAGCATTTTAACCATCCTCGCTGAAGAGCCACGCCCACCGCCCACCAGCCCACCGCCCACCGCCCACCGCCCACCGCCCGCTCGAGTACACACACAAATATTATAAGCACACAGCATACAAACAAACACACGCATACACGCATACACGCACGCACACATGGCGTGTACGTGTGCTTGTGTGTAATATATGGAAGCGAATTTTCGGCGTGATTGCATCGCGGATACACGGCGTATACGTAATGCATTTGTAAAATATAAAATGCATCATGCACCTTGCAATTTCGCATCGGGCAGCCTTAATGAACATGCAAAGTACCTGCAACCTTTAGCTCAATGGAAAATGCTGTGGTGGCCAAATTGGTTATGTTTCTCCTACACGTATTTCGTTTTTGGGTGCGACTTGTTGCAAATGCAAACCCAACTCGAACCTTTATGCGAGAAAAATAGAAACGAAAACGAAAACGAAAACGAATTCGTCGGCTATCGACCAACGGCTTCAGTTCATAAAAATGTTTGCTCATTTCATCAGCGAATGCCTGGGAAAGGCACGGAAAAGGCTGGGAAAATGCTGGGAAAAGGCTGGGAAAAGGCTTTCGGGGCCCGAGAAATCAAATCAGCGCAGTCAGGCACGTTTCCACGGGCCATTAGCCATTAGCCATCTCCGTTTGTCCCACCAGCCACGCCACCAGTTCGTTGGCCAAAAGGGCAGCTCTACATTTTGCCGCTTTTCGGGAGAAACCCCAGGAAAAACCCATGGAAAACCCGGGGAAAACCCATGGAAAGCGGAGAAAAACCGAGAAAAACCCCAGCCAACACGTTCGCCTGTTTGTTTAAATTTGCAGAAGCTGCGAGCCGCGCGATCATTTGACCATTTTTCGGTTTTGTGTACTTTATGCCTTCTCCACGTGCCCAAACAGCTTTGCCCAAAAATTGAAAAACCGGTAATAATATTGTGGTAATATCATTTCGCAATTTAGTTTTGCCCACAGACACGAATTCTCGCACAACAATGCTAGCTAACCAAAAAACTAATTTCATCCATACGTACGTATTGTATACATATGTATGTACATACATATGTATGTACGAGTATGTGTTTGATGAGTTCGCTGCAATATTCGGTGGAGAGAAAATTCGGTCAGAATTGGGAAAATTGCAAATTAAATTATTGCGCACAGAGCGGTAGGAGTGAAGAGTGTAGAGTGAGCCACTTCATTCCATTCTGAAGCCACCGCTCAGTTGGCAGTTGGCAGTTGGCTCAGCACGAAAATATGAAAATAAATATTAGTACCGAGATCTTACAATTTTCCACAGCATTAAATTTCACTTAGCATACAGCAGGTAAGGGAGACGAGAGCAAACGGCGAGCGGTAAAATAGTTTTCCCCATCGCGAAGTGCAGCTCGTTAGGCGTCTGAATCTCGACCAGCGCCCCCGACAGACGCTACAGATACACTTGGCCAGGCTGAAGGATCAAGGATGCGGGGCGGGCCGAAATTGGGCAAAGGAGTTCATGGGGCAATACGCTCGCAAGCCTCGGGGCACACACTCTCAAAAGTCGCTAGGTAAATACTCATTTACGAGTATATAAGCTACATTCAATCAGCTATTCACTATACTCACATTATATCCACCTAAGAACTGATTTTTCGAACTAGTTCACAATTACATTTTTTTAAAATTTCCCTTTAGAATATTCGCAATCGGAACACAAGGGGGCACACTAAGGGTATAAGCTGAGCGCAAGGTGAGGGTATTGCCACTTCGATCTGGCCAACCACTTCTTGGCCAACTAGAATAAGTGGCTTAGCTGGAGCATCGCTGAAGTGCACGACAGTTTTGTGTGGCTTTAAGTGGTCGGATGGCCAAGGTGGCCACACCACGAAAGTTTCGAGGCTACATTTACCTTTTGTGTTAATTCCGGCTGCAGTTGCCTTGGCGTCTGGCTCTCGTCCTCCTCTCGCTATATTTATTCTCTTTTATTTGATTTCTTTTTTTATTTGCCTGCAAATGGAAGATGGGAAGACAGAAATCAAATATTTGCCATATTAGCTTTTTTTATTTTCAGCCAAAGAGGGCGCCACTTTGAGTGGCTGGTGGGCTAAAAACTCATTAAGAACGTGCACATTAAAGACATTGCAAATGATATTTACATATTTTATTTCACAGCGCTTTTATTTACGCAGCATTCCTTCCAAATATTATACATAGAAACAGGGGCCTTTCATTAACATTCGGCTATTTGTGTGTCATCAGATGAACCGACCACGACCAGGGGGATGTAATTATTCTTTAGGCCCCAAGAAAATGCCGTAAACAAATTTTTGGGCGCTGTCGAAAGTCCCCGGGGATGAATTCATTTCCAGACGTTTCTTTATCTTCCCTTTTTCCAACTTCTTTTGGGCAGGTGCTTTTCGTTTCTTGTCCCAGCTACATCAGACACATAAACGCACTTTATACATCTATACATATATATACATATATATATATGTATATGTATCCGCCTTACAAAGTATGCTTGTACATTCAAAATATCTCTGCAGATCTGTTGTTCTTCCCCGTTGGTTGTGACATTGTTGCTTGTTGGCTTGTTGCAGCCGAAAGATAACAGCAGCTCCTGGGCGGAGTGGCGGTGGTGGTGGGATGTCCTTGCCAGGATACCCAGCCACCTGGGAGCCGAGCACAATATACAATACAGATCCTATCGCCGACTGGAGAGCGGGTGGCGGGAGGCGGGAGGCGGCGAGGAGAGTTCATTGGGTGACGATGACAGCAAATTGCATTAAATGAACTAGAAGAATGCCTCCAGGCGAGACTGATTGGAGACCTGCCGAGCCATTCAAATGTAAAACAGTAAGTGAGCAGAAGAGGCGACTCCGGCTCCGACTCCGGCTCACTGAGACGCTCCTGGGACAAGGATAAAAGGAGTTTTGCGAGGGAAAACATCTAGCAGACTAAACGCAATCCCTTTCGGGGTGAATGCCAACTAGTTGGGACTACCTACTCAGCGAATAATTAGGGTCCTTCCGTTTTCCTCCTGTCATGGTAAGCGAATAAAATGCAACATTTTCCTCGTTCGATTGGGAATTGTATACAAGAAAGGCGTTCCATATTTGGATTTGGATTGGGAAAAATCAGGAAAACGACTCTTAGAAATGACGCTGTTGTGAACTGTTAATTTTATAATTTTAACATATGAATTGCACCTGAATAAGTGAACTGATTAAAGAATATGCATTTAATATGCAACTATTAGGAATGCGTGTAAACCGCAACACCCCACAGAAAACTGAAACAAATCGCAAACAGATGAAACCGATTTTATGCGTTTTCCCAGTTAGAGACTGCCGATTTATTCAGCACTTGGCCATCAGGCAACCACAATGTTTTGCTCGGCAACTTAGCAAGTGATGGGCCAAGTGAATGTGCGCCGAAGGCCATCCGTAGTATCCAACTGCTATCTTTACTACCCACATGCGAGCCCAAGTCAACTCAAGGAACTCATTGGCTGAAGGACCCCCGCCCAGACATTAACCGCAACATTTTCGTCCTGTCAGCAAATTTCGGGCGCAAACATCGCTTATACTTCTGCAATGGTCATGTTCATATGTGCCACCAGATTCCAGACTCCAGACTCCAGACTCCAGAATCCCAGAATCCCATAACCGAGAACCGAGAACCCATTCAGCCCGCAAATTGTCACTGCTGCTGGCTAATCAATTCTCGGGCTTCAGTTCCAGTTTCAGTTTGAGTTTCAGTTTCAGTTTCCGACTCCAGAGTCTGAGTGCTGCCAAGTAACCAGTTTTTGGCGTTGGAGCTCAGCCTGTGGTTTGCCTTCGTATTTGATTTAGAAATTTGCAGGTAATGAAGCTGTTTAATGTCTTGGCCAGAAGCGGAGGAGGCGTCAGCGGTGAGAGTCCTGCGGCTAACCAGTATCAACTTAGTTGGACCTTTCCGTTCCAGCCGTTACAGCAACAATGTGGAACGACGAAAATTGCGGCTGGGACGAACCACTTCAATGATCCTGGCAGTGTGCTGCTCCTGGCCAGCGATGTCATAAGTGGCCATGTGGCCCATAAACTAACGCGGCATACCATATCTGCTTGGGCTCTGCGCTTCACAAGTGCGGTTCTGTGTCACTCACATGCCACAGTCCTCAGTCTTCGGCTCGGGACGCCCTTCTTGTTGATTAAATTTTAAAGACAATTTTCCGATTGAGCGAGCCCAAAGCAATTATCCTTTTTCATTCGTAAGACGGGAAATCGCCGAGTTGCTCGGATTACTCGCCGAAATTTGATACGCCAATTGTCATAGTGTGTGTGTGCGTGAGTGTGAGTGTGTGTGAGTGAGTGTGTGAGTGTGAGGGAGTTGCAACTGGCAACTTTCGCCTCGAATTCATTTGCAATTAAACGCATAAACATTTTAATTATGCCAAAGCTTCGTCCGGGAAAGTTGTTGCCCCCCTCCAGCGCCACTTTCTTTGTTTGCCAAGTTTTTGGCGCACATGCATAATGAAAACTTTCCACGGCATTGTCAGTGCAAGGCTAAAGTCGACTGAGCAAAAGTCTGGCTATCAATTTGTTTGTTTGGCCTTTTGTCGGCGGGCGGTGGGCGGTGGGTGGTGGCTGTTGGTTGGTGGCACATGCTGTACAGGTGGGGCTACTAAGCCGCAGCAGCTTAGGCGGCAGCTTAATGAATTTACATAACGCACACACAAATCAAAAGCCAAAAAGGAAACGGGTGGAGACCCATCTACATTGGGAACTCAACTTTTGCCACCGCAAGAGGGCTAATCAGCTTGGGGAGAAAGTTTTGGGCGAAATTATGCGAGTTTTGCGTTATTAAAAGGCAACCTTAGAATTCAAAGCCATGGAAAAATACGCAATAAATAAAAATCAAATTCCAGCGCGAACGAACAGGAAATAAATGAGAAACTTTTCGTGGCCCAAGAGCGAGGCATTCATCAATGACAAGCTCGTGGCAGGATCAAGCTGCTGCCTTCAATTGATGACAATGAGCAGCGAAATTGAATTGAAAATTAATGTTAAAATTAAAATGAAAAATGAAAAATGCTGGATGTCGAAGAAGAGGGTGGCGGAGCGTAGTGGCAGGCGGCATACATGCAGCCCGACTGAGTTGACATATTTTCATTAAGACACCCGAAATCAATTGAGCATGCCACTCCTCGTTCATTTTCCATAGCATACTTATGCGGGCGGGCAATTATTTACGGGAATCAACTACCTTAGGGCGTCAGTGATATACGAAGAGTCGTCCACCAATTATTAGCTGACCCCAACAGACAATTGGCCAACATTTTAGTGGACGGAAATGGGCAAGGTGTGTGTTTTCCAGCCCGTCGGACCTTGGCAATAAAATCAAAAGTCGCAACCGCCGAAAAGGACCTCTTTGCGAAGGGAAATGGCAAAGGTTTCTCTACCACTGCTATTTATGGTCATGTGTTTTTCGTGTGAGTGAATGTGAATGTGTGTATGTGTATGTGGCTATGTGTGTGTGCCCACTCACACATACCCGGCTAAAAGTTAAATTTATTGCCCCAACTCCTCACCCTTTTTTCGGGGTATATATCTCGTGTTTGTCTTGCGCTTTTGTTTTCGCCTCGCTTCTTTTCTTGGTTTCTTCATTCTGTTTTTCCACTCCGGTACAGATTTTTCCCCCAAAAAAAAAAAAAGGAGCAAGCCTTACTTCTGCCACTGCATTTATTTCACTTGATTTTCAAACAAAATTTATAAGTTGCGCGTCGCGCCGTTTATTTTGTTTTAATAGCAAAGCAATTTCAAATATAAAGACATTACCCAGCGGAACGAGAACGTGTTCTTGCATTCGAGTGTATGTGTAAGTGTGTGTGTGTGAGAGTGTGTGTGTGTGTGTATGCCCAACAGAGGGTTGCCAAGGCCTGAAAGCATCCTGCAGCATAGTATTTTTGGGCCAGGTTAGCTCGTTTCGCAGACACTGGAGGCGAAAGTTAAGCAAAGAATTTTGGCAAGGACAAGGAATGTGAATTTGGCATGGGATAAGGGACTCGGAAAAGGAACAAGCGATGCAGAAGAACTCTGCTAAGAACTCTTTTCGAAAACGAATCGAAAATATTGATATAAGAGCCCCTGAAAATAGATTACAATAATTGAAGAGCACCGAGGGCGAAACTTTCACCCCTCCTGCCATTGTGAACATCTCGCCAGCTGCTGACCCCGTGACCTCCTTGGGTATTGTGAGAAGTGCGGAGAAGGGCGCAGTTCATAATTGCCGTTTCAAGAGCATCGCAGTTCTCAGTTCGCAATTGTTCTTCCACCGGAGTTGAATCAAATCCAATCATATCGAATCGAATCGAATGGAATCGAATCGAATGGAATCGAATCCTTGCTGTGTGCAAGGACTTCTTTTGAATCCTGGCCACGATACGTGCGTGTAGTGTGACCATCTGCTGTCCTCGCACTCGCAAAAGCTCGATAACAATCGCAAATGGCTTGTTACAATAACTACAGTCTGCGTCTTTTGCGAATGGGACCTTATCAGTTACGGCAAAGTCAATTTAGGGGGCCAACACATGTCCGGGTTCGCACGATTCGATATTAATAAACACTTAAGCCGAGAGTTAGGGACAGGGACAGGGACGGGGACAGGGACAGGGACAGGGACAGGGACGGGGATAGTCGACCACAATACAATGTCCTCGAATCAGTTTGCCCAGGATGTAGCCATATGCCCGGGCGACACATGTGGCTTAAAATGAATGGCATCGTTTGCGGATGACAAGCGAAGACCACGACCAAGGAGCCATCAGGAGCAGCCAGAGAAGGAGGAGAAATTTGTTGCTAGATATTAAATTCACGCTGCCTGCCAGACAGTTACCAAATAATGCGTATTTCATTGGAGTCCAAACAAAAGTGGCGACAAGATACTCGTACTGTAGCACAGTGCACACCACCCACAACACTCTGGGAACACACTGGAATCGATTCCAGTTGATGTTTCGGATAGGTCTATTTTTCACTCAGCCTAATGAGATGTTCTTATGGCCCATTCATCTTCATCCATCTTCCATTCGCCGCACCAACTGGATAGGGCACTCTTTTATGAATTATGTTAGATAATGTTCGACAATAGTCATCAAATCGAAATGACAACTCTCATAAACGCCACTATTTCCAGAGTTCATCAAGGACAAAGAGAGAAAAGCGAGGGATATAATCCAGATAGCATTTGAACGTGTTTCCATTGCTTCTTTTCTTCTGCTCTTGTTTTCTGTTTTTAGTTTTCTTTCATTTTTGTCTTTTGTTTGAAAAACACTCACATTACATTCCAAGGTAACGTAAGCCACTTGGTGGAATGGCATCAGCTAAGACTTTTCGGGAGAATCAAGTACCTTTTGGACACCACTGAAATCCAACAATAAGCTCTTGGAAGACCAACAGAAATGTTATATACACGCACCATAGAAATATCAAATAAGAATGCCATCAGTGCCGAGGAGCTGCCATGTGAAATGTAAAGTTTTCGCTCAAATTAATTACTATTTATGGAAATCACATATGTACATATGTATAATGAAAGGGAAAATCTTGCGGAATTTGTTTGAAAAACTGAACGGAACTGCTCAAAATGTTTTAAATTTTCTAGGCAATTCGAAAACAATGAAAAGATTTGCCACTTCGCCCATGTAATCGCACCATTTTGGGCCATGGTTATCAGTACTGTCTGTCGACAGTCCATAAGCCCGCCCCGATTTGGCCCCGATTGCCCGATTGGGGCAACTGGGTACCGCTTTTGCCAGCGTGCTGGCTCCCAGTTGGGATGAAGGCCATCCATTGTGGACTGGAGAGCAGAAGGGGAATAGCAAACGCAAGACAAAAGCCAAAACGGGGGGCATGAGCAAGAGCTTGGGTGCTGATCATGGGGAATGTGGATACCAACAGGGGTGCAAAATTAATTATACACGCATGCATAGACAAAGGATACGGGGGAGTAGGATTGGGAGCAGGATTAGGAGCAGGGTAAGGAGCAGGGAAAGGGGCAGAGAAAGGAGCAGAGAAAGGGGCAGGAAAAGGAGCTGTGGCAGGACCTGGAGCAGAGGGAGGAGGACACCTCATAATAATCACTGGTGGCATGTGCTAATACGATAATGGGCAACCAGTTGGCAGATTCCACATCCCTCCGGGATGTTTTCCCGTTTTTTCCTTTTTCGCTATCTGTTTTATTACCTTTTTGCTATTTATTTATTACCACTAAGAACACACTCCATACACCATACGCCATACGCCATACGCCATACACCATGCACCATACACACACCTACACATACACATACACCTACACATGCCACGTTCCACATATTCAGCACATCGAGCACGCCCCCTCGTGCGGTCCGCCCCCCTCACACACAGCAACACCATCTCAGTCTGAGGCTCCATAAACAAATATATTAAATTTTAATGCTTAATTTATGTGCAGATTAATTTCGTACATTTTTCGAGACGCAGATTAGTTTTCGCCGCCCTCCCCCTTCCGCCACCAAACGAAAGCAGGGGCGTGGCATTTCCTCTAAGACGTTTGCTAAATGAATTCTGCGTGGATCTCCTGTTTAATGCGTTCAAAAAATGCGGCACGAAAGAGCATTCGTGATGTCAAATGGATATTCAAGCGACTGAATAATATTTAATTTATCTTTAATCTTTATCTATAGGCCTGCGAGAATATTATTTATCGCATTTGATATCAGATCAGCATATAAATAAAACTTCATTTAAATTTGAAGCATTAAAGCGTCAATATTCAATGTGTGAAAATTCTAATTATCTTTACCAACACTAAAATACAATCGATTGAAATCGGTTAACAAAATCAAAACAAAAGAAAAACACGTATATTTGTTTGTAGATGGCCGATCGAAATGATTTATTAATTTGAAGGAGGGATTTTTGGTTCTTGTGCCCTGTTTTGTGGCTTAAACACTAACAGCCTTTCAGCCGATTAATCATTCTTTGGCCATTTCTCCAAATAAGCTTGAAAACTCTTACGAATACTATGGGAAAGAGGACACAAAAAATGAGTGGCAGCGTAAGAAACGTAAGGTGAACATATGTGGAATGCCAATTTTAGGTACATACATACATATGTATTGTATGTTTAATTACCCGTCCGAAAAAAAATTGAGATAATTTATATGCGCATGCAGCTTGCACTCATGTAATATACATTTTATAGATCATATTGGTACAATGTAGCAAGATATACGGGTACGTGGATCCTCGTCTAGTCCTCGTCCTCAGAGACCCGAGTGGGAGAAGTCGTCGGAGTCTTCTCCTCCTGGGAATCATAGTCGTCGGAGTAGGAGTACAGATTGTTCCACTCCTTGTCGTCACCGCCATCCTCGGTGTCGGAATCGTCGTCCAAGTCTTCCGCTGAATCTTCGTAGTCGTCGAGGGTCTTATCGACATCAGAACCACCCGATGCCAGCATGCCATTATTGGAATCGTCGGCATCTTCGGAAGAGTTCTGAATTGACTCAGCAACGCTTAGCTTCGGCTCCGAATCCCCGCCAGCCATGGGATCCTTCAGCTCGGATGACTCCTTATTCTTTTCAGCGAGCAACACTTGGTACCTCTTGTTGCGAACACGAAGGCGATTGCGTGGCTTCTTGGGCTTCTTGGTCTTCTTGGCTTCCTCGGCCACCACATGGTCGGCCTCCTGCGATTCTGGCTTATTGGCAGAACCAGCTTTCGGCTTGGATGCCTTGGCCACATTCGGTGACGACTTGCGCACAAAATCGCCAGAAACCACGAACAAATTACTGGATGTGGTGCCCTGAACACAGGGCGCGGCTACCACCATCTCGCTGGAGTCGTCAAACTCGATGCTCACCTCCTGGATCCCGTAGAGCTCCTTCAGCGGTAACTTGCCCAAAGCGGTCTGCAGACGCTTCTCATCGGCCGCAGCCGAGGATGGGACGTTCTTGTGCTTGCGGCGCATCGATCCCTTGCCACCAATGCGCACCGACTCCTCCATTTTCTTAAGCTTGTCCGCGTCCATTGCTTCCTTTAGAGCACCTGGCAACTTTAAGGTTTAAGGTGTAAGCTGTAAGGTGTAAGGTGTGTAAGAAAAAAATGTTCGAAAAATGCTTTGCTAGCAGGTAGTTTAGTGATATCAGCTCGGAGATGTGAATCAACTGAAGGTCCAACGCCAAATGAGAAAGATGCCTGGTAGACTGCAAAGTTATCGCCTTCCCCATTTGACAGTAGCAAAAAAGGGTTGCTAAGGTTCCGAGGTTCCAGGGTTCTAAGGTTCCTTGCAGTTTGCAGCCCTAGCTAGATTCAAATAGGATCTTTTTATGCTCGACTGGCGTCACAATGCATATTACGATGCAGTTTGAGACACTGGAAACTGCTAGTTTCAGTGGAAAATTGGATAACACGCGTATATTAATTGCTTGGTTGTTTATAATAATAATTGAGTTGGTAATTGCGATGGCAGCTTTTGCGATAAGTGCTTAGGTATAACCACAACCTAAATATGCAAATTAACTATCGATATACATAGTTTCGATCCTTTGGTCACACTAGTCTCGTATTTCCCAGAAATTAACCTATTAAAAGACTTAATAATTGCGAGAATCCATTTGTGGCCGAGACGAAACAAAAGTTTGGCCAATTCACAGTGAAGCCAGTAGTGATGGACGATCGGAAGAAATACAACTAGGAGGCTGGTCAGAATTCCATGGCCAGTGTTGATCAAACCAAGTCGCTGTGGCCATTTGTTCATCATTTCGCTGCTGGGCTGATTAAATGGCCAGAATTTCACTGCTACGGCTGTCATTTTGTTGTTTCGCCCGCTGATGTTGTTGTTGTTGCTGTTGTTGTTGTTGTTGCTGTTGCTTTTGCTGCTGTTGTTGTTGTGGCCTCGTAAACATTTCAGTGCAAGCAACGTTTATTTGATTTTATTTGTTTTAATGCGGCGAGACGACCTCAAGCCCAGGCCCAAACCCGAACCCAAACCCAAACCCAAGCCCGGAGGAAACCAAACCAAAGCATTTCAGAACGCCTCTTAACTGGGCTCACTTCTGGTTCAGCCCGGCTCAGCGTTTCAGCCAATTGCCAGTGGCTGTTTGCTTGGCGCAGTGGAATGTTTTTTTCGCAGTCACTGTGGCCGCGTAAAGAGCTCCCGGCGTTTTCCTCCTGCTGCTCATTTCTGAGCGGGTGTGTGTGTGTGTGTGTTAGCTGCACGCTGGTGGTAGGGGGGGGGGGGGGGGGGGGGCGTGTATCTGTGCAAGAATACCCTTTTCCTCCTTTTCTTTTTGGCACCAAAGCCGCACAGTTGTCAATAGCAAAAAGAGAGAGGGAGAGACAGAGAGAGAGCGGAAGAGACAGTGGAGGAAAACTTTAACTTTGTTGCTGCACTTTTCGGTAAAATGTGAAATGAGAAAGTGGAAAAGTGGGCGGCGGCGTAGGTCCTGTGGCTCGGGGGCGGCTCAGTAGAAAAAACAAGAATGCGGTCATTGTTACGTTTATAAACAGAATAAGAGAGCGGTCCAAACTGAGGCACACACACACACACACACACACACACACACACACACATGCGAGCAAACACATACTGACCGCATTACCAACTGCCAAAGTGACCGGCAAAAAGGTGAATGCTCCAAAATGGAGGATGGGCCGCAGCTCAGCCTCAGCATTTTGGCCGAAATATTTTCTGCAATGCTGCACATTTAAGCCAAGAGTAGAGACACGAGCCCCACCTGTATATTTTTGGTTTTTGGGTTTTTGCAATGCTCTTGCTCTCTCTCACTCTTCAGTGGCGTTTCGTTAGATAATTTTCGATTTTTTCCATTTTTTTGTTTTTTTTTTACTTGTTTTGTGATTTATAACAAGTGCTAGGATGCCAGGCTGCCGTGTTGCCAGGTTGCCAGGATGCCAGGGGATGCCTTGAGGAAAACAAGGACGAGGCGGGCAGTCCCACCTAGAGGATCCTGGCAGTGGCATAATCTACAGTTTGTGTTTTCAATGACTGTCAGCAAGTGCATTTGGAGTTATGTCAGCTGGAGCAGCTCTATATGTGTGTGTGTGTATGGGAAATTCAGAGAAATCCAGACAGAGCGAGAGAGAACGCGGGCTGAAAAGAGAGGTGAAAACCGAGTGGGTAAGGAATGGAGTGCCAACTGGCGATGACTGCATCCTGATTGTGTTGACCACAGTGCCAAAGAGCCCTGGCATTCCGGGGAGCGGAACTCAATCGCCAGTCACAAGTGACAAAAATTGTAGCACCAGCTCTCTGCTTTGCCTAAAAAGCCAGCCAACGGAATCGGAAATCTAAATGCACGGAAGTCTTGATATGGGTTTTATTTCAATTTAATTGGCATCTTCCATGGTCCTGTAAATTCCACTGCTTACTGAAGAAATGAATGCAAAGCAGCACGAATATAAAGGATAGCAGTAATATAAGGATATTAGGATTACACTCTCAAATGAAATACTTCTGGCTCTTCTCTCCGAACCAACCAATACATGTATATTACACATATTTGATTCATTAAATGCATACTTGTATATAATAATAGTTATCTTGCAGTTCGGTTTCTCCAATTCTACACACCATTTTTACCAAGGTTTGTGGGAAAACTATGAAAACATGGACTTGATTTGCAAACAACTTAATAATAGTATACAAAATCGCTTAGCATGTTACAACGTAGAGTACCTGCGTGTAAGTTGCCTGTCAGCAATTGAAATTGCGAAAAGAATGCAGCTGTCATGTGCTCGTATGTATGTGTTTCGTTTCCCCAGTTTTCCCATTTCCCCGCTCTTAATTTCCCATTTTCATTTGCTTTTGGCCCACAAAGCTGCAGAGCTGTCAACTGTTTGGCGATAAACAAAGGACCAAACAAATGAACAATTGTCACCTTCTCTGTCTGTGGCCTTCAACTTTCGCAAAGAGTGGGTGGTGTCAGTTGGGTGTGGGTTGGGTGTTTAAGGGGCTTTTCCGACCCTCGTCCCTCCTTCCCCCCCTTCGATTATATTAGATGAGCGATGGCGCTCACACATACATATGTGCGTGTATGTATATGGAGCTGCAAAGATCTCCGCTCATCTGAAAGTGCACCAAGTGGAAAGTCCCTCCTTCAATCACAAATATCATATCAAACAAGCTGGTGTTCTTGTTTCTATTCCAGTTTTTGATTTGATTTCATTTAAAAGCAAAAAAAAGCATGATTTGTATTTCAATCCTTGAATTAAATAGTCAATTCTATGATACTTTCGATTAAAGTACAACCAAATAAAGCTGTCCTTTAAAAATAAATTATTAAACAAGTTTTCCTACCCACTCTTCTATACGGTTCTGAGATTTGGGGAAATTGTGCACATACTCGTATTAAAAAATTGCAAACAACTCGAAATAAGATTTTAAAAATGATGCTCAATCTTCCCTTCTATTTTTCAGCTTGTAAATTGCACGATAAAGCAAATATAAAGCCGATTGATGTTATCAGCAAACGAAACAAAACTAAAGTTAATTTCAAATTAACTTCTATTATGCACAATCCAAGTTAGTTTTGCTGAAGTCTTGGCTCTTTAGTTGATTAGTAGTTATAACATAGTTTTAAGCTCAGCTGCTCAAGTTTTTTGTACCACTTTTTCCTTGCCTTAAAATATTAAATCAATAAATTGTAATATTAAATATAGTATAAAGTTTTCAGTTGTAAGATGCCTTAAAATCTAATCTCTGTAAACCACATTTAAGCTAGCTTTAAGCGAAATATGAAAATTTAATGACAATAAAGCAAGCCCATTAATTAATTAAAAAAAAATAAGCATACAACCATATGTATGCATTGTATGTTTCATTAACCGTCCGAAATAAATGTTGAGATAATTTATATGCGCATGCAGCTTGCACTCATGTAATATACATTTTATAGATCATATTGGTACAATGTAGCAAGATATACGGGTACGTGGATCCTCGTCTAGTCCTCGTCCTCAGAGACCCGAGTGGGAGAAGTCGTCGGAGTCTTCTCCTCCTGGGAATCATAGTCGTCGGAGTAGGAGTACAGATTGTTCCACTCCTTGTCGTCACCGCCATCCTCGGTGTCGGAATCGTCGTCCAAGTCTTCCGCTGAATCTTCGTAGTCGTCGAGGGTCTTATCGACATCAGAACCACCCGATGCCAGCATGCCATTATTGGAATCGTCGGCATCTTCGGAAGAGTTCTGAATTGACTCAGCAACGCTTAGCTTCGGCTCCGAATCCCCGCCAGCCATGGGATCCTTCAGCTCGGATGACTCCTTATTCTTTTCAGCGAGCAACACTTGGTACCTCTTGTTGCGAACACGAAGGCGATTGCGTGGCTTCTTGGGCTTCTTGGGCTTCTTGGCTTCCTCGGCCACCACATGGTCGGCCTCCTGCGATTCTGGCTTATTGGCAGAACCAGCTTTCGGCTTGGATGCCTTGGCCACATTCGGTGACGACTTGCGCACAAAATCGCCAGAAACCACGAACAAATTACTGGATGTGGTGCCCTGAACACAGGGCGCGGCTACCACCATCTCGCTGGAGTCGTCAAACTCGATGCTCACCTCCTGGATCCCGTAGAGCTCCTTCAGCGGTAACTTGCCCAAAGCGGTCTGCAGACGCTTCTCATCGGCCGCAGCCGAGGATGGGACGTTCTTGTGCTTGCGGCGCATCGATCCCTTGCCACCAATGCGCACCGACTCCTCCATTTTCTTAAGCTTGTCCGCGTCCATTGCTTCCTTTAGAGCACCTGGCAACTTTAAGGTTTAAGGTGTAAGCTGTAAGGTGTAAGGTGTGTAAGAAAAAAATGTTCGAAAAATGCTTTGCTAAGCAGGTAGTTTAGTGATATCAGCTCGGAGATGTGAATCAACTGAAGGTCCAACGCCAAATGAGAAAGATGCCTGGTAAACTGCAAAGTCAACGCCTTCCCCATTTGACAGTAGCAAAATAGGGTTGCTAAGGTTCCGAGGTTCCAGGGTTCTAAGGTTCCTTGCAGTTTGCAGCCCTAGCTAGATTCAAATAGGATCTTTTTATGCTCGGCTGGCGTCACAATGCATATTACGATGCAGTTTGAGACACTGGAAACAGCTAGTTTCAGTGGAAAATTGGATAACACGCGTATATTAATTGCTTGGTTGTTTATAATAATAATTGAGTTGGTAATTGCGATGGCAGCTTTTGCGATAAGTGCTTAGGTATAACCACAACCTAAATATGCAAATTAACTATCGATATACATAGTTTCGATCCTTTGGTCACACTAGTCTCGTATTTCCAAGAATTTAACCTATTAAAAGACTTGATAATTGCGAGAATCCATTTGTGGCCGAGACGAAACAAAAGTTTGGCGAATTCACAGTGAAGCCAGTAGTGATGGACGATCGGAAGGAATACAACTCGAAGGCAGGTCAGTCAAAATAAATTTCCATGTGCCATGTGGTGGGCCACTTTTGGCGCCATTCCTGGCCAGTAATCAATTTGGCAATTTTATGATACTTTCGATTAAATTACAACCAAATGTGAAATGATGAGTGGCAACATAATAACCCAAACTCTTGAACCCAATTGCATTTTGCTGTTGATTTTGGTTGAGTATATTTGCGCAGTGCCTGCAGTTCGACGGCTTTTGGGTAGCTTAAAGAGCTCAGAGATGGATTCCCCGGTTGGACACGTTAAGTTGATTAATTGCAAAATTTTAAGAAAACAAACTGCAAGTCAAGAAAGCCACTGGAGCGTACACCGGGAGAAATCTCCCTGGGCTTCTTCCCTGGCGTTTGGGAGAGCTTAAAGTGCGGGGAAAGTCGAAACAAAATGAAGTGAAAAGTGGGCAGAAAGAGAGAAGAGCTGAAGCAGCAGCCGTTGAGTCAGGCAAAATTAAATTAAGCAAATGCCTGGCAAACACACTCGCGCGCACACACACACACACACACACACTCACACACACACACACACACAGACGCCCTGAAACAAAAGGAAAGACTCCAGTGTGTGTGTGTGTGTATGCATGTGTGAGTGAGTGAGTGAGTGAGGGAAATGGATTTTGGGTTTTTCTGAGGCTGAGTGAACGATTTGCTGGCCGTTTTTTCCTGTCACGCGCGCTTTGTTTGCCATTTTGAAAAATGCCCAATGCACACACATGCAGAGCGAGTTGGCCAAGAAGTGTGTGGGTAGTGTGTGTAGGTGTGGCAGGATGTGCCACCGTGTACGTGTGCCTGCATGTGCATATGTGTGTGTGTGTGTGTGTGTTTGTGTGTGTGTGCCAGAGAGACTCACGTTCTGCTCATAACTGAAATTCAGGCTTTAAAGCTCGACGACGGCTGGCAGAAGGAGGCTTATGCGATAGGCGGCAGCTAGGCAGCAGGATAAGCCAGACAATGTCCGACAGGCAGGACACTCTGGCCAGGACACGGAACACAGGCGTTGTTGTTATTGCTGCTCATATTTACGTCACCAAAATGCTTAACCCGTTTATGCCATTAAAGGAATTTCACAGGCCGCTGGAGCCGAACCCAAACAGGAAATAGGAAAAGGAAGGGGCCCAAGCCAGCAGGACAATGGCCAAGAAAAGCAAGCGGCAAGGGTTAATGAACGTGCCTCACCACCACTGGCAGTGCCCAAAAGCATTTCACAAAAAAGCCAAACAAAAAATGGAAATGGTTGAGGAAAAATCTGGTAATTTTGCTTGCTAAATTCTGAGTGACACATAAAGTCGCACGAACATGTTGAAAGAAACGTGCCACAAGCAGTGGGCATTTATGTTGAACGCAAACTATCGATTTTACTCTACTTTAGAAATTGAATTCTGCATTGTGAGTTCAGACCCATGATGCCCATTCAATTATCAGTTTCTCAGTTTGCATATTTTACTGCTGCTTCGATGAAATATCGAAGCTTTGAATGTTCTTCGAATTTTTAAATAAGAATTGAATACTCCTAAACTATGGTCTATGTGTATTTCGTAAGAAATATATTAATAAACCTATTTTGCATATATACACGTATATTTTTAATTTGCCAAAAGTTAGATGCCTTATGAGATTTTGCGATACTTTGTAAACTTTATATCAGATTTCCATTTGTATGCCAAAAATGTGGCTATACTCTTGCCACATTTTGGGAAATTTCAATTCAAAATCTTCGCCCACTCGATCAGCAATTAAGGCAATGCAAAAACTGTTGATTGATTTTGAAATGCTGATTGCTTTTATTTTTGGCATATTTTGACCTGACCTTCCCACGGCTAAAAGGGCATTCGTCAGCAAATTGGGGGGCTGGTCGTTATGTTTTCCACCCCCTTTCGGAAAACCCCAACCAGCCCCCCACCGCCGCGTTGTTAGAAACTATTTTTAGTGCCCAAGTTTCTTAATAAATTTCCAGCGTCGTTCTTTTATGATTATTTGAAAGTGGGCGGCGAGTGGTGCGAGCGGGGTGCTTCTCGATTGCCAGTGGTGCGGTGGTGCGGTGGTGCTGCTCATGAGTGTTTTTGTGGGTCTGTGGGTCCGTGGGTCTGTGGTTCCGTGTGCTGCAAATGCAGAATGTGGAAAAGTTCACCGACGAGGAGGCACACACAGCATGCACTTGGTACTTGGCCCTGGCGCGTGGCGAGTCAAATGAAAATGAAAATGAAAATGAAAATGAAAATGAAATCGGCATAAAACACGACAAGTGGAGGCCATTAAGGCGGGAGCCAAATGGGGTGATCCGATGCCAAAGAGCGGGGCCAAAGTGCTCGGCAAAAGCGGGCTGTGCGTATAACCATATGTATGTATATACGTATATATGTATGTATATTCGTTAAAACGGATATGGTAACGGAAATGCAATCGAAGTTTTTGAAAGCGGAAGAAATATAATGAAGGGCACACGTTGCGTTGAATGGTGGAAAACTATTGGAGCATCAATGGCCCAGCTCCTTTTTGTTTTTTCCATTCGCAAACGAAATCCTCTTTGATCAAAGGAATGCGACTCAAGGCTGTTTAAGTTTCTCTCCTGCCTTATTTGTAGCTGCAATTGCTAACCAATTTTCGAACTTCGTTCCTTGGAACAAGGAGCACACACACATCCTGTCGCAGCACATTACTCACACGCATACCCATCTTGCCGCATTACTTTTGAGCCACTTCGTCATTAGCCTCCTTGGCTACTTTGCTCCTGCAGCATTCCTTTATCATTTCGGTATTCCTCTGGTGCCTGCACTTTTTATTTATGTATTTGTTTATCTATTTCTCGTGCTTTGCTGCTTCCAGGATAAACAAGTTTCTTTTCCATTCCTCTATTTTCTTTTCTTTTGTCCCTGTGTGTGCGTGTGTGTGTGTGTGTGTGTGTGCCTGATAATATTTTTCGGTCAATATCAATATGTGGGCAAAGGCAGCCGCCGCACACACACGAGAAACACCACACCTGCCAATGGAGGGGGAGTTGGGAGCTGGGAGTTGGGTGCTCCCATTTTCATCCGGAGTGGCGGCGAAAATATTTTCGCATACCGAAAATCCCAGAAAAGGTAGGGCGGCAACTGCCGAGGGGGCGGGGCGGCAGGACTAAAAGCGCATGAAGCATAAATTTCGCATTAACGTAAAGCGCGAGAAAGAAGAATGGGGGAAAAAAGGTGGGAGCGAGCGACACAAAATATGCAATAATAATGCCAAAAATAAATATCAAAAATACACTAGCACACACACACACACACACACACATACACATACAACAACATCATCACGGGCTGCTGGAATAAAAGTAAATAGAAAGGATGCAGAAGGGAATGACTAAAGAGCGTGGGGGGAGCCGAGAAGAGGCGGAAAGGAACGGAACGGAAGGGAAGGGAACGGAACAGAACGGAACGGAAAGGAACGGAAATGCAAAGCACAAGCTGCCTAGATTACTCATGCGCCCCGTGTGCTCCGTCGCATGGAGCAAAGAACCAGCCGCATGGCACATAAAGGGTTTGGGCGAAAGTCGCCGGAGCGTGGAAAGTGAAGAGGGTGGGGGAAGAAGGGAAATGCGGACAGCTTAGTGGCAGTGATGGCAGACCGGCGACACAGGGGCTTTAACTTAACCAACTGAGGTCTTACAAAAAAGAAGCATTTCGCATAAAACAGCTCAAAGTGACAACTCAATGCGGATTTACTCAAAATTGACTTCTGCCTGAAAGCGAACCTGCGGCTTAAGGTATTTTCATGCTATTCGATGTGTAAGATCATAGTTAGATCCATATTACCATTTAACTTGGACAAAACAGAGTGTCGCAGGTAAATTTGCTTGGAAACTTGTATCAAATGCCTCAAATACCAAAGAACCTAATACCATTTCATTACCATTCCAGGGTATTGCCTCGTCCTGCGGCAGGACATACTATTCTTGCCTGTTTTTTGGGCTGCTGCTCTTGTTATTGTCTCGCCATCGCTGTTCTTGATAGTTTTTGGAGCGCATTGCATGCACCCCGGCACACGGATATATATTTATGCATATATACGCAGGTCTTTCGAGATCTAGGATGTCTGCGGGTGTCTGTGTGTGGGTTTATGGACATGCAAGCGTACAAGTATAGACGGCGCTTAGGCAAATCCGAGTATGCATGTGAATATTTCCCGCCGCTTGTTGACGTTGCCACAGTTGCACAGTTTGCTGATGCAAAGCAGCAGCAGCAGGAGCAGCAGCAGCAGGAGCTTCTGAAGCTGATGATTCGCCTCCATATCGTGCAGAATTCAGTCGACTTTGCCCACTGCCAACAACGTTTGACAAACAACAACGGAGGCAAGCCACCGCTGCGTATTTATAAGCTGTCTTCCCGCAGAGGAGCGAGCAAAATACTCTGCTCTGAAGCCTGATATGCTTATGTTTAAATTGGCAAATAACACCACTTTTATGTGCTGATATCATTATAAAAGTGCTGCAAATAATACGCTCAAAGCGAAGGTGCGCTGGCAGCAGCAAAACATTATCATAGTCCTGCGGCCAGGTATCCTGCATCTGCAGCCATCCGTGTACTCGTATGTAGGTGTGTGTGTGTGTGTGCGTGTGTGTGCGTGTGTGTGCGTGTGCTTTTGGGCTTTGTGACCAAGGAGAACTGCAAACAATAATGTTCGCCAAAGACAAAAAGAGTTAATGAGGCCAAAAGCGCTTACAACATTGTCTCGTGTTATTTCAACTTCGTTAGCAAGTTGGCTCAAAGTCATTCGAATGCAGCTTAATGCTAAAGCTAAATTATTGAAATTTAAATAATGCTTAATTAATGCTTAGTGCCATTGTATTCGCAAAAGGGAAGAAACAAGTTCATTAAGTTGAATAACTAAGATATTAACATCTGCGATATATGGTTAGTTAGATGGTTTCACATTGTCTAGACCAGATTTACCGCCACCAATGAATACGGAAGCAATACACTATGCCATCGCTTAGACTCATTCATCAGTCATTCATCAGTCAGTGCGCTAGTCAATTGCCACTGTGACCCACTTTGCTCGCCTTGCGTTTTCTCATTTGAACGGCGTTTCGCGCGTGCTTATTGCCAATGTCGCGTTTTTAAACCCCTCATTTGCCAAATTGCATGTGGCATGTGGCAGGCGGCATGTGGCAGACGGCATGCGGCACTAGCTGCCTAATGCACCAGCCACCAAAACAGCAGCGACATGTACAAGGAATAATGAACTATCTGCAGACGGCCCAACCCTTTTGGTGTGCAAAAATTATCGCCTACTTTTGGGGCAGCTTTAATCACTTTGCGTTGCGGTCTGATTTGTGTGGCAGCCTGGCATCGTCACTTGCCATCGCACTGCATATTGTCAACTGGCCACAGGTCACAAATAAACCAAAGGGGGTTAATGCCCCCCCCCCCCCCCCCCCCCCCACCTAAACGCTATGAGGACCCCCGTTTGACCCCCTTTGGCCATCCAGAATGCAAATGTAAAGTGTAAGTGATACTCTTGGTGCGAGCGTATTACATGTGCCTGTTAAGTAGTTAACGCTGTTATTGTTGTTGTTGGCCCCTAATGCGTGCATTGGCAGTGTGAAAAGGGGGGAAGGGGGGTTGGGGGCGATTGTGGATAGAGGGGCGTGGCAAGGACCAAGGAGCTGGGAAGCAAGCAACCAGACAAACAGCAGTTTTGCATTAGTATGCGACTTATTTTGGCCTTGTCGCCTTTTGGCTTTGCCTTTGCCACTGCTGCACTCGCATTTGCAACTATTATCCTTGTTATTGTTGCTGTTGGCCCAGACATTTTTGTTAATTAAATAGAAACGCCGGTCGGCCCAAAAACCAACTAGACTGCTAACAAATAAACTAAGGGAACAATGGGGAATTTCAAAGTGCGTATACTCTTTCCGTTTGAGTTTAGAAACATTTACATTTCGAGGATAATACAATTTAATGGAATCAAATGCCAATTTTAAGACTTCAAGTAGTTGAAACTATCAGTAGTATCTTATGAAAATATTTAAATTAAATTGGTTCGTAAAAGAAAGTATATAAATTGAATATGTGTGTGAAAGATATATGACATCCTTTTCAAAACAGGTCCTCTTTTCATTTTTGTACAGGTCCAACATGCGTGACAGCGATGGAGTTTTGGATACCACGCACTGCAGGACGCTGAAGGACATCAAGGATCAGACGAACATATCCTGCATCTCCGCAAGGTATTTACCCTATGAATACCAGTTAAGATTTTTAATTTTTAATTTATATTCGATTAGGCCCTGCACAACACCTGATTCGTTCGCTCTTGCCACTCCGGAAAGCCTATTAAAATGTTTTTGCAACCTGCGAAGCCTGAGTTAAGCTCACTGCGACAGGGCAAGGAGATCCCGACCTCGGACCCAAAGGAAGCTGCCTTGCCAGGACCCCATTACATATGCCTTTTGCAGACAGACCCCCGAAAAACGAGTTGGTCCTGTTGCTTTTAAAATGTAATTTTAATTTTGCGCCAACATTAAGCACACATCACAGCGCTCATAATGTATGTACATATATGCATATGTATAGATGTATATATAGATGTTTGTATGTATGTATGTATACCTTAAACGGCCTTGACTCTCTTTGTTGCGCCCCAGCCTGTGCCACGCCCTTTAGATGGTGCGGAAAAGGGGCAAATATGCCGCATTTATATGAAGAACATTTGAAACATTTTATGGCATCAAACATGAGAGTGAGAGAGATGGAAAGAGAGCGAGAGAAAGATAGAAAGAGAGAGCGCTATGGCAGCGGTAGAAAAAGAAAGCGAAGATGGAAAATTGTGCCGGGAAAACACGGTTAAGCCAACGAAACTCTGACGGCGCAGCAAGATGTATGTTCATGCTAAGAAATATTTAAACCCTGCATTTTGACGCGTGCCAAGGGAATTACGCACCAGAATGAAGGGCGCCAAAAAAGCAAAAAACCAAAAAAACAAAAAAAAAATGATACGAAAGAAAACGGAGAACATGAACATTAATTAAGGTACATAAGTTCATTGTAAGACGAGCGGTGAATGGTAAAGGATTTGTCCAAAAAAAAGGGCCTAGAACTCGAGACGAGTCGTAGAAGCTTTTGATATGAAATGTGACAGCTCCATCAGCATTGGAGCTTTGAGATGTTGGCACCACGAGCGAGGTTAATTACATAATAACCTTTGAAATGTAATTAAGCGCAGACACCATGTGTGCGCATAAGTGTGTGTGCATGTGTGTGTAGTGTTCGCTTATGTGTGCGTGCGACAAGCGGCCAAAATGAGCAACAACAATGGAAAGCGCAAAACCCCAAGCGCCGCATGAATAATGCATCAATACATATGTATGTACATATGTACATAGATACACATATATACATACATATATGTATGTATATATGTACGTATGTATATATAGGCCTATATGTGTCCATGCGATATATCGGCGAATGAGCGTATTGTCATAAGTGCTCATGTCATAATGCCAAAGGCACCGCAGCTTCCAACGGCCTTGAGAATCGTTCACCGCCCACCACCCACCACCCACCGCCCACAAGACAGCAGACGCCCAGTTTGAGGCCATGACCCCCTGATGATCCCACCTCAAGTTAATGACGAAAATTGATGAGCTGCGACTAATTTGCTTAGCCGGCAGCGGTTCCAGTTGCCCCAAACGCATAGCAAGCAAATGAGATTCCCAATTCACCTGTGAAATATCCCATTACTCAGACACTCGAGGGCGGACTGACTGCCAAGGAATCGGATGGCTGACCACTGAGGGATCGGAATCGGAATTACCACAAAAGTAATTTGCCCATTTTTGTATTTCATTTAATGGATATACTTCACCTATTTTGATATGGTGTTTGGTAGTTCTTAAGAACATTTCCCCACCCTGTGATGTAAAGATACAATATTATGATGTACAGATTCTTCACTTAATAAATATATATATACAAAAAAATGTAATGGATAGTTTTAAGTATAAGCCAATCAGTTATATTAGGTAATCGTGACAGGAATTCAGCTTTCGCTTCCATTTTAATTGGTGCGATGAGTCGATTAATGAGCTCCTTAAATTACATTAGAGTCAGTTCTGCGCCATTTAAAACGAAACAAGGCTGTTTGCAATAATTGGGCACTTCTAAAATTATTAATAGCACTTTAACAATTACCTACTAAACCCCGCAGGCTGTGTAATGTAATGAATACCTCATAATATGGGTTCAAACACCTTTTTTCGTGCAGTAAGAGCAATCATATTTTTAGCATAAAACCAAACCGTATGTGCTATTATTGGCGCTACTATTAAATTCTGTGTTGCCCCATGTAAACACGTGCCGACAGCAAGGTAACTTAATCAGCTATCCGTTGGCGGATTCAATTCAGGAATAAAATACTTTGCTGGCAACCGCAACTACTGGCATTCACATTCACATTCGCATTCGCATTTGCACATCGCTCATACGCCGTGTGGTACGCGCTGGCAATCAACCTGCAAGTTAGCAGCCTAATGTTTAATTAAACAGCTCACCGTCTGATTCGCAGGATAAGCGAGTTGTAGTCCTTGCTGCTCTGACTCCTCGCCTTGTTGCCTCTGTCGCCGCAATCCACACCCACACACGCACACGCACACCCACACACAACACTGATAAAAAGGCCGACTTGCTGGAGAGATAGTGGTTAAGGGGCTCTGGGCGTTGTGCGGTGTGTGCTGGGTGGTGGGTGGTGTGTGCTGGGTGGTGGGTGGTGTTTGGGCTGGGCCCTCGTATCTCTTTCGCCCGCTTGTTTGCCAAGTTTGTTGTTGTCAGCACGTTTGTCGAGCACCGCGTTGTCACGGCTGCTGCACTTATCAGCAGCAGCTGCTGCGCCGACAGCGGCAGCAACGTCCTGCCTCGCGTCGCGTAAATATGCCGCGCAAATATAGCGGAAGGAAGCAGATTAACACGGCAGCCAGATACCAATAACTACAGCAACACCGCGGCAGCGGCAGCGGCAGCGGAGGCGCCACGAGATGCGGCACGAGCTGCGAAAACAAAAGCAATCGATGGTGGCTAGCAGCCAACACGACCGCAAAAACAGTGGAGCCTTTGAGTGCCAGTGCCAGTGCCAGTTCCACTACCAGTAGTATCTTAAAAATGCTCGAAAACTGTTCAAATATATTTGAATTTTGCACTGCACAGTCGTAGACAGCTTTATAAAAGGTAAAACTATATCTATATGCCATAGTTTTCCACGTTTATTTTTACGGTAATTTTAAAATATATGAAAAAATATTTATTTGAATAACCCATTTGCATATAAATATACTGATTTTCGCAGTGCAGCTCTGCGCTTTCGCCTCGCTCCTTGTACATTCGAATTCTTCGCTTGGCTCCTCACCGCTCTTCCTTTTTCTCCTTATCTTCGTATGGCTGCACACACACACACACACTGACACTCACATCCGCACCCACACTCACACCATCTCATAGACTCGCACACATGGCCAGATAGCGCTGTATTTTTTGTCATTGATTTCAGTTTATCTCCGAGTGTGTGTGTTTGTGTGCGTGTGCGTGTGTGTGTGTGTGTGTGTGGGTGTTTGTGAGCGAGTGTGAGTATTGCGTGTGTTCGCTTTAAACTGTTCAGCACACTTTTGTGGGCGAGCGACTTTTGAGAAGGAAATTTCATTTCATTTAATTGCCGCCTGTGATTTAATTCGAACTTGTTCCCATCACGCACACGCCAAGGGGCGGCAGCTGTCCGACGGGGGGCGTGGCACGTCGCCACACGCAACTGCAACAAACACACACACACACACACACACCCCTCATGAGTATTACATCGATAAATATGATCGAGTAATTGTGGAATACATATTACTTGAACGAGAATTCTTTGGTAGAGCTTAATGTTAACTATAAAATTGTGTTATCTTTAACCTACATAGCTCTACATATAATATTTATAATTACATAACCCTGATTGTGCAGCTCAGTGTAATCAGTTCAGGCTGTCTTCCTTAACACTTTCGGTAAATATGTGCAAAAAGCATATTTGTTTTTACCTTGAACTTCTGATTCGAGAGCTTACTTTCGGCGAAACTTAATTAATTGAATACGAAATTGCACTCAATTTAAGCGCTCTGCAGTTGCATTAACCTTCTTTTAACGGTACAACCCCCAAGAAAGGGTAATATTGCACCCATTCCATATGTGTAAATGGAATTTGAAGCACTATGCTGCCGCTAAATTGAAATGAAATCTGCGAATACATTAAGCCACACACAAAACTTGCAATAAATAAATGACGTTTACGAAAACCAGTTTTCAACGTGGTCGTAATGACTCCAATGGATGATTTTGATTCCGAATCCAATGACGATGACGATGACGATGACGGCCCCAATGGAATTTCCCGCCGAACATGCAAATCAAATTGAAAATTGGCCCAGCATTGGATGACCATCGGTCGTCGCATCATTATTTTGCATTAAATTCCCCAGCAACTTGCTCGTGTGCATGTGTGTGTGTGCTTGCAATGGTGGCAATAATTTGCGAAAACTGCGCCCATTTAATGGCTACCAATGCCATTAAATGGGCAAAAAGCGCAAAAAGCGCAAAAATGAGGCACCAATGGGGCTGAATCTGTGCTGCGAATCAGCGTAATGAGCGATCGCCGCAGAGCGAATGAGCAAATTGAATGCATTCGGCTGACAGAGAAAATATTTGTATTCAAAATATCAGAATAATCAGGCAGCTAGCTGGCAGCTACATATGTATGTATGTAAGTGCTATTATTGTTCGCAGTGTATTTGCGCCACACTGGCACACCGGAGCGCCACTAACTGAGCCTTAACTACCTGCCAGAGGATAAGCCAGTGCTGTCGATTAGGGATTACTTTAATTGTTTCAATCAATGTTGCATACTTTCGGGGGAATCAACTGGCTGCAAAGTTTCCACTGCTGTGTTCACAACTTTCAGTTAAACTTCACTTAGCAATTACCCCACCATTTTGCCAGGGAACACTTGTTTCCTTTCCTTTCCTTTTCTTTCCTTCCCCTCCCCTGAACTGGCCACCCCTCACCCGCCAGCCATTTCACACCGACAGTTGTCTTCGGCTGATGAGCAAACAAACATGGACCCATCCGCCATGGAAGCCCGCCATGAATATGCAAAGTAAAAACAAAACACAGCGAGAACGGAAGGACATCCACTCGCCCATCTGGTGGGCGGAGGGCGGAGGACGGGGGCGTGGCGCAGGCATAACTAGCGTTTAACATTAATAAAAATTTGTAGTCAGCAGGTGGCAGTGAGGGTTAAACAGAATGGAGGAAAGGAAGGCGGGCAGGAGGGCCAGAAAAAAGTGTCTCGCATTAAATGTAATTAAAATCAGTTGCAGCACAATGGGTGCGCGGGCGAAGGCGTTCTGTTGGGGGCGTGGCAGCTGCTAACGATGCCCGCGAAATGAAGTGAAAATGTTTGTTGAATATTTCGCTGCAAAGCTGCCAGGCGCTTGCCTGAAATGGCGAAAAAGGTAAGGCACAAAAGCTCACACACACACACACACATACAGCGATACAAGTACACACACATACAGCGATACAAATACACACACACACACATACAGCGATACAAATACACACACACAGATCCATACATATGCAAATAGATAATACCCCGCATTTGCCGTTTTGCTAAGCTACCCCACTGATTGCATGCCGTCTCTATCATTTCACTTCCTGCCTATTCTTTCCCTCCTCTATACCCATCTCCCTCCATCCATCTGGACTGCATTTTGTGCTGAGTTTAGAATTTAATTAAATATGCTGGCGGCTGCCTCTGGCCTCCGGCAGCTTCCTTCTTTAATCGCCGCCTAACCACAGTGGCGGCCAACAAGTGTCAGTCCTCCACCACCACCACCAGCACCACCCACACCACCCCCACCACCCCCACCATCCCCGCCGCAGCACCACCCCCTTTTCATTCGGGAAATTACAAGCCAAAACGTGAATAATTAAGCGGCAAGAGCATTTCCTGAGGCTTCCAACCTGGACCAGAACGCCGCAGAGAGTGAAGAGTGTGGAGAAAGCGGAGAAAGCGGAGAAGGAAGAGCAGGCGGAGAAAGCGACGAAGGAGAGCGAAAGAAGACAAGAGAGACGCCCACTAATGCGTTGATAATTATTAAACGGCAGCCAGCAAACAAAAAAAAAAGAACAAAACAAATCAGCAGACTGGGAGACTAACGACGTTGATTATACCCTGCACAAGTTTCCAACGACATTTGAATATCATCTTTCTTAATTGCTTAATTGCTACTAGTATATGTAAATCAATTATTTTCCAATTTCATAACAGATACACGTATAAATATTGCACCAATTGTAGCTTAATACTCACACACAATTTAATTCCGAATTTTTGCTGTCTCTAAGCTCCAATTGTGATCTTTTGCTTAGTTGATCTTTGCAGTTAAGCCTGAAAGATATTGTTGAATGAAAAATACAGCATTCTCAAAATGACAGACAGCCTGGCAAGACCAGACAGAATGGCGAATTACTCGTATAAAAATGAATAAACAGAAATAGAAAGGCCGCAGTAAATTGAAAGTAAAAATAAACACGAATGCGTCGCTTCTTTAACGTTGGCTCAATTCTTTTTTTTTTTGACTAGACTTTTGTGGCCCTTTGTTCGTACTAACTGTACGAGTATATGCGAGTGTATGCGCTTTGAGCGGCTCTCGGCGAATCTCGGGAATTGTAAATATTTTATTAGTTGAATTACAGCAAAGGCCACGAGGCCCGAGAAATGAAAACAGACACCAAAGCCGCCAAAGGCCGCAAACATCACGCACGGAATCCAATTGTAATGGGTATGGGATAAGCGAGTATTGAAAGAATGTGGTAATCGCGTGGAATTGAATATTTCTTTTTCTTCGTTTTAAGTTTCCACATAAATATTTCCTAATTCCCCCATACCCATGGCTGCCTAACCATTTCCGGAAAGCCATTTGAATCGAGGCGTTTTGTATCCTTTCACTTCCCAGTACTTTCATTTCCATTGAGGAATCCCCTTCTTCGATGCAGTGCACCATATCCATCCGTTCGTGTATCTTTTGTATCTTTTGTTTGGCCTCGCTTCGCTCACTTCTGCTGATGGTCAAGAGTTTGTTTTGCATTTTATGTGCTTTTGTTTTTCCCCCAACTGTGATACATAATAGTACATGGCTCGTACACGAGAAGATGCAGAAAGTGTGTGTTTGATGTCGTGGTGTCTGGTTGATGTTCCTGGGTGCTCTTTATGTTCTTGTTGCTGCCGCCTGCTGGCCGTTTGTTTTGATTGCTTAAAGCATGTTTAGGGTGACAACAGATCGAGGGGCACAGGGAGCCACTGCAGCAGGGAGCCAGAGTACCAGAGTACCAGAGTACCAAAGTACCAGAGATTCCGAGAACTGTCAGTGTCGGTTGGCTGTGAGCTACAGCGGAAAGTGGAAAGTGGAAATTGTCAAACATGCCATGGTCAACATCAACAACCAAAAAGAATGCGAGGCAAAAATGCTTCTGCAGTCTGCGATGCTTAAAATTGAACTATGACCCAGGACACGCAGCACAGGACACAGGACACGGGACACGGGACACGGGACACAGGACACGGGAAGTAGGCAGTGAGGCAGTAAGGATGTTTGCAGGACATGACAGGTCCTAATCCTGTCCCCGGCGACCTGCGAAGGACGAGAGCAACAAGTAAAAAGGTTAAAGGTCTCCTCCATCTTGGAGCCACTGCCTCATCCATAGCTCGCCACCACGTCCTTGTGCCATTGTTATGGAATGCTCACATTGCTTTGTTCCTATTTTTCCAATAGCATGACAGCCAGCACAGCTGAACTGGTGGATAAATGCACTTACTCCCAGCACTGCATCCATATGGCACCACCATACCCACGCATGGTACCACCATATTGTACCATCATAATCCGCTCTGAAAATCTCTTGACATTTATGATGAACGATTTACCACGCCATTGCAAATTAAAGCAAAAAACAACGAAACCCATTGCCGGTTCTCCAAAATCGAATAAAGCACTCTGACAATCATCGGCATGGCACTGCCACGCCCCTTTCATCCTCTTTTTTTTTTTTGGCTTTATGCACAGCTTGTTTTTGGCCATCGCTCACCCATCTACATTATACGAGTATGGGTATCCAGTAATATTGCGCAATTGAGGGGCGTTTTGCACTTGCAAAAAAAATATATATACTTGTGTAAGATAAAATAGTAGCTTAAGAAGTTTGATGAAAAAACGATGTCAAACTGTGTACATAATATGAAAAAGAAAATTGAATATTTGCAGGAATACAATTTGGACAATTTAAGAAACATTTTCATTGCCGCGAAGTATCTGCTAGTCGTGTCATTCCCTCTGGCCTCGTAGCCTCTCATCCTTTTTTGCTGTTGCAACATCAACAAGCAAGCAAGCAAAAGCGAGTCCCCATCCCCAAGCTGCAAGTGGGGATGGATGGTGGCCAGCACAAGTGCATCATCCGGAAAGCAAAGCAAATGCCCCATAAAACAAATGTGCAAATAAAAATGTTTATAAACAGCGTCGACGGCGGAGAGCACTTCACAATTTTCGGGATGTGCGCGACAGCGATTCACTTCGAGGATTTGGAGATGGCGGCGATGGGTACGAGTTTTGGCCGGATTGCGTTGGAGGACTCTCGCGGGAGAAGTGTGATTGTGGAGGGGGGAAGCAACAGGATAAGCTGGTAATTCAAGCCAGAAGGACACAAATTAAGTCAACAAAATCGGAGAAGCCCTAAAGATTTGGGGGGAGAGGGGAAGGACCTTGGAAGGACCTGCAAACTTTATAATTAAAAGTTGTGCCATAAGCGATGGCTTGATTAAAAGTTGCCACCAAATAAAGCTTAAATCATTTTCCGATTACAGTTATTGAGTAATTGCGACATAATTATGCCGGCTATCACTTAAAATGTGTCTAAATTACGCTGCAATGTATTTGGAATGCATTTTTAACATTTTAATACTTTCAATTTAAGCCACCGGAATGCCATTGTCTTTTTTTTTTACGCTGCACTGGGGGTCGCACATTTTCATTTGCCTGCCCTTCATTTACATTTGCGACCTCTCCGCAGGATACTGGAATAATTGCCCCCTAGCCGGAATGTTCCCCAGAAATTGCTTTATTGACATTGCGGTCCTCCAGCTCCTGGCCCGAAAAACTCAATCAGATCTCTGCCGACTGACAAAGTGGCCGAAAAGTGTCTTTGATTTACATGGCATGGGAGGAGCGGAACCTTTGCCGAGCGACACAACTTGCCACAAAGCTGGGTGTGTGGTGTGTGTGTGTGTGTGCGGTGGGTGTGTGTGGTGGGTGTGTGGCTGCTTGGGGTTTGAGGTAGGCGTGGCAGGCCATGAGCACTGGCGATTATAAATGACTCTGGCTGTGAAGGGCTGCCGCAGCTCCATCCGCATCCTTCAGTCATCCTTCATCCTCCATCCTCCAACCTCCAACCTCCATCCTCCAACCTCCATCCTCGTTCTCCCTGTCTCGGCGATGGCCTTGAAGCATGCTACACAAAATGTTCGCACATAATTAAGTGCTTTCAACTATGGCAGCCGCAGCTGTTGCCATTCTAGCCTCCTAACCTCCTAGCCTCCTAGTGTCCTAGTGTTCTAGTGTCCTGCAGTCCAAAAGTCCGAGCTGCCGAGCAGCCGAGTATCCGCATCCTCATGCCAACAACAAGCATGGTCTCATGCGATTCTATTTTTTTTTTTTTTTTTTTTTGTATTAAACAGCCGAACAGCAGGCCGCATGTAGCATCTGGCAACTCATGGCTTTGAAGCTGCTCAAGTGGCCAGCAAAAATGAACTGGCCAAAAGCCGAACTGGTCAGCGGCGGCATGAGTTGCGATTTGATTGCCCAGCCACACACGCTGAAGTACACATAGAAAAAAGATCGCAAAATCCTTTCAATTTGAAAGTGCAATGGAAAGTGCAACCAATTATCCAACGTCAAAAACAAGCTATGCGTGATTTTTGTAAAGTGATTTTTGTTTTTAAATAATATTTATGCACTTAGTTTCCATAAAATGTTTTGCAACTAATGGAGAATATTTCGTAAATATATTCTTGTGCGGATGCAGAGGTTACCGAGCTTTTTTGCTTATTAAATTGCATGGCAGCCATTTATTTTGCATTTACCAAGATCTTGTATTTTTAAGTGCGAGTATCTCAGCGGGCATACAGACCCAAATGGCCTTATGAAATAGATGCCATGCCCATGATCGCTGCTCACATCTTGAGTAGCCAAATCATGACTTGATAATGCCTTTCTCTCCATGTACTTGTGGACGTGGACCCATGGAAGAATGGAGATGGACCATGGAGCTGGGTCCGTGGAGCAACAGCATTCGGAAGCGGAAATGAAGGCATCCATTATGTATACCCTAACAGAGGGCACAATGGCATTTGTCAACTGAACGCAGCTGGACTCACAAAGAGGAGCAGAGTCCGATTCCGAATCCGAATCCGATTCCGATTGCGATTCCGATTGCGATTCCGAATCCTCGTCCGGATTTGAGGGTCAGAGGTCAGAAGTGGCTGCATTGTTGTCTCTTCACCTTCGAGTATGTACCGATTTCATGGCATTTTGCAGTCGACAAAGTGGTAAAACTCCATTGAACCAATTCCAAATGCAATGCGGCAACTGGAATTCCTTTGACATCCATCTAGGGTATGCTTCGCTTCGCATCGCTTCGCTTCGCCTCGAAGCTTTTGACTTCTCTACACTCTATGAATTTCTTCAGTCAGTCTTGTTCGCTCCTTCCTCTGTTAATAATATTCAAATATAATGCAAACAATGTGCCAGAAAGTCCACGCAAAGTTGTCGCTTCACTGGCGACAAGGGGAGGCGGCGCCACGCCCCCATCCCAACGACATAGTCGCTCATAGTTTTCACTCAACTGTTTGCATTAATTTGATTCCTTTTTGGTCCGTCTTATGGCTCGTTTTGTATTGTAATATCCGGCCGCTTTGGCCGCGTTTCCTGCCTCACAAGAAAAAAAAAAAAAACAAAAAAGTCGTGAAAATGGAAAAGGAAAAATATAGGAGGCGTTTATTTTTTATTCAGCGCCACTTTTGGCCAACACACAGTCGACTTTGCTTTGCGGCTGTGCGATTTCTGCCAACATTATGCAGCTCTTTGTTTGCATTTTCCAACTCATTAAGAGTAATTCGCTTTGCTCTTCGTTATGTATTTTCATTTTCATTTCGTTTTTTTTTTTTTTTTGTTTTTTTTAGGTTTTTTTGCCAGTCTTCTTCCAATTTGGTTCAGCTTTTTTCAATTTGCTTTGCGTTTTTCAGCGGCGTGTTGAAGGTGCTCGAGTGGAAATTAAACACGCCGCCAGTACGCCCACTTTTCACCTAGCCCCCCACTAGTCACCCACTTCAGACCTGGCCTAAATATTTATGGGCGGCCTAAATAATGGCCAGAACAGTAGAGGATGGTCTGAGCGGACTGGACTGGACTGGCCCGGACTGGCCAGGACTTTAGTTAATTAATCATCGCATGAAAAATCACTGTATCAGTGGTCAGCAACAGAATCGCAGGACGTGGATGTGGATGCGGATGCGGATGCGGATGTGGTTGTGGATGAGGATGAGGATGAGGATGTGGAGTGTTCAGTGTGTGTAACTGGATGCGAAACTAAACCTGAACCACAACTGAAACTTGGGGCCTAAGCGAGCCCATAAATAAAGTGACAACAAACACACGCATGCTGTTGCGAAAATTACGCACGAGATTGTTGAACAAGCCAACAAACAACAAGGACGACGACGACGACGACAGCAAAATGTGGTCAAAACAGAGCTACATAAAAAATTGAAAAAAAAAAAAGAAAAAATGAGAAAAAATGAGAAAAAAATGCGGGAATGTGACATGAACAACAAGGCGACTGGCGGCTGCCCACTAAGTATGCGCAAGTAAGCGATAGCCTATGAAAAGTGTCCCAAAGTGGGTAGATTGGGGGCTCAGGAACTTACAGATAAACCAGATACATATATACATATATAAAGCATGCCGCACAGTGACCGAAATTCACAAAATCCAAAGTGGCTGAAGTTGAAACCAAAAGTTATTGAACGATTAATCCAACGCCTTTGCAAACTGAATTGTTCCCTAAATAAAATCACTTAAAATATCACGCAAAATGTAAGAGCAAAATTCTTTTTTGATATATATTTACACATGTGGCCAGCACAGATAAAGAGCGATTAAAACATTCCCTTTTGCACATTCCATGGCTAAAATACGTAGCATATACATATACACGTATATACGCATTCAGTTTGTGCGCCAGTTATTTGCCGACGGACAAAAAAATAATAATTGTTTAAAAAGCTACTTGCAAATATTATTTGTATGTCGAACCAATAAGGGAAATGTAAATGCTAAATGGAAAAGATGTACAGATGTACAGATGTGTGCACAGTTTACACATTGTGATTTTACAATTGGAAACGTTAAACCCCAAGGCTCGATTTTATTTTCCCTTACCAATTTGCTCTTTCACTTGCATATTAAATTTGCCGAATTGATTTTATAGTTAAGAGCTAAAAACGCATATTTACTATATTGATTTGTGCTACACACAAATACAAATAATATAAAATATAACTTTAAAGGTTTTTGTGTGCAGTGAATGCAAAGCAACTTCTTTGGCACGCCGCATATACGCAATTTGATTTATGCATGGGAATCGCTCAATTGGCCCCACTGTGCCGACACCGGAGCAAAAGGGACATCAAGAACGGCCAGGCACCGCAAAGCATGCAACAATTTGTGGCACTTGAGAGGCAAGGCGCCCCCAACGCAACGCTTGACGCTTGACGCTTGACGGTTGACGGTTGACGGTTGACGGAAGTCCGTTAGCATGGCCAAAAACTAATGCTAATGTATGTGTGAGCAAGTGTTGCTGTCTCCCTTCGCCAGCGAATATGCTTGTGGAAGCATGGATAAAATAAATAATCATAAAATAGAAATAAAATGACAAATTATTTCCGTTTCCGTTGAGCGAACTTCGAGGCGTGGCGATGTGGGTGTGCCTGCCACTAGGCCACACTGCAAATGGAGCTCTCTGCCATGCACGGTTTCTGTTTCTGATTCTGTTTCTGATACTGATTCGGATTCGGAATCCTAGTTTCCAGCTGCTCGTACATGCCAGGAAAAAGTGTAGCGAACTGCGCGGGAAAACGTGAGCATGGGGCCTAGAGCGGAGGCGAAACTTGGCTAATATATGCGGCTGCCAGTTGCCAGTTGCCAGTTACCAGTTACCAGTTGCCAGTTGCCAGTTACCAACCAGTTGCCAGTTACGTCCGCCCTCGCCAGGACCTCAGCTGATCCTGCCGGCTTGTGTGACAGGAACAGAAGTGCAGCAGCACCAAGTGCATTATGTACTTAATGCGCCCCTGGACTCCTTTGCCACTGGCATAAGTAATTGCTCCTTCGGCCTTCCCTCAACCACTCGTTTTGTCAGTGGAAAGAGTGCGGCACATCGGGGCGTATACGTGATATCCGTACGCAGGGCTCCCAATGCTTTGCAAGCAGGCATTTTGATTTCGGCCTCCCATAACATGTTCGTTGGCCATTGCCTGGTCACAATGGCTTTCACCATGGTCAAATTAAATATTTACACACGCCGCAAATAGAGCCTTCATGTATGCGAATGTTTGCTTATGCCAGTTCATAATTAATAATTATTTTATTACTTTCACAAAGAAGCGCAGAAATCGGCAAGCCATGAGCCCAACGAGTGCTCTATGCACGCATTATATTATACATTATAAACTTCTTTATATCATCAAATATTCCGACAATTGGCTGACAGCCACTAATGCTGGCTGGCTAAATAGCAATTCAGTTGCATTCAGCGTCAATAGGTAGCACAAGTCAAAACTTTTGGATTGCAATTTTAGATGGACAAACGCGAAGAGCGAGTCGGCAGACCCGTTCACCACAAAGGGCAGGCCGTGAGCTACAAAATTATGACCGCAATTTGGGAAATGAAATGCATAAAGCAAAATAAGCAAATGGCACGCAAAGTGACCCGAGGCGGCGTCAAAACGCTCTAATTGGCCACACAAAGCCAAAGCTTTTGGGCTGAAGGGCTGAGGGGCTGAGGGGCTGCGGGGCTGAGTTGTAGGTGCCGCGATGAGTTGGTGTTTTTTTTTTTTCAGATTCCGAGAAGGGGATGCCGAGTGGGCGTGGCGATTCGTGGAATGCGGCAGGTGGAGTTAGTGGGGCTCCTGCTCTGATGTTCCGATGTTCCCTGCGTTGCATAAACTTGGCTGGGCACACAGCTAAATCAGTTACTTACATCATTGGGCACACTTAAAAACCGTCTGCACTCGAGGCAGGCAGCAAATTAATTAGTTCAACAAGAACAAATGCTCGCAGGTGGGCTGCCACTTATGTGCGATTTCAAGGACCAAGTTGCCCAAGAAAGGTCGGCCAAAGGCTTCGTTTATTTCGCATTGAACTTGTTTTCAGACGACGCCCCCGAGCAAAGTGTACCTAACCTCGTTTCGCATTTATCAACGACTCATCATTGTGATGGAGGGCCACGCCCCGCGTCGAGTGTGTATTATGCCGCCACCCTGGGGAGCTAAAAGCCTGGTAACTGGGAACTCTGGTATCTGCTAACTGGGAACTGGGAACTCTGCGAACTCGAGGAACTCTGGGAACTCTGGGAACTCTGGTAACTCTGGTAACTAAGAACGTGGACCGAGGCCGCTCCCGGCGGCCTCTTTCGGGAAACGGGCCCCAGGAGGCCCAAAGCGCCACCGACATCGCCGTCGATGCCGCCAAAGGAATCTCTAAAATGGCGTGCCGAACCAAAATTAAGCAAATAAACTTGTCAACACATTCAACTTCATTATCGAGCCAACAAGAAAAAGGAAAAAAGAAAAAAGGCCGCTCCCCGCTGGCCTGAAACTTACCCGACTGCAGAGCTCTGGCGCTTTTCACGTTTTTCCGTATGCCCGATTTTGGGGCTCGAACCCGTCGTCCTTGGGCGTCCTAAAAAGAGGCAAAACAAAATATAAAATTAGAAGGGGAATTATTATGACCCGGCGGCTCAGGCTGCGAGATCCCAAAATGTCCGTCCAGGAATATTCATATGCGAAATATTTTGTGGTTTAATTTTGAGTGCCTGCGGGCACAACTCCGAGATGAGTGAATGGGTTCAGCTACCAAAAAGATTCGCAATCACGCAACCAACTTGGCAGCCGGCGGCAAAGAAAACACACTCGGAAAATCCCTTAAATATTTCAACTTATTCCCCTCAGCACGAACACTCCTCTCTTGCACTGCGAAAATTGAATGTTAAGTCAGCTTTACAAAGTACAGTGTTGCAAAGTACTTTTTACAATATTACCAGTCTGCATAATGCAAAAAGTGATGCCTTTGTAAAATCAAATTTGGGTAATTGGTAAAGGCCAACATGAAAATGGGCCAGCAAATGAATCCGCAAATTGTTAATTAAATGTAAATTATTAGGGAATTAAATCATAATATGGATCCAATTAGTTCCAAGCGCCGAAAGTGTAATTATTATGAATTTCGTGCAACTGCATGTTTGCATTTAAATAAATGCATCGTAATGAAAGATTTGGAGTTTGTCAAAATTTGCTTGTCACAGGGCTCAACATTTTGCATGGCTCTTGTGTCGAATTGAGATAAATCCTGAAACTTTATAGTTTTACAAGCAGTTGGACACACAATGCCCAGCATAATCAGGTGGAGCAACACAACAGTGGGCATCAATTTTACAGCCCCCCAGGCGGGGATCCAAACAATTTGCGCAAATATTGTTGTTTGCATATCGAACCCGTCTCCACCATCGCCATCGCCATCGCCATCGCCATCGACTATCCATCCACATCCACATCCACATCCACCATCGCCATAGCCATCGCCATCGAGTCCACCATCCACCATCGCAGCACAATGAGCTGGGCGAGCAAACAAATTTATGACCATCATAACAACGGCAGGGCCTGGTCGAAGTGGAGTCGAGTCGAGTCGAGTCGAGTTCGGCAAACACGGGCCGGACAAAATGTCCATAGTGCTACATAATAATCATAATAATAAATAGCAATAAAAATGCTACAAAGGAAATTAAATTTCTGTGTCCGCAAAGAATTTCAAAAGTGCACACAGGAAACGACAGCGAATCCAGCGGGGGCAGGAGCGTGGAGTCCTGCGGAGTCCTTTCGTTCCGACACTTTGCGGCCCTCAAATTGGCCCATAAGCTGTTTAACTGAGTTATCAAGGAGGCGGTTTCGAAGGCCCCGAGCCTCGGTTGCCAGGACTCGAGTGGCACGGCTCACACAGCATGACAGGATGGCTATATTAATGTTAATTAATGTTAAATGCCTAGGCGTTTCAAAATCATTTCTAGGTGGGTGGGTGTGTCCTGGCAGCCTTCGATTGCCCATCAAAATCATGAATTAGTTATTTGTAATTAGTTCGGGTTGTCAAGCTCATTGCACTATCGATAATATCGATAACATAGATGCTTAATTCATTGAACTATTGCTGCTATCGACGTTTTGTAATCGTAGTGTTAGTAGCTAAGGATTTTCAGAATGCAAATTCAATGTCGTAAAACAAAGAATACGTCCTTGGTATTCAAGCATTCTAGCCATTAATAAATTGAAATAATCCGATAGCCAAGTCCAGCACATCATCGCTGTTCTACCGCACCCATTGCATAAATATCCAGGTGATTTTTGTTTGAAAGGTCAGTTATGATGGACTTCCTCCTCTGGTTTCACCTAAGTCCTCCTTCGGGCGGAGCGGCGAATGGAATGTCCTTTGAACGGGCAGTGGCAAACCAATTCAGCAGTCGCATTTAACGGGCTGACAATGGCGCATATAAAGCGCTTTGTTCCACATCGCCGGCGATTGTGGGCGGCGGGGCGTTGTCCCGTGAAAGCAGGGGGCGTGGCCGGGCACATATGACGTGTGACAAATTTTTGCGGTTCCGAGGGTCCGAGAATCGGAGGTGGCAAATGGTAAATGTGTGCACGTCGCCTCCCTCTCGTCTATGGCCGGAAAATTGTCCAACATATCCGGGAGCGTTGAGGTTGGCTGCCCATTGTGGAAAATCGGTCGTCCGAGGAGGTGGAAAAGGCGGTGGGGGAGTGGAAGGGGGAGGGGGAGGGGCAGTAGAAGGGGCAGACCGTTTTACTTGCAGTTAAATAGGGCGGAAAAATAATTGAACCATTATCAGGCAGTCTGACGTACCCAGAACCGCACACTCATACTCATGCACACACACACACACACACACACACACACACACACACACACACACACACTCACACACACACTCACACACACACTCACACACACACACACTATCATAGCCCGCTAGCCAAGCCAGGCGGCCAGCATATCCTTGCCTTGGTGAATAAATTTCGAGCTTGTTTCTGCCTTTGGTTTATTGTGCTTATTACAAAATATTTAACACCAGCCCCCATCCAACAGCCACGCCCACTGTCCACCGCTCGTCCCTACTGCAAATTGTTGCCTCATTGCAAAAATTTATGTTAATATTTTAAATTTTTATGCTGCCAGGCGGCCAGGCGGCCAGGCTGGCTGTAGCGAAACTGAACGCCCCCAGTTGTTTGTTATTGGCCTGGATGGGGATGGCCTCGGTGTCCCGGGCACCACGCCCCTTTCCCTTGTCGCTTGTAAAATGTAATGTAATTTCTACGCTGGCGGGTCTAGGCCACGGACGTTGCCAGGACAAACAGGACTCGGTGTACTCGGTGTACTTGGTGTACTCGGTGTGCTTGGTGTACTCAGTGTTCCGTATGCCATATTCAGTTTGCAGTAGGAAGGATTTCCGCCCGACCACCTACTTTGCTGAAACAGGAGAGCCGCTTAAAGAGCGTTGCTGGTCATATTTTTTTAAAAAGCCGCAAAACTGCAATGACAGTTAACGTTGCTGGACACGCATGTGTAGTGGGATTTTATAAATATTTTACGCTCATATTTTATGCGCATTTTTCATACGGACCAGCTTGAGCGGACAACGGACAACGGACAAGGGACAAATGGACCCGAGGACCAGAGGACAGCGGCTGGCGGATGGTGGACAGCGGGACTGCAGGACGTTTGGCATCATTAATTAATCCCAAAACGTTGATCCTGATGGACCGCAGAAACCCAGAAAGCCCATGGCGTTTCGCACACACCGGCTGACAGGCTGCTGCTTTGGGCTTTAAGTGCTGGTAGGGAAATTCTTCGCTGGAATTATGAAGGGAAAAATAAGCGGACACCAGCTGGAAAATGCTAAGGCTTCTGCTATTCTGCTCCTGCCTTTTGCATTGTGTGTGTGTGTGTGTGTGTGTGTGTGTGTGTGTGTCTGTGTGCTTGTGCGAGTGTTTTAACATCACGTCCTCTTCGCTCAGCATATTGCGGCATGTTGTTGCGTTGAGCCTCATTAAGCGCACTTTGTCCTGCCGACTGTGTCCATTTAAAGGAAACTCCGCCGATCCAACCGCCAACCGCCAGCCGCCCAGCATCGCAATCCTCCGCTGATTCATTCCTTCTCGTTTGCCATAAATTATTTTTAAATGCATACTTATGTGGAATTTTGCCACGCGCTGCCGCGACAACTTTTCATAATTTTTATTTACATGATGCGGTTGTGGGCGGCGGTGGCTACAGAAGTCCTGCCGGCAAGGACCAAGGATGGTCGGTCTGGATGGTGGACTGCGGAGGTGAGGCGTTTTCAGTGGCGTCGTGTAACCGCATTAAAATGATTTGTAACGAGCGATGGCGTGTCCGTCTGAGGCCCGATGCCGTTGCAAAAAAAAAAAAAGAACAAAATAAACGAGCAGTGCTGGAAAAGTGGCCAGGATGGGCAGGATGGGCAGGATGGCCAGGATGCATGCAGGATGTGCAGGGTTGTCCTGCAGCATTTACCACACGCATCACTTGCCACGCCGCCTGCATCTGAATCCCTGACATCCTCCGCTGTCATCGTGCCCCTCGAACGCCATTGCATTTCAGCCGGAGGTCATTCGGGTCGGGCCATCAGGAGGTGGCGCTGGCGCTGTTATCCTGGCTCAAATGCACTTTAAGTACACTTTAAAACGCTAAGACCATTCTAAGCTTTAAATTCCTAAAAAAGACGTAAAGACTACGAAATCACTTGAACTTTAAGCCTAAGTTGAAACATATATCAAACAATGAACCTTGGTCGATGACATTAATGATTAAATTTTCAATTTTGATTTTCAAATAATAGAAAATAAGCTACAAGCTAAATATATTACAAGCTACATATATAAAACAATGAACCTTTGATAAGGACAATAATGATTAAAAAATTCATATTTTCAATTTGGCTTTTTAAATAATGGAGAATAAGCTACAATATAAATTTGGCGAAAATCAGAAAACGATTTTGCCAAAAATTCGATATTTACCAAGCCTTTATCTGCAGCTTAGAGTAAATTAATTTTTATGTAATTTTTTGCATTTTTTATAACATCAAATTTAGAAAAAACATATGAAAAAAAATGAAAACTTGGTAGCCAGATAGACTGAAAATTAAATAACAAACTCAGCGGGGAGTGGCATTCCGCTTTTAAACCATTATTTTCAATGTTATGATAAAAACTGATTATTTTTGGGCGAAAAAAACGGGAAAACGTGTTATTGCAAACTATCTATATCTACAAAGGGTTTTTCTTACAATTTCTGGTTTAAAAAAATAAATGATGCCCATTTCACTCATAATATATTTATACAAGTGAGCCAATTTTAGTAATCTAATTGTTAACTTACATTCCTGGTAAGAGCACTTTGCTTTGCTTGAATTAAGCAATCCACTAACCAATCTGGCTTAAGGATAAATGTGTTTCCCACCCTGCAACCAAATAAAATATTTGCAAAAACAAAAGCTGCATATAAATTATTAACACAATTTCCGACACCAAACTTTTTGAAGGGTAACTGAACTTTTTGCCATGTCTGAAATGTAAGCTGAAGTAAATATTGTGCATTTGGGCATAATCCCAAGTGCAGTTGGCCGAGTGAATACCGAATAATCCTCTTTGCTGCCCAGGATAGATAGACACTATTCCAGGCCACATCATCCCTATCTCTATCCCTATCCCTATCTTTATCCCTATCCTTATCCCTATCCCTATCCCTATCCCTATCCCTATCTCTATCCCAATTCCTATCCCTATCCTTATCCCTATTCCTATCCCTATCCCTATCCCTATCCCTATCCCTATCTCTATCCCAATTCCTATCCCTATCCCTATCCTTATCCCTATTACCATCCCCATCCCTATCCCTATCCATATCCCTATCCTTATCCCCCTTCCCATCCCTATCCCTATGCGAACCCATCCCATTGTAATCAATCTAATTATTATCAACTTTGCATTCGCAAATCCCCCTTCAACCCACCGAGGACTCCATGGCCACCATATGGCTGAAGCCTCGTCAATCTGCTCAGTTATAAATAATACCATGGAGCATATGCTCGGTTGGTTGGTATCGCCCTCAATGGGCTGCCATCTTATATGTATGTACTCACACAATATAGTACGTACTATAGAAATGCATCCTGCTCGCTATCAATGGGTTTTTAATTGAGTTTACTTGGGTTTTTCCACTGCGACACTGGATATGCTTGCAAGTGTCTGCGGATTTCACCTTTCTGATGACATTTTAAGAGTCTTTCGTCCATGGACAAGCTCGCTCATCCAGGCAAAGGAATTACCTTAATTATTTATATTTAGGTTTTGCCCAGCCTTTGTGTGCCGTGTGTGTGCGAGTGTGTGTTTGAGTGTGTTTTTATGTTTGCCTCCCACCATTTCTCCCCACAAAAGTGGAAATGATGAACTAGTAAAATATTCAGATTTGATGACAGACAGTAGGAACAACTGGCCCCTCCACACATTCGGCCACTCAATCAAACGCATCGATCGATTTTCAATCTCAGCCCAAGTGGAAATTGTTATGAAGTTTTGTTTATTTATTTATTTGCTGTGAAAACTGTTGCAGTTCATTTCGCCTCCATCTCTAGGCATTTTGGTGCAATTTTCTTATTTTCGCATTTTAAACTATTTATGCGTGACAGCTGACTTTTGCTTTTGGGCCTACACATTCTATGGATAAACAAATGCGAGTGCAGAATACGAGCTACTGGATCAAATAGCCCCACCATTTAATTACTTAAGCTATACATGTGGCAAAATTTGTGGCGATTTGCTGCCATTTCCAACAAATCAGTGGGAAAGCGTTGAATTCGAGAAATTCCCCTGCTAAATCCAAAGACTTGCGAAGAAAAGTTGCCCGAGGGTTTGTGTACAAAGACCTCAATTGCAGCCAAGGGCTTTTTTTTGAGAATTCTTTTTTTGAGTAATTGCAAGAGTAAATTGAAATTGTTTTTCCTTCAGTTACACTTGAAAATAGCAGCTGATTCAACTCTAGAATTGGTTTGTTGAAAATGGAAAATAGCCCGATATCCCATCAAAAGCCGAATGGTTAAAGGCTTCAAGTTGTTTGAAAATAGATTTTTAAAATTTTTATATTTTCCACCTGTGAAAAGCTTTAAATTTCAATGATTTTGGAGATTCGTTGAAAGCATTTGTAGCAAAGTAGCGCTTTATAGTTGCATTTTTGATTGAATTAACATTTAAGCCGGGCTTATCAATATTCTTTTCACTTGAATTCCTGGCTGGCTCTTCGAAATAATTTTAAATTTCCCTCTGAAGGCCTTATAAACTTTCGCATGACACAAGATGATTGCATTGTGCTGCGATGGTCGCCAATAAATCACATGAATCAAGGGGGCGTGGCAGGTATGTCTACACAATTTCCTTTGACATTTTCGCCATATTCACCAAGTTGTGCAAAAAGCGAATACGAAAACATCAAATGGCGTTTAATGTTAACGCTTTGTTACCGATGTTAGCCAACTGCTTTAACCCCCCCACCCCACCACCCTGCCTGCTTTTTTCCTCCAGCTTGCTCACATAATTTAAATTCCATGCCTGTTTCGCTTTTTGGTCGCCAACCAAGCTGTTTTACTATGCGACGCACATACAAAGAGTGCCATAAACGAAAATGGCCGTCCCCTGACTATGTGTGCGTGTGTGCTTGTGTGTGTGTGTGTGTGCGAGAGCGCATGTGTATGTGTTAGCCGCTGTGTGCGTGTTAGCCGCTGAAACTGGAACTTCAATTCAATCAATTACGCGCTAATGCACTTCAAAGTGTATTCCGTTATACAAAACAATATCGCGGGCCAGCAACAAAAATATAATACTATAAGAACCACTCCCGACCACTGACCGAAACAAATTCAAACGTCGAATTATGCGGATACACTTTACGAAAAATACACACTGTTTCTAGAGTAAAGTAGACATTAACTCCTCTAAGTGCGAACAAAAAGCTTGATATTACTCTAGTCTCTAGTCTTATCTTACGTTCTTCATTAAATGTTATACATTCACATTATAATATTTTTCGTTAAATGCAAATGAATCTAGTTTCAAAGTAAGCTAATGAGTTTTGAAAAAGATATTGTATGTATGATTGTATGTTGTATATTGTATGATTATGAAAAACTAAAATTAAATGTTTCATATAAGTACTTTAGACTGCCCTCTTTGGCGCTTCCTATAAAAGTATAGAAGTATTACCATTTCATGAAGTATTGCTTAACATTTTCGAAAAGTTCCCCTGTTTTTCCCAAGTGTACTGAAACATCAGGTGCGCTCCAGATAAAGGGGGGCCGTTGCGTGAGATCTTTTTGTTTGCGGGCTCGGATGTCAGCTAAAGGAATGGGCATGATGGGGGGAGGGGATGGAGCGGGATCAGATGTATTTGTGGGAGGCAGCTGGCTAACCCTTCTAACCCGTGACCTTTTCAGCACCCGCACACACACACAGACACACACTCGCACTTACACCTACCCAAGAGAGTGTGTGTGTGTGTGTGCCATTGTTTGCGTGCGTTGACAAGCGAAAGGAAAATCCATTGAAATTCAATTTAAAGAATGTTGACAAACGTTTGTCATGAAACTGCGACAATACACCTGTCGACAGCTTAAAGGGAAACTTGGCCAGGTGCTGATTTTCAGGTACTGTGATGTCACTGAAAAACTCACGGATCAGCCTTGAAAATCTTTGAATCTGACGAGAAAAGCCCGACGGGATTTGCGCAGGTGCTCATTACGGCTTGGTCTGACATTTAAGGCAATACATTTTCATACAATGGACTTGGTATGCCATTTAAATATGCGTTAAGTGTACATTCAATGGCCAAAAATGATGCTCTAACATGTATTCCCTAAACTAGATACAGATTCAATCACATTGCTGACATCATTTCAGGAGGTGCCACAAATTGTGCGCTGAAAATCAAATAAGCATCTGTGGAAAGGGAAGCCCTATTGCTGCGTACTGTTAGGCACCTCAGAACTGCTATTTGAAAACATAATTAAATGAAGTCTCATGTCTTGGCCAGCAATACACACATACCCATTTATACTTCATCGAAACACAACCCAATATCGATTACACATCAGTGGCAGGAGCACTACAGTAAACTGCAGCACACATGCCCTTAGCCATCGAAAGCAACAACAATCGGGTCTCACACTCGACTTGCCATGCACCGCACTTGCACCAATTGGTCATCACAATAACTTCAATACATTATATTACCTAATTACGGGCAACAGCTCTCCAGATATCCAGCTCTCCAGATCTCCAGCTCTCCAGCGCCTAAAGGCAAACAGGACCCTCAAAAACATCCCATTCCATCGATTCTGACGTGGTCAAATCATGTCGTTGAAAATTTGAAGCTTTTAAACTACTTCAAACTTCACAGAATAAGATAGACACCCGAGATGAGGACGGTGGCATGGTGTGGAATGGTAGATGGAAGTGATGGAGCACTCGAAGAACTCGTCCGAACAAAAAGGATGCGAGAAGTAGTGGGATTCCGAGGTGGTGTGAGTGTCCTGGCAAGCGAAGCGTTGACAGCATTTGAGCCAAAGGAATCAACTCTGGGCTCCAATAGACTCAACTTCCACGTTTCCTTTCTTTGTATGGCTTTCTTCTTCTCTGCCTCCTTTTTCCATCCTTACAATGGAGGCGCATATCGCACCTCCAAGGATGCGAATCTGTGTGTGTGTGTGTGTGTGTGTGTGTGTATGTGTGCTGGTTATGCCACAGGGATGGGATCTCAAATTAACACTTTAAACGCAATGGGGCGAGGCAAAGGACGAGGTCCTGGGGTCTTGAAAACCTGAGAACCCCTAAGAAGATTGGGTGGCTGAGTGTGCTTCCCCTCTTTTTCATCTTCTCGTTCATCTTCCCCCTCCTTCTGTGGCTTGTTACGAGCGAATCGAGCGTATGACTGGGAGATCGCAAGGATCTGCCATCTTCTAGTCTCCTGGAGAAAGTCGTGTTCGAATTTGATCTTACTACAGCAAAGAGAAAGAAAAGCTGTCGGCGAATTAAAAAAAAGAGAAACAAAAAACTTGCACACACACATACTGATACTATGCTGCGGAATGTCCTTTACGAGTTGTCATCGGTTTTGCTTTTGGCCCAAAACATTCGCACAACGAGATTGGCTTTGTTAGTGTGGCCTTTTCCTTGCAGCCCTCTTTGCTCCCATTCGTTTTAAAGCATTTTTTAACACTTTGCTAGCCATTAAGCGCGGGGGAGAAAGTGCCGGCGAAAGGCCCAGAGAGAAAGTAATGGGAGGAAGGGCAAGGAAGGGAAAAGCGGCCTGCATGTGGTAATTGCCACAGGCCCTTAGCGATTTTCCTTCGCGTTCGGGGCATCGTTTTCCATTATTGTTTGCCCAGCTGCCTTTCCCCGCTTTTATTATTTATTTTCCCTCCTTTTTTTTTTTAAAGCCCGTTGCTCGTAGAGAAAAGCCCCATACTAAGTAGAAGGATGCTGACCCTATAGAGTACATTTATTCTTGATCAGTATAAATAGTAAATGTATAACATATTTTTTCGTTCAATCCACTAAAATGGATAACATATTTTTTCGTTCCACATCTAGCAAAACACCCACAATCATCGGGCTACCTTTAGCCGTGTAAAGGGTATTCAATAGCCCACTTACTCTGTGCCATCTTATTTTTATGTTTATTCTTTTGTGCGCCGGCCCCTTTAAATTTTTATTTTGATGCCAGATTGTGTTTGTCTTTGCCACAAACAAACCGACAGCACAGCCAGTAGTTTATCTACGAGTGTGTCTGTCGCATAATACGATTATTTGCCGGATTTTCCCAGAGTTTTCCCTTTCTGTAGCGGCCGCCTATGAAGCAAACCTATTTGTAATAGGGTTTTGCGGCTCACATATCCCTCAACCAAGCGCCGCTACATGGCCAATTGACATTTCACATTCTTTTATCACATTCTTTCTACATTCTTTCTACATTCTTTTATGCATTTTATAAATATCTAATACTTATGTATATGTATAATGCCCATTGACTTGTATGCAGCAACAAATTAGGCTGTGTGCTCAGTTTGCCCGAGAGCCATCTACCATCCCCTGCGCTGCCAAACATGGCTTCATTATCATGTGGCTGTGGGTTAAACCAGGATGTTAACCTTTTACTGAGAACCGATATCGGATGACACGTTGCCAAGTTAGCTTTGCCCGCTTAACTCGGAGTCTCGCGTCTCGCGTCGCACGGCTGTTAACTGTTTGCTTGGCATTTTGGCCCAGTCTATTTGCTGTCGTGTTGGCCAAGAAAGTCAAAGACTTATTTGTGGACCTTTTGCAGCACAGCACTTGGCGGTGTTCAAACAATCGATTTGCCACCCTGCTTTCTCAGCTTTCCCCGCTTTCCCCGCTTTCACCGCTTTCCCAATCGTGCAACTCATTCACCTTGGGCTCAGTCAGCTGGCTTATGAGTCTAGACTTAAGATTGCTAGGACTTCTCCATTCCATTCAACTTGGACTTCGTCTTGAAGGCGAGCCCATTCCAAGAATCCCACGCGACTTGTCAATCAAATTGGGCAGCAGCAGCGGGTAGCAGAGAGCATCAATCAAGCTTGCCAATCATCCATCAATCAATCAATCCAGCTGCCTTCCGTGGAGGCCCCTTTTCTTTGTCTAGTCATGTATATTTATATATGTATATATTATATATACGTGTCTTTCCATTCCACTGATTGTCGCCATGCGGCTTAATCCCGAATGCGAAATTTAGCATTTTTGCTAATATTCCCCGTATCTCCGCTGTTTACGTACATTTAATTTTCATGCTCTGCCCAAATGCAGGCACAATCAATTGAAATTCATCATTCATCTGGTTTTTGGGGCCTGGGGCTTTGGGGCTTCGGGGCTGGGGGGAAAAAGAGGGAGTTTCGTAATCACAACGCACCCTATCGCTCATCAAAGCTCATTAGAGTGCGGAAAAGTGCCCGCGGAAAAGTGCCGATGGAAAATGGTGTGTGTGTGTGTGTATGTGTATATTAGGGTGTGCAATCGAGGGGAAAGCGATGACTAAGTGCTTGGGTTGGGTTGGGAAAGTCGGGGGAAAATGTAAATTGATAAGACAAGTGCTAAAATGTGGCCAAGTCGATGTGTCGATGATTTTCACTAAGTTCCATACACTCTAACCATTATCGATACATATTTATTTATTTAAAAACAAATACATATATGATCTCTAAAGGTAAGAAGCTCCCATGCTCCCGCCACATGATAAAATCATTTCAATAGGCACCAAGTTTCCCTTCCATCAGTCAAATGAATGAATAATAATTCAATTTTACTATAAATCTATTATTTTCGGCATCAGTTTCAGCTGGGGAACGTGGATCGTGTGGTCCACACCCACAACTAGCAGCGTGAAGATGTCGCCTTTGATTATTTGCTCTCCATGTCATAGTATCGACACTGCTCCGCGGGCTGGCTTCGGATGTAACGAGTCCTGGGCCCCCAAGCATTTCGAGCTCATGACAGCTACTTGCTCGTCCGCTTGACTGGGCCAGCGCGCCAGGACATCGTTCCATCGCCTTGAAGGAGTCAGTCATTCAGGACTAAAAACAATGAGACAACAACGACGACAGCACGAGCGGCTGAATTGGCGACGACAACGACGGCTACCTGACAACCCTGAGGTGTGTCCTGTCTGCTGCTCTGCCCTGCTCCTTCGCGTCCTCGTTGGGCACATCCTGGTCCTGTTCCCCCTCCTGCTCCTCCTGCTCTTCCTGCTCCTTCTGCTCCTTCTGCTCCTCCTACTCTTCCTACTCATCCTGCTCATTCTGCTCCTCCTTCTCCAACCGCCATTCCTCCTGCCAGTGTTGCCCCCAGCGGGCTGCTGTTCGTCTGTTTGTTTGCCAGCTTGTTTGCCTGCGCCATTGAGTTTTCCATTTCATATTCAAGGGCAAACAACACAGGACGAGTGCTGCACAACAACAACGACAGGCGGAACAAGCGAACACAAAGGTACTCAGAGTTCCGACCTCAAGATACCTGACTTTTGCATCTCGAGCTGCTGACCAGAAATTGCTATTGCCCAGGTGCTTAGTTGCTCAATTGATTGAGTTCTCTAAGCTTTTTATAAGCCACTTGGAATTGTGTCACAGTATCCACTATTTCCTATGATCTGTGCTTCCCTTTCAAAATACCCCTTACTATATATATGCGTTTTGTTATTTTCGGCTTAATAGTGCACAGCAAACGATTCGGCTTAATGGAAATCGCATAAACCAATCACTAAAAAACGCAAATGTTGATTACAAATATTTGTTTATTTTTTGGCATGACTGGGGAATTTTTTCGTTTGGTTTCGTTTGATTTCACTGTACAATAAACATATAGTTTTTATTTAAAGTAGTGTTGACTCTAAAGATGTATTTTGATTTTAGTACAAATTGTCCAAATACTTTTGCAGTTCTCAGCTAGTCCTGCACACCCACCTCTCGCATGAGTGCGGGGTATGCGAAGACGTCGCCCCCGTGGCCAAAAATCGACCCAAGCCCCAGCACTAAATCCCCCAACCTACGATCCCCAATGCTCCCCAATGCTCCCCCTTCACCTGCAGTGGAGCCGCGGGCAGTGACTTGAGTTGAGTCGACTTGGCGACTCTTTCAATTGCGCTATTAAAAATCATTTAGACTCTGACAAATAAACAGCTGCAGGGCGTCCTGTTTGGATAGCACCCTGTGCCCAGCTCCTCCACTCCTCCACTCCCCCACCCAAAAAAAAAAGAGGAAAAAACGAGATTCTGCCCTTGGCTCAGGTGAGTTGAGGGGTCCTTGGCCCATGTTTGCTTGCTATATTTTCTTGTGTTTTTTTTTTCCCTATGAGGGGAAGGAGATTTCAAGCAGCATTTAATTTTCAGTCGCAAACGCAATTTAAAGATATTTACACCCGTTACGCGTAGAGTAAAAGGGTATGCCAGATTCGTTGAAAAGTATGTAACAGGCAGATGGAAAAACGCGGCAAATCAACAGTGATAATATTTTTTTAGTGCCGCGAATAGAAATATGGAAATTAAAATGGAATTAAAACATTTCTTTTATTGAAATGAAAAACACAGCCAGAGAGATATTTCTATTTTGCCGCTGCACACGAAGAAAAGTTAATAAAATATGCAACTGTGCAATAAGAATAGAGTGAGCTATTGCTGAGCGGGCTGAAATAACAAGCGCTGGCTACAATCAAAATACAATGCCACCATCAAATGGTGGGTGCTGCAAGTGGGTGGCTAAGGGATATTTTCCCTGGTGCCAAGTGGACACACACACACACACTCATACACTCAGGCACACACACACACACGCATCGTTGACTCAGCTGTGCGCCAAGTGAAACGTTCACACACATCTCAAAAACAGAGTCGCTGCGAAAATGGGGAAAGGGTTGAGCTCTCCCCACCACTACAAATTTGAAAACGAACTTCCATGTTTAGTTTACGCCCCACGCCGCGTAAGTGGTGGTGGTGCAAAAATTAGTTCGTCCTTTGTCTGAAAGTTGTGCTTGGACGGAGTATGAGCTTGCTTGGCTGCCAGGCAGGTATTAAGTGGGTAATGAAGTATCTATTGTTGCGCCGGATTGCGAGCTCATAAATAATTCACAACGCAACTGCTTTCTTTTTGGGCAACACGAATCCAAGACCCAAAATCAATAGATATTGACCTCGTTTGCGGCGCAGCCCTACAGGTTCTCTGGTAACTATTTAAAGCGGAATATTAAACGGAAATAGCACATAATTAATGGGAATAACGTCAGCAGCTCTTTTAGGGGTTGAAAGGCGCTCTAAAAATAACTGGTACATACACGTACATATTATACAACAATTAAAAATTACCCATTTAAGTGGGTAAATGGTTTAAGAATTTGGGGGTTGCCTTGCTGACCATCAAATGTCTAATTATGCGCCAGACTCTTACTCACTTTCGATGGAAATCCATTTTTATCTTTAACCAGCCGACGCGGCGTATACGCAATCTCAAATTGCGAGAACGAATGCTTATGCATGTGCGTGTAAGTGTGTGTGCATGTGTAAGTGTGTGTGCATGTGTGTATGTGTGTGTGTGTTTGTGTAGTTGTGTAGTTGTTGTATGTGTGTTTGTGGGGCTGACAGGCTTGTGACTTGTGGACACTTTAGTTGGCATTTGCAACAACAAGAGGCGGAAAACTGAAACCGAAATTTAAACAATAACAGCCGAGAGACAATTTTCGTCATTTGATTGTTTTAAATTTTGCATTAGGCTCTTGCCACACTGTTTGTTTATTTATTTGCTATTTGCCGTTCCCCCATCTCCTTTCTGCTTTTCACGTTTCGCTCTTCGCTTTGTTTCTGTTTCTATTTCTGTTTCTATTTCTGTTTCTATTTCTGTTTCTGTTTCTGTTTGGCAGCCCGCTACTTTGTTTGTTTGCCAGGAGTGTTTGCCCTGCGTTGCCTGTGCATTAAATGCAATTGAAATTAGAATTTGGCTTTTGGTTGGTCGCCGAATGTCGCTCTTTTTCAAAAAGGGGGTGGGGGGTGAAGCATCTACATTCCGCACGAATTTTTATACCCGCGCCGTTTGTCGGCGATTGGCAGTTTAATTGGCCATTTTGTATAACAATTTGTAGCAGTAGTCGCTATTTGCCGTTGGCTGCTAGCAATTTGTGGCTTGTTTTGCCTTGCCGCCTGTTATGGCCAGCTTAGGTTAAAAATTTAATGAAAATTTTCAAAGTCCTGTATTGCGTGTTGCTTTCGCAGTTGTTGCTGTTGTTGCTGTTGTTGCCATGAATCAAAATTTTGAAAGGCAATGAATTGGACACATTATGGAATAAGCACTGTCGGTGCAGAGAGAGAAATTATTCCTTGAATATTATATATTTTGTTAAGATTTGCGCATGAGCCTAGTGAGTTATTAGTTGAGCTATTAGAAAGGCAGAACTTCAATTTAATAAACTATAACTAAGTATTAATAAACTATTTATAACTATTAATAAACTGATTTCAATATTTGTTCTCAATCCATAAAAACTTCTCCTCAATATTTCTGCAAGCTTATATAGTTCAACTAATATGAAACATTTTCAACTTGGTCCCAGCTATTTAATCATAGTTTTGTTCCTGTGCACGAAAAGCGGGTAAAAGTGAAAGCGAATTTAAAACTGGCAACTGGAATTGAATGAACAACGGATTCGGCCAAGGATTCATGGATCAGAAGGCCAGTCGAGCCGGATGATGATGATTTTGGGCCAAGGCTGTCAGGCTATTAGAGATCCACGAGCATATTTTAATTAAATGCCTTGGCATAAAAATACTTTACGCATTACGCTGACAGAGATGGATAGATATATTCCCCTGCAATTATATACATACATATATTTCTATATATATATGTATGTATATGTAAATGCCTGTCTGTGGACTATCACATTAATGCAGCTTAATTACGTGACATAATTTAGAAGGCGATGACAAAACGGCGACAGGCAACGACAATTCGCCTTTGTTTACGGCCAGCAAGCGTTCCGTTTTGCTCCGTTCTTTGGCATTGTAACTTCTTTTTATAGCACTACCTGGTCCAAACATAGATGGCATCCCTCTATCCCTCCACTCCCCCTCCACCCTAGGAAAAACCACCCATTTCCCAGCTCATGTCCTGAGTTATGAGCCGCGCTCTCCCGCTCCCTCCCGCCTTTCCACTTTTCCATTTCCCACTCACTCGCTCGCTGGCAGTTATGCTAAGCTCTGCAAATGAACATCATAAATAAGGGTCCTGGCAAAAGGAGGGCTATGAGGGAGGGGTTGGGTGGGGGGTTGCGTACCCTACGCTAGGGGTAGGATGTCCTGTAAGGCGGGTGGTGTTGCCTGGCAGCACCACCGATACGCACGTGTCAAAGGGAGCCAGAAGACAATGTCGAGCAACACCAAAACCATAGAAAGTAAGCTTTAACTCAAAAAACAGGACACAAGAGTCTGGCATGACGAGTGATCGAATGGGTGGTACCCATTCATATGAAATGAAAATTTTTAATTTCAAATTAGTTGCTATGGCAATTCAAACGACGAGTAGGAATCAATAATATGTGCAATAATACATTTTCAAATATGAACAAATATATATCTATATATATTATATTTCATCTGGCAAAAATCAATCTAAGTTGAACTGATTAAGATGTTTTCTTGAAATAAGTTTTTGATTAGTTTTGCTGAACCGAATGCCCAACATGCCGTATCCACAACACGAGCTGTGACTAAAAGTTGGTTTCGAATTGCGCGCATGTTTAAATGTTGTTATGAATATGACAGCCGAGGAGGCGGCAATGGGGGCGGCTGTGGTGTGGTGGTGGGCGTGGCGCTGCCAAATCAACCGCATGAGTCTCCAAGGAGGTGAAGTGCGAAATGCTCATGAGCATTTTTTGTTGTTCTTCTTTTTTTGACTGCTGCCTGGGCTCTTCTCTCATTTCGTGAATTATTTTCGTAATATCCACGAAGCCAGAAGAGCAAGAGCAGAAATACCGCCTGTCGCTTGTAGGACAACTTCCGCTAATGCAAGCGCCCGCTTCCGTTTCCGCCTTCCCCACTGAAAGAAAGCTCTTTAACGCTCGCGTTCTGGCTCCGCTTCCGTTTCGTTTCGTTCCGTTCCGCTCCGCTCCTTCCGCCCCCGAACTTGCCCCACAATTTGGTTGGGTTTTTGTTTCACTTTCGGCTCATTTCTTATTTCACTGCCATCGCCAATTCGCTGAGTGTGTGTGCGCGTGTGTGTGTGTGCTCTGTTTGTTTTGCTGCTTTTTAGAACCTATGAAAATGCAAATTGTGTTAAATGTTGATGTGTTTGTAATCAAAGCCCCACTGCTCCGCCATTTTTGAGGGCGGCAAACAAGCCGTCGAAATATCAACAGCAATCCACTGACAAAAGACCGGCGACGGTGGCGTATACGCGATATGAGTGCTTTTGGGTATGGAAACAGCATTTCCAATTACCCGAGTTTATTGCCAGCGATATGACGTCGGTAGCGCCTTTTGGGGGATTTTCTCTGGCTCTAATCGGGCTGAAGCGGATTGCCTCTTTTTTGATTTCGTAAATTTCCCGCTCCGAAAAAATCGCTCTAATCATCACGGCTTTGCATTGATTTTTATTATTATTATGTAGTATTTGTATGGGAAGTTTATTTTCCAAAATGTTTTTTTATGTCCCTATTAGATCTTGTGAACAGGTTTGAATTTCATTTACTACTGAATTATATAATTGAACGAACGGCTATTTCAAATATAACAACAAATTAAAGCAATTTTTTTTTCTGCTGACATTTTCTATGCTATTGCATTTTCGTGACCCTTCGACTTTGCCTATCAGTGGATTCATCATCCTGTGATCCTTTCGCTGTCCTCGAGATGTGTGAAGTCGTAATGCGCGTTCATTCACAATTTTAATATGCGCGATTTCGTTGATTATGTGCCATTGTCGGCCTGCCGCGGAGTTTGAGGACCAAAAGGAGCGCAAGGACCTTGATGATGATGGCGACGACAGGTGGCCAGGGTTGTCGAGGCTGTCGAGGTTGTCGGGGCAATCAAGTAAATTACGGAAATTTACAACTTGCCGGGGTCACATCTCTCACACTTCCGCAACCACTTCGCTTTCGCCTTTGCCGGCCTTATTTATTATTATTTTTTTTTTGTTTATTTGTTTGATTGCGTTTCGCAAATTGGCATCGCCTCAGTCATAAAATTTTATGCTAGTGCGTAGGCCATGCGGCAAAATTATGGGGGGGGGGTGTTCTGTTTATGGAAAGGAGGGTGGGTATTATATGATGTATGAAGCATGGATTCTGTGGCTAAAAGAACCCCTTTCCAATTTAATGCCACAGCAAGGCCATAAAACTGATGTCCTATTAAATTATTGAGCATAAATTCAAACAACCAGCCACAAAAACAAAAATAAAACAAACACAAAAAATGATGAAATGAGAGTGACGGGACAGGATAAAGCTGTAAGGCGAAATCGTTTGGCGAGTGAAAAAATCGAGTTGAACATATCAAATAAATAATAAATAAATGACAGTCGATAAAAAATGGCATCGTTTGTAGTTGTTCCTCCTCAGTCTCACATCTCCCATCCTGCGAATGCGAATGCGCGTGTGTGTGTGTGGGTGTGTGTGTGTGACAGGACATCACAGGATCACAGGACACAACCATAATAGAGCGATTCATTTGCAGATTTCCCACTCACTCCACATTTCATTTATTGTACATTCGAAAAACGAGCAAAGAAACATGAGCAAAAACATAAAGCATAAATAAAACACCACAGAGAATAAAGAAACGAATCATTGGGGCAAATATTTAAATGATGTTCAAACAAAATGGACTGCTGGCTGGATGCGGGGCGGAATATTATAAAAATGTTATTGCTTTTCATTATGCTGAAATATGTCAAAAGTGTAAAATTTCGTCAGGCGTCAAAAATGGGAATACTCGTCAAAAAAAAAAGAAAAAAATTAAAGTAAAGGAAAGGAAAGGAAAAGAAAAGAGTGCGTCGAACCCAAAAGAAAAGTGGCAAGTGTTCATCGAGATTGTAAGCTCTAGCCGTAATGAGTTCTGTTCTGGCCAAGAAAAACACCAAATTGTCGCTTTGTGCACATCGTTACAATTTTTTCGCTTTATTTGAGACCCCATAATCGCAGTCGTCTCTGACAAATTGAGGCAAAATGCAGCCGAGCAGTCGCAGGACTTCCAGGACTCACAGACTCCTTTTCACAATTCCCCATTGCCGAAATAGATTCATTAATCAAAAAAAAACCCAAAGGACCAAACTGGAATAAGCTGGCAAAATAAAAAAAAAAAAGAACTGGAATGGAATGGAATGTAAGCCAGTCAAAGAGCCGTATTTAAAAGGAGTAATAGAAGATCTGTGCCGCAAAAGTAAAGCTATGAATATGCAAGAGCAAAAGGAACTCATGTTTTTATTATAGGTGCGCCGCAGATAAAGGATAAAGGGTTTTTTCTCTGTGCCAAAAGGATAATTCAAACAAAAGGCACAGCAATAATTTCCTCAGAAGGTTTTAAATACATAATTCAGAAGTACAGGACTTCAGTTTGGCATTAAAGAGTCCATAAACAGCACAATAGCTTTGTTTTTATTGCATAAATATCGTCACAAAACCAAAAACCACATAAATATTTCCTGAATCTGAGAAGCTTTGTCAATTTCATCATCAATGGTTGCTCTTTCGACAACAACTATGAATAAATACTGAAATCATCGCTGAAAGCGTGGGTAACCATTAAAACAAACACGACTCGCCTGTCATTCAACATTTGTAGAACAACATTTTATTCATCAACCAGCAAACTCTCATTACGATGGCAAAATGTGTAAACGAATATAACGGCCACCTTCGTTTTGGGGCTCGCAAGTGTTGGGCTAATAGAAAAATGTTGCCGCGAAACGAAAGTTATTGACAAATGTGAATGCAACAATCACAGGGGATAAGCAGCAGAACAACAAATAAATTAAGAAAAGCTGGCAGAAAGCGGCGTGAGAGCAGAAAACTAATTCACATTTGAAGGAAATATCGAATTTCAATAGAGGGAGCCACCTGCAAAGGAATGCGGCAGGATCATTGGGACATGGGCGACTTTGCAGGCAGCCACAAGTTGGCAACCCTGGCATATTTCTAAAACCGAAACCTTTAAAACCATTTAACGTAACTTTCAAAGCCAGGCTTGCCAAATATGTGTGAGCGTGTCGGTGTTAGTATGTGTGAGATGGTGTTTCTAACTCAGTGTGTGTGGCTGTGTGTGTGTGTGTGTGTGTGTGTGGGCAAAGTTTTTAAAGTGTCAAAAAGTTTGGGCAACGTCACCCGGCATCATCAACAGCTCCACTTTCAGTGGCCATCGAAAGATATTTTGGGGCAAAAAAGGGTTTGCGCAATTTTGCATGTCGCACTTTGCATTCTGGCCTCTGGTCATTTATATACATACATACGTACGTACATATGTGTGTGTGTGTGTGTGTGTATATATAGTACACCTGCCATCCTTTGTCCTTGCGTCCCTCTAGCCCAAAAGCATCAACATTGCAGGACGCAAATAGTTGCGGCCATAACTTTTAAATAGATTTGAAATCTGTTTCGAATTTTCTCTGCCCACCCTGCGCTTCGTGGTATTTATATATATTTTATTTCTTTGATATTACAGGGTAGAGAAGTTGACTATACATACTCGCATACATTCAAGTATGTACATATGTATGTACACGTACATTGACAGCAAAAGGAAATGGCCAGCAAATATTCGAGCTCTTTGCAGGTGACTAGCCCCAAATCTGAACTCAATCCGTAAAATCCCAGCCACCAGGCAAGCCTCTAATTTTATTTTTTCTTATTTTTTTTCTCCTTTTTTTTATTTTTATTTTTTTTTTGTTCTTGCTCCCCTGTCAGTGCAATTATTTCGAAAGCAATTTGCATTCTGCCTTCGAAAGCTGGGGAAAGTTCAACGTTCAACGGAAGCGAATAGCATGCACCCAAAAAATGGGCTTTGTTTACCTCGAAAATGGGGAAATGGGGATTTTCAGGCAGTGATTTTGCGATAGAACTAGATGGCTGACAAAGGGCCGTACTTTAGATATGGCCACGAGTTTGATCGACGGCGAGCCGAAGAGCCAAACTGGCTTAGATAGAGAAGCAGCCAAACTGGGGCATCTTTGAGATACAAGCCATGCAACTGGATGAGTTTGGTTAGCCAGTAAAATGAGTATTAAAAAATCGGCATATATTTGCATCATAATTGGGTTACAGCTAAACGAATACCTGTTTAGCCTAGGCTAAACAAATCTCTACTGAAAATGTCCTTACAGCTTCAAAAAATTAACTGATTTGTGCTGCTAATTACCAATTGATTCAAGGGATTAATTCAAGGGCTAAATATATGTTCTTTGGTTAATTATTTCAAATTTTAGATAGAAAAGCTGATTGTTTTTTGTTACCGAAACAGCGAAAAACGCTTTTGCCAATATGGGTTCTTTGATCACAACTAAAACAATAATATGGTATTGAGCAGCTTATTACCAACGCTAATGATTTCTATTACTTTTTAGAAGCCTCTTTTGATTTTTGCTTTTTTTAAAAATCATCAAATTTTGGAAAAAAATAGGAGACTAAAAATTCTCATATTTGAATACCAATTTACTGGAAAGTTAATAAGAAGCCTAACGAGCTATGGCATTCCATATTTGGGCCAATACATCTGTTGTTGTAGCCAAAAAACGGATTATTTTTGTAAATTTAATAAACTAATAAATTCAATAATTTAACATTGGAATGGTCCAATAAATACAACTTATAATTTTGACAATTGGCGAGCAAATAGAATCAAAAATGACTGAATGAAAGCAAATTGCCGCCAAGAAAACCTAATCGCATTAAAGGGGCACTAAATCGCGTCTTCTGGACTTTTTCTATTCTGCAAGTGGTGCAAGGAGATCTCCCAATCCCCATTTGCATTCGCGGCCTAAGTGGCTCATCGAATCCACTCCTCCATCCGAAGCCAATTTACTTGGGCACTGAGACAAAGACCGTGGAAAATAGGCTGGCTTTCTCGGTTAGCCAATCTCTTTTAGCCGGTCACCGTGCACGGTCGTGGTGAAAAGTGCGTAAAAGCGCCATAATTTATGCAGCAACTACAACAATAAATCCATTTCGATATGGCCCAACAAATGGCATGTTAAATGAACTGAAAACAGGGCAACGGTGTGGCCAGAGGGAATAACTAAATGAAGTCAAGTTGGCGGCGGGTTGGATATGGTGTGGCCATCCTAAGCATGCTAAGAAAGATGGCCAGACGGCCGGAAGTGAACGCAGTGCAGCGCTTCCGGTCTGCCACTGCCCCTTGTGGACCTCTGGTCCCGGACGACTCCTCTGGTCCTCATCCAGTGGCTTTTTCGGCTTCATTCTGGGAATGACAGGAGCCAACACAGCAACAGCAACCAACAGTCCAAGCCGCAAAGCCTTAGGCATCCCTTACCCCGACATCCTCTTGTCGACCGCAGATGGGCGGCAACGGGGGTGGGGGCGTGGCCGCCTTGAGTAAGCAGACCAGCCCAAAAATGTTCCAGCTCGCAAAAAATGCCAGCCCTCCCCCCTCCCTACCAAAAAAGGTGTGACAGCCTTTAAGGGCAAAAATCAAGGCATTAGGAGGGAAAAAACGAAACTGTTCAGGTTTCGACAAGAGAACAGCTGGACAGGTGATAAAGGATTTGACAATTGAAGATCCGTTAATAACAAATATCATTTGTATATTTTTGATAACATGTCTCTGAATAGATCTTGAATTTAAAATGTATCAATGAAATATAGAATTTAATATCACTTGTTTCATTGTTAAGCCTAATAAAGTAGTGGAGGTATAAAAATACCTTCCCAGAGGCGAAAGAACATATTTAGCTTATCGTTATTGGGCATACACATTTATTTGCAGTGCATGCATGCCGTCTGAACGGTTTTGCAGCTTAGCGGCATGTTAAAAAATTAACTAACTCGGCCGTGTTTGTTTGCGTTTGTTTGTGTGAGTCTCCCTTTTCGCCACCGCACCAGTGCAGCATGTGCAACCCACCCCCAACGCCCCCCTTAACCGACGCCCCTGGAACCGCTGGTTTTGGCGGCACCGCCAATTAGCACACATGGGGCCAAGAGGCTTTGGCTTTGGCTTCAGTTTCGGTTTCGGTTTCGGTTTTCGCTTGTTTTCCTCATATGGCGAATTAAATTTGCATGGCCACAGAAATATTTCAATATAAAGCGGGCAGGTGGGTCGTCGGGCGGAGAAGGTATGGGGAAAAGGGGGTTCAGTGGGCTCAGTGGGTTCAGTGGGTTCAGTGGGTTCAGTGGGTTAAGGGGCTAGTGGCGGGGAGGGCTGAACGTTGCCGGCAATGAAATGTTGTTTATATACACTTTTTTAATCTTCTCCCCTGTTCAGCCACCCAGTGCCCATTCCATTAGCTTTGCCCCTTTTTGGTTTGTGCTCCGTCAGCGGACAAGGCAAAAACATTTCCGCTGGCGCAGCACACTCGGATGCACTGCCCGAAAGCGGTATGGCGAACTACATATTTTCGAATGCTAAACTAATGTAAGACTGAGATTATAGTTAGGGTCCGAAGCGACGAAAATGTATAAAAGTATAATGTATGACTATAAAAGTCTAAATACATACATAAAATATAGGCAGGATCATGAATAGAAATATATTTTATTAAAAAAAAAAATCAATCAAGAAGATTGCCTAAGCAACTTGTTACATTGTACAGGGCATTTCTCTCAGTGCACCGCCGCTCACACACACACACACACACACACACACACGCACAGAGTCGGACACCGCTTAACCCTCATCAGGCTTTACACCTTTCGGCGCAGTTGGAAAATTCAAATTTAGTAAATTTTTTATTTTCATTTTCCTTGTTGTTTTTCTATTTTCAAGGGGGGGGGGATGGGGGGTGAGTGGGCTCCGGTTTAGACCCAAAAATGTCAGAGGCTTACACGCCTCTATGCAGTTAGCTTGTTTAAGTTCGGAGTGGTCGGTTGGGCATGGGTGGGGCAGGGGGAAGAGGGGAGCAAGGGAGCAGAGGAGCAGGGGAGCCCCGTTTGTATGAGAAGCTTATAATCAACATAACGGTCATAACAATGGCCATTACAGTGCTGCGGGGGCGGGAAAAGTCGGAGCGCGGTGAGCAGGGGCGTGGTGTAGGGGGAGGGGGTGTAAGACCACTGGGGCAGGTCGAGTCGAGCAGCTGACGACCACCAACGGCAACTCATTTTTTATGGCCAACAGTCGGTGGGAAAATTGGGCGGGGAGACAGGCGGCATAAATCTGTGCACAATGCGTCTGGCATTTGCTTGATGGTCGCCTCTGTTTCACTCTCTATATCCTTGCAGTCAAAAAAACAAAATACAAATTACTCCAAGTTACTACAAAGTGAACAGAAAATATGTTCAAATAAGGACACGATCCAAGTTAAATGCCATAATATAATGAAGGTAATGGTGATTAATGCATAATTTGCATTTTATTGCAGATATATTCACACAACTGCAATTTCTCGCAGTGCATTTGTATCCGTGCTTGTATCTATACATCTGCAACTGTGCGAGTTAGTAATGGGCGAATGTGCGTGTATAACTTGACCACAATAAAATTTATTTGTATTATTTTGCCGGCGTCGACATCGTTTGTTTTGCAGCTCAAGTGCGAAGGCAACAACATGAAGCTAGAACAAAAAACAAATAAAAATAATAATAAACCCAACATAAAAAAATTAAAAGAAACGACAAGACAAAGCAGCAAGGGCACCCAGACACATTTTCAGGAATTTTTCGCTTTTTTCATTTTTTTTTTTTTGACAGGACCAAGACAAAACGAATGCACTTCAAAGGGAAAAAAGTGTCTGCGAGCCGCTTTAAAATGTCATCAACTAATGAGCGGAAAATCCCAAGGCCGGAGCAGGTTCATTTGGGCCATGTGTCCCGTGTCATTTGAGCTAATTAAATTCCACACCCAATCCTGGGAAAACGAACTTAATAGGATTGCCTATTGTATGTTCATCTGTTCACTTATTTTGGGCGAGCACACGAGTTGGGTGCATTGGGGTTGTCTAACTCAAGGCCACTCCCACTTAACTCTTCCACAGATTAAACGAAATAAAGCACCAGAGGGGCTAGAAGTAACCATAAAAAGCGACCAAGATTACGTATACGTCCTGTTGCATATTTTCCGCTTTAACTGCCCTGTTATTGTGCCAGTTAAATAACATTATACATTTATTATTCGCAAATAATTCGAGCTACATGTTATAGCGTTTTTAAACCTTTTCCCAAGACTTTCTGGGGAGTGATCCAGAAAATATATCTCTGCACGAATGCGGCTGCCGTCTGTAAGACAATAGCTCCCATTTCTCCTCGTGGCCATATCCCATGGCTTATTATACAAGGAGCCAACAAACCGTAACTCAGACACCGCTGAGACTGAGGTTGCAGCTCCTGCTCCTGCTCCTGCTCCAGCTCCTGCTCCATTGCCATCGCCATCGCCATCTCCATCTCCAGTTCCATCTCCAGTTCCATTTCCATTTCTTGATTTCCTTTTGCCCGCCGGGCTTACTTCGCACGCAACATTTTTCACAGCGAACGCTATTTTCGGTGTATGGGTGTGTGTGAGTAATGCCATCCTCATGCGCCCAGCAAAGGATACCCATTCCCACACCCATACCCATACCCATACCCATACCCGTGCCCATGTCCATGCCCATACGAATGGCAACTTCTCATGTCCAGCGAGCAAGCATTCGCAGGACATGAGGAGTTGGTATTTGGTCAATGCGTCAGTTTTACGGCTCGTAATGCTTGTAATTGATTGTTAATGCCGCACTTAACCCAGACTCCAGCTGAGTTGGCCAAAAGGACAATCGTCCTGCGGCTCTGGCCATGTGCCCCCTTCCCCGTCTTCCCACCACCGAGCCGTATGTGTGTGCATGTGCGTGTGCGTGTGCGTGGCTTGGCTTATTTATTATTTAAGGGCTGGATTGCGTGTGCAATTGTTGAAATTCCTTTTTAAAAATAACACACAAAAATCAGTTAAGAGTAACCAAATGAGGGGCAATAAGCAGCGCTGAGCGGTGCAAAGGAAGCAGCAACAAACAAACAGGGCCAAGAATCGTTGGGCTTATTGACCGTTTCACGACCAGAAACAGAAACAGTAACAGAAACAGAAACGTTATAAAAACCAGAATCTGAGCTGCAGCTTCGACAGCGACATGCATATTTTATCTAAGTGCACTGAGATAAATCCTCAGTGAGTTTATGATTTAGAAATTGTGATAAACACACCTTAAGCATTTCATAATTGTGTGTGCTACTCAAAAGTGGTAACACTTACACTATCACTAACGAATTTGTATTGCATTCGAATTTGCATTGCTTTCGAAAACAAGCCCATTTTTCTCGCTGCAGCAGAACGCGGCTCTTGTGGCGTTCTCCATGTGGCAGGAACAAACGGAAACGTTAGTGCCGGCAATATAATAAAGGATAATGCAGCAGGAATTGCAACCCCGCGACGGGATTCCTTGCTACACTAAACAGCACGGCACAACTGAAATGACAATAAACAAAAATACAGCAGCCACAACTGTTGAACTGGGCGAAAACAGGGACCGAAAGAGCTGGAAAAGCTGGAAAAACTGAAAGCTGGTAAGATGGTGAAATGGTGAAATGGAAAGATGGTCGCAGAGCTGGAATGGCCAAGAATGGCAATTTGGTATGGCTGAAATGCTGAAATTCTGCTCTCGTTGCTTGGCCTTTTCATTTCTTCGTTTCGTTTCGTTTCGTTTCGCTTGCGTTTTTCGTTTATTGAATTCGCAGCATGGCAACAATGGCAACAATTTCTGTTGCATACTTTGCAGCGCAACCACCACCAACCGAAATCGCCCACTTCAGGTCAGGATATCCAGATATCCAGTTATCCAGGGCCAGCGAATTATAAAAACAATGTGGCGAACAGCGGGCAACAGATTAGCCCTGGCAACAAATCATTATAAACTATGCAAGACAGCAAATGGATTACGGCAAACTATTAAAATATCATCGATGTGCATGCCACTTGCAATGCATTCGGATTCCGATGAAAATCGGCCAAGGTTCAAGGATTTTCAATTGTTCGGATTTATTTTGCATTGCAATGAAATCCGCTGATAGGGCACTTCAAACAGAATACGAAACTGCCAATAACTTTGCACTAGCAATAGGCTTAATAGTTTGCGATACTCAATAAATACTTGACTGCTGTTTTGTATTTCATATAAGTTATACTTTATATTGATAAATCACCAATCGTAAACTATTTTTTCAAAATCTTTAAATAGATTTTCAGTTCCATTCAAACTAAATACTTTTCTCAACCAAGTGGCGATATCAGTGACCCAAAAGAACCAAAAAACATGGCATGCGTTGAGATTACAAGCCACCAGGATGCCTAATCCTTTTAAACGTCATTCCACCACTTAAACTGTGTTCCAGTGCGGATCTGAAACAACAATGTCCTGGCAGCATTTAGTCGGCTTGTTTTGTTGTCCGTGGAGCCGGAATCCTGAATCCTGAATCCAGAATCCTGTAACCTGTAACCTGTAACCTGCAACCCGAACACTGCGTCCAGATGACTGGACCATTACGGCTCGGAATGGAAAGATAACCGATTTGCTTTCGTTGCTCTGGTCTGGTCGCAGCAAAAACAATTACGGCAAATCAGATGACGATGACAATGGCCGGGGTCTAAAAATACAACCACGGCAACCAGATAACAACGGAGCAGCTCGATTTCGCTGAGTCCCGTATCTGCCAGATAGATGTGTTTTAAAGTAAGTAACTAGGCGAGGTTCCTTGCCAGTCGGCCAGCTATCCAGCTATCCAGCTATCCAGCTATCCGCCCATCAGCCCATCAACCCACAATCCAAATCACCCAAACACTCAAAACACTCCACAGAAAACAACAAGGGGGAGCGGGGAGGGGGGAGGGGGGCGAGCCGGTACCAACGCTATCAAAGTCGTTGAAATGAAAATGAAGATGAAATAAAATGGAAAGCACAAACAGAGAAAAAACTCAAATTTTCTATGCTGTAAACGAAATTGAAAATGAACAAGCGGAGCGAACACGGACATGGACATGGGAAGCGGACATGGACACAGAGACACCATCACCAACACCAACACGAACACCAACACCAACTCCAAGACCAACACCAGCACGGACAAGGACACGGACACGGACACGGACACGGACACGGATACGGACATGACCGGCACCCGGACGGAGACCCCGGACCCGGACCCGAACCCGGACCTTCACCTGCACTGAGCGAAATGTAAACAGTCTTAAATGGATCGGGGTGGCAGAGCGATAAAAAGTAAACAAAAGCAACCATACCAATTAATACACAAACGAATTTCCTCTAATTGCCGGATTTCCAACAAGAAGCATCCGCTTTTTGATGGCTATACGGCCGGAAAGTATACATCCAAGAGCACTTGTGTCTTCTGAAAGATATATTCCCTGCACTTTTAGCTTTGTTTCCATTAAGAAACCATTAAAGTCACATATGACATATGACTCAAAGTGAATTAAAGGCAATAAGTATTTCAATGACTTTGATACAAATAAAAGTGTATAAAATGCTAAATAAAACTATTCAATTACGCACACCGTTGTATCTAAGAGATACTTTTGTAGACTTTACTAATTAATTCCAAGTCCAACGAGATTCAAATTGCTTCCCCAAACGTGGTGGAATGTTTTTTTCAGTGTGAATATGGTTTGCGAACCTAACATGGAATGTATGGGATTGTGTGCACTTCGAAGCGTTGGAGGCGTTAGCAAACACCGCTGAGTGCCAGGATGTAAGAGTCAATGTGTGTGGATGTGTTGGTGTGTGGGTGTGTGTGTGTGTGTGTGTGTGTGTGGGCAGATTGGAAAAGTGTGTGTATGCTCCTGTACGTGTGCATGTGGAAGGTGACTCAATGGTTTGTGTTTTTTCCGCTTTTCCTTTCTTGTCTTGAAAACTGTGCTCCTCATCTTGTAATGAGCCGGCGAATGGAAAATGGAGAACGCTGATGAGCTGCGTCTTAACTAACCAAAATCGGGTGGCGGGGATAGCCTGAGCAGGTGGGCGTCGAGCAGGGGGCGGGGCAGAAAGGGGGAAAACCGACAGTCCTCACTAGGAATCGCTTAAAAGCAAATTGCGCTGAAAAGCAATCAGCGCATAAGTGCAATACAAATACAAACAAGTTTATTGCTTTTCCCGTTGTCCTCGCGGTCTTTCCGGTCAGGAAGCCTTCTAAATGGATGCGGGGGCGGGCTTAGGGGCAGGGCGTGGCATGCCAGAGGGATTGAAAACGAAATGAGATGCCTGAATGGAGCAGCAGTATGTCCAAAGTGTCCGATTGGCGCACTTTTTACTGGCATGATATATGTCGGTTATTCGATCCGATATGCAGCATCTGCAGTTTTAAAGACTTGGCGCGGCAAATTCAAATTTAATGCAGGGTAGGTAGCCAGCTGGCTAGATGGCCGGCAAATTTATGGATTCCACTTGACTAAAAGCCTGAAAGATGGCAAGTGGATAAGACCCCTGTAGTGTCAAATAATGGGCAAGCATATTGATAGATGATAGCATACAGATGGAAAGCGAGCGGATAAAACGGATGGAATGTATACCCCCCAATCACGCACAACTCCATTGAATCTAATAAATTAGATTTCTATCTGTCCGAACTATAAAATAAGCTATAATATTAAATATATTATTCGATTCGATTTTACACCATGGAACAGACGATAAGTAACTTATGATAATATATTATATTATCTGAGAGGGTAGAGCATCATATACTTATAAAATTGCAATAAATATCTAATAGTTTGGTTAAAAACATACATAATGCTAGCAATGAATTGCTATATTGTATAATTTCTATAAATAACGCCCGTCTTTTGTAATGACCAATTATCCTGCGGAAGCGAACTCAAATCCAGCTGTGCCATGTGGATCCTTATCCGTATCCCCAATCCGCCAACCATCAGCACCACTACCCAAAAACCGAAACAAGAGACCATCATAATCTGGGGCAATCAAATCGTGGATTGCAACGCATAACATAACACATTACGGCGAATGACGACAAGCCGAAACGAGGTGGGGAAACAAGAACAGAAACAAAAACAGAAACAGAAACAGGAAGAGGAGCAGAAACAGAAACAGGAAGAGGAGCAGAAACAGAGACCGAAACATTAAGTCCTCATCTTCATCACTCGAAGGACTCCGGCGGCTGGCTCCTTGTTGTATGGCTGTCCAAAAACAAACTGTCGACACCTGCCATAAGTGATCACCGCTCCCGGCTCGCATTACAATGCAAATATGTCGGAGAGTTCGGAGGTCGCAGGTCGGAGGTCGGAGGTCGGAGGTCGGAGTTCGGAAGTGCGGAAGCGCGGAAGTGCGGGTTATTGCGGGTTATTGCCCATATGGCCGCCGGAGTTGGCAACTCGTAACCCACTCGGCGGAACGGAATACATACGGCAAACACATTTAGCCCGTAATGGACTCCTTTTTTTATGGCATTTATAAGCGCGGCAAAAACAACGTTTCCCTGGGAGACAGACAGACAGAAAGTTTTAAAGGTATATAAAGGTACAAGTGGCTCGGCTCGAAATAAAATAGCGAAATAAATTAAACTAGCATTGGAGGCCCAGGAAACCAGGGAAAAATGCTATTCAGCTTTCTGAAATATTTAGGAGCCCATTCAATCGATAGAGAAAACGCACTTTCGCTGAACATTTCAGTGGAGTTCGCTTTCATGCGAACTTTATTGTAGATTTTCCGAGTCTTAAAGCGCATATTTTAGTGCTCTGCTTCATTAGGTAGATTAAACTATAATGCATACTCATTTCTTGAAAAGGAAATTGGAAAAAGGAAATCCCATGAAATACAAATTAGTATAGATTAATTCCAAGCTTGAAGGCGCTTTAAAATCTCAAATAATCCGCGAAACCATAATTCTTGTAAAATTTCGTGTACTAAAGATCAAACTTAAAGAGTTGGCATGTAAAGTTTCAAACCCTCCATCAAGAATTCGGTTTACTATTCCATTTCTAGGAGTGTCCATACTCCGCATTCAATAGCCCTCTACGGCACTGAAGATTTCCTGTTTATGTCCACACAGTAAAAAATTAGGCCTAGGCAATATTATTTTTAAGTACATAAGCTAAACTATGTAAACTATGTATGTAGGTTTTATTATTACGTAGCGTACAAAACAAAGAAACTTTAAAGAACCTATGATTTTTTGAATAGATCTATAGCCGTATCGCAATGATATTTCTGTTTCAGATATATGGAAAGCAGAGCTTTGGAAATTAGTTATATCCTGTACTCATATGTACTTTGCTGGCCTTTCACGTAAGTTAATCAAGATTGAGATACAAAAAGGTAGCTGAAATCGATCTAGTTTTCTCCCTGTGCACTTTTTCGTGGCGTATCCAATAAAATGTGCGAAAAAGTTGATGCGCGGCTCGCGATTGCCATTTATTTTTATTGCCGCACTTACCTGCTACTTAGCGCCTGCCGCCTTCTTTTCGAGAGCACGTGGGCGTGGCCGCTCACTACGCGGCGACACAGAAAACTTTTGAGCTTGAGCTTGAGTTTGAGTTTGAGTTTGAGTTTTGACTTTTGCGCGGTGCGTGGTGCCTGCTTTATGTATGATTATACATATATACATACTATATAAATATATATATATTGTATATATATATATATTCCGTGTGTGTGTGGGTGTGTGCGGCTGGCACTTTAATCAGCAATGCCAGCTGCTTCTTTGTCGATTTTCCGGCTTTTCCTGCGTGTAAAAGGGGGGCAGGTGTTGCTGCCGCTTCTTGGCCAGAAACCAGGAAAAGGGAAAATGTGAATGCGAATGCGGATGCGGATGCGAAGGGAAATTCGCACATAACACTTCCAAAAGGCCATAAAGTCGCGCATATTTATAAGCCTCGCCTGTCTCTCTCGATTTCCATCTAGGCGCTGCTTTATGCCACCTTTTTATGACCCAGTCAGTACATATGTACATATGTACATACATATGTACATATGTACTCGTATATAATCCCAACTCGCATGGATTGTATTGAGCCCCAATACAATACCATTTGCACTTCATGCGAGGGAGCCACTTCAATTGACATCTTGCAACCTTCCAGTAGCCAAAAAGATCTTTTTCGTATCCGTCAGCTGCGTCACATTTGTTTCGCATTTGGCCGTTTTATTGCGCCAAATTGAAGGCCTACTTTATTGCCGACTGGATTTTTTTGCATAAACACACTTTATGCATATACAATATACTAAACATGACTTGAAATACAAAAAAAAAAAAAAAAACGAAAAAAGAAAAAAGAAAAATGAAAAAAGCAAAAAGAAAAGAGCCCGAAAAGACGTGACTGAAAAAAGAAAAGCTAAGGGAAATGAGCATGTAGAGGCGGGAGCCCGGGAGCAAAAGTTTTTAATTTGCTTAGACGCGACCAAAAGTGTGCTGCATAGCAGCTTTACTCCTGGGAAAATCGCCTTCGCAGTTTTAACCAGATTAAATTATCGCATTTTTCTTTGTATACATATATTTTTATTTTGGCCCGCTGCTGTTGCTCCTGCCGCGTTGATTCGATTTTTGCTACCCAAAATGAAGGAAAGCGGCAACAAAAATATATACATATGTATGTACGAGTGTATAGGCATAAAAAAATATGAAAGCAAATCCGTAAGTAGGCGAGAAAAGTTCGAATAAATTGAGTGAAAGTTCGCAATTCGCCTTAAACATTTTTGCCATCTTCTCTGGCGACGGCACATGGAAGCAACTTGAAATTTTCAGCTCGCAGGTGTGGATTTTTTGCTCGTCCTTTTCTTTGCAGGAAAAGGAAAATTTCTTGCTACAAGTTTGCACACTGGCAGCTCAAAGTACAAAGAAAAGAAATTTAATGTGTGGAAGCATATTTATTAGTGCGAGTTTGAGATCGCAGATCAAACTTTTTGACACTTTTGGCGTTTCGTAAAATTTTTAATTTTTCCTCAACTTCTGAGGGCATTTGAAGTTTGTTCTTAAAACTCTTCAAGAATTGCCCTTAGAAAATACGATGTACCAGAAGGTTTTGGTCATATGAGAGTAGTATTGTTTATAATAATACTTTTATAATAATTATTATCCTGTTTCGCCAGCGAAATTCCCACTAATTCAAAAGTTTGAAGTTTGTTGCTAAAACTCTTCAATAATTTCCCTTAGAAAATACGATGTACCAGAAGGTTTTGGACATATGAGAGTGGTATTGTTTATAATAATACTTTTATAATAATTATTATCCTAATTCAAAAGCTTAACTATGATTTCTAGCAGTGTTAGCAGATGGCATTTGTTTTTGAAACGTTTTTGGCGCTTTTCAAAATGAATTTCCTTTTCAATTGGGTTAGGCTGTGCAGCAACAGCCTCGGGACTTTAAAAGGCTCATCCTTACACAGAAACACACACACACACATTCACACACTCACACACGACAATACCAACGCACAACACCCGCACACACACCCGCACACACGCACACACACACACACACACAGAGAAGGACACTTACGGCTTGAGTTATTGGGGCAGGCCCAAAAGTATGCTAAGCTTTTCCGCTTTCGCTTTCGCTCTGCAGCTGCAGCTGCTGCCAGCTGCAAATTGCAATCAACTGGATTTCACTTTTCCGCCGGCCGTCGTCTCACTTTTCATTGTTTACGTTTCACTTGCACGTCTCTCGCCTTCTTTGTTTTCGTGTTTTTCTTGTCAATTGAGGAGAACCCCAAAAAGAGAAACAACAACAATGCAATGCAATATATGTAGATGGCACACTCTCACACACTCAACCGAAAAAAACAACAAACAACAGATGCAATTGGCGGCGGCGGCGGCGGCGGCGGCACGCGCTTTCCGACGCGACGCGACGCGTTTTGGATTTCCCGTTGGTTAGTGGGGTGGGTGGTGGGGGGGGATTGTTAATTTGCTGGGCGGCGCGGCGAGGGGTCGACGTTCCGAGGGGGGCGGTCGGGGGCGTGGGACGTGGGACGTGGGTCGTTGGGCGCTTGAGGACGAGCCAGCCACAATTGCAATTCGGCGATCGCGATCGCGACCGTTTCACAGCCGTTCCTGCAGCGTTTGAATTACTCGTGACTTTCAGTTTTGATATCGCAGCGAATGCATATTTCGAGGATTCGCATTCGAGTTCCAGTTGTGTGGCCAGACGATCCGAAGCGAGACGAGACGAGACGAGACGAGACGAAACGAATCGAGTCGAGTCGTGTCGAGTCAAATGCAGTGAATAGCCCGCCTTCAGCAGCGCGACACAAACCGTTGCGTTCGATAACCTAAACGAAACTGAATCGCCGAGCACTCGAAGCTCAAAACTCGGCCAACGCTTCGTGCCGCCTCGTGGCCAGTCGTCAGTGTCTCGGCCCACGAGTTCCACACTCGCACACACGCGCGCACTCACCTTTCCAAGGCTTTGCCGCCGCGCACACGACGGATGCGTGTGGGTGAGTGCGTGTGTCGGTGTGCATTCGTCGCCGCTGCTCCACATCCGCTCCCCGCTCCGCCCCGCTGGCAAACACTTCGTGTGCCGTTCTCGGGCGCTGCGCAGGCGCGTGTGGAACGCGACTGTGGACCGCATTCGCACGGGAGATGAGCAAAAGTTCGATAAATGCCGGCCAGGGGTCGCCAGGGGTTAAGCCACCCCAAAATGAATGAATAGCACGTGTAATGTGGCTTCGCACTCGAAATGTTATAAACAATTGCATGGGGGTTGGTTGCAAACAAACACACCCACTGCTTCAATGAGCAGATACATTCACATACATATGCAGCTCACTGTTTTGTTATTTGCAACTAAAACTTAGCTACTTTTAAATCCTACATATGTACATACAGTTTTTGGAAAAAATAATAGAAACACGTTGGTTGAATCATTGATTTTAAATTTTGTGCTCAGAACGAAAGTAATATTTTTTAATCTTTATTTTTTTAAATTCATATATAAGTATATTTCACAATAGGGAACAAAAATATTTTTAGCATCAGCTTATTATCTATCTATCTAATTTATTTAAGAACTGTTTACTGTTAGTTTTGCCTGTCTCTTTTGGTTAACGAAAGCGATCTGCTACTCATATTTTACTTTCATTAATCGTTCTTCTTTCAATTTCATCTCATTTCTAATTCTCCGTTTTTGTGCACATCTGTTCATTCGTAAACAAATACATAGTTTGTGTTCGCTGATCCTTGCAATCTTGTAAAACTTGTTGTGGCACTAATTTATTGAAGATTTACTTAAATGTAGCAATGGTTTTTGTGCATATCAACTGCATTTTTGGTTTTACCTAAAAACAAAGAAGCATTTCAACATACGCTGCCAATTTATAGTTGTGATACAATGTATCAAGAGCCAAATAAAATGTTTACTACTTATTTTCTATAGTCACAGTATTACAAGTAGGTTGCTTCGCCCACTTGTTATCGAAGGGGCGGGGCATCGCTGGCGGTCTGCTGTGTGGACTCCATTCAGCTACCTCAGCTCGTGTGGCGCCACCGAGCGGCAGTCGTGGCCGAGAGGCGGGCAGCGCTGCAACTGCAGCAAGCGGCACGAAGCGCCCAGCGTGGCGTCGTCGGCAGACGCACGATGTGGCACAGACACAGGACGCAGGACACGAGACGGACCGATGGCTGCTGCTCATGTTGCATGCTGCACGCTGCAAGTCCTCCTGCCTTGCTGCTGCTGCTACTGCTGGTTTTGATGGGGATGGTGATGGGGATGGGGATGCTGATGCCAGCGGACAAGTTCAAGGGAATTCCGCTCGCGCGACAAATAAATTACGCACCCGCTTCCTGCACTCCCTCAACTTCAGCCTCAACTTCAACTTCAGCTTCAACTTCAGCTTCAACTTCAGCTTCAACTTCGCCATCAGATACTCGAGTCATTTGAACTCGGCCAGTGTGTCACCCCGCCCGCGGATCCAATGGCGCCACCATCTTCCTTTTCCAAAGCAAATCAGCACCGAATGAGCCATGATTGATATTGATATTAGCTGAATTTTCCACATGCACAAGCATATGTTCATAAATTTCTAAGCTGCAGATACAATAAAAAGGCAATTATAATAACCGAATTGCTAAACAGCCTTATTAACATTTATATATTCTATATTCCATACATTTGCTCTGAAGAACAGATTTCTCTGCTATACAAGTATATTGCAGAAACATATTCGAAAGCGCCATTTTCAAACATTATTATTCATTTTCTTGGTATTTCAGCATTCATGCATTCATTCATTCATTCATAAGATTCATTCCTGCTAAGAATGAATAATTCTTAACTGAATTCAAATGAAGAGTGTGTGCAATATGTTTTTCACACATTTGCTTGATTGATTGGATTTTCTTGCTGCTGTTTTTTTCCGGTGCATCCTGCTTTCAGGTTGTTTTCCCTGCGCGTTGCACTTTGCTGACTTTGCTTTACTTTTGCACTGACTTGCCACTCGGATTCGAATTTCTCGGCTGGTGCGGCGGGGAAGTCTCTTATGGCTGCTCACTTGAACGGTTTTCGCCGTTGTTGTTGTCGTTGTTGTTGTCGTTGTTGTTGTTGTTGTTGTCGTTGTTGTTGTTGCTGTTGATGGTTTTCCCCTGATTTTTGCCATGTTTTTGCTGCTTTTGGCAGCCAGAGTCCTAAGCCCTTTGCACTCACTTCACTCGGTTTGCGCATCGTCGAGCAGCATCAAGTTGATTTTCGACCAACCAACCCAAACCCACCCACACACCCACCCACTCACCCACACACCCACTCACCCACCCACTCAGTCCCCGGCGAAAGTTGTCATTAAAAAATTGCACTCAGCGAGCCAAAAAGCGTTGTTGCAACTCTGTTGCATGCAGGTGGGCAAAAGTTGCGGGTTGGTTGGGCATGGCGGGGGCGGGGGGAATTTGCTGCGGCATGCGGCACAAAAAGTGCAGTGGCAACATCAAGGCTACCTTGGAGGAAACTTTCTGCATTTATGCGAAACGCCGCAGCAGCAACAGCAGCAGCAGCTGCAATGAATTCATCCTTCCATCCCTTGCCACCTTGCCGCCTTGCCGCCTTGCCGCCTTGCCACCTTGCCACAAAAGTCCTCTGTCTTGAGGGGCTTAAGATATGGCTAGGACGTAGAACACAGACCCCTGCGCAACTGGCTGTCCATGAGCCATTAAGGTCTCATTTAAATCAAGAGCAGTCTGCTAAGCGTTTTATATGGACTAGCACCACGCATTTCTCCTTCGCTCTGAAATGTAAATTTCTTTTTATATATTTATATTTATCTATTTTGCCCTTACAGGGGTGGCATGTGGCATGCGGCATGTGGCATGCGGCATGTGGCATGTCCATGAACTTTTGTATCCCCTGCGGAATCGGTTCTTCAATAAGCAAAATATTATACTTGTATTTTGAGGCTCTCGCAAATATGGAAAGCGGCGTATTTTAAAATATATCTGAATGTATGGGCTGAAGTTGTCCCTGAACTTTTGCCATCCCCATGGAGGCTTGACTTTTCAATAAGTTAAATTGTTATTCATGCCAAAGAAAGTGAATTTTGCACGCCTGCAAACGAGAAAAACCTTGAATTGAATGTATATTAAACAATTTGCTTTCATATGGAGCCTCGGTTAGCTTGTATTTCGCAAGAATCTCTAAGCCTAAGAATTACACTAATTAACAGATTTGCAAATGCTGCCCATAGCCATGATATTGTTCAATAACTGCTGGATTTTCAAACGCAAAATCGCACAGCTCAATGGCTTATTAACTTAAAAATCGTAGGCAGACAAACATGGCAAATGTCCTGCGGGCGCCTTGACTTTTCAAAAGGAAGTCCATAATAATTCGCTTGGAATGTTCGCTTAAAATTAATTAGAAATGGGCAATTATGCTAGCCTAAGCATCGATTTACTAATCGGCGTCCACCAATGGGTTAAATGTATGCCCCTTTTCGGGCGCCACTGAGTTTCAGCACCCCTCTTTTATTTGCGTCCTGGCTTTTGTGCAGTTGCTGGCTGTTGCTTATCCTGCCGCCATTGTCCTGGCAGCCCCCTTTGTTTTAGTGCAACAGCCACGAAATGCAACTAAGACGACGAAGACGTGGCATTGTCAGTGCCGACGTTCACCTGAACGCCTCCTGTCGCCTCCTCAAGGTCCTTCCCCCCCCCCCCCCCCCCCTCTCACTTCACCCTGCCACCGCCACTGCCGCACTGCTCCGCATTTGAGAATCCTGCGAGTCCCAAGTCCCGCATCTGCAACATCTTCGTTTCGTCCCACTGCCGGCTTGTTCGACTACACGGCAAACAATTACGAGTACTGAACACAGTTGCTGCCAATGTTTATGATGAACAAATTTATGCTTAAGAGAAAATTAAATTAAATTTAATGCTTAAATTAAAGTTACTAAAAGTTAATAGGCTGAAACGTTAAACAAATAAGTTAACAACCAAGTCGGAAAATTCTTTAAATTTGTAACAAATAGAAATAGAATATAGAGTTTATACGAGTACAATATTTCGCTTGACAATCTGGCGAACTATCAACGAGTTTTCTCTCAGTGCAGCTGCCAAAAGACAGCGCTGCGCGTGGCTCTTTGCGTTGCTGCCTTTCAACTTAAGTGAAATAAAATACAATTTATTTGTATATTGTTTTGCTGTTGACAATCGCGCGACTGCAGAGCGCAACTACTTCGCGCGAGGAGCAAAGGGGTTGTGGGCGTTTAAGATTGGGCGTTCCTAATGGCTGCCAGTGGGCGGGGGCGGATGGGGGCTGGCTGTGCGTGTGGCATGCGCCTCATTAGTGCTACACTTTCGGACGGGCGCCCATTGTCTTGGCCTGCCACCCAAGTGGCAACTGGACGACGTGACGATGTGCACACTTAATGGCGTTTCGGGTTTGATTAAACAGAAGGCAGTGGCATTCCTGCGAAAAGTAGGCCACCATTTCTATGAATTGTCCAAGCAAATGTACATACACGTATGTGCGGAAAATAGCTATCATTATGATACAAAAAAAATAAGAAGCTAGTTATGTGAGAGTTAGAGCACCTCTCATTTTCAAAACTGATGTAAAACAACAGGGCGTATGCGTGACATATGTACATACACTTACATCAAATTACATTTTAAAAAAAGTATTCCAAAGCTCTTTCACTACTACTTTAAAAATGAAACACAATTGCCTGATTTGCAACTAAATGATTTTACAAATTGTAATTTAATATATAAAATATAAAATATTAAACTTGATTGTAATGTGCAAAAATAGTTAGTGTTTCACTAATCAAAATAGTGTGCAAAAAATCACAAGGTAATGATAAGGTAACGATAATGATAATACATCTTTTTAATGTATGTGAGCATAAAATTTCATAGCGAATTAATTATTTTGCAAACCAATCAACACTTTAAGTAAGGGCTTTGCTGAGGTTAAAATTTCAAAAATGTAAGTTTTGAAATTGCTTTCTTATTGAAAGTTCTTTAAACAGGCACTCATTTTTGCCACTTGCATAATCAATCATTGCAAATGGCATGGAAAATGGCAAGTTCCGACTGAAATTAAAGCCAAGCACAATGAGCGCTTCACAAATATTCAAAAATCAATTCGATTCGATTATTACCTTAATTACTAAATTTCCGATAGCACATCGAGCATCAGATACCACACCGAAATTCTTGGTTTATGGTGAGTGTGGAACAATGCAATTTCAAAGCAAACAAAACCAACAAAAGGACCTCGGCAGCAAGTTAATTAAGCAGAAGACAAATGAGAATGAAGTGCATAATTGTTCAGCAGCAGTACTTGCAGCAAAGGCCATTACAATTAATATCCATCACCCTTGCGTGGGAATAACATTGGCAAATGCGCACACGTACAAATACACATACATATGCACAGTGTTAGCGGCCGAGTCCATTCAATCGGTTTAGGCCACAAAAGGGCAAAAACAATGACCGCCGGAACAATCCATCCGCACATCTGCCCATCCAGCCATCCATCCATCCATCCATCTATCATAGGCAGAATCGTCTTCATCATCAGTGCAATATGATGATTACGAGTATGTAGCACCCACTATTTATTATAGAATAATCAGAATTCGACAAATTCTGCATTGTGTGTTGCCTCCATTATTATAACGTGCCAAAAGCAGCAGCAGCCACCTCTACCTCTACCTCTTTCTCTACCTCTACCTCTACCTCAACCTCAACCTCAACCTCAACTAAGCCCAAAAAGTATGGGCGAAAATCCATTGAACGCGTGTCGACGACCACGCGGCGTATACGCGATGTTGCCTGCCTATTTGAATGCATCTCTAATGCGTTATGCAAAACTGTCCATTGTGGCACAACGCTGGCCCACAGTTATTGTTGATGGCGTCGCTGGGTTTCTGGGTTGCCGGGTTGCCGGGTTGCAACAGACAAAACACACAAAACACACGAAACACACAGCAACACACAGCAACACACAGCAACACACAGCAACAGACAAAACAGGGACATCAGGTACACGCACACACACGCGGAGTGTGAAAATGTGAGCAAACAAAGAAATATGGTCGTCCATTGAGCCAAGCTGCACTCGCAGTGCCAAAAAGGAGTATGCTTAAAGCAGATGCTTGGTGGAGTGGAAAGCGTAGTAAATTAAATCTTCAAATTACTAGCTCAAGACTAGCTTTGTAACTAGCCCAAAACGACAGTTCTGGGTCACCATTAAGCAATTACAGGTTTTGAGAAAGCTGAAATGCATGAAAATGCAGAACTCTTAAAGTTATTCCCCTTGGAAGCTGATATTCAGGTTATAAGATCTGGAAAAATTATTTTTCATCAGCTTTTTAGATTTATACACCAGTACGCTTTGTCACTCCCCGGAGACGCGCGCGTTTTTTGGTGCAGTGTTACAGTTTTGGTTTAACAAACTTACGGACAACTCCACAACTGTGGCACATCGTGTAATAAACGATAACATAAACAAATTAAGTGCTGGCAAATGAAAGTGTGGCGACTCTTATTAGCCAGCGTCGTTATTCTTTACTTGGTGAGGTGGCTCGGGCCTCACTAAAAAACTACACGAGGCGATCAGCTGGGAGAGCGTTAAGCTGTAAGAGCTTTAAGCCCTGGCTGGTTCGTGTCCACGGTACACTACTACTTACAAGGCGTGTTCTCTTAGCTCCATCTGGATCGTGTTTTACATACTCTGCTGCTAGAACTTTAAGATTCTAGCTGGTTCGAGTCGTCACCAAGCATTTTTGAAAATGGATAACGGTCTACAGCAAAAATCTATCGATTATGAGTCTATGAAGCTAATTGCTGGCGCGGGCCCAAAAGAGATACGGGAGCAAATGAAGAAGAGCTGGCAAAGTGAAGATCCAGCCTTCGCTACTACCAGTATTTCAAGCTCCTACTGCAGTTCGACCTTCACACTGACCTCCACCAGCTCGACTATCCCGTCCGCGTGCATCTTCACCTCCTCCTTGAGCGGCAACGTATGCTCTACTGCTGCCAGTACAACTTACAACAGTGCATCTGTCAGCTCAATCGCGAAGTCACAATCTGCCACCGGCTGGCAGGATGTCTCCTTTAAATCAAGAAATGGAGGAATCAAAAAGAGAGCAGGCGCAGTCCTCTCCCCTAAAATGGTAAAAAAGGTGGCATCTGATAAGCCGGCAAAAATCTCTGCCAATCGTTTCCAAGCCCTAAGCGACGAGGAAGATATGGTCCTGGGCGAGGTATCTTCGAGTGACGATGACGAGCCATGCTCCTCGAATACCGTCCATAACCGTGCTGCAAGGAAAGCAGGACCAAAACAACAGCTGAAAGGTGCTCACCTAACTGTACCAGCCGCCCCGAAATCAAGCCGTCACTCTAAGGTGCCTAGAATGATGTTTCCCAATGTGGTGAACTTCACAGCATTTCGCAGCGAGCTGGACGCCCTTGTGGGAGACTCCTATACAATCAAGGCCCTTAATTCGGGAGATTGCGCTGTTCAGTGCAACACCCCTGATAGCTACAGGCTGGTGGCCCGGCACTTTCTCGACAAAGGATCCCTATTTCATCACCATCAGCTACCGGAGGACCGACCCTACAAAATAGTCATGCGCAATATTCACCACGGAGTCCCATCGGAGGATATCATCGCAACCCTCCAGAACGAAGGACATAACGTTGTACGGATTTATACCCCGCGCAACAAGGCAACCTCTCTTCCTCTTAATATGAGGTTCATTGACCTCAAAAAGGCGGAGAACAACAATCAAGTAAAGGGCATACCGGTTGTCTGTAGGCACAGGGTAACATGGGAGAAACCCCGTAAGCAACCGGAGCCGATACAATGCCACAGGTGCCAAGGCTATGGTCATACCAAGGCATATTGTTCTCGGCACTATATATGCAGAGAATGTGGAGAAAATCACCCCACTGCAGAGTGTAAGCTGGAACAGGACGAGGCCAGATTCTGCTTTCACTGTGGCGGCCCCCATGCAGCCAACTTTAAAGGTTGCAAAAAGTACCTGCTAGAGGCTTCTAACCGTAAACACCAACGGAAGATCAATGAACCCTCTGTTTCTGGTCCTGCAAGAGGAGCACACCAACCCAGTCCACCAGCCCACACGTCTGAAAAGCCTTCTTATGCGAATATTGTCAGAGGAAGTCAGCCCGTCGCCAAGCCTGCCGCTACTATCCCCCATGCAAGCGCTAACCTTGACTCCAAGCTGGAGCAGCTGTTTACTAGGCTTGACAGGATGATGTCACTAGTCGAAACTCTAATGCAACTGCTCCTGCAAACTCGCACCTTCCCTTCTGCTGCTCAAAATGGGTCCTCTTAAGGTAGCAGCTTGGAATGCCAATGGGGCCTCCTCGAAGACCAATGAGATTCTCGCCTTCATCGAGCTTCACGAAATTGACATCCTCCTGCTGTCGGAAACCCACTTCGTTTCCCGGTCCACCTTCAGAGTTCCTGGCTTTACCCTCCACACTGCCAACCACCCGGATGACAGTCAACGCGGAGGTGCGGCGATCCTTATCAGATCACTCATCTCCCATCAACCCTTCTCCACCCTGTCGGAAAATCACATCCAAGCAGCAGTTATCCAGCTGAAGGCAAGCAGGGGCACCTTTAACATTGCCTCAGTGTACTGCCCTCCTAACCTCACGTGGACGGAGGCTGACGTTGAGCTGATCATCGCTCAATTTGGCACAAAGTTCCTTGCGGCAGGTGATTGGAACGCAAAGCACAGATGGTGGGGGAACTACAGGATGTGCACTAGAGGCAGGGTGCTGTTCTCTGCTCTGGCGGGCGAAGGTATCGACATCGTTGCAACTGGAGAAGCTACTTGCTATCCCTTTCGAGCAGGTGCCACTCCAAGTGCCATCGATCTCGGGATCTCCAAAGGATTCAGACAGCAAGAAATCAATGTGCAAATACTGACAGAACTGTCATCTGACCATCTCCCCCTGCTGTTTGAGCTGGATGAAGACGCCCAGCTATTCAAAGGTGTCACAAAAATGCTGTCACCTACTGCAAATACTGTGGCCTTCAAGGAGCACATCGAGGCCACAGTAGATCTCAACATCCCCATTGACACCTGCAATAGTCTGGAAGCGTATGTAGATTACCTCGCAGCTACAATCGCGGAAGCAGCACGGAGGGCCACACCACCCCCACACCAAACTCGTCACACGACCGTAAGGAGGGCTCCCATCTTGAGCTTAGAGGCTAGGGAGCTGCTCTCCCACAAAAGGCGCCTCAGGAGACGGTACATCGCAACAGGAGATCCTAGCATCAAGCAGCTATACTCTAGCACCACTAACAGACTGCACCGCTTGCTAGCCAGGACCCGACGAGAAAATCTGGATACCCTGCTGGAGGGCACTGGACCGGATAACAACAGCAATTTTTCGTTATGGAGGCTCACAAGAGGAATCAAGAGACAGCCGTTGTTTCAATCACCCGTCCTGAGTCACAGTGGCCTCTGGCTCAAAACGGACGATGAAAAAGCGAGGGCATTTGCCTCGCACCTGACCTCCACCTTCATGCCCTTCAACCTAACAGATGACTCAAACCGCGTAGCCATCAATAATTTCCTGGACACTCCGACTGCACCGGCTCGCCCCATTAGACATACCACACCACAGGAAGTCATGATGCAGCTGAAGGCGCTGCAAATTAAGAAAACCCCTGGCTACGATGGCATCGACAACCGTGCTGCGAAGTCTCTGCCACGCAAAGGAGTCCTAGCCTTAGTAAAAATATTCAATGCCATGCTAAGGCTAGGGCACTTTCCAAGGCAATGGAAGCGTGCACGTATCATCATGATACCTAAAGCCGGAAAGCCGCCAACGCAGATCGATGCATATCGCCCAATCAGCTTGCTATCAACTTTCTCCAAAATTTTTGAGAGAATACTCTTAGCCCGTCTGATGGAACTGCCGCAAGTAGTAAACTACTTGCCTCGACACCAATTTGGTTTCAGGAAGTCCCATGGCTGCCCTGAACAAGTACATCGACTGGTAAACCAGGTGACGCATGGCTTCGAGCACAAACTCTACACGGTCGGCGTCTTTCTAGATGTGAAGCAAGCGTTTGACAAGGTGTGGCATGAGGGCCTTCTATACAAGATGAAAGCTCTCCTTCCTGCTCCCTACTATGCCATCCTGAGATCCTTCACCTCTTATCGGACGTTCGACGTAGCAGTGCGTGATGCTCGGTCCAGCCTGAAAGAGATTCACGCAGGAGTTCCACAGGGAAGTGTTCTTGGGCCCTTTCTGTACACCCTGTACACTGCCGACTTGCCATCTCCCGCCAACAACACCGAGGTTTCCCCGGCTCAGCTGCTCCTGGCCACTTACGCCGATGACACCGCCATGTTGGCGTCTCATTCTTCACTGCAAACTGCCTCCAATGCAGTCCAGGAATGGCTGCATGCAATTGAAGAATGGACTGCCAAATGGAATGTGGCCATTAACTCCTCAAAGTCAGCCTGTGTAACTTTTTCCCTGCGGCCCGGAACTTGCACAGGTCTGACCTTCGATGGAAACCCCATCATCAATGTCACATCGCACTGCTACCTAGGAGTACACCTGGATCGGAGACTGACCTGGAGGGCCCACATCACGTCGGTCAAATCCAAGTCCCTGGCGAAGCTAAAAAAGCTCGACTGGCTCTTGCACTCTAGCAAGCTACAAATGAGCTCTAAGGCTCTTTTAATCAAAGCCATACTAGCTCCAACGTGGAGTTATGCCATCCAGGTGTGGGGAACTGCCGCCAAATCCCAGCTCAATAGGCTCCGAGTGGTCCAGTCGAGAGCTGCACGTCACGCATCTGGGCTCCCCTGGTACGTGACGAACAAGGTAATCGAAACAGATCTGAAAGTTACCCTTCTTGGGGATCAGATCAATTTTCATAGCAGCCGTTATGCCGACAGGCTTGTAGTCCACCCGAACCGACTGGCAAATATGCTTGTTAATCCCATCTCCCTCCGAAGGCTGAAGAGGGTACACCCCAGCGATCTCCCCACCCGGAGGATAATATAAATTAAGTAATTAATAACTAGATAATACCCTCTGTACTAAATTAAGAAACCACTTGGTCTCATATACTTTTTATAAGCACATTAGGTTAAGTTCAGTGGAGTTGACTGAACGATTCCTTTTGAAACCCAAATAAAAATATACTTACATGATAAAAAAAAAGATTTATACACCGATTGCTTCATTTTCGAATGCTGACTATATACATAGGTATATTTCCGAATAGTCGCAAAAGCAATATTTGTCGAGTGGGCAATGCCCCCGGCCTAGCAATAGCAATGGTCGTAGAAATCTCGCAAATTCCCGCAGCCATCCATTCGACATGGGCCGCGAGTTAGTTACCCGTTTTGCGGGAAGAGTATGAAGTGGTGCAAATGGGAGTAAAAAATACCATTGCATACACACAGGCGCCGGCCGCAGACGCCGCCAACGTCCTGCCATTTAACTGCCAACGGATGTTATGGTCGAGTGAGTGACAGGGGGCGTGGCACGGGCGAGCCGGCCAGCGCCTAGTTTCGTTTTTAATTTATTGATGATTTTATCAATGGCCAATAACAAGCCACAATGGCAGAGCCAACAGAGCCAGCAGAGCCAGCACCGCCGGCCAACAACAGCAACTAAACGGCTAACAAAACAGCACGGCCAAAATGCTAAGCGAGCAGAAAACAGCAACAATAATACCCGCACAACAGCACAAATTCACAAAATACACACGCAATTCGTCTTATTTTCGCAGTAGGCAATCGCTGCTTTCTTGGGTACATGATATTCGATACAGAATCGCAGACATTCTCGCACTTTGGGTTCATTGGCGGAGCAGAAGTTCTGGCAGCTTGATGAAAAGGATCTTTAACTTTATAGATGAGATGGTCACACAAAATGTGTCACATGTCACAAGCACTTCAATCGGGCACTTTACAGGGTATCAGTTTGTCGAGGTTCTGCCAAGTAAGCGTTCCCAAAACTATTTTTTGCGTTCACCTTTTGTTTGGTGTGTTGAAAGGTTTTTGAGAAATTTGCGTTGATTTGTAAAGCGCGTCAGGTGCGGAAATGACGCCATTTTCGGTGTACATGTCCCTGGGGGAGTGGCAGGTGGGCGGTGGGCGGTGGGCGGTGAGTATGGGAAGAGGGGGGTGGTGGGGGGATGGCAAACGGTGTCGGCCATTTGCAATAAATGCGAAATGCCCCAAAAGCAGGCAGCAGCAGCAGTGGCAATCGGCTCAACGGCTCCATGCGAAACCTGAACTCAACTGCAGTGCTTACAAATGCAAATTGAAACATGATAATTGGTCTCACCTGTGTGTGGGTGTGGGTGTGGGTGTGTGTGTCACTGTGCGAGTGAGTGCGAAAAATCTCTGCACTGCAAATAAAAGCGAGAACAACACCGAACAGAACTGTGCTGCTCCCCTAATGCTAACAATCAAAACAGGACAACAAATTGAGCACGAATCCATCGAGCTGAGCTGACTACACTGCTCACCAGAAACTCGAACATAAACACGTGTATTCATGCATTATTTAAATTATTTTTTATCAGCAGAAAAAAAGTGACTGCTTATTTTGCATTAAAATCTTCTAAGCATTAAAGTAAACACTATTTAATTGCTCATTTTATGCACACTACACGTATGTGTATGCAGGCACTGCGAAAATATATTAAGCACTAAACTCACTATATATAATATATATTTAGTTTCAAATGACATAGTCATAGAATTGCAAAAATTAAGAGATAATCTCGATGCAGAAAGTGAACTTAACATGTAATGTATTTAATTACTATTAAATGCAATAGGTGCCTGCCCGTTTTTGGCAGTGTACAACGGGCTTGTACGCTTGCATGCCGCACATGCATATGTTTATGGGATTGTGAGCGATTGCGGGGCTCACACGAGCGCAGATTAATTCACTCAACTGTAAAACCGCTCATTGCTGTTACATTTACGCAGCGGCGCGTTCTGCGGTCAGCGACGTTGACCAGGACATGCCACGCCCCATTCGACGTTAATAAGTGGGCGTACAGGCGAGTGGCAGCGGCTCAGGATCAGATCGGATTGGATCGGATTGGATTGGGTTGGAGTGGATTGGATTGGATTGGATTGGATTGCATTAAATGGAATTGGATCCGTTGGAAGCAAGTCAAAGTTTCAGTTCTTAGAGTTTCGAATTTCTGTGCCATAATACTAATAATATATACTATACTTTAATATAATATATATAATATATATAATAATATAATATATAATATAGATACACTGCGTTATTGAATTTATTGTGATGTGAATGTGAGAGATTTTGAGCTGTTTCGGAAGAAAACCCGATATAATGTAATTTGCAAACTAAAATTATTATTCAATCTCTATGTTTAACAGCTCTCTGCATGTATTTAAACTTTTAGAAACTTCGTTGAATGGTAGAAAGTATGTTATATATATATTTAATATCCTCATCAGTAGCAAGAGACAACTGCCTTAATCCACCAACATTCATTAACATTTTGTGAGGTGCATGTAATTATACAGATTTAGCACGATATATAGAAAATATCTAGTTATTCAAAAATCGTAAATTCCCCATGACCATAGCAATGGTGTCGTCCACCAATTGATATTTCTGCTAATTGCCATTGCGTTGGTTCAATGTGAATCATCATGCTGCATGGAACATGCAACGTGCAACGTGCAACGTGCAGCGTTCAATGTGCAACATGCGATGTGCAGTGTGCAGTGTGCAATGTGCAATATGCATTCAGCCATTCAGACATTTTGCAACTGGGTCCCGCAAAAGCAGCTAAGTCCATGTGCGATGCGATTCTGCCGCCTGCTGACCAATTATGGTCACTTCGCCGCGCCACATGACCACCTCCGTCCACCTCCGTCCACCTCCATCCTCCTGCATCCTCCATCCATCCTCCATCCATCCACATTCATCCTCCTCCAACGTCCTCCTGCCATTTTGCCATCCGCGTTCCAATACCTAAGCGCACAGGCTGAACTCTGACCTCTCCGCTCGAGTGCGACTTTGCCACAGTTCACAGTTCATTTTAGCTCGGTTCAGTGCAGTTCAGGGCCAAATCCCAAAACGGTCTACTTGGCGAACACATTATGCACCAGCCGGCTGTTTCGATTTGGAAAACTGAAGTTTTTGAACATTTCTACATTAAAGCGGCACCACAAATTGAAAACGAAAAGAACCCGAGCACTTGCACTATTTCGTGAATATTTCAACTTTGCGCTTAGCTATGTGTAATATTATTAATTCCATATTAATAATTTCGCACCTTGTTAGAAACCCATATGCATGATGAATACAAAAATACGAACATTGGTTACTTGCAACTTGTTACACTTTCCAACATGCTGATAAAAATACAAAACGCTTGTCAACACTACGCATACGCCACGTGTGTTGCCAAGCTGGCTATAAGTGTTGTTCAAGAGGTCGGAAAAGAGTAATAGTTATTGAAACTATATATAACTGTGCACTCTGGTAGATAGTGTAATTACTTAATTAACATACACATTGTCATATTATTGGTGTTTGTGGAGTAAAGCTGTCTGTCGAGTCAGTCAGTTGCCACAGTCGTCGTTGTTTTGGCCTGGCTTTTAATGAGCGTGAGGCAGCAAGGCGAGTGCTAAGAGCATTTTCACTCGATTCTATTCCATCCATTCATTACCCCGCCTGCCATTTAATTGTGATTAAAGCCAGCAGCTATATTTCAATTCACAATTCGGTGGGGGTGGCAAACGAGCTGGGGAAAAACTTCTCCCGTGTCAAAGCGCGACATTCAGAGTTGCTACTTACCACTTTGCAATTGTTTTTCGGTATCACTTGGAAAGCTTCTTTAAACATGATCCCACTTTTGTGTCCTCGGCTTCCACGAAGACCTAAGCTGCCTGGCTCCCAGTTCTCCCGCTTCCAGGTCATCCAAATCCGCCCAGATCTCAGCCACATGCCAAAAAGAAGGAGTCACTGCTCGAAAAAATCAAAGATTTGCTGCATTTTCATTCCATCTTAATATACATACATATGTATACAAAATATATTGAAAAATCCAACTACTATACTTGAGGTATTGAATGAGAAGGCACTGAATTGAGCAATATACTTCCAGATATTACGCATAGTTCTCAGCCAACTTGTTTTCTGTGTAGTTGGCAGAATGTTAATGGCTGGCACATTTCCCTTTTTCCCTTTGCCAGTTGGTTATGTTGGCTTCGCGGCTCAGCCGTTCAAATGTTTGCCAGCATATGCATAAAGTATACTTGCCGGCATCCAAGGATCCCGGAGAAAGGACAAGGAGTCCTCCGTCTAATAAGCTGCCGTGCCAATTCCTTGAGCCTGTTTGCCGCTAATTGTTGCCACAGACTCGGGCTTGCCAGCTTAAACTGCCTTGGTAATTTTTAAACAAACTCTGCGACATTTGCGTGCGTTTTTCGTTTGAAGTGCCACCTCCGACATTGTCGCTTGAGGCGAACTAATTACATTTTCGTTTTCAATTAGAACAAAGCGGAGTGAATAGCGTTTTTCGGGAAGCTCACAGTCGCGAGAGGATGGGCTTTTCGAGGCGCCACTGAGAACGTGGGGTGGCAAGTTCAGGGTTTTCCACGACAACGCCTATCAGTCCAATTTTGATGCTAACTGAGGGAAACTAACATTTAATAAGTTCATGAAAATTACACCAATCGCTAATGTAAAGATGAGAAAAAATATTTTTGTTCCTTATTGTGAAATACACTTATATATGAATTTAAAAAAATAAAGATTAAAAAATATTACTTTCGTTCTGAGCACAAAATTTAAAATCAATGATTCAAGCAACGTGTTTCTATTATTTTTTCCAGCACTGTATATGTATAAATAATGTTATTGTATTTAAAGGTACCACCCTGTGATGTTAAGATTCAATATTATGATGTACAGATTCTTCACTTAATAAATATATAAAAAGAAAAAAAAAATTGTATCTTGCCTTAGTGAGATGAAAACATACTTAATAGCTCAATTTCCCTCAATCCGTATCTACATTTTACATAGATTTATTCGCCTTAAGAACCATGTTCTTTGTTTGAGTACCAAGCCTGAATCAAAAACTACCCATTTCACAAAGTTCGACTTCATTTGCTAATTTGTTCGGCTGCAACTTTGCCTCTGCCTGCAATTGTAAATAAATAAAACTTGTACTCACTTTTTGGCATCTTCTCCTCCATTGCAATTATAATTAAATTTCGTTTCAATCGTTGGATTATGCTGCTCCTGATGAACGACTGGTCGGAAATGGAGGTAACTTCGTTAGGCCAACGAATCCAGCAATCCAACGAATCCAACGAATCCATTCCAACGACTGCCCCTAAATGTATGCATTAAAAATTTGTTAACCGACCGATTTTCCCAACGGGACCCGAATCAATTGTTTGCCTAATGCAATTTACTCTGCACCAGATGCAGATGCGGATGCGGATGCGGATGCGAATGCGAATAGAGATGCGGATGTGGAAGGAGATGGAGATAGAGATGGAGATGGCGATGGCGATGCTACTGCTGCTACTGTTTGAGCCAAGGTAATCAACAATCAAAGTCCAAAGCCGTTGGCCGTTGGCCGTGTGGGCGTGGCCAACCGTGCCCTTTTTTTTGGGGGTGGGTGGGTGTGTGGGTGTGTGGGGGTGTGGGGGGTGCAAGGCAGTGGGGTGTTGTCGCCGCTCGTTTGGGTCACTCTTGATGACGACAATTTGCATGTCAAGTCCATTAGGAGCATGTTATCATCCATCCCAACACCCCCAGCAGCGACATCCCTTTTGCAGCTACCGCTGGAGCTACGATTCTTCCCATTTCTTCCCATTTCTTCGTCTGCCTTCGGATTCTTTTTTTTCCCCAGCTGCATTTTGCACTACGTTCTTCGCTCGATGGCTTCTCCTTTTTTTGGCTTGTTAAGCGCAATTAGTCGGTATTGACCATTCCCTCACAAACACTCGCACGAACTTGCACACACACACACCAACACCAACACACACACACACACACACACACACACACACTTACAGTTGCGGTCAAGAAAATGGTAGCAGTAGTAGAAAATACTATTCTTAATATATATTTTTAATGTCCCTGAATCAGAGTAGTATTTTGCGCCCTAATCTCATTACGATTGATATATAAAATAGTAAAGTCTCAATTTATTTACAATATGTTTTTAGGCCAAGCAAATGAAACTATTTAATTTATTAAAAAGTAAGTTATACATCAGTTATAGGTGGTTATTTACAAGGGTTTTCCAAATAAATAGTGAAATCTTTTAAATAAACCTGTTGTTTTATACCACTTTATTATAACTTTATTATATAACAACTTTATTATATAATATTATTCAAGGGCGAACTTTCAAATGTATTATATTTTATATTATATTATTATTATATTTTTAATTTATTTAGTTAAAAAGAAAGCTCCACCATAATGTTGTGCCCCATTGTAAGTGGAGTTTGTGGGTGCATCATTGATGGGGCATTGATGGTGGTCTGCCCTGATATTCTAGATGTTTCATTTTTGCCACTTTGCAATTTTTTTTTTTTGTTTGCCCCACCTCTCGCCTCTCCCCCCATCCCCTCGCCGCCCACCGTTTTCAATCAACAAATTAAAACAACAACAGGGACGAGCTGGTTGTTGCTGGCAGCACATACACTTTGTTTATTAAAATCCGCACGGTTTTTAACGAAAGTGTGTGAAGAATTAGGCGGCAAAAACCAAATGCTCTTTGCTCCCACAACATTTGTTTAGCAGCATTGATGAAGCACGATTTCAAATGTTTCTTACCATCTAAATGTGATAAAACAATAAGCACATTGCTTCGCCAGCTGCCCTTTTGACTGAGTTGCTGCATTATTCAGCTCTAGCTGCCACTTTTCCCACAGCCCTCTTTATGTCTGTTTATGGCCAAAAGGATGGACGGAATGTGGAACGGTTTCCTGTGGCGATGGCCGCACAGCTTCAACTGTATCCTCTTCACTGGAGATTTCTTCGCTGGAGATTTCTTCACTGGAGATTTCTCCACTGGAATGTAGCTGATAAGCCAAGCGGCAGTCCTCTCCAGGCGCAGCATACTCGCATACACTGCACGAAATAGGTAGTTTAAATATATATTTAAAACTAATTATTTTTAATAAATAACGTTTACCCACACATTACAAATAGTTTTTGCCGTTTCCCTACACTTAAAATTGAATATTTTCATTTTTCCACCTCATAAAACTATTTTTTTCAATAAAAAACGATTTTGTAACTTTTAAAAATAGTTTTATCGATTGCCAACCTCTAAAAACGAATTATTTTTAATAAATAGCGTTTACCCACACATTACAAATAGTTTTTGACGTTTTCCTACACTTAAAATTAAACATTTTCATTTTTCCACCTCATAAAACTATTTTTTTCAATAAAAAACGATTTTGTACCTTTTCAAAATAACTACGCGCTTGAATTCTTCACTTAACACATATGTTTGTTATAAGTTTTGGATAGCACATGAGTAATTTTAAGCAGCATCAATTTTAAGTGTATGTACATATCTTGTTTGTTATTTGAAAGCATAGATTTTTTTCAGTGTATTATGCTTTCTTTCTTACCGACCGTTTGTCAACGTATTTTGATGGGTTTTTCCAACAAGCAGCTTGATAATTTTGCATTTTACCACAAAGATGCGGCTGCCGATTTCGAGGGAATTTCATCCTTGCCACGTTTTGAGGCCCCAAGAGGCAGTTGCACTTAATTGCTTTGCGATAGATCGGTGATAGGTGAAGATTTTTTGGCTGATTGCCAGTGGCTTGGATGCAACGGCGCCGTTGCATGCCACACTCCCTGGCATGTTGTATGCAATTTTTGGCTAAATATTTTATGATTTATTTGGCGTGCTGCACTTAACAGCCAGGACATCGGGACATCGGGACACCAGGACACCAGGACATCACAGGACGTTGTGTCTGTTCACTTTTTGGTCTTTTGACCGATACGCCGGCTCGTCTGTGTATGCAGATATGCTGATACTCAAAGATATATGTATATGTTTGTTGTTTTCAGTATTCTGACCGATACACGTATGAGTGTCTGCTTGTGTGTATGCGTGTTGACGCATTTAACAAATTGGCTAAGCAAATTTCCCATTGATTTGCGAGGCACTCAAAATGCAAGCCCCAATGAACGGTAGTGAAGGAAATGGGCAAATGATTTAGGATAAAATATTTCACTGTCAAATTCAATCAAGCTGGCAGTATGTGAAACGCAGCTATACAACAAACAACCAAACAACCAAACAACCAAACAAACACATCCATGCGAATTGTGTGCCGGCGTATTAATGAGTAGCTCGAAGTGCATAAAATGTTCGCAATTTGCGGCACATTTGGGAAAACAATGCAAAAGGCATTTATTATTGAATCGTTTGGGGTATTGCCGAAACACTCGTACATCTGCATGTACGTACATATATCTATACAAATCCGTATATACGTATGTGTACATATGCTTGTTTACGAGCGGCCTTAATCTACAATGGAGCATTCCGATGATGATGGGGGGGCGGCCCAGAAAGGGGGCGTGGTCGAGCTGTGGAAGAGACAGATAAGTGAATTATATGGTCGGATTACCAAATCTAATTTACCCACTTTAAGGCCTGCTGCACATTCTCGAGTCCATGCGAATGGACTCATCGATTGTACGTGTAAGCCCAAAATTTAGAGCCTACCATTTTGCACTTTATGCATAAGCTAAAAACAATATTAAAAATAATATTTGTTTTATGAATAGAAGATTTTGCCTACACGTATATTCGTTGCACAAGAAAGTTATATGACCATATAAGGTTTGCAGGCTTAAAAACATTTTCGGTTCGTAAAAATGTGAAAGAAATTTCTAAAGTTTTTTACAATAGTTCAAGCAGAAGAACTATAAACTTTCAGAATATTGAAAAAAAAAAAAAACAATAAACGACAACCATGACAACCATGACAATTATAAGTGCTCATGGATTAAAAGCAATTAAAAGTTTTAGGAACAGCAAAAGAGAGAGAAGTTCCAATATATTAACGTTAGTTAGGAAACTCCACCGACTTGCACACTGTTAACAAAAATAAAAACAAAATTAAAATACTCGTACATATGAAATACAATTAAACAGTCAACTTGGGAAGTGCCCACTTATACAAGCTTCATTTTCGCTGATCCGACCTGTCATCGCAGCGATTTTCCGGCGGCAGTGAGTGAAGACTTGCACTTATCGAACCTTCGATATATGTACGACTCAACCTTGGAAAGCTCTCGATTAAAATTGAGTTTGAGTTCCGTTCCCAATCGGGGTTAATTACCCAGTGCAGCCAGTATATCAGCACGTAATTTCACTTAATTATAATTCATGGGCTTATTGTTCACTGTATTGTTTAAGAAAGTTTCGAGCTCTTCACCATTCACCATTCAACAGAAATTGAATTGAATTGGTGGGACATTAGGAAATGAAATACAAGTATAACACAAATTTATAGTACAGATATTCATAGTAAAAAACCACATTGCCTTGTTTCATTTTTCACTCGTTTCACCTGTTAATTGAAACGGGTATATCCCATTTCACATTTCACATTTTACTGAGCCATCAAGCAGCCGTCAACAACTGCGACCAATCGCGGCTAATCAAAAACCAGTCGTGACCCCAGCCACCGTCTAAAAAATAGAAAAAAAAGGGACAGCAGATAAGTGGGACAAGTGAACCGACTAAATGATACCTGTTAATAACAGGAACTACTATTTATAAATTGAGAAAAGGGCTTCCAAGTGTAGATTCTAATTTAACTAAATTTACAAACATATTTTAGAATACATGCAGAATAGCTCATAGATATTACTATTACTTTTTGTTACACTAAGCTCAAATAGTTAAATTAAATGTTGTTTAAAATGAAGAATTGATTTGACTTAATATAGCTTTTGAGACCCAGCTTTTGAGACACGCGTCCATGTATTCATGTGCTAGTCATAAATTCAACTTTTCAGCTTTTTTCGTTTCCTATGCGACGTTTCATTAAAAATTTAGCCGAAGCCACCTTGGCCAGGAGTTCGCCAATCGCTGGTTGTCCTCCCAGCCATGTTCCCATATTCCAGGCGCCACTTTTTGGAGGCTGTAAAGTGCGTTTCTTGGCGTTACTTTATGGCCGGAACGCATGTAAACACGTGGCCACGTGGCGATGGGGCTACTTGCCAATCCGGACACCACCACCGATAAGGGATGGGGATTGGGGGAATGGGGGATTGGAGGATTGGGGGACTGGGGGGTTGGGGGATTGGGGGACTGGGAATGAGAGAGGTGGACGGAAACGAGGACGGAGACGGAGACGGAGATGAAGATGGTGATGGTGATGTAGGCGGGGGAGACAGAGGACGGTGTGTTGTCCCAGCTGCTTCACAACAGCAACGCGTAATGATTGTCCTTGCCACATACACATGGAGAAAAGAGCAGCGGAAAGGCATGGTTTTGGAAATATTCCTCTAGCACTGGTACTTGGCTTAAGCTATTACTACTTTGGGTTATATATCTGGGTTTATATCTGCTTGTAGCTGGCACATCAAGCATATTTTGTAAGATTAAAGGTCTGTCATACTAGCAAGCTAAGTGAAATTCCTTTCAGTACATTGAGCATGCAAATGCAATTTAGTGTTTTGCTCAGTGCATGAGGAAACACAGCCAGGCCCGCATAAAATTCATGCACTTCGGCAACTCAGCCTCATACATTTTTATGGCGCACAGTCATATTTATAAGGTCTCCGGGAATCGGGTGGCACTTGGCGGCGTATCAGGTCCGCCATCAGGATAAATTAGGCAGGGGATGTACAGATAGGCATCGGCGCCCGTCAAGGACAACGGCAAACTTGTCGAAGGACTGCATTAATTATGCCTATTTATTTGATGCCACTCGCTCATTGTCCTGCCCGGAACTTTTCCACCCGTTTCATTAATGTTAGTAGCTTGGCTTTCTGGCACTCGGGCATTCGGGCATCCTGAGCTCCTGACATCCTGACCTCCTGACATCCTGGCATCCTGGCATCCGCGTCCTTATCGTCATCGGCTCAATTGAGTTAATGCGCCCAATTGCATATGGAAATGCCATAAGAATGCACGGCTGTTTGCTGTCCGCATTACGCGGCTACGTATAGTGATTACGTTATGATGTGCGCGGCTTAAGCAGGGAGCTGAAAAACGAGAATAAGAATATCCAGGACACTTGCTCCTTGCCGCCGCACTATTTGCGCCATGCAATCAGGATGTGCCCAAGTCGACGGACTTTCGTTAAACACTCGACAATTGTGGGGAAATAAAACTCATTGGGCGCGTAATGGGGCATTCAAACGGAATCAAAACAGAATACCATGTTCATAACGCGTTGGATGGACAATGGACAATGGGCAGTGGACAGTGGACAGTGGGCAGTGGACAGTGGACAGTGGACAGTGGACAATGGGCTTATGTATAAGCTTATTTATTATTGCTTACCGCGAGCACATTGTACATACACAACTCTGAGCTTATAACAATATAATTTGCAATATGATTGTGCAGATTCTATCTACGAGTTTCCAGCGGCGAACGTAAGTCCGCTTACTTTAGTTCGCAGCCGTGCAAATCGCCGAAGCCAAAGACGCTCATTTTTCTCGAACGAGGCTCAGACAAAAGCCAACAATGAAAACTAAAAAACGCAACAGGAATAAATAAAGCATGCATATAAAATAGGAAATGCGAAATACAAAATACAAAATACCAGCGATATTTAAAAAGAAAAACAAAAAACAAAGAACAACGAACAACGAACCACATACACGTACGTGAGAAGCCGAGCGTGTTTTCGGGAAAATGGAAAATACACGTATATAAATCGAGCAACGAAATCTCGGCCATTACTTGGCATTATTGAAGTAAACGAATTTCAAAATGCAAGCCATTCGAAGCAAGGCAAATGTCTTTAAAATCGACCAATTTGGGAACGAGATTAAAAGCAAGTTGGCAGACAGAAGGCACAAAGTGGCGAGTGGAAGGCAGGATGCCAGGATGCCAGGAAGCCAGGATGCTAGGATGCTAGGATGCCAGGGAGCCAGGATGCCAGGATGCCAGGAAGCCAGGATGCGGAGGGCAGGACACGGATACGTTGCACGTCCTTGGGCAGTGTCAATAAAGCGCAACAAAGAGCTTGGCCAAGAGCAAGTCGTGTCAATATTTTGACTGTGTTCTTAGCCTTGGCTTCTGTGTCTCTGACCAAGTATTGTATCGAAATTGCTACACTGCCGGAAAATCAAGAGGCTAAATGGCAAGCATTACTTCTCCCCCCCCCTTTGTCATACGTGTATAGTCGAATTTCCAACTAATACATGTAATTAAATATTTTCCGTTGTGTACATTTCAATTTTTTACACAAGAATTTCCATTGCAGTGCATCTGTGTCCTGGGAGCTTTGGTGGCCCAGCAAGTGCCCTTCCACGCCGAAGGTGGCCATGCGCGTCCAGCGTCGGGAATATTGATGCCCCTGGAGCGTGCCACTGGGAATGCCATGTGCCAGTTGACCATGTCGCAGCCGAAAACAAAAAGAAATGATAATAATAATAAGTATAGAAGGAAGGCAGGCGTGGGGAGAAATGGTAACTGGAAGGGCGGCAAGCGGCAGGCGGTCGGCGCATGTTAAACACATCTCCACTGGCGTGGAGAAGGACTTCCTTTGGCCATGGGCCAGGATCCATCTTCGGGGGACTGGGACGGACGCAGGATGACATAAATTAGCGGCAGGCCGGTCTCCTACACTAGCACTCGTGGCCAAAAAGTTCTGCGGCTAGCTGCCTCATACTGCGGCACGCAGTTTATCATTGTGTCGGGTCAGCGTTTGACCCCAGACCCCAGAGCCCAGACCTTGGACCCCTGACACCCGATCTCCAGATGCCCAGATCCTCTCTGCGGCACAACGTAACACAACATAACCGAGCAGCGAGTGCTGCTGTTGCACATCACGTGACTTGCCAGCCAAATGAAATTCTTGGTGGCGCCACATGGCGCAAAACGCTTCCGTAATTGAGTTGCCCTCACATTTGTGTGCATGCAATCACTTAATATTCGTGTTCGTGTCTTCAAGAACGATTTTCAGGTATTCTATAAATATAAGTCCGGCAATCGTTATTCAATCATCAGGGATCATTGCTAGTTCATTATGAAAACAGATTCATGTATGATCTCGATTATCAAAGAAATGCAGTAAAAATTCATAGTAAGAACTTTGCACCGAATCCAATTTATAATTGTGTTTTGAGTGTATCCAATTTGAGTGTATAGTCCAATTTACGCGTCATTAAATTTTATTAGGTCACTCGCATCTAATTAAAGGAAAAACCGTTTGAAACCAATTATAATTAGCTATTTCGCAAAACTAGTTAATCAATGGCCACTCGCGATAACTTACCATGGTCAATTCTGCGATGCACTGCATGACGAGTATCTATTTGGTCGAAATCTAACACTGCGAATCCAATTTAGAGTACTACACAGTACTATGCAGTTGCTTCGTTGTTGTGTGTACGGATTTCCCTACTGATAGCCATCTGTGATGCAACATTACCAGAACTAGATCTATCAATGTGCCTTATTTCCAATACCGTTAAGTCATCAAGATGCATCCCATCATTATCATGGCCTCATTTCTTGGAGGAGCGCTTCGTTTCAGAAGTCGTTTAGGTGCAGAGTTGCTATTACTCGTTTTGTTAGTGACTTAGTGACTTAGTGACTGAGTGACTTAGTGACTTAGTGACTGAGTGTGACCAATTGAATGTTGAAGTGAGTAGTTGTAATGGCAATGTGTAAACATCAATATAAGCGGCTATATATGAAGGACTGCTTATTTATTTACACCTACTAGATGATAATTAAACCGCAACATAGCCGCCCCTCCATCGCTGCACCCGATATTAGGTTTTAATTATGCCACATTTGATTGCATTAACTTGCACCCGCAGTTGTTTACGCAAATACGTAAAAACACAATATTAAATAAAACCGAAAGCAACAACAACTAAAAAATGGAAGGGCAGTCAGGCGGACGCAAGACGTGAAAGTGCAGTGAAATGCAATGAAATAAATAATAACCACAAAAATGCAATTTAATACAAATCTAATTCGAGCACATCAAAATGGCCAGCTGTCCGTGTGTGAAATCTCCCCATCCGAACCCCAAACCCCACGAAATCCGAACCGTTCATGGCGATTTTTAATTGAAAGCGCGACTTTTGGGCTTTCAACCAAACACACACACACACACACAGCACACACACGCAGCACACACACGCAGCACACACACACAGCACACACACACAGCACACACACAGCACACACACACACCCACACAGACAGCAGCATTGGCAACAGCAGCTGCATAAATTTCATTAGTAAACTTTTAATTAGAAAAATTTCAGCATGAATTTAATTAGTGCAGATACACACGCACACACACATAGATGGGGCGAGAGACAAAGCCGAAAATTAAATTTAATAATATGAAATGAAAATGAAAATGAAAATGAAATGCAGCTAGCCCACTCACTGCCAACACCTGACAACTGGCTGACAATAGTAATGGTAACGAACACCACTTAACTGGGCCAAAATCAAGCGAACACTATGTACCAGCTAAAACCAATCAGTTTTCCGAATTTTAAACTTTATGCAATTAAGTACGAGTATATCATCTTTGGTCCTGCGAGTATCCCTATCAAGTAACCGAATGGAAAAACTAAAAGTAACGTATACTTCGATCATTTAACTGCATTAATAGGGTAACTGGCAGAACATCAAGGCGCGCACAGAGTTCGCTAGATTTAAGTTAGCTGCATCCGTGTAATTAAAGCTTGGCAGTTTCGACCAGCTAATTGCCAAGGTAACAGGCCAGGACACGAAGTCGCCATCGCAAACGTCACGTTTTGCTGGCAGCAATTATACGGCTCACAGCAGCACACGGACACAAAGAGATCATCGCTGGCCAGGCCAAAATACACTGGGCGAAATATGCTAATTATGATAAGAGCCTGCAACTCAACGCCGCCCATCAAAAAGCCACCTAGTTGTGCGGCCATGCCATGACGATGGCCAACTTGAGCTGGGCGGAAAACCCAGAAAAACCAGTTGGCTTCCAGTTAACAGAAAGAGAGGTTGGCTAGCAGCTTACAGCTTAATAACTCAAACATTTATTAAACATTTATTTATCGATAAAGACGTTTCAAATAGTAATGCTGATCAGTGCAATAAGACAAGAGAACACAAAGGCTTGTAGATTTCAGAATTGCTCATCTTTCTGAAGTAAGTGCGTTTCCCGAGTTTCCCGACTTTCCCGATCACTTTCTTGGCCAAACAACTGCTTGTGCACTTCCGCCAACAACAAGAATGTTTGGCGGTTGACATCCCCGCGGATCTGGCATGCCAATATGATTATCGCCCGATTATCTGGAGGTCACTTGGCGTCACGCTCAACGTGATGCACTGCCGCAATTGGTGTAATTACAGAATGAGGAAGTGCAGCGGTGGCGATACACTATATGGTAATTATGCTGCCAATCATAACGCCAAGTGGTGGGGTTACCCGGGCCCCAAATGTATTTTCGTACACATTTTCAGAGTAATTTATGTTTAGTCGCTGCTAAATTTATTGTTTTCATTTAACAACTGCAGCATTGACGTTGATTAATCATTTTATATGCAAATTATATATATATGCATGTACATATATGTATATACATATACTAGTATGTATATACGTCTTCTTTCAAGACACGCGAACTTCTCGACTTCTCGACTTCTCGACTTCTCGAACTTCAGCATTGGCTTTCAGTTTTCAATCCGAGTTTGACTAGCTGGCTGAATCTATCTGATGAATGCTAAGAGATCTTTAATTACGAAATACGAGTACTGATGATGTCTGGCTGGCCAGCGAATATCGTGGCTAAATAAACTACCAAGCAACTATTGCGGTTGCGGCGCTAATGCCGCTCACAAATCATTCATAATCATATATGGCTGGCTAATCACACACGTATTTGCCGGAGAACTTCAATTGAGTCAGCCAATAAAACCCAAGATTTATTCAATCATTTTCTGCAACTTGAATGAGCCCTGTGAGTGGGGCAATAATTAATGAATTAATGAATTAATGAAAACATTTTGCTCTGCGAGTGATGCATGCAGTTTTACACTCAATGAATAATGGGAAATTCATATATGGATCAAATAGTTTGCAAAACTTGTCTTATCATTACTCTAACATTTTCTCAACTTCTAGCAATTTTCAAATATAATAATAAAAGCATTTTTTTTTTTTTCAAAATTAAAAGTCAATGATTGCATCGCATGAGCCGAACTTCTCAAAAAAACTCTATGATGTGATAGGTCAATAAAAGCGAGCTAAACAGCCGCATCGTAATTGGCCAATAAAAGAAGCAGCGAAATCTAGAGTTTATTATGGCCAACGGTCCGAAGAGTCCGATACCCTGGTAGATTCATGCGAAAATTATTTTAAAGCCATCTAAGTGTAGTCATTTCAATTTACAATCCTACAATGTGGCACGTGCGAAACTACAAATTTTTTTTTCGGTCATTGCTCACGTAAATAAAGAGCTTTGAATGTGCCAGACAAATTTTTAATTGTTTGGGGCATTCGAATCTGTAGAAATTGAATATTTTTCAACACTGCTAGTGGCCACTAAAGTTGCTGATATAACAAAGCCGAAAACATATTGACAACTGATGTTGGGACTACAAGACCAATATAATTATAAATAGAATTGACCCAGACTCGAATCCAGAATCAATAAACTTCTCGATCCGTTCTTTTCTGCTTTATTTCGGGGATGGCCATTCGACGTCATAATTATACGATTTTTTTTCTCTTTATTTATGGTCTTTTCGGTTTTTTGCAGATCTCGCATTTTGGTATTGTTGTTGGTATTGTTCAGTGCGAAGCTTCAGCTGTCGAAGCATTGTTATTTTAATTAACTCCGATTAGGTGTGAGGCACGTTTCTGTGGACGTTTCATTAATTTCTGTATTTTTTCTGCGTTCTTTACATTTGATTTTTATTTTTCCTATTTTTTTGAAATACGTATATATATTTTTCTTTGGGTTTACGACGGTTCTCTCTGTTGGGCTAGCTGCTTTTGGCCGGGCTAGTTGCTTTGTAACGCTGAGCGAAAAGTCAATAATTCCCCGACCCAGCCACTTATCGGCAATTGCCTTGAAGCGGGCATTTTTCCCACACTGCCCGCCGGTAACTGATTATACCACTTACACGGGGGCCAGTCCCAGATCCAGACCCACATCCAACAACACAAACCGGTTATCCGCGGATCGGTGCGAATCGGTGGTGATATGGCGATGATATAGGGATGATCTAGTGGTGCACTGCCGGAAACTGGGCGACGATGAGGGATGACCACTGGGTGTCGAGAACCTAGCAAGCAGCCAAGACTGCACTGAGAAAAAATTACAATGGGTATAAAATGTGACAACTTTTTCCATCCAAAGAGTGAATAGAAGCCCTAGTCTGCGAATTTAAAGGTTACATTCTATTAATAGTTAATTTCCATCGAATCAACTAATTTCCACAAAATAATAGCAGAGATTATGAACCTATGATTAAGATAATATTTTAAGAATGACCCGATCCGATGTCCTCATATTAAAGCCCCGCCAATTCCCATGGCTAATTTCTTTCTAATGAGAACCAGTTATGGACCCCGCAGCGCTACCCAGCCCGAAGAAGTGGGAAAAGCAGCGACGCCGGCGGAGGCAGCTAGTCGATGGTTAGCCATAACCCATTCATAAACCCAAAGTGCCGCTCGACCTCAGATCAGTAGCGTGTTGACCGTCGAGATGCCGAGATTGTTGAGCAAGTGCAGCGTGTTCGCCGCTTGGGCGCCTGCAGTGCTCATCTTGGTTTTGGCTTGCGAACACGGATTAACCGGAGCTCAGAGCTTAACCGAGACTGTGACCACCACTACTCCAGCGCCATCTGGCGGCTACTGTGCGGCAGCACTTTGTGAGCTGTACAATGGAACGCATTTGGTGCACGTGCCGCATACCGCATGTGGCAACAACGGTAGCTTTTCTCCCTCCTGCGGACCGGAACCCAAACTCCTCGAAATGAGCGAAAGACGGCGCCAGCTGCTGCTGGACATGCACAATTTGGCCAGATCGAAGATCGCCAGCGGAAATCTGGAAGGCTATCGGAGCGCCGCCCATATGCCGCTGCTGCGTTGGGACAACGAACTGGAGCAAATGGCCGCCTTGCACGCCAAACGCTGTCAATTCGCCCACGACAAGTGCCGCAACACGCCGCGTTTCAAGTTTAGTGGCCAGAATATCGGTTACTTTTGGATCGGGAGAGAGTTCAAATCGCACTCGCGGCGAATGAAGTCCTTTGTGATCAACTGGTTCCGCGAGTACCAGGATGCCAATCAGAGCTTCATCGATAAATATCATCCACATCCGCAGGGGTAAGCCGCTAAAAACTAGAGAACTAGAGAACAACAACTTCTGTGTTGAAAATAGTTGAAATTGTGTCAAATTTTTTGAAAGTCCTTTAGTAGTCTGTGTTGAAAATAGTTTAAACAGGGTCAAAGTCCTTTAGGAGCTTAAGCACATTATGAAAACGCGTAAGATTTATAACAATATTTGTTTCCCGCAGCAAGAAGATCGGTCACTTTACACTACTTGTGTCTGATCGAGTGAATCGCGTGGGCTGCGCCGGTGTCCGCTTCCTGGAGCCCAAGTCCAATCGTTTCCAGTTCATGTTGACGTGCAACTATGACTACAACAACATTTTCAACGAACCCATCTACCAATCTGGTCCGGCGGGATCCAAGTGCCCCCAGCATCGAATCAGCGAGAAGTTCCCCGGCTTGTGCGACTGGCGGGATGCCACCATTGATTTCGACAGCGAGGAAAGCGCTGAAGATGGTAATACCTTGGACAACAATATACCCCTGTAAAATAAAATAAGTCCCTAGCATATGAATCTAATACTCGTGGGGCCCCACTTGAAACAAGTTATATAAGAAGCATTTTTTTTTGTTAATATATAAGAAATCATTTTCAATGAATTGTTGCAGAATCTTTGGAATATAACGCGTTATTACTAAGAGAACTTAAAATTTGTAACGTTGTAGAGAGTTTATTAGAATTAAAATTTACATTAAATACGGATTCAATAAGCTTATCACTACTGTAGTTCTGCTCTGTTTGATGCTGCTTTACGAAATATTGGGAGTGCTTGTCAATGGTGTACCAGTTATCACATCAAAAATATTAAACGGAGGGAGAGATTCGGTTGTCGTCTTCTCCGATGTTGGCTTAAGGGTTGTCGTCTTCTGAGAAGTCTGTTGTGGCGTCGTTCCCTCAGTAGGCTTCAGAGATGTCTGCTTGACAGTCGTTCGTTTAGTTGGTTTCACAGTTGTCGGCTTGGCCGTTGCACCTTCAGTTGGTTTCAGAGTTGTAGGCTTGGCACTCGTTCTCTCAGTTGGTCTCAGAGTTGTCGGCCTAGCCGTGGTTCCCTCAGTTGGCTTCGGAGTTGTCGGCTTGGCACTCGTTCCTTCGGTTGGTTTCTGCGTTATTGGCTTGGCACTCGTTCCCTCAGTTGGTTTCAGAGTTGTCGGCCTAGCCGTTGTTCCCTCAGTTGGTTTCAGAGTTGTCGGCTTGGCACTCGTTCTTTCGGTTGGTTTCAGAGTTGTTTCCTTTGCCGTTGTTCCCTCAGTTGGTTTAAAAGTTGTTGGCCTGGCCGTTGTACCTTCAGTTGGTTTCAGCGTTGTTGGCTTGGCACTCGTTCCCTCAGTTGGTCTCAGAGTTGTTGGCCTGGCACTCGGTCCCTCAGTTAGATTCAGAGTTGTCGGCCTAGCCGTTGTACCCTTAGTTGGTTTCAGAGTTGTCGTCTTGGCACTCGTTCCTTCGGTTGGTTTCAGAGTTGTTTGCTTTGCCGTTGTTCCCTCAGTTGGTTTTAAAGTTGTTGGCTTGGCCGTTGTACCTTCAGTTTGTTTAAACGTTGTTGGCTTGGCACTCGTTCCCTCAGTTGGTTTCAGAGTTGTCGGCCTAGCCGTTGTTCCCTCAGTTGGTTTCAGAGTAGTCGGCTTGGCACTCGTTCTTTCGGTTGGTTTCAAAGTTGTTTGCTTGGCCGTTGTTCTCTCAGTTGGCTTCAGAGTTGTCGGCTTGGCCGTTGTACCCTCAGTTGGTTTCAGAGTTGTTTGCTTTGCAGTTGTTCCCTCAGTTGGTTTCAGAGTTGTCGGCCTAGCCGTTGTTCCCTCAGTTGGTTTCAGAGTTGTCGGCTTGGCACTCGTTCTTTCGGTTGGTTTCAAAGTTGTTTGCTTGGCCGTTGTTCTCTCAGTTGGCTTCAGAGTTGTCGGCTTGGCCGTTGTACCCTCAGTTGGTTTCAGAGTAGTAGGCTTGGCACTCGTTCCCACAGTTGGTTTCAGAGTTGTCGGCCTAGCCGTTGTTCCCTCAGTTGGTTTCAGAGTTGTCGGCTTGGCACTCGTTCTTTCGGTTGGTTTCAAGGTTGTTTGCTTGGCCGTTGTTCTCTCAGTTGGTTTCAAAGTTGTTGGCTTGGACGTTGTACCCTTAGTTGGATTCAGAGTTGTTGGTCTGGAACTCGTTTCCTCAGTTGGTTTTAGAGTGGTCGGTTTGGCAGTTGTTCCCTCAGTTGGTCTCAGAGTTGTCGGCTTGGGCGTTGTTCCCTCAGTTGGTTTCACAGTTGTTTGCTTGGCAGTTGTTCCCTCAGTTGGTCTCAGAGTTGTCGGCTTGGCCGTTGTACCCTCAGTTGGCTTCAGAGTTGTCGGCTTGGCACTCGTTCCTTCGGTTGGTTTCAGAGTTGTTTGCTTTGCCGTTGTTCCCTCAGTTGGTTTCAGAGTTGTTAGCTTGGCAGTTGTTCCCTCAGTTGGTTTCAGAGTTGTTTGCTTGGCAGTTGTTCTCTCAGTTGGCTTCAGAGTTGTCGGCTTGGCCGTTGTACCCTCAGTTGGTTTCAGAGTAGTAGGCTTGGCACTCGTTCCCTCAGTTGGTTTCAGAGTTGTTAGCTTGGCAGTTGTTCCCTCAGTTGGTTTCAGAGTTGTTTGCTTGGCAGTTGTTCCCTCAGTTGGTTTCAGAGTTGTCGGTTTGGCCGTTGTTCTCTCAGTTGGTTTCACAGTTGTTTGCTTGGCAGTTGTTCCCTCAGTTGGTCTCAGAGTTGTCGGCTTGGCCGTTGATCCCTCAGTTGGTTTTGGAGTTGTCTGCCTAGCCGTTGTACCCACAGTTGGTTTCAGAGTTGTCGGCTTGGAACTCGTTTTTTCGGTTGGTTTAAGAGTAGTTTGCTTGGCCGTTGTTCCCTCAGTAGGTTTCAGAGTGGTCGGTTTGGCCGTTGTTCCCTCAGTTGGTTTCAGAGTTGTTTGCTTGGCAGTTGTTCCCTTAGTTGGTCTCAGAGTTGTCGGCCTAGCCGTTGTTCTCTCAGTAGGTTTTGGAGTTGTCGGCCTAGCCGTGGTTCCTTTGGTAGGTTTCAGAGTTGTTGGCTTGGCACTCGTTCCCTCAGTTGGTTTCAGAGTGGTCGGCCTGGCCGTCGTTCGTTCAGTTGGTCTCAGAGTAGTCGGCTTGGCCGTGGTTCCCTCAGTTGGTTTCACAGTTGTTTGCTTGGCAGTTGTTCCCTCAATTGGTCTCAGAGTTGTTGGCCTGGCACTCGTTCCCTCAGTTGGTTTCAGAGTTGTCGGCCTAGCCGTTGTACCCTCAGTTGGTTTCAGAGTTGTCGGCTTGGCACTCGTTCCTTCGGTTGGTTTCAGAGTTGTTTGCTTTGCCGTTGTTCCCTCAGTTGGTTTTAAAGTTGTTGGCATGGCCGTTGTACCTTCAGTTGGTTTCAACGTTGTTGGCTTGGCACTCGGCCTAGCCGTTGTTCTCTCAGTAGGTTTTGGAGTTGTCGGCCTAGCCGTGGTTCCTTTGGTAGGTTTCAGAGTTGTTGGCTTGGCACTCGTTCCCTCAGTTGGTTTCAGAGTGGTCGGCCTAGCCGTTGTTCCCTCAGTTGGTTTTAGAGTTGTCGGCTTGGCACTCGTTCTTTCGGTTGGTTTCAAAGTTGTTTGCTTGGCCGTTGTTCTCTCAGTTGGTTTCAGAGTTGTCGGCTTGGCCGTTGTACCCTCAGTTGGTTTCAGAGTAGTAGGCTTGGCACTCGTTCCCTCAGTTGTTTTCAGAGTTGTTAGCTTGGCAGTTGTTCCCTCAGTTGGTTTCAGAGTTGTTTCCTTGGCAGTTGTTCCCTCAGTTGGTTTCAGAGTTGTCGGTTTGGCCGTTGTTCTCTCAGTTGGTTTCACAGTTGTTTGCTTTGCAGTTGTACCTTCTGTTGGTTTCAGTGTTGTTTGCTTGGCAGTTGTTCCCTCAGTGGGTCTCAGAGTTGTCGGCTTGGCCGTTGTACCTTCAGTTGGTTTCAGAGTTGTTGGCTTGCCACTCGTTCTCTCAGTTGGTTTCAGAGTGGTCGGCCTGGCCGTCGTTCCTTCAGTTGGTCTCAGAGAAGTCGGCTTGGCCGTGGTTCCCTCAGTTGGTTTCAAAGTTGTTGGCTTGGCCGTTGTACCTTCTGTTGGTTTCAGAGTTGTTTTCTTGGCAGTTGTTCCCTCAGTTGGTCTCAGAGTTGTCGGCTTGGCCGTTGTACCTTCAGTTGGTTTCAGAGTTGTTGGCTTGGCACTCGTTCCCTCAGTTGGTTTCAGAGTGGTCGGCCTGGCCGTCGTTCCTTCAGTTGGTCTCAGAGTAGTCGGATTGGCCGTGGTTCCCTCAGTTGGTTTCATAGTTGGTGGCTTGGCCGTTGTACCTTCAGTTGGTTTCACAGTTGTCGGCTTCGCCGTTGTTCCCTCAGTTGGTTTTACAGTTGTCTGCGTGGCAGTTGTTCCCTCAGTTGGTCTCAGAGTTGTCGGCTTGGCCGTTGTACCTTCAGTTGGTTTCAGAGTTGTTGGCTTGGCACTCGTTCCCTCAGTTGGATTCAGAGTGGTCGGCTTGGCACTCGTTCCTTCGGTTGGTTTCAGAGTTGTTTGCTTTGCCGTTGTTCCCTCAGTTGGTTTTAAAGTTGTTGGCCTGGCCGTTGTACCTTCAGTTGGTTTCAACGTTGTTGGCTTGGCACTCGATCCCTCAGTTGGTTTCAGAGTTGTCGGCCTAGCCGTTGTTCCCTCAGTTGGTTTTAGAGTTGTCGGCTTGGCACTCGTTCTTTCGGTTGGTTTCAAAGTTGTTTGCTTGGCCGTTGTTCTCTCAGTTGGTTTCAGAGTTGTCGGCTTGGCCGTTGTACCCTCAGTTGGTTTCAGAGTAGTAGGCTTGGCACTCGTTCCCTCAGTTGTTTTCAGAGTTGTTAGCTTGGCAGTTGTTCCCTCAGTTGGTTTCAGAGTTGTTTCCTTGGCAGTTGTTCCCTCAGTTGGTTTCAGAGTTGTCGGTTTGGCAGTTGTTCTCTCAGTTGGTTTCACAGTTGTTTGCTTTGCAGTTGTACCTTCTGTTGGTTTCAGTGTTGTTTGCTTGGCAGTTGTTCCCTCAGTGGGTCTCAGAGTTGTCGGCTTGGCCGTTGTACCTTCAGTTGGTTTCAGAGTTGTTGGCTTGCCACTCGTTCTCTCAGTTGGTTTCAGAGTGGTCGGCCTTGCCGTCGTTCCATCAGTTGGTCTCAGAGTAGTCGGCTTGGCCGTGGTTCCCTCAGTTGGTTTCAAAGTTGTTGGCTTGGCCGTTGTACCTTCTGTTGGTTTCAGAGTTGTTTTCTTGGCAGTTGTTCCCTCAGTTGGTCTCAGAGTTGTCGGCTTGGCCGTTGTACCTTCAGTTGGTTTCAGAGTTGTTGGCTTGGCACTCGTTCCCTCAGTTGGTTTCAGAGTGGTCGGCCTGGCCGTCGTTCCTTCAGTTGGTCTCAGAGTAGTCGGATTGGCCGTGGTTCCCTCAGTTGGTTTCATAGTTGGTGGCTTGGCCGTTGTACCTTCAGTTGGTTTCACAGTTGTCGGCTTCGCCGTTGTTCCCTCAGTTGGTTTTACAGTTGTCTGCGTGGCAGTTGTTCCCTCAGTTGGTCTCAGAGTTGTCGGCTTGGCCGTTGTACCTTCAGTTGGTTTCAGAGTTGTTGGCTTGGCACTCGTTCCCTCAGTTGGATTCAGAGTGGTCGGCTTGGCAGTGGTTCCCTCAGTTGGTTTCACAGTTGTTTGCTTTGCCGTAGTACCTTCTGTTGGTTTCAGAGTTGTTTTCTTGGCAGTTGTTCCCTCAGTTGGTCTCAGAGTTGTCGGCTTGGCCGTTGTACCTTCAGTTGGTTTCAGAGTTGTTGGCTTGGCACTCGTTCCCTCAGTTGGTTTCAGAGTGGTCGGCCTGGCCGTCGTTCCTTCAGTTGGTCTCAGAGTAGTCGGATTGGCCGTGGTTCCTTCAGTTGGTTTCACAGTTGTTGGCTTTGCCGTTGTACCTTCAGTTGGTCTGAGAGTTGTCGGCTTGGCCGTTGAACCTTCAGTTGGTTTCAGAGTTGTTGGCTTGGCACTCGTTCCCTCAGTTGGTTTCAGAGTGGTCGGCTTGGCAGTGGTTCCCTCAGTTGGTTTCACAGTTGTTTGCTTTGCCGTAGTACCTTCTGTTGGTTTCAGAGTTGTTTGCTTGGCAGTTGTTCCCTCAGTTGGTTTCAGAGTGGTCGGCTTGGCCGTCGTTCCTTCAGTTGGTCTCAGAGTAGTCGGATTGGCCGTGGTTCCCTCAGTTGGTTTCACAGTTGTTGGCTTTGCCGTTGTACCTTCAGTTGGTCTGAGAGTTGTCGGCTTGGCCGTTGTACCTTCAGTTGGTTTCACAGTTGTCGGCTTGGCCGTTGTTCCCTCAATTGGTTTTACAGTTGTCTGCGTGGCAGTTGTTCCCTCAGTTGGTCTCAGAGTTGTCAAGCTGGCCGTTGTACCTTCAGTTGGTTTCAGAGTTGTTGGCTTGGCACTCGTTCCCTCAGTTGGTTTCAGAGTGGTCGGCTTGGCAGTGGTTCCCTCAGTTGGTTTCACAGTTGTTTGCTTTGCCGTAGTACCTTCAGTTGGTTTCAGAGTTGTTTGCTTGGCAGTTGTTCCCTCAGTTGGTTTCAGAGTGGTCGGCTTGGCCGTCGTTCCTTCAGTTGGTCTCAGAGTAGTCGGATTGGCCGTGGTTCCCTCAGTTGGTTTCACAGTTGTTTGCTTGGATGTTGTTCCGTCAGTTGGTCTCAGAGTTGTTGGCTTGGCAGTTGTTCCTTCAGTAGGTTTCAAAGTTGTTGGCTTGGGACTCGTTCCTTCGGTTGGTTTCAGAGTTGTTGGCTTGGCACTCGTTCCCTCAGTTGGATTCACAGTTGTTGGCTTTGCCGTTGTACCTTCAGTTGGTCTCAGAGTTGTTGGCTTGGCCGTTGTACCTTCTGTTGGTTTCAGAGTTGTTTGCTTGGAAGTTGTTCCTTCAGTTGGTCTCAGAGTTGTTGGCTTGGCCGTTGTACCTTCAGTTGGTTTCAGAGTTGTTGGCTTGGCACTCGTTCCCTCAGTTGGTTTCAGAGTGGTTGGCTTGGCAGTGGTTCCCTCAGTTGGTTTTACAGTTGTTGGCTTTGCCGTTGTACCTTCAGTTGGTTTCGGAGTTATTGGCTTGGCACTCGTTCCCTCAGTTGGTTTCAGAGTGGTCGGCTTGGCAGTGGTTCCCTCAGTTGGTTTCACAGTTGTTTGCTTTGCCGTAGTACCTTCTGTTGGTTTCAGAGTTGTTTGCTTGGCAGTTGTTCCCTCAGTTGGTTTCAGAGTGGTCGGCTTGGCCGTTGTTCCCTCAGTTGGTTTTAGAGTTGTCGGCTTGGCCGTTGTTCCTTCAATTGGTTTCAGAGTTGTTTGCTTGGATGTTGTTCCGTCAGTTGGTCTCAGAGTTGTTGGCTTGGCAGTTGTTCCTTCAGTAGGTTTCAAAGTTGTTGGCTTGGGACTCGTTCCTTCGGTTGGTTTCAGAGTTGTTGGCTTGGCACTCGTTCCCTCAGTTGGATTCACAGTTGTTGGCTTTGCCGTTGTACCTTCAGTTGGTCTCAGAGTTGTTGGCTTGGCCGTTGTACCTTCTGTTGGTTTCAGAGTTGTTTGCTTGGAAGTTGTTCCTTCAGTTGGTCTCAGAGTTGTTGGCTTGGCCGTTGTACCTTCAGTTGGTTTCAGAGTTGTTGGCTTGGCACTCGTTCCCTCAGTTGGTTTCAGAGTGGTTGGCTTGGCAGTGGTTCCCTCAGTTGGTTTCCCAGTTGTTGGCTTTGCCGTTGTACCTTCAGTTGGTTTCGGAGTTATTGGCTTGGCACTCGTTCCCTCAGTTGGTTTCAGAGTGGTCGGCTTGGCAGTGGTTCCCTCAGTTGGTTTCACAGTTGTTTGCTTTGCCGTAGTACCTTCTGTTGGTTTCAGAGTTGTTTGCTTGGCAGTTGTTCCCTCAGTTGGTTTCAGAGTGGTCGGCTTGGCCGTTGTTCCCTCAGTTGGTTTTAGAGTTGTCGGCTTGGCCGTTGTTCCTTCAGTTGGTTTCAGAGTTGTTTGCTTGGATGTTGTTCCGTCAGTTGGTCTCAGAGTTGTTGGCTTGGCAGTTGTTCCTTCAGTAGGTTTCAAAGTTGTTGGCTTGGGACTCGTTCCTTCGGTTGGTTTCAGAGTTGTTGGCTTGGCACTCGTGCCCTCAGTTGGATTCACAGTTGTTGGCTTTGCCGTTGTACCTTCAGTTGGTCTCAGAGTTGTTGGCTTGGCCGTTGTACCTTCTGTTGGTTTCAGAGTTGTTTGCTTGGAAGTTGTTCCTTCAGTTGGTCTCAGAGTTGTTGGCTTGGCCGTTGTACCTTCAGGGTGTTTCAGAGTTGTTGGCTTGGCACTCGTTCCCTCAGTTGGTTTCAGAGTTGTAGGCTTGGCCGTGGTTCCCTCAGTTGGTTTCACAGTTGTTGGCTTGACCGTTGTACCTTCTGTTGGTTTCAGAGTTGTTTGCCTGGACGTTGTTCCCTCAGTTGTTCTCAGAGTTGTTGGCTTGGCCGTTGAACCTTCAGTTGGTTTCACAGTTGTCGGCTTGGCCGTTGTTCCCTCAGTTGGTTTTAGAGTTGTCGGCTTGGCCGTTGTTCCTTTAGTTGGTCTCAGAGTTGTTGGCTTGGCCGTTGTACTTTCTGTTGGTTTCAGAGTTGTTTGCTTGGATGTTGTTCCCTCAGTTGGTCTCAGAGTTGTTGGCTTGGCACTTGTTCCTTCGGTTGGTTTCAGAGTTGTTTGCTTGGCAGTTGTTCCCTCAGTTGGTTTCACAGTTGTTTGCTTGGCAGTTGTTCCCTCAATTGGTCTCAGAGTTGTTGGCCTGGCACTCGTTCCCTCAGTTGGTTTCAGAGTTGTCGGCCTAGCCGTTGTACCCTCAGTTGGTTTCAGAGTTGTCGGCTTGGCACTCGTTCCTTCGGTTGGTTTCAGAGTTGTTTGCTTTGCCGTTGTTCCCTCAGTTGGTTTTAAAGTTGTTGGCCTGGCCGTTGTACCTTCAGTTGGTTTCAACGTTGTTGGCTTGGCACTCGATCCCTCAGTTGGTTTCAGAGTTGTCGGCCTAGCCGTTGTTCCCTCAGTTGGTTTTAGAGTTGTCGGCTTGGCACTCGTTCTTTCGGTTGGTTTCAAAGTTGTTTGCTTGGCCGTTGTTCTCTCAGTTGGTTTCAGAGTTGTCGGCTTGGCCGTCGTACCCTCAGTTGGTTTCAGAGTAGTAGGCTTGGCACTCGTTCCCTCAGTTGTTTTCAGAGTTGTTAGCTTGGCAGTTGTTCCCTCAGTTGGTTTCAGAGTTGTTTCCTTGGCAGTTGTTCCCTCAGTTGGTTTCAGAGTTGTCGGTTTGGCCGTTGTTCTCTCAGTTGGTTTCACAGTTGTTTGCTTGGCAGTTGTACCTTCTGTTGGTTTCAGTGTTGTTTGCTTGGCAGTTGTTCCCACAGTGGGTCTCAGAGTTGTCGGCTTGGCCGTTGTACCTTCAGTTGGTTTCAGAGTTGTTGGCTTGCCACTCGTTCCCTCAGTTGGTTTCAGAGTGGTCGGCCTGACCGTCGTTCCTTCAGTTGGTCTCAGAGTAGTCGGCTTGGCCGTGGTTCCCTCAGTTGGTTTCACAGTTGTTGCCTTGGCCGTTGTACCTTCTGTTGGTTTCAGAGTTGTTTTCTTGGCAGTTGTTCCCTCAGTTGGTCTCAGAGTTGTCGGCTTGGCCGTTGTACCTTCAGTTGGTTTCAGAGTTGTTGTCTTGGCACTCGTTCCCTCAGTTGGTTTCAGAGTGGTCGGCCTGGCCGTCGTTCCTTCAGTTGGTCTCAGAGTAGTCGGATTGGCCGTGGTTCCCTCAGTTGGTTTCATAGTTGGTGGCTTGGCCGTTGTACCTTCAGTTGGTTTCACAGTTGTCGGCTTCGCCGTTGTTCCCTCAGTTAGTTTTACAGTTGTCTGCGTGGCAGTTGTTCCCTCAGTTGGTCTCAGAGTTGTCGGCTTGGCCGTTGTACCTTCTGTTGGTTTCAGAGTTGTTTGCTTGGAAGTTGTTCCTTCAGTTGGTCTCAGAGTTGTTGGCTTGGCCGTTGTACCTTCAGTTGGTTTCAGAGTTGTTGGCTTGGCACTCGTTCCCTCAGTTGGTTTCAGAGTAGTCAGTTTGGCCGTTGTTCCTTCAGTTGGTCTCAGAGTTGTAGGCTTGGCCGTGGTTCCCTCAGTTGGTTTCACAGTTGTTAGCTTGATCGTTGTACCTTCTGTTGGTCTCAGAGTTGTCGGCTTGACCGTTGTACCTTCAGTTGGTTTCAGAGTTGTTGGCTTGGCACTCGTTCCCTCAGTTGGATTCAGAGTGGTCGGCTTGGCAGTGGTTCCCCCAGTTGGTTTCACAGTTGTTTGCATTGCCGTAGTACCTTCTGTTGGTTTCAGAGTTGTTTGCTTGGCAGTTGTTCCCTCAGTTGGTTTCAGAGTGGTCGGCTTGGCCGTCGTTCCTTCAGTTGGTCTCAGAGTAGTCGAATTGGCCGTGGTTCCCTCAGTTGGTTTCACAGTTGTTGGCTTTGCCGTTGTACCTTCAGTTGGTCTGAGAGTTGTCGGCTTGGCCGTTGTACCTTCAGTTGGTTTCACAGTTGTCGGCTTGGCCGTTGTTCCCTCAGTTGGTTTTAGAGTTGTCGGCTTGGCCGTTGTTCCTTCAGTTGGTTTCAGAGTTGTTTGCTTGGATGTTGTTCCGTCAGTTGGTCTCAGAGTTGTTGGCTTGGCAGTTGTTCCTTCAGTAGGTTTCAAAGTTGTTGGCTTGGGACTTGTTCCTTCGGTTGGTTTCAGAGTTGTTGGCTTGGCACTCGTTCCCTCAGTTGGATTCACAGTTGTTGGCTTTGCCGTTGTACCTTCAGTTGGTCTCAGAGTTGTTGGCTTGGCCGTTGTACCTTCTGTTGGTTTCAGAGTTGTTTGCTTGGAAGTTGTTCCTTCAGTTGGTCTCAGAGTTGTTGGCTCGGCCGTTGTACCTTCTGTTGGTTTCAGAGTTGTTGGCTTGGCACTCGTTCCCTCAGTTGGTTTCAGAGTAGTCAGTTTGGCCGTTGTTCCTTCAGTTGGTCTCAGAGTTGTAGGCTTGGCCGTGGTTCCCTCAGTTGGTTTCACAGTTGTTGGCTTGGCCGTTGTACCTTCTGTTGGTTTCAGAGTTGTTTGCTTGGAAGTTGTTCCTTCAGTTGGTCTCAGAGTTGTAGGCTTGGCCGTTGTTCCTTCAGTTGGTCTCAGAGTTGTAGGCTTGGCCGTGGTTCCCTCAGTTGGTTTCACAGTTGTTGGCTTGGCCGTTGTACCTTCTGTTGGTTTCAGAGTTGTTTGCTTGGACGTTGTTCCCTCAGTTGTTCTCAGAGTTGTTGGCTTGGCCGTTGAACCTTCAGTTGGTTTCACAGTTGTCGGCTTGGCCGTTGTTCCCTCAGTTGGTTTTAGAGTTGTCGGCTTGGCCGTTGTTCCTTCAGTTGGTCTCAGAGTTGTTGGCTTGGCCGTTGTACCTTCTGTTGGTTTCAGAGTTGTTTGCTTGGATGTTGTTCCCTCAGTTGGTCTCAGAGTTGTTGGCTTGGCACTCGTTCCCTCAGTTGGTTTCAGAGTAGTCAGTTTGGCCGTTGTTCCTTCAGTTGGTCTCAGAGTTGTAGGCTTGGCCGTGGTTCCCTCAGTTGGTTTCACAGTTGTTGGCTTGGCCGTTGTACCTTCTGTTGGTTTCACAGTTGTCTGCGTGGCAGTTGTTCCCTCAGTTGGTTTCACAGTTGTTGGCTTGGCCGTTGTACCTTCTGTTGGTTTCAGAGTTGTTTGCTTGGAAGTTGTTCCTTCAGTTGGTCTCAGAGTTGTAGGCTTGGCCGTTGTATCTTCAGTTGGTTTCACAGTTGTCGGCTTGGCCGTTGTTCCCTCCGTTGGTCTCAGAGTTGTCGGCTTGGCCGTTGTTCCCTCAGTTGGTTTCAGAGTTGTCGGCTTGGCCGACGTGTCTTCTGTTGGTCTCAGAGTGGTTGGTGATCGTGTAGTTGTTTGGGTTGTCTTTAAAGTTGTCCCGATTGTTGTTTCCAATGTGGGCTTTGGAGAGGTGGCCCTGCTGGAGCTCGTTGTGTCGTGACCACAGTTGTGCGGAGTAGTGGTGGCATGTGGACAATGTGGCTTCGTCGGAGCTGGACTGGTGATGCGGTGCTCACAGGCGGGAGTGGTGGGATGAGCAGGACAAGGCGGCGGTGGTGGCTTCAGGGTGGTGGTGCTAGTCTTATTGTTGCACGGATTGCGAAAGTGCAGGATTATCTCATTGGGCTTCTGGCCCGGCACGATGCGGATGTGGGGGCCAAACATTGTGAACGCGGCTGTGGTGGCCACCAGCAGGCAGATAACGAACAGTTGCATCTTGTCAACGTGGTGCTGCCTGAACTGAACAGTGTGTCTGGCCTTGGGATGTGTGTCCTTGCTGGGCGGTTCAGTGTGCTGTGTACACCCGAGCGACGCCCTCGGTACTGAGCTTGCCAGCACACCCAAGGGCATATTTAAGTCGTGGTTGCCTGGTCCGCATCAAGTCCCTAGTCTGTGCAAGAATTTGAATTCCGGGCAGCGACCGAAAACTCGATCGTTCCGACAGCCAGAACGGATGCTTCACTCGCCCCCTGGCACGCACGCACCTGTTCCGTAAGGCGGGCACGGGTTTGCATAAGCCGCAGATTACGGCAAGTTCGGTTCGTCCAATCCGAAGGGCGCACGTTCCCCCTGAACCCAGAGACCCATTCATTCATTGAGCAGCCAAGAGAGGGTTTTTTTAAAACGTTCTGCAATTTCAACGATTTTTATTACGCTCGCTTTTTTGGTTTTTGAGGGGGGAGGTCGCATTGAATGGGGGCTTTGGCTATATACTCGTAGTAATAACGTTAATATTAATTTGTGCTGAGTTCTTTGGCTAATCTCAAAATATCTTAATAGGCATCTCTTTCGTTTTGGTGTCTGGGGTTGGGTTGTCTGTCCTTCTCTACAGCTACTACTTGTGGTATAAACTTGGTTAGTTTGAACCTGTACGATGGATGTATTTGGCTTTCGTTAGCTACTGCATTGAGTTTTGGGCAATCAACGAACTTCAATGCTCCGTTTTGGTGAGGCAGCGCGCTTATAAATTTGCACTATACGTAAGACATATGCAATCCATATGCGATGTACTCATTATACATATATATAATATATATTTCTTTATATATTTAAGCTATAACAAAGTTACCGACTGACTGATCATATTTACCATCTAGCACGCAAACAACAACAAAACATAAAACAAATGGTTGCCCCTTTTGTTTCCTAACTTCTGTTACACTTTCATCTTTACCTTTACCCAGTGCTAAACTATAGCTAAATCTCTAAATATACTCGTTAAGAATTGTTAACCGTTAATTGTGAGGCCGATACATTTACACTTAATAGGCATTATACAAAAAAGTTCTAGGCCACTAGGCGATGATGATGTTTATTAGGCTCCACCTCCTCTGCGGAACTTGCGACTTCCGGTCTTCGTCCACCTACGAATGATGTTGGGCCATTGCTAGATCTCGTCATCGCTGGTCTGCGGACACAGGACCTGTTCCTGCCACCAGTCGTGTACCTCGTAGACGGCGTTCGCCTGGTTATTGAACGGCAACAGCTTCCCACTGCTCCCAATCATTTGGCTCATCATGGCCGACGGACTGCCCAGGGCGCCGCCATGGTGATGATGCTGCTGGTGCTCTCCATGGCCACCATGGCCACCATGGCCACCATGACCACCATGTGCCCCATGTCCATGGCCATGTCCATGTCCATGTCCATAGCCATGCAGGGCAGCTGCGGCGGCTGCAGCGTTTATTGTCGGATAATGAAACTGGCCAATCTCGCTGTTCAGCTGGGCAAAGAAACTGGACGATTTGGTGGCCTCACCACCGCCGCCGCGTTGCTTGGCCAGCTGGCCCAGTTGGCCGGCATGTGGCAATGTGGTCATCGAGTTCTTCTTCCGCTGCTGGCTGGTGATGTGCAACCGCTCCTTGTCGCTCAGCGTCGAACGCTGCTGGGGATCACTGGAGGTGGGTGCCAGGAATTTCCTGCCCGCCGAACTGCCCGTCGAATCGGATCGATTGAGGGCATAGCCCCGTTTGCCAACCGTCATCACATGGCGGGCGGTGGACTGGACAGCCGATGGTCCTATGCCAAGTCCCGATGAAGCACCTGTCGCCCCCGTCGCCGCAACTGTCGCTGAACTTCCGGTTCCGGCTAACGATGTCTCCGAGTGGGGCAACTGCACCACCGCACTGCTGCTGCCGTCCTTCTCCTCGTTCTCCGTGGAGCTGAAGGTCGGCGAAAATGCATCACTGGTTGGCGGACAGGCGCCGGCCACTGCTCCACTGATCGTGCTGATCGCCGACTTGTCCACCGCACCCAGCGGAGCCTTGTCCTCTTGGACATTTGGCCGCATCACCGGCTGCTCGTTGGTTGCCCGCAGGCCAGCGATCAGCGAATTCTGCTGCTTCTGCACGGTTTAAACACATTTCATTGTAATGCCATTGTTTTATATTCATAATCAAAAGCATCGCAACTTACGCTGGCATTTTGGGCCCGAATCTTTTTAAGGCACCCCTCCAGCCAGGTGCGAATGGTCATCTTGGCCACCTCCTCCTCCACCAGGTACTCGAACTCCTCGCGCGCCAGTAGCTCCTCCAGCTGCAGAGCCTTCCGGATGTCCACGGAGCGATAGCTCAGCATGCTGAAAGGTATAGGATGCAAAATGTATATGACATCAACCTATGGATCACAAACACCCACTTGATGACATCGTGAAAGGTCACATCCTCGCCATTGTGCAGCTTGTCCAGCTCGTAGCACATGTACTTGAACAGCAGGCGATCCTTTTGCGGATCGCACTCGAGTCGTCCCTTCAGCAGTCGCAGGATGAACTTCACCCGGCGCACGGGTATCACTCCACGCTGATGGATGTCCACAATGTTCCAGGTGTTCTGGAAGTTGCGTATATCCGCATACGAGAGCAGGGCATCCTCCTCGTTGGAGTAGAAGAGCGAAAAGTTCTCCATGATAATGGCTGCAGAAAGGGAAATATGTTATATTAATCTCGATTGTAGCTTGGATTAGAAATATATGAAACTAATACAATTTGCATGGATTTTTAAATATTTTTCATTCATAAAGTTGTACAAACTTAAATAAGTAAGAACATATTCAAGTTGTTTAAAATGCTACTATGCCAAATAAATTATAAGCAATACCAGTGAGTGGATAAACATACTGGTATATGCCGTATTCTAAACCTGAGTGACCTACTAAGTCCTAGGGAGACCTACCCACTAGCAAGTTCAGCACGATATATGTGATGATCACGTAGAAGGTGCAGAAGTATATCAGGCTGGCAGTGAAGTTGCCACAATCCGTCTCCCAGTAGTTGTTGCCCAGGGTGCAGTACGGCGGCTGGACCATGCAGTCGTGCATGATCTTATTCCAATCCTCGCCGGTGACGATCCGGAAGAGCATGGCCACCCCGGTGACGGGTGAGCCAAAATTGGCCCGTCTACCGATACCCTCGCCGTATTTGACGGTGCCTGAAACGAGAATCAGCCGGGTGGAGTGGTCAGTGGGCATGGACGGGGGATTGGTGGATGGCCCAAGTTGGCTTGCTCTGGCTCTGGCTCTAGCTCTTTAATGTTCTCTAAATTATTTCTTAATTTCTTAATTTTTTTTGTATTGGTTTTTATTGTTTTTTTGGTTTTTTTGGTTTTGGACACCCAGCTCACCGAAGAGAATCGTTCCGGCCAGCGCATAGAAGAAGACTAGCAGAAACATGCCAAAGATAATGAAGAAGGACTTGCATACAGACACGCCCACGGTCAACATGAGCATCTTCAGTGTGGTGTGCTTGCCGGTGATGGTGAAGAAGCGCAGGATGACCACCATGAAGCCGAAGAAGTAGGACAGATCGTTCTGCCAGAGATTAGAGGTCAAAGGTCAGAGGTCAGACTGGTCAGTGTTCATTGTTCAATGTTTATTGTTTATTGTTCAGCGGGGCATCTATGAATGTGGAATGTGGAATGTGTGTGTAGTGTGAACTGAGTGCTTTTTGGCATACTGAGGATGGTGGTGGTGGTGGTTGTGGTTTTGACAACAGCAGTTGTGGCAACATGAACTTACCCGCAGAATGGTCTGCAATATAATCCAAATCACACCGGCAACGGTGACGAGGAGGTCATAGCGATTGCGCCTAGATTGCCAATAGCCGCGCGGTGTAAAGGCAATGTTCTTCATCACCACCTCAACCACAAAGACAAAGGTCAATACCGCACTGACGATCACCAGGCGTTCCGTATGCACCTCTCCCTTGATCCACTGCAGCAGACAATTGAGACGAGAGACAAGACTAAGACTATGGCGATAGTTGGTCAAGGGCTTAGATTATAGCAACTGCTACAATCTCTAATCTTTAAGGTCTAAGCTCTAAGCTCTAGCTCTAAGCAGTCACATACTACAGTTTCAATTCATAACGCCATACATTCATTATCTTGCTATGGTTTGGTTTTCGGTTATTCGTAGCATTCGTAGCATTCGCTAGCGATAGTGGGTCACTATCCACCTTTGTTCTATATAGTATATATGAATTTGTACAAACGTGCTGGCATGCAGTTATTGTTTATGACTCTTGCACTGAGACTTTCAATTGTGACAGTCAAAAGCATATTTTTTGGCGGCTCACTAACAGTTACAAGATAGTTATAATAGTTATGGTATACGAGTATGATAGGATTATTATAATATTTAATAATATATTCAATTTGAAGTTAATGTAATGTTAGATTGGTATATTTTCGCTTATTTTCCACCGATTGTTTAACTCAAATATGGAAATAATCAGATTATTATTAGATTTTCAGATATCAGATATTATCAGATTATTATACAGAATCTGGAATATTATTGAAAGCAATGAAAAGGCTTAGCTACTTTAATTAATGCTTATCCCTTTGGCTGAACTTGTTGAAATCGGGCATGCGATATATAGCTCGTTATGTAAGTATGTATATCCAACACAGTAGCCATATTTCAGCATGATCAAATTGAATATTACCAATCTAGATCTAGACATTATAACGAAACATTTCCTACATATGTATGTATATGCATGCAGTTAGTTTGTGACTCGTTTAACCACCGAAATCACCAGGTACAAACCGTGATGCTGAGCAGCATGCTGTTGATCAGGACCACCACTGCGATGACCCTCTTGAAGATGATGTGCTGGGTGATGTCGTAGGTGAAGGCACGGATCTTGCGGCCATCGGGTCTGGGTGGCAGATGGAGCGGCTGGGCGATCTTCAGACGCTTCTTGAGGTCGCACCAACGCCTCTGGTCGACGGTCAGCAGGGCGGTGCCCTTGTTCTCCGAATAATTGGCAATGACCACGCCCACGAACAAAGTCAGACCGATCATGCAGCCCAAGAATATGTAGATGTGGATATATACGGCATGTACCTGAGATTGAGTAAATGAGATTGAATTTAATTTCAAATTATATTATATTATTTTATATGGTGTATATTCAACTTACCGGACCCACGGCCTTGATCAGAACATCGCGCACATCCAGCCATCCCTTGAAGGAGAGCACCTCGAAGAGCGTCAACATGGCATCCCCAATGTTGTCAAAGTTGAAACGCCTTGGATTGGCCCACACCCGCGGCACCAGCATGGCCGGATAGGACTCATCCGGACCCGGGGTCAACTTCATTTTGGTGACAAAAACACGTCGCATGAAGACACCGACGCAATCCTCCCGCCGCGAGATCGTGGGATCATTGCAGCGGGCCAAGCGACCGCCGTACAACTGGACACCGTAGCTGGCGAAGATGAACATCAGGAGGATGAGCAGCGTGGATACGAGCAGGATCTCCTTGAAGCCGCGACACAGCTCGTACACCACCTTCCGCATGTGCGGCACCAGGGTGAAGATTCGCAGCGGTCGCACGCAGCGCAGGATCATCAGGAGCTGGGCCGCCGAGTTGGTTGGTATATTCAGGGGCATCCAGCACAAGAACGACGTGGACACCACATAGATGAACACATCCAGGGCGGCGGCCACATCCTTGATGTAAGCCTTCGGCGTGAAGAAGAGGCCATCGGCCAGAATCTTCAGCGCCAGCTCTAGGCTCATGAAAATAACGAACCCGTACTCGGCGATCTGCAGCGTCGGATGATCCATCACCCGGTAATTGGGTGTCTCGAACATCATCGAGATGCAGGAGAGCGTCGTCGCGAATATCATCACCCAGTCCAGATAGGTGACCAGACCGAGGAAGTTGCTGCAAAGGATTCAAGTTAATATTGTGGGACTGTAGCTAGTCGGGCAATCTTCCGCTTTAAGTAGGAAGAGTAGGACACTCCACTTACTGCAGGCTCTTATACTGGACCTTGCGCTCCTTGCCGGTCAGCGGATCCTTGAGACGGGCATCGTAGCGGGCGTGCACGATCTTCTGGCAAATCTTCCGGAAGCGACTCTCGCGCGGCACCAGAAAGAGCGGTGTGTCGAAGAATGGATGATTCTCGCGCAGATCCTCCTCCCTCTGATTGCGCCGCATCTCCGCCTGCTGGCGCTTGGCCTGCAGCAACTTGATGTCCAGATCATGGGGACGGGCACGTCCGGAATTGGCACGCGGCGCGGCTGCAATGTCACCATTCTCCATGAGGTGCTCGTACGTCTGCTTCAGCTTGATGGAACCGGAGCGCACGCTGCGACGGATGGAGCGGGAGCCAAACCTGCGAATTGGTAGTGGACACACATCAAACGGGTCGCGCCGCCTTTGTGGGGCAGGGCCCAGCTACTCACTTCTTCTGGTCAACGCGCCACGGCTTCGAATGGGTAATGGTGCCCTGCGACTTCAGGCCACCGCCGCCCTTCGTTCCGACCACGGGCAACATGGCCGAGTCGCCCAGCATCAGGCGCTGATTGTTGCTATCACTGCGTGGACTTGGGTCAGTAAAATATGCCGTTAACAAATTACAAAATTACACTCACTTAATGATATGCGTAATGGCCAATTTGCGCAGACTACTCCCAGCTGCCCGGACTTTGGCCGTCTTGTTCATGATGCGAACGGGCTTCTGCTTGCGGAAGACCACATTGGACTCCCAGCACTCGGACATGGGTCGCTTGCAGTTCTCGACCAGCGAGTCCTCCGTCTCCAGCTCGATGACGAAGTGCTTCATGAAACTCTCGCGCACCTTGGGCAGCATAAAGTCATTGGGGATGCGGTGCAAGATGGTCATCTGCGGTGAATCGGGAAACTTTTCGAAGATGCGCAGGCGAAAGGGCAGCGTCTCCTTGATCTCGGCGCTCTGTTCGCGGAACTTGAGCTGCTTGAGCTTCTTGATGTCCTCGTCCAGCTCCAAATTATCCAAAATAACCGCCACGAACAGACTGAGCACGATGAGTGTGACGAACAAGTGGTAGAGTATAAAATAGACGGCGACCAGCGGCGTGAGAGTTTTGCTCGTGCGTATCATCGTCTCGTCCATCACCTCCACCCAGGCCTCCTGGGTGAGAATCTGGAACATGCTCATGAAGGCTTCCGGGAAGGACTCGAACTTGGTGAAATCGCATAGAAAGCAGAACAGCTGCATTGAGATGCTCGAGCTGATGATCAGCAGGCACATGGTGAAGATGATCAGTGAGCCGAGTTTCTTGCCCGGTCCGAAGATCTTGTAGACGAATCCCTCCAGCATCGGCGAGGCCTTGATCAGTCGCACCACCCGCAGGACCTGGAAATAGGTCAGTCCGGAGGGATAGAACATCGGTACGATGTGCAGTGTAGTTCCGGCGGCCAGGAGCAGCTCGAACTTATGGATGGAGTGCTTGTAGTATCCACGCCAGCCCAAGCAATAGATCTTGAAGAGAGTCTCCAGGTCCAGCAGGCAGGTGAAGACCAGCTCGATGTAGTAGTAGCGCTCGTAGAACACAGCCCGCGGTCGTCCATCGTGCTTGAAGGTCATGGTGGCCGTCACAATGCCATTGGCCAGGATAACGCTCATCACCAGCATGCGGAAGTACGGTGATCTCAGGATCGCATGGCATGTTTCCGGCGCCAGTCCGCCGTGCTTGTTGTCATCGATGGTCACGAGACGCCAGCCGGTATCGTTGCCACTCAGGATCTGCGAGGCGGCCGTCTTCTGGATGTGCCCTCGGGCCCCCCACATCTGTTGGAACTGCACGCGGATCTCGTTGAAGGTCTCCGTGATCACCGCTATGAACACGTTCTTCACCAGCCACGCTAGGAAGAAGATCATCGTGCTGAAGTAGAAGGCCGCTCGCCATGCCGGCAGCGAATCGATGGCCCGGTACATGATGAACACCCATCCCTCCTGCGAGGCCGCCTGGTAAACCGTGAAGATACTGGTCGCAATGTCCTCGAAGCCATTGAATCCGATCACATAGCTGCTCAGGAAGTCCATCTTCATGCACACCATTCCCGGCGAGCACTGGTACCCGGAGTCGGGGTCCATCGAGCAGAATGTATCCGGAATGGCCAGTGAATTGATCGTCAGAATCCTGAAAATGACATGGTTTTAGTTTATGGACCCTTTGATATTTGCCATCATGTTCTATCAAGGTTTTACTATTTTCTAAACGGAACTTTAAACATTTGTGTACCACTCTTAAAGAGAAAATCTAATTTAATTTGTTTTATTTTGAAAGTTGTATTTCTTTTTATACCCGTAACTCGTAGAGTAAACTAGATTCGTTGAAAAGTATGTAACAGGCAGAAGGAAACGTTTCCGATCATATGTATATATATTCTTGATCATGATCAATAGCCGGACTGGCCATGTCCGTCTGTCCGTCCATTTGTCCGTTTGTCTGTCCGTCCATTTGTCCGTTTGTCTGTCCGTCTGAACGCCTCGATTTCAGGAACTACAAAAGCTAGAATGTAGCGACTAAGCATACAGCTTCCAGAGACAAGTTTGTTTTAAAGTTAATTTTTTATTTTAATTTTTTTGATGTTTTGATGTTGTAGAAATTCAAAAAAATTAAGAAATGCCCCAAGGCTGAAGTTCTATACTCTATAACTCAAATTATCTTAATCTTAATCTTGAAGTGGAATACTTCTAAATGTTTCTGGCGTGATTCTCTAAATCTGCATGCACTCTGCACGCCACACCCACTCCAACGCCCACAAAAAAGTGATATTTTTTCATTTTTTTTATATATCTTGTAAACTTCTATAGATTTGCGAAAAAACTTTTTGCCACGGCCACTCCAACGCCCACAATCCGCATAAAAATCACTCACGCCCACACCCTTAATAAATTTTTAAGTTTTTTTTCATTTTATTATTTCTGGGGTATTCCCAGTTTCTACCGAAATTCCAGAAAATTTTGAAATTTCTCGTTTGCGCTCCTACTAGCTGAGTAACGGGTATCTGATAGTCGGGAAACTCGACTACAGCAGTCTAACTTGCTTTACTTACGGTCTTTTGTCTGGATCGTACTCCGTATTATTCATCACACAATGATTTTTCAGTTCGCCAAAGAACTGAACTCCAAGCAAACCATATAGGGACATGAAGAACAGGAAGAACAGTGTCACATTGTAAATTTGCTGGCTCGAACGTCTGTAAGTCAAAGTTCATGATGTGGCCCATGAGATTATTATAATTGTAATGAAGTAAAAGATACTTACTTGAAGATTTGGTTAATACGGCTTTTTGGCATGCTGAATTTAAGGAAGACGCGTAGGAAGCGAATCATGATCAAGGGTCGTGGGGCTCTCATAATGGACAGATAGGAGAACCTAAGATAGAAGATTTTGCGTTCAATATAATATTGATTATATTTAGTTATTTTCATCACTTTGCGCCTACTTACTTTGGAACTATCTCCAGCACCTCGAAGATTTGCAAAATGATTGAAATCCACAGGAAGCTAACCATGGAAGCATCAAATTGGCACCAGTGATCTTTTAAATAAGGCACCTCACCCTGCAAAAGAGTATGGCAAGAGTAGATGGTATTTCTCTAAGTGCACCATACTCACATGCAGCACACCACGGATGTGCATCTTGGCGATCATCTCGGCGGTGAAGAGCAGCGTGACAGCCGTGTCCGAGGCAAAGGTGATGAACTGCAGCGACGGATACCGCTCGAAGGTCTTGGGCGTGTTCAATGATACGGAGGTCAGGGAGACGAGGGCACACAGCCGCATCAGACGGCGCACCCACAGCTTGTTCACCCACTCGATGTCGGCGCTCTCGTTAAGCGACTCCTCCGGTCCGTAATCGGCCAGGAAGGGTTCGCCGCCCTTGAGGCTCTGTTTGCGGCCCAGCATGATCTTGTTGCCAATCCCGGTGGCAATGCCCAGCCCAATGGGCGGCACTCCGGTGATGGCGGCACTGCCCACGGTGCTGCTGATGCCGCCACATATGCCCATGCCGGCGGCAGCTGCTCCACCGCCCATGCCACCCATGCCGCCCAGTCCTCCGAGCAGATTGAGACCACCGCCACCGCCGCCGCCGCCACCAACGACCGGTCCCAGCCCGGCTCCGTTGTTGTGGCCACCGCCCGAGGATGGAGCCGCCGTCGCCGAAGAGCCACCGCCTCCTCCGCCGGCCAACGACTGTTGCTGCTGCTGCGGCTGCATTCCGAAGGCGACGCTGCTGCCGCCGCCGCTGCCGCTACCGGAGTTCACAATGGTCGTCGGACTGTTGAGCGCACTGGCCGCATCCTGGCGAGCGCCCAGTCCCAGTCCGTTGCCAGGACTGCTACCCGGCGATGGATTGAAGCTAAACTGGCTGGCGGACGCCGGCTGCGAGTGTCGCAGGTGTGGATACGAGTGCGGATGTCCGTGCGGATGTGGGTGCGGATGGTGCGAGTGCGGCGGCGCGTGGTGATGGGTATGCTGCTGATGGTGTGCGTAGTGGTGCCCGTGATGGGACTGGTGGTGCGGATGCTGCTGCTGTTGCTGCTGCTGCGGCGTCAAGCTGTTGCCGCTGGAGGAACTGGTGCTGGCCGTCGCCGGCGTGTTGATGCCGCTCGTGGAGTACGGATGCGAGTGGTGGTGGTGCTGATGGTGGCCACCACTGACGCCAGATCCACTGGCTGCTGTCGCTGATGCTGACGCTCCAGTGGTCGGTCCCGTTCCCGCCGCTCCAGCCGCTCCCGGTACCGCCCCTGCTCCTCCGCCGCCGCCGCCGCCGCTGCCTACTGCTCCTCCTCCACCCCCGCCTCCGCCACCGCCTCCTGCTCGTTTGTTTCTAGCAGCTGCACCCAAGCGACGAATCTGTAGGCGGTCAATCATTCAAGCGGCGCATCCTGACCCTGGAACGGTCGGTAAGTTATGTCTTCTGTGGGGAGATAGGGCACATTAATTAGGATATAATCGATACACCTGACTGGATTTATATTTAAACCAAGTCTTTAACCAAGACTTTAACATAGCATATCAAGTTAACAGCATACGTGTATGTTTCATTCCCAGTACCAGGTGCCATCATGAGCGATTATTGTGCACCTGGATATGCCAGGGATGCGCTCTTCCAACTAGACGGCAATTAGAGCCAAGACCTGTGTCAATATTTACATTCGAACAGCTGCCAAGGTGGGCTGAAGGTGCACCACTCAAACCCACTCACACACACACGCCGATTGCACTGTGCGAAAATGTCGGAAATACCTTGAAAAGGTTGTAATTACATCTAGTAATGAAATATATATACTGTTATATGCATTTTAAATATTAAGTGTTCCTCCGAATATGTGCTACTATACTTGCTTCCCCGCTTTTCCTCTTTAAGACAACTTTATTGATCTGATTACTTGCACTAGCTTTTTCGCATAGCTACACAGGTTCTCTTCGAGAGCATCCAAATTTCTTTCAGTGTGCATCAAGACAGTCAGCACGGCGTATGTATGACACTTGCAACCCCCGAATGAGCAACCACTTCTCGCCGTATCTGCGTAGAGATGTGTACTACACAACCCAGTCCCATACCCATACCCAATCGCAGATCCATTGTCATTACCAAAAGGCAGCATTAGCCAAAGGCAGCCATGCCCACTTCAATGCAAGCCAAATTCGATGCTGGCCTAACGCGAATCAGCTCGATTTATGTAAAGGTATTTGGCCTTTTCCCTTCGACTGGGATCTTTAACCAACATGGTCTACTCACTTTTCGCCTGATGGAGCGGCAGTGGGAGGGTTAACTTTCGATGGCGGAGTGGTGCGAGGATTCGCGCGATTTCTATCACAGGGGCCACATTAATGGATTGCACTGGGGACCATTGAAGTAATAGGAATATATCCGGTTGCCGCACTTTCCGGTTTGCCAAATTTTTGTTGGGGGAAGAACCCGTTTTTTCTTTTTAAACCAAACACGCGCCGAGCTGCCTCATAAATGG